>SRSE01000293.1:1200000-2400000 GCA_005024645.1 Planiliza haematocheilus | reverse complement strand
TCAGTAAGCTTATAAAATGTCAAACAATGATAAATGTTCATCACCTCCCCGTAGCCCAGAGCGATATCGGCAATTACTTTGCGCAACCATCATTTAATTTAGCCTGATATGAAATGTCAGCCTAAGTAAGCTAATCATAAAACGTTTATTTTTAACTTAAGTAACAGTCTTAAAGGAACAGGTCAGCAGTTTCAGAAGTACACCATACTCATTTGGCTTTCTTGCCGAGAACAAAAATTTGGAGGTGACTAGCTTAGCTATCTTAGCTTAGTTTAGCATAAAGATCGGAAGCAAAGTTTGACGCAAACCAGTTCCTACATCTTCTCAAAAGCATTTGTGGATTCAACAAGCTTCTCTATAGCATCTGCTGAGAATGGAAGACCACTGACGATACATGAACATGAACGAAGCCTCTGTGATGTCACCCATAGGACTGGAGGGGTTTTGAAGCTATGAGTGGTAGCTTTAGCAGTCGCCATCTTGGCCCAGACTTCATCTAAATCCCAACTTATTAATATATGGTCAAAGAGGTTAAGCTTGAGTGGTGCTAAGGTGGTTGGGTGACACTTATGCAGACATATAGCTGCTCGGCACCCACTTATCACCAATACTCTGCTGTGAAGTTGGACATTTTTAACATATGAGAGCTAGCTATAGAGCTAGCTGACAAGACCGCGATATTGGCAGGAAAGCACGCTTTCTTTGGACATGTTCAAAGGAGGGACGGTGAATGTATTAGTCAAAGGATGCTGAGGTTACAGCTGCCAGACAGGAGGTCTAGAGGAAGACCAAAGAGGAGGTTTATGGATGTAATGGAGGAGGACATCGAGGTAGTTGGGTGAGAGAGGATGCAGAGGATAGGGCGTGATGGAAGCAGATGATGCGCTGTGGCGACCCCCTGAAGGGATATGCCCAAAGGATAAGAAGACGAACAAAATGCTGCACCCCTAAAATAACACATGATGGAGTATAGCTGAGGCAGAAGATGAGGCTGCCATGGTGTAATGAAGCGGTTCTATGTAACACATACATAATTAAATGCAAGGCTATGACACACTGATCCATCCGTCCATCCATCACCTAAACACTCTCACGCTGTTTAAGGTCACATCATAATGGGTGAGAACAGGGCCCTGCAAACAGGTTGCCAGGAGCCTTTATTATTTCCCCAAATCAATCAAAATCAAGTCAGCAGTTTCCAATATGTCAAATATAGCGCGGGATATAGAAGCATTACCAAAACCTGCTGTTGTGTGTTTATTAGAAATATGACATAACCTTGAGGGAAGAGATCAAACCGCCGCCTCCCCTCTTCTCTTTTCATGATGCTGATGTGAGAAAACCATCTGTCACTTTACAGTCCGTCGCAGACTGAGTGGGGGGATTGAAAACAAAGTCAAAATCTTTAATCTGCCTCGCCTCGCCATCAAAAACATTTAGACCACCAGCGAGAGGTTGAGGGAGCAGATGGCCGGAGGCGCGCAGTGCAGATGGCTTTAGAGGGACTCTGAGCGCCAGGCCGGAGAGATTCGGCAAATAACTCGGAGAAAGAAACGGGAGGGAAAAAACCCTGAAAAGTAATCATGCGGAAAGTGTTAAACAAATGTAAGAGAGAGGGAAATTAGAGTGAGAGAGAGAGAGCAAATGGGCAGCTTCAGCTTGTGCCTCAAAGACTTTAGACTGTAAAATATGAGTGCATTATGTCACCAGTCACACGATGACGTGCCTCCATATGGCCTGCGAGGTTTATTTTAAGACTAAAGAGCAGCTACTAGAGCTGCAAACTCCATACCTCTGTTACTTCATCACACCACTCGGTTCTCTATTATTCTCCTGAAATGGATTTCCTTTACTGTCCTGTGCTTTATCTGCAAGGATAAGATGTCACCGCTTGGGTATTATGAAAACCTGGAAAAATGTACAGCTTGTGCAGATTAGGGAAGAAAAAAAAACGAACAAGGGGAGAAATTATAATGACTAACTCTAACAGAAATCACCCAGTGTGTTTGTGTGATGCCGTTTGAGGCTGAAATAAATAGCCCAAGTGTTGTATTTTGTTTGCCAGGCTTGGTGTTATTTGCCTTGCTTTTCCTCTCCTAATTGCCAGCACTACGCTTTGTTCTTCTTATTATTCTCCCCCTACCCGCTGCCTCTCTCGTGCACAATCCACAGTATGCATACACTGCACTATAAATAGTTTATAGTGTGAATAAGACGGCCTATCTTATGTAATAGAATTCTAAAGACGCTCTCATACCCAAACTAAACCCACCATAATAACATTTTAATCTCCCTTGGATGTGACATATAAATAAGTTGAATTCATCGAGGTTAGGCTGTGTTAAATGAACCTTCTTCCTCTGCTGGGCTGCAGGCGAGTTCCCATACTCCAGGCTATCACACAGAGCCTCTGCAGAGCTTTGCAGCTTTTCTTTCCCATCGCGATAACGCCGGAGGAACCACTCAGCCGCCCTCAGTCCCATACTCTTAGTGACCGTGATGCACAATGTCCCCGTTAATCACACATCTGGGACTGTGGCCTGGAAAACTGGGCACAATGGTTGAGACCGGTCATTTAAGGCAGCCAGTGAATTGGTAATTTATTGTCGTCTAGAGCTGGAAATAAAGATTATTTCAGCAAATAGGAGAAGGGTTTAATGTAATTCCCAAGGGCCCAACTTGTTTGTTTTGTCTGACCAATCCAAGATCCCTAAAAATACTAGATTTATGATGTTATAAAACAGCAGGTTTACCTTGTGATCCCCTGTGTGTCCTGACTGCTTTATAATTAATAGTTTCCACACTAGAGTCACAGCACACCAGCATTCATTAGAATTTTATCGTATTTACCGAACTGAGGACATTGTTAGGACGATTTGATGTGGGCATCAAATCAGATAACAAAACCATCCAGATGAATTCAAAGTGGTAACAATGTGAAGTTGAATCTTTGTGATAACAGACATCATGGTCATGAGCTGAACTTGAACATCTTGGAGTAGTAGGAGACACCTGATGCAGAGTATCTAGGGACTAAAAAAATCCAGTTGAACATAGAAGTCATAGAAAATACAAAAACATTAGCGTCTAGAATCTAAAATTCATTATACACTGCCATCTGTCTCCACCTGGATTTAACTAAGCAAATAGGTACGAGTCTCTTATTGGATAATTACTGCATGGGCGATTATCTTTCAGCGGGCAACAAGTTATTTAACATCAAGTGATGCAATGAGTAGCTTCTCATTTCTTAAACAGCCATGTCTAAAGACACATCCTGTGGTTGTGGAAAAGATATTAGTCTGTTTGAGAAGGGTCATGCATCAAGTAGAGAAAATATCTAAGGAGACTTAAGACACTACTAAAATTGGGTTAAGAACTGTCCAACGCATTATTAAAAACTGAAAGAACCCTAACCCTAAACCATCAGGGTAAGAGAGAGGCAGATGAAGTGATGCTCCCATCATGCCTAGTGTCTACTGTGGGGGCCTGTGGGGGCAGTGCTATGATCTGGAGTTGCTGCAGTTGCTCAGGTCTAGGTTCAGCAACATTATGTTGCCCAAAGAATGAGGTCAGCTGACTACCTGAATATACTGAATGACCAGGTTATTCCATCAATGGATTTTTTTCTTCCCTGATGTTCACAGGCATATTCCAAGACGACAATGCGAAGATTTATCTGACTCAAATTGTGAAAGAGTGATTCATGGAGCATGAGGTGTCATTTTCACACATGGATCGGCCACCACAGAGTCCAGACCTTAACCCCATTGAGAATCTTTGGGATGTGCTGGAGCAGGCTTTGTACAGTGGTCAGACTCTCCCACCATCAATATAAGATCTGTGTGAAAAATTAATGCAACACTGGGTGGAAATAAATCTTGTGACATATGGTTGTACCCTGCAAACCCAACTGGCCTTTCCACCGATTAGTAGCATGTTTTTACACATTGGATGTAGGTCAGGGGAAACCAAGCGGGCTGGTGGACATCATACTGTCTACTTATAAGCCCTAGTAACAACAGATTAGACAGTTGTGGATATTTCCACATATCTACATTTATCAACTGAGGTTTATGAAGGAGAGCATAATCGGCTGCATGTCCTAGCGTCTTTTGCATCGACATAAACAGGCAAAGGAACTATAACATTAGGAGATGAAAACCTGTTTCTTTCATCAGACACCATCCCTTTAAATCCTGCCAACATCTTAGATGAACTGACAGATGACCTTATAGCTAGAGTGCTCGTGTCCTATCTGTGCCATCTCATCTCCATTCCTCTTGACCTTTTTGGGGAAGCAAGGAGAGCCAAGGAAAACCACAACGAGGAATGGAAAACTTAGACAAAGAGAAGGAGAGACAGCACAGAGAGTATTAATGTGACGGGAGTCGGTGTTTGTTTGTAATTATGTGTGTGATAGATATGGGGGGTGCTGCATGAGGGTGCTGGCCACACATGTCACATCAGGAGGCATGATTATCCACCAGGATTACACTTTAATCAATCTAAAGCACTAGTCCCTGTCTGCCACTGTGCTAATCCCATCAAAGGAGGGCTCTTTCTGCCTGTCAGCTTATCCTCTTCCCATTCACCACCATGTTAAACACCCCACAAAGATGTATGTCAAGAGTCAACCAGGCTACGGCATGAAGACGTCAGGGCCCCCACTCGGCAGCATCCAATCCACCAGCAGCTCATTCAGTTTCAGGATTCAGCAGGAAGGGTTTCCCCACTGACGAGGCAAATTGAATGTGGTGATGGATTTTAAATGTAGCATCGAAAACAAATTCATGAAATGGCATTTTAACCGCAGACAAAGACAATGTATTGCTGGTCTTAAATGCTTGGTCCATTGATTGACTCATTGATTAGTCAGTCAACAGGAAATTAATGGAGCAATGTCAGCTTTATAATGCGAAGAATGTGTTGCTTGTCTCTGCTTTGCATCAATATAACCTGATTATTGTTGGATTTTTGAGTCTTTATAGGACTAAAAAATAATTGCCAGGTACAGTCCCAATAATAGACCAATCAGGCATAACATTATGACTTATAATATTGTGTAGGTCTCCCTTGTGCCTCCAAAACAGTTGTGACTCATCAGAGAATGGACACAGACCTTCTGTGAGTGTCCTGTGGTGTCTGGCAACAAATGTTGGGCTTTGGGTCCTATGGGTTGAGGGGAGGGGTCTCACAGTTTGGGATCTGGAGAATTTGGAGCCCAGGTCAACACCTTGTGCCGTTCTGCATGTTGTTTTTTTTTATTCCTAAAGCGTTTTTGTGTGTGCGCCTATGTCAGGCTACATCCTGCTGGAGATGGCTGCTGCCATCAAGGAGTGTCATTGCTATGGCGTGGGGGTGCCTGGTCTGGTCTAGGTGGGTGCTATAACATGCACATGAATGAAGGTCCAAAAGTTTACCAACAGAATTGTCACAAGATGGTCAATGTTATTTACGTCTCCTGTCAGTGGTTTTAATGGTGTGGCTGATCGGTGTATTGTCTTGTGTGTTAGAGGAAAATGTGCCCTAAAAACGAATGCATGTGTATTTATTACCAATATTCAGAATCAAGCACTCACCCACACTCAGACATAATGTAAAAATCTAAAATGCACCGTCACGGTTTCATGGTAACTGACTTATCCTGTTTTTTTCTGAGGCACGCACGCACTGACAAAAAATGGTGCAGAATTTGGTGAATGATATCACTAAAATATCCTTCCCATTTATGCGGCACCACAGCACATTAATCCTCTCAATTTCGGATATATATATATTTTTTTTTATGAAGGAGTGGAGCTTGTGAATATCTTCGTCAGAATGCAAGAAAAACTTTAGAGAACGAGCGTTTACTTCAGGGTCCACACACATACGCTGCGTTAAAAGCAGCTGCTCGCGTGCACACACGTTTATCCTTGATGAAAACCCCACTCCTGCGTCTTTCATCTCTTCTCTCGCACACAGCCCTGTTGAATAGATAGTGAAAGGAAGAGAGAAGTCACTGAGGGACAGAGAGACGCAAAAAGGAGGACTTACGAGCTTACGAGCATTCAAGATAAAAATAACCTGAGAGCCAGGGAGAGACAGAAAATCCTTTCCAGCTTTTTTTCAGCAGACCTCTCCCCATCCATCTACGCATCCGTGTGTGTGTTTACGTGTGTGTGTCCGCATGGTATCAGGGCTCACAGCGTGGACAAGGGAGACATTTCCAACGTCGACAAAGAAGACAGATGAATGCAAACGCACGCATGCTGTTCACACACTTATACGCAATACAGAAGATATAGGCTGACCATAAATCTACTGGCTGATAAAAGACAGAGAGGTTATCTACTGCCTACGTCGTTCCACAGTAAACAAACAGATGGCCATCTACGATGATATGCCAGACAAGTGTGCAAAACAGCAAGAAGCTCAGATAAAGATGCATCAGGACTGGAGTGAACAGGCATACTAAACAGTACCCATCTGCTTGATCCTGGTGACAAATTGGGTTTGTTACTCGCGCTAGTTATTTCGGCCCGTTTTAAACCACACTTGGCACAGCTGTCTCAACTCAAATGGTGGAGGGATAAATCCTGGGCTCTGGGTTTTCGGCCAAACTGCCACATTGCATAGAGAGATTTGAAGAGGCTTAGTCAGCTGCAGACAATGCACAGCGCTGGTGTCATCGTGACACAGAAAAACAAAGCGTCAGTGGGTCACAGTTGGTTTGTGCCACGGCGCAGGCTGGCAAAGCATGTGTTGACTTTAGCTATCTACTGGGAGACGGCGTGACCACACAGCGGGAAGCAAACTGGGATGTGTTCAGTCCTGATGGCAGCAACAGCCGTTTTGTCATTTTTAATAGAAATATATATAGTCTTTACAGGTGCAATACCTAAAACATTGCATTTGGATTTTAGTGTCCCGTATATAGTAATTAGCTGTAAAGAAGCTGCCTAAAAATATGTGATACATTTTATTTTCAGCTTTGCAAATAGCCAAACAAATGAGGCCATTTTTGACCCGGGAGGACGGAAGTTGCACAGTCAACAGGAAGAGAATATGAGGGCTGAAACTCATCTCTTTGACCCCATTGTCATTATTTTATGTCAAATGTGTTGGTGCAAAACAACTGTCCAAATATCCCACAATGCACTGCAAAACATGCCAAAAGGCGCATAAACAAAGAAAGAGGCAAGCAGCGGTGTGGCAACGAGAGCCCGAGGAATGTAAATTAAATTCAGCGAGTTGTACCAATGGTTGACGAATACATTCATTCATTCATGTTCTGTGACCACTTGTCCTCTGGAGGGTCATGGTGGGCTGGAGCCTATCCCAGCTGTCATTGGGCGAGAGGCGGGATACACCCTGGACAGGTCTCCAATCTATCTCAGGGTTAACACAGAGAGACAGACAACCATTCACACTCACACCTACGGCTAATTTAGAATCACCAATTAACCTAATGAGCATGTCTTTGGACGGTGGGAGGAAGCTGGAGAACCCGGAGAGGACCCACATAGACACGGGGCGTTGACGAATACAGTTCAATGACTTAAAATGTAAAGATTAGATTAGAAGGAAAGACTGTCCACAACTTTGGTGCGTAAACCAAATTCACCATGAATCTGTGGCCCTGTTTGGTTTGTTTTCTCCTTGTGTGCTCCACCCTCATCAGGTTCACCTGTGTCCCATTACCCCATCTGCCCATGTTTATATATAGCCCCGCCTTTTGCTTTGTTCTCTGTGAAGCCGTCTGTGATG
Organism: Planiliza haematocheilus; assembly: GCA_005024645.1. Lineage (NCBI taxonomy): Eukaryota > Metazoa > Chordata > Actinopteri > Mugiliformes > Mugilidae > Planiliza > Planiliza haematocheilus. The sequence continues at coordinate 2,392,248 of SRSE01000293.1, read as the reverse complement.
TTACCATGTTTAGTTCCTAGCGTCTTTGCCTTGGTTTTGGGTGTTCAGCTGTTTTTTGGGGAGTTGCGTTTGTTGATAATCTGATGCTTCACCAGGAATCTCACAGTTTTACTTACACAAATATACAAGAAAGTTCCCAAGGTAGCAAGAGTCTAGAATATTCCCAAGCTACCACATGTGAAAGCACTGTGCGACTAGCTTCACTGTGAGGGCAGCGCTTTAGAGCAAAGCTATGCTAGCAGGAAGCGGTACTTGTTTGAGCCAATTGTTTGAGCTACATCTGCATGCTAGTTAGGCTAATGTTTACCATATTCACTATATGTTTAGAGTATTAGCATGCTAATATAGGCTAATTAGCGCTAAACACAAACTACAGTTGAAGCTGATGAGCTTTGAAAGTGACAAAAACATAAGGCAAACTGAAATTTTAACTCGGCTGTTATTGCAGAACAAAAGTCTGAATTTATCACATTTAATCCCGCCTGTGCCGAATTTCACGGCGGTATATCCTGTGGTTGATACTGTATTTCACTCAAAACCACAATATGAACCTTGTGGTGTCACACAAGGAAATGTCAAGGGATCACCAAAGTCATTAGGAAATGAATAGTCAATGCCTACACACAATTTTCAGAGCGCTCCATCCTCTAGTTGCTGAGATATCTGAATCAGATAATATTACATTGTACCGCTGAAAAAGTACACCCTGTTTCTTCATTGTTGGTCTGATATGGCGCATTCCTCTGCAAAAACAGGCTGCCAGCAAAGAAAACTGACACAAACACTGATTGTATATTTGTGGAGAGCATGATGTGCACTAATTATTCCCGCTGTGCTCTGTCGGTGTACGCCGTGCAGCTGCACGGACGACGAAACTGCGAGTTGTCAGTACGTCTGCAGCACCGTCACAGAAAGGCTGGGACATTTATTGCGCTTTATGGTACGAATAATTCACACTGACAGCTGCCCAAGCTGCCTAATTCGACCAGGAAAGTCTTTTCTGTCCGTTACAAATGTGCACCGCAGCCAGAGATCACGGTGGCGATGAAACTAATTTACTGGGGGGCTTGGTCTGGCTGGGCTCGGATGAGAGTTTCATTAATGTCGCCTAAGAAATATGACTGCGGTGCAATGAAATGGGAGTACACAACGGTGAGCTGGTGTACCCAAATATATCAAAGATTCAGATTCTGCTCTCTCACTCCTCTCTCAACTGTCACTCCGGTCTTTCTCCCTCCTTTCCTTCCTCTATCTCCCTGCATCGAAATTCACTGGATGCAAAAAGAGAAACCTCAGTGCTGCAGGAACCCACTGCTGACTGATAGAAATATCTGATTGGGAGGCATACATGCAGGCAGACAGAAAAACATGGTCTCTGGAATGCTGACATTCCCTCTCTCTTTTTCTTAGCCATTTATTCCTGTGATGTCTCTCTACCAGGCCCTTCTTATAACTGACACCGTGGTTAGATGAAAAAAAAAGGGGGGTTTCTGTCTCCCTCCTCTCATCATCCCTCCCAGTCCTTGCTTTCGCCGCCTACATTTATTTCCTCGCACTTTGCCCCCCTCCCTTCATTTATTTCTCCATCCGTCTCTTTTACCGTCACTGTGTCCCGTCCCTCGGCCGCTGCATACAGTAAACACTCTGCAGGATTCTATCTGTCATGCTAAATGCTTTCTAGCAGCAGGATGAAAGGCGTGCAGTGCCTGATTCGAAATCAGGGGCTATCTGTTATCTGATTGGCTGACATGGAGAGCCGTCTGTGGATTTTAGTTACCGGGGAGAATGGGGGAGATAATGGCACCATGTCAGCAAGTTCTGGAGCTGCAAGGGGCCAGGAGAAGATAGAAGAACATGGGCAGCCATGTGCATATAAGTCAATGATTTCTCACGGATTTTGTGGATCTGGTTAAAGCGGTATTTTAATTTCCTTCTTTATTCTTCACAAGTAACAAATGTTTCAGCTTCTGCAAACACTAAACACTAGATTAAAACAATCTACGGAGCACTTTAAGATGACTTTGGCATTCCTTCACTATGTGTTTTGGATTTGCTTTGATCCATACGAGCAGTTGGGCGCGTTGATTCGCTTGACCTACATAATGCACTGCCAATTAAGGGCAACACATGATGTGGCACTTTACGTGATGCATTTATTGCTCATTACTCATGTTAAAAGACAGGCCTCCGTCGGTTTGTAGCCTCCGGCAGCGAGCGGAGATACAGCTGCTCTGCCTGGCTGCGGCTGGATGTGTTTATCCAGCTGTATTTGTGGTTGAATCTATAGTTGTGGACTTTTTATTTCTAGTGTGCTGCTTGTGTATGTACCTGAACCGACAATCTGAGAACGACAGTCATCAAAAAAAAAAAAAACCTCACTTACACATATTTATCCCTGCTGCTTTGACCTATTTATTACTGTAGAGTTGTTGTTGAGTGTGTTTTTTTGTAATATATACTGCGTTCTCTTACCTGCACCTTATTGTATTTTTTATATACTGCCTGTTTTCCCTGCTAAATCATTTACTGCCAATATTAAAAGTATAAAGATATAACTACCAGGATATTCTGATCATTTTATTTCTTATTTTTTCACCCCAAATGAAGAAAAGCTTCAAACACTTGTCCTGACTGGCAGTCAGAAGAGGCTTCCCTGATGATACGGTCCTGCTGATTAGAGTCATTCACGGTGGGTGTGCTCGTTCGAGTGCTGCAATCTAGCCTGATTGTGTCACAGTGACACCTGCGCCTTTCCCCTCTCTCCGCCTCCTCTCCCGATGCTGCTGACTTGCCCTTTTTCCTCGGTTTCTGTAGAGAAGTCTCGGGTCAGGGACGTTAAATAAATAAACATGAGGATGAGCAGTAAATGATGCACCAGTGTTTTCTCTTTGTCAGACTGCTTCCGCGAATACATTTTTGAACAGCAGTTTCTTGATCTTGAACACAGCCCTCCACACATCTTTTTATTAGTCTAATGTTGCTTTGCTGGCAGGTTGGCAATATTTTTTTTTTCTTCTTGTCTCGTACCTGTTGTCTGCCAGCTGTGGGTGTCGTGCCTGCCAAATCACACGCATTTGTTTGCCTGTTGCTGCCCACATGCCACTGATTCAAAGTGTTACCCTCTAAGGACTGCCTCTTTGCTAACATTTGGATCCTATTGCCACCACGTGCCAACAAATCCTAGTTGTCTTTATCTCTGAAAGCACACAGTTTGTTACTTTTGGAAGCACTGACACAGCATTGAGCACGTTATTTATATATATATATATATATATATATATATATATATATATTATTTTTTTCTGTAACGCTGCACCTTTAATTAGAAATATTGGAACGATCTTAACTATTCGCTTGCTGAGCACATTTTTCTTGTTACACAGTATTAGATAAACTGGCAGAACTGCATGCTGTGGCTCCAACATTATTTAAATGAACACTCAGTCGAAGCCCACTGGGAGATCTTGAAGGTGAATGAAACACAACTGTGTATTTATATGGTCTTGTATTTTTAAAACACTTTATACCTGCTGGTACCATAGACTGTGTATAACTATGGACAATGTGTCGCCACTTCCTTGCAATGGCTAAACAGACCAAGCTGTTTTCCTGGGGATATGGGCGACGCCATCTTGCAACTTTGGAGCCAGTACAGTCCAAGAGTGGAACCAAAACGAACTTTATGCAAAAACAATTGACACTTATATGCATATGCATCATTTACCTAAAAAAAAAAACTAAAATGACAGAACCCATCCTTGAAAAAAAATATTTGATGTGTATTTTAGTGTTTTAATTTGGCGCAAGTCCTATCCACTAACATGGAAGGGGCGGATCTTATACCCTATACTGCAGCCAGCCACCAGAGGGAGCTCTACTTGCTTTGGCTTATCAAACCGCTAACCCTCACATGTGCGTTCCATCAACATTTGGTCCGAAGAAATTTGAAATCAAGTTTGAGATTGATGGTGTAAACCTTTGATAATCCATTCAATAAGAAAATATCAGCTGTTAATAAGCACGTAAACACTTGATCAGACTGTTTCTCTCTGGTTTGAATGAATACATTCCTTCTGCATGTTTGGCCTTTTTGCGTGTTAAACAACAACATCTCAGGAAGGACAGAAACATGGTGATAGCGTAGATTAAGCATTTTAAAAGATGAACAAAGCAAGAATCGATGCAGGGAGTGGCACAGAACTACATGAGTACGTTTTGATTGTAAAGTTGGAGGGGAAAAACCACCTTCTTTTGCAGATTCGGTGCTCCACAGTGGTAAGAATCGTGTTGCATACTGATGCAGTTGGGAATTTCATACCTAGAGAAAGCTGCTATGTTACTTTCGACCCCGTTCACCCCTACATATCAATAAAACACTGGGTAAACAAAGAAACATAGAAAAGGTCCCCGGTGGGAAACAAGTGTTTTAGCAGCACCAACAAGAATCTGTGAGAAACCGAAAGGCACAAACACACACTCACAGGTGGAGGAGGAGACGAGAGTTCAGGGCTCATTAAATCCCGGTCAGGCAGCGGTTCCCCCGAGCCCAAACACTCACACAAGAGAAGGCGTCTGACTGTGATGAGCACGCAAACACCCCTGAAAGCTCACAGTAGCTAACAAACATGTGTGCATACGTGTGCAGTGTGATTTCATTCTCACACACGGACACTTGTGTATATGCGGCGGCAAGGTATTCATCTGTTGATCTGCATTCCTGAGCTTCATGCAACCCATTAGGACAAGCTATCTCGCCATACTTAGTTTGAGAGATGGCAAGAACATCAAACAGCTCCTGACCTGCGCACACACACACACACAAATATCTTCTGGCCTCTCTCTGTCTTCTCATCCCCCTTTTTTCCCTCCCTTTCCATCTTTGTTTCATCCATGCCTTTCTTCTCTACTCCTATAAACTCAAATGTGTGTGCTTTAACCTCGTGGAAAGGAATATGCACCTTATAAACAACAAAGGTGTGTGTGCGTGTGTTATGTGAGTGCAGGATGAAAAAGAGCCAGAAAGCCAATTTTCTCCTTGGCTTGCAGATGGAAGGCATAAAACTTTCATTAGAAAAATGAGAAAGCATGTGTTGGGGCTGTCCTGAGAAAGACATTTGGGGATTCTGAGATTTAGGTAGACATAAAAAACCATCACTCAGGTCTCGCAGGTGCACGCAGGCTCATGCACAAAAAGAAACAACCAGGGCAAAACAATTTGAATAAATGTCGTTTGCTATTCATCGTCTCCTGCAAAATACCAAAAGGGCAAAGTCAAGAAGCCCCTGAAAACAACTTAAAACCAGAGAATAGCCCTGAAACTGCAACGCTAAGAGCCCACGCAAAGCATAAATGACTTTTAAGTGAATGTTGCCTAAATATATTCTGAGAGGAGGAACAGGAGATTGCAGATGCAAGAATATAAAGTCCTTTCACACACAATGACATGTCTCCGTCTGCAGCTCTACAATGCTGCTGTTTCTCCTCTTGCCAGCAAGAAGCTCGGGTCTGCTGCCACTGCAGTTCTGCAAATAGAAGATAGCGGTTGGGCCTCGCATGGACTGGAGTGCTCGCAAAGATGTTTTTATTTGTGTCCGAGTGAATTCTGTTTTTCTTTTCTTTTTTTCAACAATAGTTTTAGCACTCGCTGAGCTGAAAAATGCATATTTCCAATCCTGTTCCAGTCGAGATGTTTACCACCAATCATTGGTTGACCAATAATATGCCAATCAACCATAACATTATGACTGTATAGGCGTCCCTTGTGCCTCCAACACAGTGGTGATTCATTAGAGAATGGAAATGGGCCTTCTGAGGGTGTCCTGTGGTGTCTGGCGACACAATGTTGTCAGTGACGGGCCTTTGGGTCCTGTGGGTTGAGGGGAGGGGCCTCAGTAGATCATCCCACAGATACTTGATCAGTTTGGGATCTAGTGAAATTGGAGGCCAGGTCAACGCTTTGTGCTATTTGCCATGGCTTTTCAAGGCTGCTGCCATCAAGGAGTGTCATTACTATGGGGTGGGGGTGTCTGGTCTGGTCTAGGTGGGTGGTACACGTCTAAGTAACATCCGCGTTAATGCCAGGTCCAAATGTTTCCCAGCAGAACACTGAATTGTCACAAGATGATCAGCGCTATTTACTTCTCCGTCATAATGTTATGCCTGATGGGTGAATATTAATAGTTTGGTGAAGCCCAAGCGCAAGACTACGTCCTCAGTACAAAACTAAAAGATGGAAAAGATCCATGAAAGATTAACCCATTTGACAGAGAACTTACTGATTCAATGATTAATTCAATAAAATGACTCAATCAGAAAACTCTCTCCCTTTCTTGCAGCCAGTCTATTGAAGCGTCTCAAACTTCTACCAAATGTACAAATTACAGTCTTAACTTTGTGATCTATCTTTGGAAAGTAAGGCATCACTCTCCTAAGGGTGTCTGTGTGTGTGGGGGGGGTGATCCTTTTTGAACAGCAACCCAGAATTTGCCACACCACAGTCTCGGTTTGATGTAACAGTTAGAGCGATAAGCCCTCTCACCATTGTCCGGCAGCCGCAGTGACAATCATAGCTCTCTATTCTCTCACATAGCTGTGGTCTACCCACAATCTCGCCTCACCGCCCCGTGCTGTCAGCAAGAACAGTAGGAGTCACTGCAAACAGTAAACCACAGTCACCGAGTGTTTTCGCACAGTTCACTGAGCAAGCTCACATGGAACAGACTTGTGGACGCTGAAGCACACATTAAGTGCGGCACATCAGAGGATGCGGAGTGACGGCAATGAACTTCCATTTGAGGACAACATATAATCAGAGCCTGCAGGTGGATGATGAGGTGGAGCTGGGGCTCGTGAGGGTGAATGGATGCTTGAAATTAACTACTTTGTAAATGTTGCCCTGCTGTGTGTTTTAACGTTTGCTCTGAAAGGCAATAATCAAAGTTTCTGTGAAATGAATTACAGAGTTGGATGAACTAGAATGGAACGCACAAAGTGTTTTAGACCCTGTTTTACACGTTTGGTCAATCGCAGTGAAAACAATCCAACCAGAATCACTTTTATTCGGCTATACTGACACCTCAGGACTGTACTAAGAAGTGTTAGAACTGGTATCAGTGTTTGCAAAAGAGAGGTACAATAGCAGCGCTACATTACTGCAAACTGTGCCATGGAATAAACATGGAGTATACATTATGATCACTGACAGGAGAAGTAAATAACATTGACCATCTTGTGACAATTCAGTGTTCTGCTGGGAACCTTTTGGACCTGGCATTCATTCATGTGGATGTTACTTAGACATGTAGCACCCACTTAGACCAGACCAGGCTCCTCCACCCCATAGCAATGACACTTCTTGATGGCAGCAGCCATCCCCAGCAGGATGCAGCCTGACACAAAAACGCTTTAGGAAAACATGAAGAACAGCACAAGGTGTTGACCTGGCCTCCAAATTCTCTAGATCCCAAACTGATCAAGTATCTGTGAGATGATCCTCAGAGGCCCCTGTCCTCAATTCATAGGACCCAAAGCCCCCCACTGACAACATTCACATTCAACATTCAGGACACCCTCAGAAGGTCCATGTCAGTTCTTTGATGAGTCACAAATGTTTTGGAGACACAAGTGAGACCTACACAATATTACGATTGTGGACCTCCAAAGTCCACAATCGTAATATTTCAGTTTCAGTTTCTGCTCTCCTCAGCAAAAAACACAATTTTCCTTAAAAAAAGAATCTGTATTCATCTCCAAGACATTCGCACAAACGTATGTCCAGATGCAGATGTTGAAAACTAGTTATTTCTGGATTACAGCACATAGCTCACACTCTACAAGCCTTTGACTCCACGCAGGGAGCGGTTACTTCCAACAACACTTGAACAGGAAGTTCCTGCCTCCTGCTTCCAGCCAATTAAAACACTGCATCTGACGACGAAGGTTCCATTAAGGAAGTCCCACGTTCCCCTCAGCACTCTTGACTCCTCTCACGACAGGGTCTGTTTTTTCCTGCCTGTCAATGCCAGGAACCCATTAAGGAGCAGTGGTGGGGATACGGCATAGGGAAACAATGTAAGGATGGACCAAGCTATTGTTCCTCAGCCCTGCTCCTTGAGAAATGACCGGCTGTTTCACTTGGTGCATGACCTAATTTAAAAGTTTTACCTGAAAAGCTGCCTGCGAAATGAATGCGTGTGCATTCAGCTCATCGGAAACGCCACCAACTTCCTCGTCATTTCAGGGGTGTGGTTTAAAATGTCTGCTTGTAAACTACAACTTCCAGGAAATAGATAGTATGTGCATGTTGTACGTAGTTAATTACTGAAAATGTTTATGTATCATGCCAGCCCATACCAGGATCTGCAATGTAAACTTAAAAGATGAGTAAGTGGTATTTGCTTCAGAAAGCCTGTTTTCAATGTGTGGCTTTGCTCGAAAATGAAAGCAGGACAGTGTCCCCGCCTCAACCCCAAACAAAAGAACAAGGGAAAGTCTTACTGTATTGTTCCTCTGATCTCAATAGCTGCCCCACCCCCAACCCCCAGCGATGAACCGCAGCCCACCAGTGACCCTCGTCCGGCTAAACTCAGCCACTCACGCATCCACCATGGAAACTAACTCCTCAAAGACACCATTGTTGAGCGCAGTAACAATGCAAATCTAGCATGACCCATTGTTTTTCAAATAAAAGAAAGGAACTAAAGAAAAATAATATATGAATTTTAAGAAAATTTGGTTAATGAATCATCAGCCTTTTGCAATTGGACACCAAAAATATGCACCTTTGTATTTCTGCCTCATTAGTGCATTAAAGACTGTGCAATTAAAACCACAATTTGCGTGCATTAGCATCGAAAGTGGAAAACCAAGAAGAATCTCCTAACACAGCACAAAATAGCTCCTCGGTGGCTTTTCAAGAGATGGAATACATCATGTGATGGTGTGACGATGACCACGACTGTAATCAGATGCCGATTAGGATAAAACTGTCGTAAATTACCTCAGATTCTGCGGCCGGACAACGCTGCGCATAGATCTAGGCCAGCTGACATTCCTTTAAACAAAAAATGTGCTTTCAGGGCAAAGAAAGAAAGAAATCTGCCTACCTTGGCAATGACTTCAATACCCAGCTGGCATCGGTCCAAAGCTGGGCTGGATCAACCTCAGCCACAACAAACTCATGAATCGTCTGGGGCCAAAAGTGCTGATGTCTGCAAACATCCCCCCCCGTAAGGTAAATAAAATGTGCGCATTTATTTTCTGGATTCATATATTTCTCTTCTAATCTGAAGAATCATTATTTGTCTTTTTGTTTTGTTGTTTATGGGTGCGTCAGGAAATAAATGGATTGAAATAGATTTGTTCTGTCGTCAGCACACAGTTTGTTCTCTCATTTCTACCTGCACCTAAGGAACCATCTGAGAACTGCTGCACAACTAAAACTCCTGCATAGTGCTACTGTTTCTTAAGTTGCAAAGTCTGTGGGAAGCTAGCTGTGGTGTGCAGATCCAAAATGCCATGGGCTCCAAGTACGCACACACACACACACACCTCTGGCCCGCTGCAAACTTCCCCCTCTGCTGACGCTGATAGGAGGGAACACACCTCCAGCTCTGGGATACCAACGTGGTGATACAGAGAGCTGTGAAAGCATGGCTCAGCTGAGGAATAGTGTGTCAACAGAGAATGAGATTAGTTGAGTCGTCCCTAGGCGTTCACTCAGCCGGTGTGTGTTTGTGTGTGTGCCCTGACTCCTGGCTCTCATGTACTGTATCTGTGTGAGTTCTCAGCGAGGGGTTTTTGGCGTCTTTGACTGACAGAGACAGAGAGTTTAGGGAGTCCCTTTCCCTCCCACAGCAGAGCTAAGAAGCTCTAAAGCTTCTTGGCCCGGGCTCTGCCACTTGTTCGATGAAAACGCATCTCTTTTTACTCCTTCCCGCTAGGAATACTGGAAAGATAAAACAATAAAGCACGGCTCAACCTCAAGCACGCTTACAAGGAAATGTTTTTTTAACAAAAACCTGCATAGACTCAAGATTTTTATCTCAGTTTTGTCTTTGCTGTGAACACCTTTACCCATTTAAGCAATCAATGTAGCACCCACATGTGTACGCAAAGACGCTCAAGATGTGTGGGCCAATGAATTCATTTAGGGGTTCAGTGAAGCCTCAGGAAAACTCAGTGGATGTGAAAGTCTGGAGAATATGAACCACATGCTCAGCCTGCCGTGCCAGAGCACAGGCTGGCATCTACAGGCACCGGCCAACTTCAAACGCACACCAGGCACATTACTGCCCATCTCAGCTTTAAACACACTGCCACAAGCCAGACACACACACACACATCACCACCATGTCAGCGGGAAGGAATTGTGTTGTGTGGTATGTCGTGTGTTTTGAGTTGTTTGTTAACTGACAGCTATCTATAAACTGGAACGATTGTGATCGGGACCATCACACAGAAACTCAGAAAACACACCGGGTGGGTTTGAAAGCAAGAAAAGCATAGCATGCTCACAATTGCTCACTCTCTCTCTGCTGTGCTCGGTATGAGAGCAGTCGTCCTAAGATGCTCACTGGAGTGGCTGCAGATTCTGGGTGGGCTCGATGTGACTGTCTGCTTCAGTGCTTCAATACACTTTGCATCAGATTAAGCTGCTAAGTAAGCTTTCTTTCCTATACAGTTCCACCTAAGGCTTAGTGAATAATGGTCCGGTTTCGACAGCTGGACTGAACAGAGATAATTTACTATTCAGGCAATTCACTTTACCCTTTGTTAGTTTTTTTTGCTTTGCAGTTCATTTAAACGCTAAATGCTAACATCAGCATGCATGTCAACACGCTGGCAATTGCTAATTAGTTTTAAATCAAACGTTGTACTCAAACGGAGGATGTCAGTATGTCAGTGTCATTCGTTTTGCAGGTATTTGTTTACGAACCCATAAAGATTTGGCATGAAGGAAGAAAACTAAGACGATCACCAACGTTGTTACAATTAGTCATTTTAAGCCCAGAAACACCAAAACGACCTCACAGAAAGACGGGCAGCAAAGCACGACTGTTGTCACCTGTGCCTGGACCAAAACTTGGCATTTGAAAGCACCGGACAGCCTGCTGGGCACATGCTTGAAAAGAAATAGCAGCAAGTGGCGGGAGTAAATATATACTTCAGTGAAAATGGGAAGGTGGCTAGAAAGAAACCAACACACAGAGTCTCCTCATGCTGACCAGCTGGTCATTCTTGATGACCTTGTTATTGGGAATAACATATTATTCATCATTTTGAGAAAGTATCTGAATGTTCTGATGTGAGTAAAATAAAAAACTTTGTTTGATCTGTATCTCTTCTCGTGTCCTGATGCGCTAACTGATAACGGCTTCATGGTGCACTCTTCGACCGATTCTTCACGCCGAATCGGACCATCAGACATTCAACTGGTGGCAGCGGTGCAGGACACGCCGCCAAAACGAGGGTCAAAGATGCTCTCGGGCCTTACAGAGGTGCAAATGTGTGAAGCAAATCTCACAATCCGTGCCAAGAATTTCTTGTCGACCTAATGGCAGAGGTGAAGCCATCGGGATTATTCTTCTGGGGACAATTAAAGTCTTTTTATGGCAATCCCTAGTTTAGGCTCAAGTAGTAGACCAATCAATCAACCAACCAACCACCGGACACATCCATAGAACCGTGGTGCTAGCGTGACTAATAATCCTGTTACTGAAGATATACATGTTCTCTGTGTAATTAAATCTTTGGCTTTTGGCTCCTACACATTTGTCATTTTCATGGTTTATTGTCTTTCAGTGGGAACACAATTGATCAGTTGGAAACAAATGTACGTTGACTGCTTCCAGTGCGAAACAAGAATCTACTTCTGATCATTTTAATACTTCAGTTCAAAAGACTGTAAACTATCAAAGTGCTGAAGAAACTCAGTTAAAATCCTTATTTCCCTGAAACTCGACATTTCACAGATACATGTTTTTTTGTCAGGCAGCGTCAATTTTGCAAATCACACATCGTGGCATCGTTACACTGAACGCATCTGACAGCCAGCAGCATGTGAGCCGCTATGACTCACCTCTCTGCACCTCCAAGGAAATCACACTGACACACAAACAAACATAAACACGCTCGCGGTGAGAGACTGTATGCTAATGCGGGTCAGCCGTATCTCAGAAGACGATTTGCGTGTATGTGTGTGTGTGCGCGAATAACAACGTACCCTTTAACCTGAGCGTTGATGGAAATTTCATAATGTCAGTAAATGCAGCATACAACACACACAAACGCGGGCAAATTATGGCACTCTGCCCTCGTGTAGTGGGAACTTTTTGCCTTTTTAATGTTGTGTAGCTGCGGTTAGTCAGCCAACCATGTCCAATAATCTGTGGCAGGCAAGCAGAGCAGTGACCAAGACTAACTACATGCAGACCATAAGAGAGCAGAGTCAGAGAAAGAGAGAGAGAGAGAGAGGGAAATGGGGGTTAGATAAATAATAAGGAGGGAGAGTAAATGAAGCAAAGAGATGCAGAGTAAATTCACACAGAAGCAGCCAAGCAGAAGTTGCATATATGATTACTCCTTTTGTTTTTACAATATGTCTGTGTTGTAACCGTTTGCATATGTGCACATGTCAGTGTTTGGTTAAAAGACATTAGCCAGGAGAGGTTTCTGCCAAAACCTAGCCAAGCTACTGAAGCGCTCAGAGGAGGGATCAACTGATACACAGAGATGTAAAGATAAACAGACCGAGGCAGGAAGAGAGCAAGGACAAATAAAGATAAAGAAAGAGTTTTTTTTTTTCCAATTGTTAGCATGTGCACAAATATGTATGTGCATGCCTGCACATCTCCGGAATCTGATTATCACAGAGATGCTGAAGATCGAAAAGCTGGGGGCAACCCAAAACATCAGCGCACGGAGATAGAACGATGACAAAAGCTAGAGTCTTTAGAGCGCGGTCAGAATCTGTGTCATCTCTTGTGTTTGATTTCTGCAGCAGAAAATGAAATTCAACAGTGACGAGAGAGAAGAAGCATCAAAGTACAAGGAATTTAAAAAAAGAAAAGAAAAAAAAGCACAGTTCCTCCAGAGAAGAGAGCAGGAGAGGTGAAGATGGCACACAAGGCATATGAGAAAAGAACTAAACTAACTGAGAGAGGAGAATGAGTGTAAAGTAAAGACATCTATCCTTCTCTTACCTCTGCAGCTGTGTGTGGTATCCTTTGGGAATAAAAAAAAATGTAGTGGTGGAGGAAACTTCAGCAGCGCTGCTTCAGAGCCACACTTTCTGCGTCTTCCCAGGTTAGCGCGCATATATAGCTGTGCCAATCAGCCAAACCCTCGAGTCCACCAGGACGGCACAGTGTCTACCAACGTGGGTTTGTGTAAATATATCCCTGATGGTGATGAATAGCGGCGAGTGAAAGGAGAGTACTACGCTAGAGGGCAGACGGACTGACTGAAAGAGGAGAGCAGACTGAGTAGGATGGAGGAGTTACTGCCTCCTAACATCAGAGCAGCTGGGCTGGATACACCCACCTCTGCCTGCATCGAATGGGAGTCGCTCAGATGCTCTTGAGTATGCACAGAGAGAGAGAGAGAGAGAGAGAGAGAGACAGAGAGCTTCAGTGTGCAGTCTGAGATCTGATCTGATACATGCACACATGCATAAAGGATCTCATTAACTTTCTTTTACTGACACAGTTGCCGATGAAGCTGTTGTCTCAGCTGAGCAGAGTCTGTGAGAAATGTCTGCAGGGGCTTGCAGCGAAAATGAATGAGGCAGCTGATGCGAAAGCCTGAAAACAACTGCTAACGAGTTGAATTTAGCACGTATGGAAACATTATTATTAAGTTGTGGAGCTGCTATTTCCAGCAGTCCTCACCCTGGATGGCCCACGTGTTGGGAGAGAACAACGCAACTGCTGAGCTAAGCTTGTAGCTGCTTTCATCTCGCATGGCAAAATGAGAGGGAGGAAGTAGTTCTTTTGTCACTAATGCAATTAGTTGATTAATAAAACAGTCAAGGAAGCTAGGAAGGCTGGAGCCTACATATCCTAGCTGTCATCAGGCAAGAGGCTGGGTAACTAACTTTCATAAATGAGTAAAAAAAAACTATGTTAACCTTTTATTTGTTCATCAAACAATAACGCTAGTAGCAGCCTAAATAGTGTAGTTTTTTTGTGTTTATATGTGAACGTGTATGCAAGGGAATTAAAAAGATCCAGGCTGCGTGCATGCACATATGGAGTTTTTTCCAGGGGTAAACTTCAGTAGACCTCAGGACATGCTTCTCATTCTTGGAGTGCACCATTGCTTGTCGCTCAACATGCCTTCATTTTCCCGGGAGAAAAAAGACGGCTGGAGGCCGGTAGGGTGGGAGGGCGTTTTTTTTTTTTCGAGTCGTGGGCTTTGAGCTGCCACGCCGCCCACCTCCACCGCTGCAGCCCGTGAGAGCTCCATGCCTCCTGGGACAAAGCCCGCCTTGATAGAGACCAACTCCGTGGCACGGTGCATGAAGAAAGGTCCTCATTACTACCAGAGGTTAGAGGTTAAATTCTTGTGGGATCGGCCTCTAGGCGGCGACATCTCTGATTCATTGTAGTTCGTCTAAATTCAACAAAGTGAGTGGTTTTCTTATTTTATCGGCCTTGAGTGGCAATAGGAATAGATTTTTAGAGAGAATATGTCCACCAAATCACAATAGCAACCAAAAACAAGGCCTTGTGTGGATTTCATTGTAGCTCAGGACCTGGGTGGCGCTGTCAGGCTGTGCCTTCTTGAGCAAATGATGTTATCAGGAGGTGATGAGGGAAGTGAAACACAGTAATCCTCTATTATAATGCACCTCCTGGTTAGGATTTAGATGGGATGTGAGAGAGCAGACACACAGTGACACCTCCCCGCCAGTCCGCCTTCTTAAAAGTGGATCAATCAGGAGCCGGTTACTCAATCTGTAATGAAATCTGTTCCATTAAGCAATTATTATACACCATGAATGTGATTTAGGATAAATTAACTGCAATTTAAATGAGCTGTGGGGGGTGTTAAAACGACACCAGAGCTGGAGATTGAAGAGATAACCTAGTCTGTGGCATTAAACGGGAGGATTGTAAGTGCGTGCAGCGACTCCATCTCACCTACAATCTCACAGGAAGTCGTGTACCCTTAAATTACTCCCATCTACTACTGTCTACATTCTTACTGCAACATGCACTGGATCACCAAGCCTGAAAACCTGAGTGGTTTCTGGTAGCTGAGGCTCAGTGGCTCATGTCCATCGATACATCTTTGCTGCTGACCAAGCAGCTACTCTGCAGCTGCAGCAGCAGCAGCAGCAGCAGCAGTGGATGGTCCAGCACACATACCGTCGTATTGACAAATGCCTATAGTGGCTGTTTGCAAGAATAAAACGATACACCTGTCGTTTCCCGTTTTTTTCTGCTGCATTCAGGCGCTGCGATCCTCCCCGTGTCGTAAAAACGCACGCCAGCACCAGCACTCCGTAGCCTTATTACAACCAAAACAGGGCAACTGATACACATAAGCCGAAAGGAAGATTAGGCGAGCTGCTGCCGCGGCGGGCAAATTAAGCAAATTTGGATTTATCAAACAGAGCGGAAAGCTGAATAGTATCTTACCGTTACAATCGTGGAGGGATAGCCTGCTGGCTGTCAGAGGAGGAGATGCTCCAGTGAAGGTGGGAATGATGCTGCTGGACAGTTTCAACCTCCTGTTACTTGGATAATGTCGCCACCTGCAGGTTGAAAGTGGACACTACCACTAAATATATTTATTTTATTTATTTTTACATGGTGAGCTGTTTTCTTTCTTTTATTATTATATATATATATATATATATATAATGTCTTTATTGAGGTTAATTGAGAAGAACTTTGTGAGTGGAGCGCTGTTATTATGAAATATATATGAGGAGTGGTGTCATTTCAGAGAGTGGAAAATAGACATCCGTTTAATTTCTTCAAAATAAAAGACGAACGGGCAAGCCATGCCATTAATAGAATCACATGGGATTCAAATATTAATTAAAAATTAAAACTGTGCTTGCTGAGAAAGCTACTAAGCAATGTTGTTAAGTGAATTAATTTCCTGGAAACATTCTCATCATTGTAGAATAGTTTTTAGAATTAAATGTGCTGCATTATAATATTGGCAGATTGTGCAAAACTGTAACTGGCTGATTTCAATTATATATGTTTTATGTTAGCTGTAGCTTAACTAGAAGAAATCGAAGAAATTGACTTCCATTTATTTATCCACTTTTAATTTGAAGGGTCAACCTAACTGCCACAGACTGTGTTATTTAATTTAACTTGATGCAACCTCTCAAAGGACTACAAAGATGGCGTCCAAACCAGCCTGGTGAACTAATAGACTGTCTGTGGGTGAGCCTAAAGGAAATAGGTGTCTCACTTGAAGCCTGAGATCTTGAACGTAACTCTTCGTTGATACGTAAGTTTCTACGGGTCTGCGTTGTTTTTTAAATTTTATTTGAATATGTCTGAACTGCTTTTCATGACAGGGGTGACCGTTATTCGGATGTTTTTGCCGGTTATGTTGATGCCGTGTCGGTGTTTCTCCGGCGATGTAACGGCCGACGGGTCCTCCAGCAGGAAAAACCGCCAACTTCTGCGGCACCATCTGAATCGTCAAACACTGTCCTGAGATTGGATATTTGGTGAAATATATGAAAATCTAAACTTGGAATGACTCATTCAGGTGAGATTACTATAAAAGATATCGAGTTTCTGAAGATTAAAAGTATATATGCTCTCGGAAGTGAACAGTTAGTAACGGCGTGTTGCGTGTTTTCTCCCCCTCCTACTTGTTCGCCGCACGGCACCGTGTCGACCCAGTTTCTATCTCTTGTTGTCTGCAAAGTGCAGTCAACAAAACGTCGGTTTATCTTGCACTGGTTCTGCGTGATTTCTATGCTCCAATGCTAAGCCATAACGGTTGCTAGTGTAAACCGTTGCAATCCAGTTGTTCGGGGGGCGATAAAACAAGAGACGCACAATTAAGTTAGCGTTAGCCAGCTAACGTGTTATATAATACATGCTATACTTGGTTTTGGTTTAACTTCCAAAACCAGAGCGGGTTACATTAATTAAACCGAGCATAGTTTAGAGTTTTTTAATACATATGTGGTGTAAACTTAAGTGCGTAGTTACTTTCGTTCTCGTTGAACTCTGATGGCGCCCGCTAAAATTAAACGCTGCACTTCCTCTTGTCGCCAGTGAGCTGCGCTGTTGCGTCTCAGTAGAAGCTTCCTGAAGGCACCGGGACGAAGATGCCAGGTCTGCAGGGTGAGCATGCCGTGGCGGGGCTGGGGAGCCCCGTGAAGAAAAACAAACTGTCTCTGAAGTTCTTCCACAAGAAGGAGACCAAACGGGCTCTGGATTTCTCCGAACCCCTGACGGATGAGCCCAAAAAAGCAGCCGAGGAGCCTGAGGCCAGGTAGGTGTATGATGTCAGTGAGGTGTTTACTGTGGGGTCAGTCCAAAATACTGCTCTGTTGCCCCAGTTTGTTGGGTGTCAGCGGATGTTGTCACTCTGGTTCAGTCATAACTCCCTTTTGGATGGCAGAGTAATGGACATGTTGATGGGATACCTTCAATTTGGTCTAATATTTATCTTGAGAAGTGTCCTGTTTTGTCTTTATAACTCCTTACTGATGAATGTATAACTTAAAACGCTTCTTAAACTAAACAGACACAATATTTATATGCATTTGACAACTAATAAGGCGTGTTTTGTGCACGTCAAAAGTTTAGTTTCAAGTTATTTTAGCTAGCATCACAAGAATCGGCTACAAACCGATGAGTTGGCTGATTTATTTGTGTTTCTTTTTCCTTTAGCGGCTGTGATCAGGTGGTCCCTGGTCCTCGTCCGTGCCCGTCCTCGCCCGGCCTCCTGCTGCCGTGTGAAAAGAGAGAGAACCTTGTGCCGTTTGTGGGATTCAACAACCTGGGCAACACCTGCTACCTGAACAGCATCTTACAGGTGAGTTGCTGTAATCGCAGACAAAGCAGTAGTTTTAATAGCTTTAACGCCAGCTGCACACGAGCTGTATGGACTCCACAAGTGATGGGACAGTGATCCAGATAGCTGTCTACGATGTTGATCGTGTAATGGTAAAGTCACACTCAGGATTCGTTGGTTTGAATTTATACGCAGTTGTTGCGAAGGTGTGTGTGGCTGTCCCGCTGCAAAACCTGCCCACAAAGATGTGAAACAAATTAAGAGTTACCCCTCTTTGGTTCGGGATGGAGTTGATTTCATTGTAGGGGTCTGCCTCCAGACTTTTAATTAACCTTCTCAAACAGAAGGAAGGAACTCAAAGAGAATCTGACCTCCGATCTCTTTCGGTTTCATTGCTTAACTTGAGTTAGTGCAGAATATTTTACCTGTTTTATTTTTTACACGTGAGCCTTTACTGTTTTAAATTCTTAATTTCACTAGATCATCAGTTTCCAGATTTTAGTGTGGTGGCATACGTGCACATGTTTATAAAAGATAAAGCTTAACGAATGACGTGCAAGCGTGGTAGCTGGATAAATGGTTAAGAGCCAGATCAAATAACGGGTCAAAAAATAAAGTTTAGTTTTAGTTTTTTGTAGAAACTGCAATTTGACATAACGCAGTAAAATCATAGTATTTAATAGGCCTTGTCTCACCTAAACAATTGTAAATCAAAAGAAAATGATGTGTTTTTAGGTAGTGAACAAACAAAAGTGTCTTCTGTCAGAACAGCTCAAGCCCAGAGATAAGTGGACAGTCTGTGTTTAGTGTTTTCCTGACTGTGACAAACTGCGTCCAGGTCTGTGGCTTATCAGTGGTGACAGTGTTTGGGTGCAAACAGACAGGGTTTTATCGCACACTCTGGCCCTTGTACGATCTCCTCTGTAACACCTGTTCAAACACAGTTCCCAAAGCTTTCAGGTCATGTTTCATGCTTTGTTTTGGGATAAGAAACACAAGATCTGTACGGACGTGTTTCAGTGTCTGTTTTTACTGTGTCCAGTCTGCAGGTTATTTGCGAAGGTCTGGAGATCAGTTTACCAAACAGATTAATGTGTTTAAATGTATTCGTAGCCTGTCATGGGTACAAACATTAATTGTAAAAGTTATATATATGTTTAAGCAAATCTTAGTAGTAAAATGCCTGGTACGTTTACTCCAGATTGGCAGAACGGTTAAACTTTAGATATTTCTACTGCTCATCCAGGTCGTGTTTAATTTGAACTGCAGTTCAATATTACTTGGAAGTAGTGAGTTTCTGCATTGGGTAAATAATTGTAGTCTGTACTAGCTCTGTTGGATTTTACAAATGATCTCTCATAATTTCTCCAGCATGGAGCGGTTATCTTCCTGCTTAGACATTAGTCAGTTAGGAAGATATTTTCAGCTGTACATACTGAATGTGGTGGGAAATATGAATAATCTTGTGTCTTCTGATGTCTCTTCTTCAGGTGTTGTACTACTGCCCAGGATTCAGAGAAGGAATAAAGAAGCTGTACAACCTGTCTAAACCGAAAGACAAACCGAAGGAAGAAGCTGATAATAGCGAAGAGGTTGGTTCAAGACATTTTTATTGTAGAGTTCTGCTTCAGGAGTTACCACAAAGAAATCAGCACTAATTAAAACCCTGTATTTAAAGGTGTAATTCATAACCTTTACACATTCTCAGCAGTCAGAAGGCGTATCAGAGGACGTGCCAGCTCACATTGAGCTCCTCAGCAGCTTCACCAGTCTGATCTCTTCAGTGGAGCTGCTGCAGTCCAGCTTCCTGCTCAACCCCGACAGCTTCAGCGAAGGAGAGCTGGCCACGCCGCCTCGTAAAATACTCCACACGCTCCGGTAATGACTGAAAAGCTTCTTGTTTCTGCCCCAAAATGGTGAACGATGTAGGATAAAACTGTCTCTTCTTATTACAAATATCCCTGGATTCATTTATTTTTGTGATCGTCTTGATTGGTTCCTTAAACAGTTAACTGTTAACTAATGCCCTGTTTTTGTCTTGCAGGCAGTTGAACCCCATGTATGAAGGCTACCTCCAGCATGATGCTCAGGAAGTCCTGCAGTGCATCCTGGGATATGTCCAAGAGGCCTGCGACACCATCAGGAAGGAGCAAGAGTTGGAAAAGGGCAGCGATGACGATGTGACAGAAGTCAAAATGGAGAAGAGCAGCCCTGTGACGGAATCCAAACCTCCGACAGAAGAGGACGGCCAAGTCACCGGCAAGAGGAAGAGTGACACCGAGGTGGGCAATGCCAAGAAGAAGCCAAAATCCGTCAAGGCTAAGAAGTCTGAGGCTGCGGAGGTAGACGTCGGCAGAAACAAACCCTTCACCCGCTCCAAGCGCAAGTCCTCCAGCGACATCTCCATCGACAGCACTCAGAATAAAGACGGAGAAGAGGAGGAAGGGATGAAGAAACAGGAGAAGGAAGGAGAATGCGAGCAAGAGGGGAACGGGGAGAAAGCTTCAAATGAGGCAGACGGGAAGAGGAAGAAGAGAAGCAGGCTGAGCTGGCTGAGGCCGTCCGGGAAACAGCCGAGTATCTTCTCCAAGTTCCGCAGCGTCGGGAAGATCAGCTCGTCAACCGTGAAGAGCAAAAGCAAAGCGGAGGAGGAAAACGAAGTCATGGACGAGGAGACCGGTCATGAGCCGTCGCCTCAGAGCACGGACGAAGAGAAGAGCGCAGTGAAACATGAGGGTAAGATGATTGCTGTGAGCAGGAGGAGGCATGTGGCGTACTTTGACAGAGGAAAGGAATATTTCTTTGTCTTTTAGTTGTATCCATCATCTCTGTTTGTTTGTTTCTGTCCGGTTCAGACGGTCTGGGCCTGATGGAGCGCTTGTTCCAGGGCCAGCTGGTTCTCAGGACTCGCTGCCTGGAGTGCGAGAGCTTCACGGAGCGGAGAGAGGACTTCCAGGACATCAGCGTCCCGGTGCTCGATGACCAACCCAGCAGCCCGGACGACCTCTCTGAGAGTGAGCATTCTTGGAGCTTTTACCTCGTTTTTAAATATTTAAGGCTTCTGTTCAGGCTCAGATGACAAACACACCGTCCTCAGTCATCCGTGTTTTGAAGTATTACAGAAGTGTTAGTGTCACGATGCTCTGTAAGCTCTGAGAAGGGATTGTGGCATGATGGGGAACTAGCATCAGCTCAATTATAGTAAAATATTAAAGTGGCTTGTAGATTTAAGATACTAAATAATGATTTACTATTGAGTGGCTGGTGGATTTTACCATTTCACATTTTAAAAACCTAAAATTTCCCACCCTGTAGCAAATCATTTTGGTCATTATTTCAAGTAATTGCACCGTTTCTGGAAGTTTTTATTTATACCGTCACTTTGAGCAAAGCAGGAAAAGTGCATTCAGCAAATTCAAAGGACAGAAAGGTAATAATACAAATAAATAAATTCAGTAACTGATTCTTCTTCTTCTTCAGTCTCTCCAGACCCTAAACCGGAGCTGAAGACTCTCAAATGGGCCATTGGTCAGTTTGCGTCGGTCGAGCGCATCGTCGGGGAGGACAAGTACTTCTGTGAGACCTGCCATCATTACACAGAGGCCGAGAGAAGTCTGCTCTTTGACAAAACTCCCGAAGTCATCACCATTCACCTGAAGCGCTTCTCTGCCAGCAGCTTGGAGTGAGTTCAGCACTGTAACACTTACATGGATTATGTGGATAAGTGATCACATGTCAAAGAGGCTGTGGCCGCTGCAGTCGTTCCTCCTGTCCATACCAGCTCTGCAGACACATGAATCAGTTTGAGTACGGTGGGACAAAATGCAGACCTGGTTTGTGCCAAAATACGCTTGAAAGTTTAACTGAAGTTGACGTAAAGTGGAAAAAGGTCGCAAAGGTTTTAGAGCAAAGTCCCCTCTTTGATCTTTGTGTTTATTGCTCCACTGTGGCTCATCATGGAATCAGATTTTGACACAAAATCTTTTTACATACCATTTAAAAATTATCCACCTATTTACAAAAGAAGTTCTGTGAATTGTGTCTGACAAATCTCAAATTAATAACGCTATATTGTGTATATATATATGGATGTTGACTATCCTGCCTGAACAGGAGGATTGACTGCAGGGACCCACGGCTGATCACAGCCGCTAAAGGAAAAAGAAACACAAAAAAATCCAATGAATACTGATTTACGACATCATTGGAAAAAAAAGTCTTTTAACAGACTGTTACAGTATTAAAAAGGAGCTCCTATGCTTACAGCTGTGAGGATAAAACAGTTGGAAAGTTCTGTTTATGGAAACTCGAGCAAAATGAAAACTTTCCAGATGAAGATGTCTAAGATTTTATCTTAAAAATATACTTTAATTTAAAAGTCTAAATAGATATACAGTAGTAGTATACTAATTGTGTTGCTCAAATAAGCAACATATATAAATAAATATATAAATATAAATCCTGATGAAGTGATCCTGTATAAACATGGATGTCAAAGCAACTAGAGCTCCCCCTGGTGGCTGGCTGCAGTATAGGTCATAAGCTCCACCCCCTCCATGTTGGTGAATGGGACTTGGACTGAACATTTTAATTTATTTTATTTCCAAGGATGGTTTCAGTCATTTTACATAGTTGATATAATGTTTATGCATGTTCAAGTGTCAAGTTTTGGTTTTGATTCTCTGGAAACAGGATGTGATATAATGGTGACCACCAGCTGCCCTCGCCAACCGCTCCGTGTATAATTACAGTTTCCTGCATTAGAGGTAGAGCAGGGCGTTGTATTGATTAAACAAAAATGCAAGTGAGTCTAGAGGAAGTGTGGTTGGGTCGTATAGCAGCTCCACTCTCGGTCTGTACTGCACAAACTCTGGCTCCAAACTCAAAAGATGGCGCTGCCTGTATCCTCAGGAAAATGGCAGAAGTTTGGACAATGCGAGGAAGTGGGGACACGTTGTCCATATTTTTACCGTTCATAGTTCTGGTCTTGACTCCTTCAGTATCATTAATTCATTATCCCTCATCTTCTTTCCTCCAGCTTGGACCCGTACGCAGGCCTCTCCAAGGTCAACACCCCCTTACAGACGCCTCTGACCCTGTCTCTGGAGGAGTGGTGCACCCGGCCCTCCACTAAAGGCCAACACTACCAGCTGTTTGCCGTGGTCATGCACAGCGGCGTCACCATCAGCAGCGGCCACTACACCGCCTACGTCCGCATGTCCGATCTGAAGGACGTGAAAGTCCTTGTGCGGGACAGAGAAGACGCAAAAGACGAGGAAGAGGAGAAGGAGAGCAAAGAGGGAGCGAAGGTGAAAGAGGAAGTCCTGGACTACGACGACGGGGAGGTGTCTTTCAGCCTCAGTACGAGAGGACAGAGGCGCTTGGCGAGCAAATCAGGGAGCAAAAAGCTGTCAGAGGGAGGCGTTGGACTCTTGGGAGGTCAGAGGAGTTTTTCAAGTTGCAACATTGGGAACGGCAGCAAACAGACAGAGAAAGCAACGACAGCAACAGAGGGATCGAAACGGAGAAAAACCATCAACAGCTTGAGCCAAAAAGCCGAAGCCGGACTTAAAAAGGAGGCCGAGTCTGTAGAGGAGTCATCGATGACTTCCTGTGGTGGTGTGGAGACCACAGAGCAGCAGGCGCTGAACAACCTCCTGGAATACGAAGGGAAATGGCTGCTGTTCGATGACTCTGAGGTGCGTTTGTTTGAGGAGGAGGATTTCCTCCGAGCCTGCTCCCCTGAGACGTGCTCCTCGTCCACACCGTACCTGCTGTTCTACAGAAAGATGCCCGATCCTGGACACTAACGCAAACCCAGATGTTTTGGCAGCTGTGCACCCCCACAGAAAAGACAGATTATTTTTTTTTTGCTCACTTCAGACTCTGCCAAAAAAAATTAAAAAAAAATACCGTGGCCGCCGTGTTAACACAGTAAACCTTTATCTGCGTCTCTTTGTGGGACCAAGGCCACTTCTGCCTTCTCATGCAGCTACTCACCTCCTGGGAGTCACCTTATGGAAATACTCGGTTAAATGAGGATTTGATTTAAACGCCAGGGATTAATACGCCTTATTTTTGTACAGGATATATTTTTTTTCTGTATGTTTTATTTGTTCGCCCCTGGCTTTGATACTCGTCAGTGTCCGCGCCATGTTCTGAGTTTTTTTTTTTTTTGGTCTCTTTTTGAATGGTTCACTTTTATAACACGGATAAGCACTTTTGAACTAAAATTTCCAGAAGTCAAAATGCAGAATAATGGAACATGTTTTAATTTTTATTTTGTCAGTAAAAGCTGTCGGTGCTGCGTATTTGAAACTCTTCTTATATTCCTTTAGTACAGCTTTGACCCACTGCTGAAGGTTTTTCCTCGCAACTATCAGGTTTTTATAAGACGCTTTCTGCAAGGTTAATTCAGATTTAATTTAGTGCAAACCACTTATTTTAATATGTAAATCGATAAAGCTCCTTAAGTTCAGCTGTAATTTAGTTTTCCGCTGTGACGAGAAGGAGCTTCTCACCGATACTGACTCCCACTGCACGTAAACCAACCCTACACTACCTCCTGTTCAGTTTTTCTACCTGCTCTCACACGAACTAGTTAAAACGTTAAAGATAAAAACTTGAGCATGCACAGGGACCAGATCTGAAGCTAAAACAAGTTTAAACCCTAAAGAAACTAAATTTAAAATAGAAATTTACTGTGATAACTTGACAGTGAGTCCCTCTGCATGCTCAAAAACCTCTTATTGATCGAGGCCTGGGTGTCTTTGTTCAAATCCAGTCACCTGTCGTGTATAATATTCCATAGTGTAACATGTTAAAAATATAACATGGTCGTCAGTAAAGCTCGTTCATCTCAGGTCCAGTCACAATTTAAGGGATTGACTTGTTTTTCTAATTTCTTAAGTAATACCTTAAGAGCCATATTCAATTCCTTCAATATAAAGGATATTTAAATGGAGTTTGGTGTGTAAATTCAAAAGCAGCTCTGATCCTTTCATTCATTTCATCTGTAGCCGACACGCAGCAGAACAAACCGATAAAGATAACGTGCTGTTTGGCGTCTTCCGTCTTTATCTGTTGGTTCTGCTGCGTTAATCTCAGCAGCCTTTGTTTTTTATTTTTTACCTTCGTGTCTTCTTGATTGTCGCCAAGCAACATGTCGACACTTCCCCCTCACTCACATTTCCGCTGTGTCATGGTTTGCCCCCCAGCTTTAGTTTAAATCCTACATAAACACAGGAATCAGTCGTTAATCACCACATTACGTCGTGTGAACATTAAAATATTTATTTAGTAAAATATTTAAAATAAAACAAAACTACATAAAATTATACAAGGATGTTTTAAAGTACCTAATTTTAAAACATTGTCGCTCCAACTAAAAATGATAAAGCATCATGATAAATACTGGTACAATTTTTTGCATGTTTTTTTTTTTTGAGTTACATAAACTTTCAAGTTGTAAAATGCATTGCTACACCATAATAAAAAAAGTGCACACATGAAATTGAATACAGGTTTTTGACACTTCGTACATAATTAAAAAGACACCTTGACCTTTAAAATCGTACCTTTTCTGCTTGTAAATATTTGGCGGAGGAGGGAAACAAAGGGTTTTTGGCACTTCTATTGAGCGTTCTTCATATTCAGCGGCTAGTCAGCTCAGCTAGCAGTTTTTGAGGGCCGGTATTATTAGCATGGGGCGCTAGTTCCCTGCAGTAACAAATGACAAGGCCGAGAGAAATTCTAAACGCCAAGGTATCTCTTTAATCTTTAAGGACCTCTTGTTCGCTCCTCTGATTGTGTAACAGTTCGTCTGTAAACAAATTAAGACACTGGAATGACGTACCAAGCTGCAACTCTTCTAGTCTTTCTTTTGCTTGCCGAAACACTGAACCTCGACTTTCCAAGAGACGCTCCTATTTACACTCGAGAATAAATTAATATTGCAATTTCTGTTATGTGTTTGTGCAGGTGTGTGTGTGTGTGTGTGTTCTCTTCATCCTCAAATGTCAAGCCTGCGAAGACTCGTTCTGCTGAAGGAATCTCTGCAAATCAGAACAAAACAAACATTTACTAGACCAACACTTTCTAATTTGTAGTCATTCATTTATCTTTTAATTCTCTTTTCTACTATGCGACGTGGCACGTATGGGATGGTGGTATAACTTTGGAAGATCAAATGTCTAGCAGTACTTAACTCTGTGGATGAAATCCCACTTATCTCTAAATGAATGTATATGTAATGACACTGATGAGGATGACAGATGCAAGGTTCCAACTGTGACGTTCATACATTACTGCTGGTGTGGGTGACTTGATTATTTCCTTCTTGGGGAAATAATTCAAATCAATCTTCATTTAAAATACCCAATACTGATTCATAAAATCCTATCATTTTTAGGGATGCACCGAAATGTCCGAAACTGAAAAGCGAAATGAATAGGCTTAAACGAAACAGCAAAATAAATTATTATGACAATTATGAGTTCCGTTGCATTTACGGCTTTGACTGTACTAACCTCACTAAAATCAAGGCAATGCAATGCATAAATTAATAGTGTTTCAAAGATTAAATCAATTACAAAATTATGAAAATATTTATTTATTTTGTTTGGCCCAAGTCCCATCCACAGAGACATCCAACAATGCACCATATAAAATAATATAAATGTTTAACTTGACTCCACTCATGATAAATAATAACAGAGCAGAAGCTTTTGGACTTTCAAAAGCTGTAAGCTGTGTCAGTAAGAAGCAAAATATTATGGATATACAACTGACACCAATCACGATTGCTTCGACACTGATACATCTGGGGACTTAGTGAATCTGAACTGAATCAATTGAGGAAATAAGTTTCGATACCAAGCCCTAATGCATGCTGCGGAGTAATATACTGCAGTATACGCCTAAAATTAGACCAGAAGGAACCGTGCAAATACCAACAAACACAACACAACATAGTCTGAAAAGCTACCTTTGTCAAGCGGTCCGTTTGCTGCACGATTTTCACAGGAGCAAAAACAAACACCGATTTAATTTAACCTCCAAAACGCCAAATACACTCCAGCTCTGTCACACACGCTTCATTCGGTCCTACCTGTGTGAGTTGACCTGCAGCACAGGTTTATAAAGCTGGGGGATCTTCCTGTTGATGAGGGGCTGCAGCGCCTCCTTCAGTCGGTGGTAATTCCTCTCCAGCTCCCTCTGGTACTCTTTCTGGTCCGGGCCGATCAGGCTCTTGTTCTTGCGCAGGGCATCTTCACACCTTTGAGGAGGGAAGTCGGCGTAATGTTAGCATGTGGAAGCTAAACTACACCTCAGTAAATGCATCAGTTAAATATCAATGAAACTTCAGTGGAGAGAAATCCCTCCAATGACAAACGTTGCTTTGCTTCTTGAGGTGTAGACGCTCTAGCAATGGCATCAGCAATTTGACATATGCAACTCTGAAGATTTAAGTATTGTGAGGCACAGATCATTGATCAATTACGAGAATTTCGAGAAGCGTCTGTTGACAGGATTGTGTTTCATCATGCGTGAACCTCTTTGTGAAGTCTTTAAAGCAAAGCCGTAGTTTGTTGTGGTGTCTGTACAGCTTTGGATCACTGGGGATCTCTGACAGGAAGACCTGAGCCACCTCCAAAGGACCCTTAGGACAAAAAACAAAACAAAAATCACCTTGATAAATATCGAGCTTGCTAATTCTTCTCACGGTCCAAACTTAAAAAAACAAAAACGTACTTGGTTTACAGTTGTTCCCACTGATCCCTGAAGGACCATTTGGAGCATCTTTGCATCAGCAGGATCCTGGTGGGTGGCGAAGGCTAGTTCCTGAGTCTTCTTCTGCATGTCCTCTATTGCCACCTCTATGGGTGTGGATATAATCTGGAAAATGAAAGTCAGGTAGTTTTCAGTGTGATGTGCAAGGTTTATAAAACAGCTTTCCTCCCTAGACAGTATATAAACTATGCAATAAATCCGTTTAAATACTAGAAAGGTTAAAGAAAGGTTTCTGCAGGTCCCTGATCTTTGCCCGCGTGCCGCTGTGGACCCACCTCTTCTTTGTGGATGATGTTGATCCGCGTCTTGATGTAAGGGAAGGCGTGGGAGGTGGTGAGGATGGTCTTGCGCTTGAACTGCTCGTGCAGGTCCCCGTGGGCCCGCCCGTCCAGGGTGAACGGAGTGCAGTAGACGAAACGCCGCAAGTTGTAGTTCTTGTCGAAGTAGGTGATGCGGTCCTTCATCTCGTACGTGTCGAAGTACGGCTCCACGTACGTGATCTGGACGAAAGCCTGCGGAAACGGTCCATGTTTTAGCGTTTGGGTGGCATATAAGCGGCTCGTTACGCGTCTATGCAGTGGATGCTTTAGCCAACACTGACCTTATTTGGGTCCAACTTGCACTTGTCCACGGGGTTGGAGTCCTTAATGACTTCTACCTGGTCCTCTCCGTATCGCTCCCCGTAGAAACCCTAACAGCAAAGAGGAAGAGCGTTATGACCGACGACACGAGGCACGGGTTAAATCAAACAAACACGTCCCCACAGGAAAATGCTGCACGCCGGCGCTTACCTCTAGCCTGTGAGAGATTTCCGCCAGCTTCGTGATGGCCGGCTCTTTGTACACAAACTCCTGCTCGTCCAAGTCGCCAAATTTTGAACCGTAAAAGCCGACTCTGAAGTACGTGCCAAACATCCTCTTTCCAACCTGTGAGCAGAGGAAAACAACTGTTAGGAGATAAAATAAACTCTGACAATCATGAGCTTTTTGGTTTTCACTGTCAGAGAATCAGTTAACTCTTGCAGTGAAATATATTTTATGTATATATATTCATCCTGATAGTATCTTTATACAACAATGACAGACTTCAGGTCCCTTCACAGAAGCGAAGAAAGAGAGAAAAGCTTGTCGGGTGAAATTTTCAGCTTTAAGATACATCATTTGTGCAGCAACCTGACAAAGTCTGCAGCTATAGCTAGCAAGCAGTTTTATATAATATATGAAATATCAGCTTATTCTGCATGAAAGTGCACAGAAAGCAGCTGAGATCAGACCAGCAGCTGTCCAAGACATTTTCTACCTCGGTGACATAGGACAGGCAGACGCGAGGTAAAAAGCAAAGTGGAAAAAAACTCAAAGGGAAACAAATGCCAATATTCACTCGAGTATCCTCTTATTATTCTATACATTTTCAATGACATCTGCTCTGGAAACCCAGCCCAGCTTCTCGTGTGTGCATTTTTTTTGTTTTTTTGTTTGGCACTTCGATCCAAGCAACAGAAAAGTTTGGTTAAACACAGCGTTTAATCGATGACAAGACTCAGGACCAGAGAAAGAGAAGAAATTATACACAGAAAAGAGCCTCTGCAGAACAAGAATCGCCAAAACTACTTCAGTGCATCTACAAACTGTCTATTTTGTTCTGCCTAGACCTCTACTCATAAAAAGCGTCCATAGTATAGATCATAGATGGTATAAAGATGGACAGAACTGCTCTTCAAAAGTAAAGCCAAAGCAAGTAGAGCTCCCCCTGGTGGCTGGCTGCAGTATAGCTCCATGTTAGCGGATGGGACTTAGGCCAAACTACACTAAAACTCACGTCAAATAATTTTTTTTTTTTCAAGCATAGTTTCTGTCATTTTAGATAGTTAATATAATACTGATGCACGTTCAAGTGTCAATTTTTGTGGTTTTGTTTTAGTTACTTATTTGAGAAACAGGATGTGATGTAATGGCGACCACCAGTTGCCTAGCCATCCACTCCAACAAGCGGTCCTGCATGACCGCAAGAGTTGTAAAATAAATAAATAAAATTAAAGTACAGCGTATTCCTTGTAACTGGTGGAGGCAGAGCAGAGCGTAGTTTTAATTAAACAAAAACGGCAAGTGAGCCTGCATATTTATATACAGTCTATGGAATAGTTAGATACCTGCACAGCAGGTGTCATAAAGGTGTGCGTAAAAAAGTTCGTGCATGTCGTGAAAAAGGGGGAAGCTACGGAAATTTAAGCAACTGCAAAACAACATCTTTCACTTGATAAATCTTGCAAATTCAGGGCAAATCAGGAGAGAGAGAAATCATATACTTCAGCTGCTCAATTAAAATATGTTTAAGGAGTAATTCAAGAAGCCCTAAGGAACTTACCACAAGACACAATTAAGTAAAGTGGGAAGGAAGGGTCGGCAACCGGGGAAATCAAAAAAAAAAAAAAAGGGGAGAAAACAGAACAAATTTAATCAGGATTGGCTTCCTCTAAAGAATTGAGAAAAAAAACACAAACTAACACACAACACCAACAAATATCTCCACTGATTTTTAAAGAAAGGAGCTGATCGTGGAGGATCCAGACCATGCAAAGGCAGACCGTGACGGAAAAAATAAAAGAAAGAAAGAAAGAGTGCGAGGAAATAAAGATCCACAACCCTCAGAAACACACCGTGCAGGTTCAGTGCATTTCCAAAAGGAACAGTGAGTGCTCTGTCCATGCAACAAATCATGAGAACTCAGAGGTTAATACTGTTAACGAAAAGAACAGAATGGATGAAAAAAATCAACAAATCAGGGGTCGATTTAGTTTAAACCATTAAAAGAAAGAGCGAGAGTAACAGCTAATCCAAATCAAAGGGGGATAAATCAAGTAATCCTGAGATTACTGTGAGATGAACCCTCTTGGCAGACCCTGACTGCGTCGACAATTTGGCTTTAAGCGTTCGACCCAAGGTTTTGCAACACCTAGGCTCATTTTAATTTAACTGTGTGTGGCAAGAATGACCCGCGGCCAGAGAAGGAGGGCCGCCGGGCACCATTCACATCCTAACAGTGCACTGAAATCGAGCCCTGTGGTTAAAGATGAGATGAAGTGTGACAGCGGAGGCCAGTCGATGAGTGCGTGTGCTGACTGACACGCTAGCAGACAGACAGAAGATGAGGATGGGGGAGGAGGGGGGAGAAAGTGCGAATTGTGCAGGTGATGCATTCACTGAGACTTTTGTCATTAGTGTCACACACCGTGGCTCCCATGCACAGCCTGTCAACACTGTCACGTCTAAAAAAAAAACAACAACGACATGCTCCTCTTGCACAGTAAGAGGAGGGAGGAGAGAGGAAACGGTGAAGGGTGTTGCTGCCGTTCGTGCAGCAAGTGTCCCCAACGGGCGTGAAGGGGGGCGAGGGGAGGCAGACAGCTGACATTGTCTGCAGATGTTAATGGTTTGGATGTATGTAACAAAGCAAAGAGAGCAACGTGATGCCCGTAGCTAGCAAATAAAAAAGATGAGAGTAAATAAAAAATCAAACAACATGAGCAGGGCCAAGCAGGAACTGTTTAGCCACCTACCTCCCAGCCAGTACTCTGTGTAACAAAGAGAATACAGGACACGTGAGCGACGAAACACACACGCTCTCCACACACACACACGCGCGGTGTGGTGCGTGCACATGATGTTACAAGGAGAATGAATGGTTTAAAAGGAATCCAGGTTACTAAGCTGGAGAACAGAGCAAACTTAGGGATATTAATACGACAGGATTATTGAGAAGTTTTGCTTTTTTGGGAGCTGTTGCTCTGCAAACCGGACGACAGTAACCCTGCCAACACTGTAACCTGGCAGCGTCAGTATGAGACACACAACCGGCTCTTAACAAAATCCACAATTGGAGTCTCTTCACACATCTCATGCGTCCTTAGTTTCATACTTCATGTCATCAATAAAGCATGCCAGGAGTCAGACGTAGTAAACATAGACTGGAATTAAAACGCAAACTAATAATGTCATGCAAAGCTGTGTCTGTGTGAACGCTGACGTGTAGGGAGCCTGAGGTACAGCTCATCTTCTACTCTCTGTGTTAATATGAATCCTGCTGCAAGGATCCTTTTGCACTTATGCAAAGGTTCATGAGGCCTGATGCACACAAATCTTACTGGATATACACAAGTACATAAGGACAAAAAATGTAACTTTTATGTGACCCACATGCAGTCTTCTCATTACAAATAAAAATACAATAGATGTGTATGAGGTTGAGATTTTCTTTTGGCTTCTGGAGCCTTGTGTGGAAAGAGGAGCTCTAACTTTGTGTGTGTGTTTACCTGATGAACTATTTTGCCAAAGGCTTCCTGCAGTTTACCATGAATGGTGGCTAGCTTCTTCGCGTCCCTATTGGCTTCATGGATAGGGATCAGTACCTTGTACACTTCGTTCACCGCCTCATACATGCCGGCCTGGCAAAGAGGAAAAACAAACATGAGCGGAGCACCAGCCAAAAAAAACAACAAGTGACCGTACGTGTGACTCGTGCCTTTGTATTGTACGTGTATTTGTTTAATGAGAGAGACAGAGCAACCTCTATCCATCAGTCGTCTCTTACCATGGAGAACGAAGCAGCAGCCTGCTCCAGGAGGCCCACGAGGCCGAGCTCAGTGAAGTATTTCCCTGAGCAGATGCCCTCCTCGTCCGGTGACACCACGTCGTCAGAGACTGCAGATTCCTCCAGCACATTTGAGGAAATATTCTGGAGCACATGGTACACTCATTAGCTTTCATAGTTCCACAAGAAACACATATACGCCTACATTTCTACTAGAGTAGTCGTCCTCACCTGGAAGGTGACACAGCCTACTGGCAGATACTTGCGATCTTCCAGCATGCTCAGGTATTCTGCTACTAAAGCAGCGCTGTGCACCAGACACTGAGCAGCCTCAGCGTGGTTGTTCCTCTCAGAGTGCTTTCCAGCCATGTTCTGGAGCCACGTCAGCCGCAGGTCTGGAGATGTCTGGTAGCCCTTGGCAATCCTAGACATGGACACAGAGATCAAGATACTGTGGCTATAGAAACACCCATGAAACTATTTAAGAGGTATTTCCTGCTTGATCGCACGCTGTACCTGTACATGAGATCTATCAACATCTCAGGATCTTCCTGGTGCTCCTTCATCTTCACTGTGTCCGACAGGATCATGTGCAGGTTGAATACAAGGTCCTGGACCTGGAAGTAAGAACAAAGAGCTCAGGATAAATATACTGCTCACCAAGTATTTAATCTTTAGAAATAAAGACCTACAAGGCATGGTGATGTTAAAATCAACACAATTGAAACATAAAGTCAAAGATAAACTGTCTACTCTGCATTCCAACAAAACAAAAGATAAACAGCTCGATGGATAAATCGGTACCTGGTCAGGGAACGTGGTCTCCCTCAGCTCCAGGTCCTCCTCTGCATAGGTAAGGATGGTCTTTAGAGAACGTCGGAGGAACTCTTCATTAAAATTCTGAGACGTTCCCACCAGCGAGGACAGAGACATGGTCACCTGCATCTTCACCCTCGCAAAGTTCTAAAAATGCAGAAGAAGAATGATTGGAAAAGATCTGTTGAGTCTGTCGGCTTTTAAAGGGATAGATATGGAGTTGGAAGGAAATGCTGTGCAGTGCAAATGTCCGTGAAAAGCCAGGCTTCATTATAACAAAGCAAATTATGTGCACAAACTCTAACTGGCTGACTGCAGAGTTATGTGTTAAATAAGGTGAACATACAAATACAATAACTGAGAGCTGGCAAACTAACTGTTATTCTTTCCTGGATATTAACTTTTCTGATTATAACAGCAGTGCTATTGTGTAAACTATATTCCAAGAGTCTTTCCAACCCAGCATTCCAGGTTCAATAAAACACAAACTTTGAGGTTGTTTTGAGCTTTTTGTTCTGCAGCTGTACTCACGTTGCCGATCTCAAAGTTTTGCCTCATGAGGAGGTAGAGGGAGGCGCTGGCGTGGGCTCTAATGGTACCTATGCTACTGCTGCAGCTCCTCAACAGCCTCAGACACAGATCAGCACATTGCTCCGTTTCCTCCTCAAACAACAGTTCTGGAAACTACACACGTAGAAAGAAATAGAAAGACAAATTATATTCGCGTGAACCCCGAAGGAGACTAGAAAGAAGCATTTTAAAAAGTCCAGTGGTCCGACCTTAGACACCAAAGCCCTCTGTGTGGCAAAACAGTGCTGAAGGTAGAGGGCGCTCTGGTTGCAGGCCATGCTGTGGAGCAAAACCTTCAACACCCCACCCAGAATACTCTCCTTGGATTCTGTCACGGATACAGTCTGTGGGGGGGAGACACACCATAAGCTTAAATTTAAACTTGCATGTCTGTGTTTATGAATGCTAAGTAAGTTTGGTTCGCTTGCACACCTGTACAATGATCTCCAAAGTGTCAAGAATAATTAGGTTGGCCTCCGTCGCAAGGTTGCCATCAATAAGGGCTTCGTGCTCCAGCTCAGCTCTTGTCCTGCAATCAAGAAACAGTGTCATAAAATTAACTCCCACACGACCATGTCGACGGCGTTGCCCGTTGAATGTTGCATGAGCTTCCAGACACGACATTCAAGCCACTGCACAGAATCATAAAAAATGTAGTAGCCTTTGCAGAAGAAAACAGTATGTGCTGAGTGGAACCTCAGCCACTGGTATAAGGTAAATATATATATGTATAAAATGCAATACAGTGCAGTGTTGCACTGTATTGCAGTATAAGTATGTTGGAGCTGTATCTTGGCCCGGATTAAATCTAGTGTTGCACTGGGAAGCACTTCTTAACCTGATTGGATCTCCCCCAGTTGAGCAATAATATATGCTGATCCAATAAGAGACAGAGCAAACCTATAATTTACACACATAAGGAGGCTGTTCTTTGTTGTTAATTAAGTGAAGAGCTAAGCACTCTATTCCTATTCTACAAGAGGAAGACTGGGGTTAAGTGTCGTAAATACACACATCTTAAACGTCTATGTTAGACGATATAAAACTGGACTGGATTTTAGATTAAATCACTTTTTTGTGAGCTTCTCTTGTTTCTCTTGTTTTTTTTTGCTGCAGCAGCAACAACCAGGGAAACACACGCATCATAACCCCAAAAACAAGAAGCACACCGGTTAAAAAGCAAACCAGACCCACTGCAACCACTACCAACCCCAAGACATACAGTATGCTGTTACCAGGACAGAGGGACTGATGGGGCAGGGGATTCAAGGGTCAGAGGCAGGATCGGAGGGAGGGGGGGGGGGGTCTCTGTTTGCGCACTGATGTGCATGTGTGAACTTAAAAAGTTAAAATGGAGGGAAATGAAGGCTAAATCGCTGCAGGTTAACCGCCTTCGCCACAATTATTAATTATTTTGCAAAACTTGCTCAAAGCCAAGTTCTTCTTCATGTTAGAACGTAACACGAACTAAAAGATTCATTTTCTGTCCATTTCAACCGTCTGAATTCCCGCATGCATTACAGCGCAACTTAAAAAGAGGCACTAAAGCAGGGGGGCGGGGGGTATTTCAAAGGAGCACACAGCAAATGTGGACCATACAGTACCTGACTGATCTGTGAGTCCTATGTAAACACACGGCAACATGAGAGAACAAATGGACATTAACAGAAAACAAATGCTGGAATAGGAGTTACAAAAGAACAGAAATTAAAATGCTGAACCCCAAAAACAAAAACTAAAAACATTTTTCTATATTGTTCTGTAAAAAAGTGAAGCCATAGGAGTGCAAGCTACACAGCTGTCTGCCCAGTCGTACTTTAAATGAAACCGATTCTGTTCATTTGTATCCAGCAAAATATACAGAAAATAACAATGCAGAATAAGTTTGTGAATGACATATTTTCCTTTATATATAATATCTTGTTAATGAAGATAATTCTAAAACATTAATGTGCATTAAACGTTTTTTGTGCTTGGCCGAGGTTTTCGCCAAAATCTGTTGTAATGGTCACCCAGCTTTCTCCCCCATTGAGGAGACAACCAAATAGCAGCAGATGGAGATATTTCATGTCTGGGATGATGGAATAAAAATGTGCTGTTTGAGATTTGAAATTAAAATGAATTCACCTTGTTGGAGCCTCTTTATCTGCATTGGTTAAATGACTCTAGACCTAGCATTACCGTTGGTTTGCATTGTGCTAGTGGATGGAAACGCACATTCATTTGCTATTTGTTCTGTTGATTTCCTTTGGCATGTGTTTCTTCAAAGATCCAGAACAACATTAAAGGATAAGGAGCCCCTTAAAGGTTTTTCTGTGAGTGAAACAACAATTAGCAAAGTGAACGTGAAGTTAGAAAGAGCTTACTTGTCCATCTTTTCACTGTTTTGTCTCCAGTGGGTCATGTCCTTCCTCCATCTAAGGTTCTCCTGGCTGCCAAAAGCGCTGCCAGATGGACTCCGCTCTGAATGATGAAGAAACATTATTTGCTTTTTTAATAGTGGTGAAAGCGGCTGAGTGTACACAGACAAACGTGACCGGCTCAGGTTGCGGCACACGTGTGCCAAAATACGCGCCCTCACCTAGCTGTCCCCGGCTGCGTCGCACCATTTCCTGCCTGGCCCCGATGCTGCCCAGGATGGCCTCCTCCAGCTTGGCCTTCATATCTTTGGACTTCTTAAAGGTCAGGCTGTTCATGCGTTCAAACGCCTTCTTCCCCTGCATGGTGAACACAACATGGGCCTTGTATCCATGATGCACACGGTGAGTGGACGGACAGAGAAGACACAGCGGGGAAGTTATTTGCAGCACGGCACCCAGCAAGCAAAGCAGGTTAGCAGGCAATGAAAGCAGCAAAGGTGGAAGCAAAGCACAGAAGAGAGCACACAGTATAGTAGAAGGTGCTTGAAATACGCAGGAAGAAATGGGTGATTGTAGCCGAGAAAGCAGCATGTCGTCCATTTTTAATATTTTATCACCACAGTAGCCAAAGCATGTCAGAAAGTTAACATACTAGTCCAATAAATAATAGAGCACAAGTTTCAAGTCCAATCCCTTGTTTGACACAGTATGTAGCGGTTAAATATGACGGTTAATTCCATCCAAACAGTGAATCAGCGACTGCCTGTGTTACCTTGTACTCAAAGCAGGAAACGCAGAGGTAGAGGAGATCCAGCAGGCGGTTGAGCTGGGACACCGACAGGTCTGTGAACCACTTCTGCAACACCAGCTCGTCTGCGTTCTTCAGCACCCACAGCAGACAGATCAGCAGGCTACGACTTGACTCGGCCGAGAAGCTCCCATGCTGACGACTCGCCTGGAGAGAACAGGCAGTCGGAAAAAAATGACAAAAATAATAAAAAAATAACAATGAGCTGCTTAAGAATTTGCACAAAAACATACACAGTAGGACATTTATTTAAGCGTGCAAGGTGTTGAGAAGAAGGACGACAGAGACCGGTTAAAATTAATTTCATTCATTTTGTTCTGCGGCTCCTCTGCGGCACTAAATTACCTGCGAGTTGAGCAAGAAGCTGCTTGGTCGGGACATCGGAGAGGCAGTGGAGGTGCCTGCTATCGCCATGGCAACTGTCTGACTGATCAAGCTGTTACCGTCTCCCTCCGCCTCTTCTCCGCCGCTGCCCACCGCTGCTCCCTGGGGACCGCCCGGTCGACCCCACTGGTTGTGGGACTCTAGCAACACAATAAACGCAGAAAAGGTAAATGCACTTGGGACAATACGGGAGGAAGACACGACATAAGATTTTGAAGTGTTATGAGCGAGTAACTGACTCACAGTACGATTACATTTGAAGGAAAGCCTACGAAGGCAGGTTCATCAGTGTAACTGGTTAAACGAGGACAATGAATGTGATAGTAATGAACTGAGGTTTATCTTAGGGGGCAACATTATTTGCATGTCATCTGATAACCTTTTAGGTTCCAGGGGAAATGCTACTGAAGGCCAAAATATTACTCCAGTGTTGCATTTGTTTGAAAAGCTCAGGGTATTTGACATTTTGCCACATTCAATGGCTTATCTGGGCCACAGTGTAATTTGGTTCACTCTCAATTTTCATTCAATTAAAGGGAAATCTGATTAGCGCTCTGTGTACTGTGCAGCAGTAGGGGAAGAACGTTGTACAACATTATATAAATATAAACAACATGTATTCCACATTGAGCAAATAGTCGCATAACTGTCATCTGATCATATTATGTTAAATTTTAGAAGAGAAATCAGTCCACCTGAAAGCCTCCATTATAACAGTTTGGCATCTCTGGCAATAAGCTTACGGACATTTTAAATTAAGGCTCATTTATGGTACGGCGTCAGGCTACGGCGTCAGGGTCTGGGCCTGACGTGCATCTCCTGTAAATCTTGTTGACATAGTGGAGATAAGATGCATAACCTGATTAGTAGCCAGATTTTAAGCCTCTACGACTTCAGTGCATCTCAGTTTTTTTAGAAGCTGTTGCTACTTCTACAAAGATATCAGTAGGCAATTAGCCATAACATTATGATGACCATCTAATATTGTGCAGGTCTCCCTTGTTCCTTCAAAACATTTGTGACTCATCAGAGAACGGCCATGAGCTTTCTTCGGCGTCTAATTCATGCAGAGGTCTAAACCACTTACTAAGTTTGTTAAAAATAGCTAAACATTCGTACCTGTAAAGTCATGGAGCTGTGGGAGCGTTTCCATGACAATGCCAATGAGAGGCAGGTAAAGCATAGCAACTCGGGCCTTGACCTCCGGGTCAGCGTATCGAGGGTCAGAGTCGTGGCTGGACAGGAGGTTGTGAACAACGCTCACCACTTTCTTATGTAGACCAAACATCCTTCAGAGAAATAGTATAAAAAAAATTTAAAACAAAGAGATAAAATATGTAATCTCAAGTTTAAAAAGATTCACGCTGTGGTATTTATTAAACCATAGCAAACATACTAACCCTTCATTCTCTGGGTCCAGTATTACTGATAGTTCAGACAGTACCAGTCCAGCCAAATAATGCTGCTCTCTGAACGGGACGGACAGCTCAAACATGTTGGCTATCTTTTGGTCCTGGACATGTGTAGAGAACCCAGAGCTCTGTGGAAGAAGAGAGTCCCAACAAGATTCAGATTTTTTGTCAGAGTGTATGTTTGTTAAACACAGGGGACACAAGCAATCTGCGTCATGACATGGTTAATATCCCTGCATCTATTTCTGTCTGACCTGTGAAGTTGCAGAGGACACAGAAGGAGAGGGGGAGGCAGGTGGGGTGAGCAGGCTGCAGGGCAGATTGAGGGTGACGTAGTGCTCGTGGCTGCAAACGATTCTCAAGAAATCGAGCCTCAAAGACTCCAGGGTTGGGTTCTGCAGAGCGTAAAGCTTTGTGGACACCTGGAGACAGGAAACAGGAAACAATTTAGAGTCTTGAAATATCCCTTAAAAAAATGAAATGCTTTATTTATAACCCTGACATTCAACGTAAGTCACATGCTAAAAGAAAACTGTCAATTCTT
The DNA here is from genome assembly GCA_005024645.1 of Planiliza haematocheilus. Classification (NCBI taxonomy): domain Eukaryota; kingdom Metazoa; phylum Chordata; class Actinopteri; order Mugiliformes; family Mugilidae; genus Planiliza; species Planiliza haematocheilus. Next base: position 2,352,969 of record SRSE01000293.1, on the reverse strand, counting down.
GCAGTTTAATTAGCACAATCTTACACTGTAAGGCCAAGCTGAATCATACTGAGATATCTAGATCATGTACCTGCTTCCAGTACGCCCTGATTAGAGTGAAGACAAATCCTCGGTCCATGACTGACAGCAAGTCATTGAGGAAGAAAGCCAGGCTAGTGTTTAGCCTCTCCACCAGCTCCAGATCCTAAGGGATGAGAAACACAAATTCCCTGTGTGAAGCAAGCCCCTACAACACACGTGTACGTTCAAAACTGTGCTGATACCATGAGACACTTACCTTCTGGAAGCGAGACACGATGTCACCAGCGATGGTGCTGACCAGGGCTGTAATGTCGTCCATGAAGCGTTCAGGGAAGCGGTTCTTCCTGGGTGACTCCAAGCGTTCGGTGAAGTAAAGATGGTGGATAATGCTCTTCACCTGTGGTCAAGGTGAAGATGAGATATAAGCTGTTGTTCTTTACAGAAAAGGGACGATGTGAGACACAGCCATGTAAGTCCAAGCTTTTTATTTTCTTACCATGAGTTCGAAGAAAAACCACGCCTGTTGTAGAGCGCCCTCACGGACACTGCCACTGCTCACCACCCACTGGAGAGCCAACTCCTCATGGAAGAGCTGAGTAGGATTTTCAAAATAGATAGACACCAAGGGGTGGGTTTGGGAGGGACAGGCAGGAGGAGGTGGAAAAAAAGCAATAGAGCCAAACAAAAAGAATGTGAGGCATCAGAAATGGTGTCCTAACATAAAACATAGCTCAGTCTACAAAAGTAAACAGGATTCCTAAATGTATGTGTGACAAAATAATAATAATTCTACCCCCACACTCAAATTAACCTGATTCATTTTGTAAAAGAAAAGAAAAAAGTCCAGTAAAGCTCCTGCTTCCCACTGAAAATGAATGTCACAAAGCAAAAAGTGAGGTTAGGAGTTACACTTCGGGTTATCAACACCAAAAACCTCCTATAAGTATATCCATGAAGAGTTATTACGAAAACATAAGATAAGATAAGGCTTCTTATCACCATGCAAACTACTGTAACTTTGCATTTAACTTTCTGATAATGGCTGAAATATGCTTTACATATGTAGAGAAGAAATCCTCCTTTTGCATGGTGAGAAGATTTCATTGCTCTTGTTTTATTCTCTACTGTATATTGTGCATAAATAACATTCATCTGTGGGTGTGTTTTTATGCAAAAGTAACATCCAACACAGTCTGGCTAACACACTGACTCCTGTCCAGAATCTGGCAAGTCTTCCTAAATCTTGTTGATATAGTGGAAATAATTTGAAACCTATAGGATTCAGCGCATCTTGGGTTTTCTAGAAACGTCTGCTACTTCTACAAAGTTACCCTCCCAACACTAATACATTTCAAATAAATGTCAGTACTGACTTACACCAATCAGGCGTAACATTATGACTTCCTAATATTGTGTAGGTCTCCCTTGAGCCTCCAAAACAGTCGTGACTCATCAGAGAATGGACATGGGCCATATTCTGAGGGTGTCCTGTAGTTAGTGGGGGCCTTTGGGTCCTATGGTTTTAGTGAATTTGGGGGCAGGTCAACACCTTGTGCTGTTCTTCATGTTTGTTGTTCCTGAAGCGTTTTTGCGTGTGTTCCTGTGTCAGGCTGCATCCTGCTGGGGATGGCTGCTGCCGTCAAGGATTGCTCAATTGCTATGGGGTGGGGGTGCCTGGTCTGGTCTAGGTGGGTGCTACATGTCTAAGCAACATCCACATGAATGAATGCCAGGTTCAAAGGTTTCCCAGCAGAACATTGGATTGTCAACACAAGGTGTTCAATGTTATTTACTTCACCTGTCAGTGGTTTTAATGTTGTGGCTGATGGGTGTAAACAGTCAAACTAAATATGCAGATCATGACTAAGGAATCTGGTTCAAAGCTCTAAGGAAAACGCTAGTAAGCATACCATATTCTTGGGAAGCTACTTTACTGTGCTCTTAATAAACAATATGCTGACAGCTACCAAAATAACCACCCGTTTGCTTGCAAAATATTTCCCCAAGGCTCAAAGCACCTGATTGAAAGGCAAACTGTGTGTCTGAGTGAATGACGCATAGTGAATGAAGACTTCCCAGACTACATGGATACAGCACACTGTATAAAGCAGTCAGCCTTAGCCAGACTACAATCAGCATTCACGTCACACCGAAAACTCCTCAAACATATTCAGAACAAGAGGCAGATCAGTCACATACAGCATTCGACAAGACTCCACAGCCACCAAACACGACACCAACCAATCCATAGGCACACATCCACAGACAAGACGAGGTGACGAGGCAAATAAGAGGTGGGCGGGGTTGGCTCCTCCCCCGGTGCAAGTGGCTCTACCTTTTTTGTGGGCAACCGTCCTGTTAAAGTTTGCAAGAAACTGGCGCTCTCAGTGTGCGAAGACATGCGATTGCCACAGCGCTCCATGGCCTATGAGTGGGATGAATGGAACGGTGACAGCAAGGTTAGTGGAGGAGCAACGGGAGCGTGGGGTTGCACGTTCTGCCACAGCACACGAGCAAATATGTGTGTGTGCTGGGTCATACGCCCCCCACACGCACGCACGCACGCACACTTTTGTGATATGTTGCACAGACAATTTCATACATGAAGACGCAGAACAATCAGACACAGGACAGGGCCACAACACTTGACAGTGTTGTACCCGTAATCTAAAACAAACAGTACATCAATAGTTGGAGAGAGAGATGCAAAATGGCTACAATGCTCATGATTTATTTTAATTGATATTAAAGGCCTTGCTTAATTGTGCGCCATTTTGCATCCCTCTGAGAGAAACATCACAGACATAAAATAGGACAAAGGGAAACTATCAAAGGTCTCATTACAGGTAGACTATAATTATTTTCCAGTATTCCATCCCAGGTTAAATGTTGATAGTGTACAAACTCTGTCCTTGTTGACACATACATCTAAATTTAATTATGTAGGTGTTATTCTATATATATAGAATACATATAATTAGCTTTCTGTTGGTTACCTGACGTGTAAATTAATGACAAACAAAGGCTAATGTCATGACAACTGAAAATGACAGAGGACACAACATCACATGAAGATGGAAAGTGAAGCGGACACGGACCTCTTGTTGATACACATTCACCCTCACAGATACACCATGCTCCAAAGACAAAGTGAATGGTATGCGGTGTTAGCAGAAGGTCATGCAGGTAATACTGGCGGAGAATGGAGGAATTCAAGGAAGGAGAAAAGGAAATAATAACTGAAATCAAATTAGTTTAAAAAAATAAATAAATAATCTAGTCCGCTGATGGATTTCTAACACTACTCTTTTTCTCCATCGCTCCCAACAATCCTCTGTGATGTACGTACACACAGAAAGATTATGTCTTGGATTCGGGTTTCGCAATAATTGACCATTGTAATCCCAAAACGGATGATGAACAAGACATGGGATGAAGGGGAGGACAAATGTGTCCAAGAAGTTGCTGCCATGGGTAACTCTGGTCAAAGCTGGCATTGCAATATCTACAATATCGACTACTTTTCATGCAACTACAGAGAAAAAGAGTAGTGTTTAGAGGTGCTAAGCAAATAGGGATGACACCTGAGAATCTAGCATAACAGCAGGAGGGTCATGGAGGCGGCTGTGACTCCCATGTATGGGATAATGGGAGGGTTGTGACTTTAAGTTTACCAGAATACTGCAATATTCTGAAGTTTTAGTCTTTTGTGTCTTTGTGTTAACGGAGGCCACATTGTGCATGGCTTAGAAATCTGGTTTGGAGAAACCTTGACAAAAAAAATGGAGGGAAAATCACAGTCAGTGACTTTAAATGACTGAAAGTGGGTTTAAAATGTTCAATTTCAATTAAAACCTTACAAAAGATAGGGATTGCATCCATATCCTAACAATTCTCTTCCCATCAGTGACTCAAAAGCACACAAATAAACCAAAACTTCAATATCCCAGTATCCCTTACTGTGTGAATAAGGTTGGTTTTGTAGTGAGGTAAAAGTGGAGGTCGGGGCATTCATAAAACCACCTGCATGGTTTCTGGAGCAGACCCGGGGCTGGATCCCCAGGGGGCACTCTTACAGCCCATGGTGTGCACCCACGAGTTGGAGCGGTCTAAGCCCTAGGGGTGCCGAGGTCAAAGGACACAAGGCAGGCAGGAAGCAAAGGAACAAGTGAGCAGCACGGGGGAAGGAGGAGGGAAGGAATAATGACAAGTTAAAGAGGTTCAGAGGTCAGGACCGCTGGAAGATGCCAAGGGCCCAAAAAGGTCAGTAAATTAGAAAATCCAAATCATCACCACAGAGGAGCAAAGCACAAAAGTTCTGTCTCTCCCTTTCTTTCTTTGTGTAAAACATAACTTCCCCTCCCTCAAAGACAAGAGAAGAAAGGTTTAGTTTAGTAGTAGCAGCAAAGGGAACATTCATTAGAAGGGGGCTGCATCCATCATATCGTGATTACAAGTATAGCAAGGCCATCAGAAAGGCGCATTACATCATTCACTCACTGCTCAGGTACTTTTCGGGTTAAAAATATGTTTGAGGTGAAAAATCACAAATTATACAAGACGGAACATGACAACAGATAAAATAAATGAAATAAAAAAAGAACAAAGCAAGCCAATAAAGACTGACAACACTGCTAACGCTGATGTCTTTACGAGAGATATATGACTACTGAAACAATAAGCTGTTGTATCTCCTTGACAGCATCCGCTTTGCTGAGCTGACTGTAAACTAAACACTGTGTATGCTTCTCGCTACCTGCACACGCTGAGCATTGTTTGCACATGCATGAGTGTGTGTGAGGGTGGGTGTGTGTGTGGGTGTGTGTGTGTGACAGGTTGCCGTTACAGAGGTTAGAGAGATAAGATGTCCAAGCTCATGTTTAAGCATGTTTAAGTTTACATGTTTACAAGTCCCCTGGGTCACTGCGGATATAGAGGCCTCTACTAGCACAGCTTTCTTACAGGAGTCTGTCTAAAATACACCCTGAATCAATTTGCGGGTCTGTATAAGAGTATGTTAAATAATTAACTATGACACCTGGCAATGGCCCAGAAAATGTAATGGTTACGTCCAGAGGAGGTTTAAGAACAAACAGAATCTTTTGTCCTTTGACAACCTTACCTTGCTGCCGATGATGGAGCGCACCTCATCGTCGGGAGAGGTGGGCGTGCCGGAGATGTCCGGATTGCTGTTGCTAAGGCTACGAGAGCGGTTGAGGTTGAGGCTGGCTGGTCGAACAGCTGAGCGAGCCATGGTGGCGTAGTGAACCGAGCCTCCTAACCCTCCAGGGCCTGGGACGGCAGACAAAAGAAGAACAATGGGACAAGATGCACCAAATACTAATTATTTCCCAAAGAACTGAAGAGACAACCGTAACTATCATGCAAAAGGTGAAACAGATTGAGAAGTGCAGCACTGGACCATATGTACCTGTTAAGGATGAGTTGGGGTCTGTGTCAGGCAGTCAGAGGACAAAATGGATGAAGTAGGAAAAAATGCAAAGGATAAAAAAAAAGAAATAGAAGACGGAAAATTATGACATGCAGGTAAGGTTATAGGCACCCAGTGCAGGTGAGTTAGGGGTAAGATGTAGTTAACTTAAAAGGAGAAAACAGAAGATAAAGAATCAATTCAAAAAGAAGAAGAGGAGATGAACTGTGCTGATCGGAACGTACCCGGCGATGGGGAGTTGGGGTCGGCGCTGGGCAAGCGGAAAACGTAGTGGATGTAGGAAGACAGGAGGCTGTTGCGGCCGTGCATGTCCTGGCTGGTGTCTAGGTACTTGTGGAGCCGGTTCACTATAGACGCCATGACCTCGAACGATGCTTGGCCCAGATTCACTAAACACAAAGAAGAGATTTCTGCATTAGTGCTGCTGTGCAGAATACAGAGGCACTGCAAAAGCAAAAGCTGAAATTAATAGGTTTAGGTTAAAGACTGGAAACCCAACTGTACTTATAATGTTTAACTCAGTTTTTAAATAAGTGCAATTCAGTGCTATACCTATTTGTCCAGCAATGACTGGTGGGCGCACCACAAGCAACACCAGCTTGTCGAGGAGGAGGTGAAGGAATCGAACGACCGGCTCCAGCTGGGAGGAGTTGAGGGCTGCAATGCTGGTCTTGAGCTCGGTCTCCAGGTTGTTCTCCATGATGCGCATGTCTCCTATCCTGACTGGGAACATGTGCTCATCCAGGGCATGCACCAAGGCGAAGAACTTATCCAGGTACTGGTCCTGGGAACCAAAGGGGAGAGAGTGAGCAAAACAAATGTTGGCGCGACAGAAATGGTGAATGCAGGGAGAAGGATGAGAAACAGAGAAATATGACAAAGATAAATGGTAAGAAAAAAAAAACACGCTAAAAGTAGAAGTTACCAAACTACAATAGCGTTAAAGGTAGAGAAATCGGAAAGAGAAAAACGGGCTAGAAAGACGACACACAAAAGTAAGCTTGGATCTCCTCGCCTGTACTCCTTCTCTAAGCAGAGAAGTGAGTAAAAACCGCAAAACGAACATTACTATAAGAACACCAGAGAACCCAGCAACTTTAATCTGTGCCAGGAGCAGTGATTTACGAGCACATTAGCAGCAGTTAGGCTCCCTGGGATCACAGTGAAGTCCTCTGCACCGCAGCCGACACAGAGATTTAGTAGATTCAGTAAATTACTGGCAAGGTAAGAGTTACCCACTAATAAACTGAGGCTGGGAAGGAATTATTGTCTAAATGTGAAAATATCGTGCGGTCGGTTCTCTCAACTTTACCCGAACTTTCAAATTATTGCCTGTGTGACACTTATGGAAATGATTATATGTCAACTACTTCTGCAATGAAGGTGTTTTATTTCTGAAAAGCAGGTTATTTTACCAATGTAAGAGACTATACTCCGATATACATGGGGTATATACGTGATAACAGCTGGGAGTACTGTAAAGCTACTGTATAGAGCACTATTACCTGTGTGTGAATAGTTGAAACGGACACCACTTCAACGTTGAATACTCCTCGATGGTTGTCCACCCACTTCATTCCTGGGAGAGGAACCTGAAGTACAATAGTTTTGTGTTTTATGTTTTAATTAATCCATTCAATTTAAATACACTTGCATACTTTATAAAAGTTTGTCTTACATCTGGGGACAGAACAGAGTAGGACTGGGGGGGTTTTTCAAGAGACACTGGAAGACAGAAGTGCCCAGTTCGCAGACGCCCATTCTGCAACATGGGGATCCACTGGAGAGGGAAAAACAAAACATTTTAAAATATATATTCTGCAGCTACTTTAAAGGCTCAATGGCATGAATGACTTAATTGTGTTTAATGCAACCACAATAATCGCTCCTGTGTTGTCATGGTTGCGCCTACCGTGTATCCCACTGGGGTCTCCAGTGGCGTGTTCTGCTTCTGCTGGCAGCTGACGTGGTAAAAGGTGAAGAGGATGTGGTGGTGGTCGGACAGGGAGGCGGGCAGCTTGATCTTGATCTCATCGTGGAAGTCAGGGGATCTGCAGTAATTAGTAACAATGATATAAAAACTATTCAGTGATACGACTGTGTTACATTTAACGGACGCATATAATAGGAAAGGCAGCTACCTCAAAATAGATCTGCATTCCTAACTATGTAGAGAGGTTAGGGTCATACGGTTCAGGCATCGCAACGTCACTCCACTTGCTAATTATATCCACGCTGATTATGGATCTGACGAAGCTTCTGTTAATGGGTAACGGCTCAATTGTTCCCTCAAAGTCTTTTACACAACTAGTTCTGGAAACAACCGAAAACCGTCAGCCCAATGTTTTCATAAACTGGCTCGACATGTGTGCATACAAGCTATAAAATTGTTTATTAGTACATTTCCATCTCTGCAACTGCGAAAATAACGATTCCATTGCCATCTACGCTGGGCGCAAGTTCATAGTGGAAGTGATTTAAAAAAAAAAAAAAGAATTTATGTAACACATCACTATTCGCTTTAGCTGAATTCTTTAAGGTCCCACGGGAGGAAACTTTTCCTCCAGGCCAATGCCCAGAGACAAACAACAAACAGCAACAGCAGGCCCATCAACAAATCCACTAGGACTGGATGGAAATGACCACAGCCGCTCAGAAGGGTCACAGAAGAGCCTTCATTTCTCATGGGAACACACATTTTTGGTTCGGGACCAGAAAAGAAAAAGTCCTGTAGAAGTATCAGCACTAGCACCAGCTTTTATCACTGTGGAAATAAAAATTGGCTTACTGGCTTGGCACATCAAATCACATAAAAGAGAGCACAATAGCACCAATATTGTCTGTATTCACAGTTTGAATTGATTCTGTTTCTTTTGCATGATTGACCAAATTTCAACTATTTAGTTTATTAATTTTAGCCGCACAAAGTGTGACCTCTGGTAAAGACAAACGTCTGGATCTCATAAAACCACCCTAATAGTAGTGATAAAACGGAAACCCCACAAAGACGGGGACAATCTTGCTCCAAGGACGCTACATGACAATATCAGAGTCACCGATTCCTAAAATAATGGAAAGAGTAGACGTTATGCTACGTTTCTGACACATGTATGGCACTGCTACTGTGACCAACACACTGCAACTCGAGAAAACACTCGTTAGACAAAACCCAAGCAAACTGATATTATATTTATATTTTACCAATTTGGTAACAGAGGCACACCATTAAGAAATACAACTCAAAATACCAATAGCAAAATTAAATACAGAAACACAAATGACAGCTGTGTCCAGTATTTGTCAGTGGTAGCCTACCTTGAATTGAGCTAGAGTCATCTATTTGTTTGTTTTACCATTCTAATGGGATGATTCACTAATGCTCTGGCTCACCAGTCAAAATGTCTCTTACCTGTTATGGTATACCACTGCTGTGTAGGCCTCTTTATAGAAATCTGCACAGCTGGACTTCCCAAAAATCACCTGAGGAATAAAAACAAGAGTATTACAATGGCATTCTGCACTGAGGACCAAGAATTGTATTCTCTTGGGATATGGCGTACCGGCATTGCATTGTTTGGATCCTCTCCATTCATAAATTGCACTTTCACTGTGATGTTGCGGGCAGACCCTTGACGGTTCGCAAAGTTAAGACTCTGTGGGTTCACGTACAGCAGATTCCTGAAAACCACGCGTACATATGCACAGACACGGAGAGAGAAGAGAAAACAATGCACATCAGAGATTATTTATAGACTTGAGTTCATTTGCAAATCTTTGCATTCTGTTCTTATTTACATCTTACACAGAAGATCAACTTTGACGGAAATAGGGTTGTGAATAAACTTAATAGCGGTGCTTGTTTCCACTCAGTAAGCAACTAGGATCCATGACCGCTTACTCTGATATCTTAACCAGGCATCTTTCAAAGGGCTTGACCTAGTTACCACCAGTTACATCAGATTCCATGACCTAATCAATTTAAAGGGGCAAGGTCGCCATGGTAGGTAAACTACATTCTGATTGGTAAACGCAGGAGGCTTGGCCTGTCAATAACCATGAAAGTGAAGCCTAAAAAATCCTGAACTCCTTTTTTCAGTAAGAAAGGGAAATGCACGGTGTATGGGTTTAAAAGACAAAGCCACAAAGCTACATAATAGTGGAGGGCCTGTCTTAGTTGATATTGTACAACTAATTGATAAACCATAAACTTAAAGGCACCCAGTGATGAGCTGTTCAGACCCTTGATGGTGTGAGACCACTGGGGAGTTGCACGCCTTGCACAATGGTCGTCCAGCCTTGTATTATTTTAACAGCAACAGTCACTTCTAATCACATCATATATCAGCAAACTTACCCCCAGCATTAACTGCATTGTATCATGTGGAATTAATGGTACTGGACTGCTAAAGATGATGGTTACTTCACTGCTGAGAGTGGGCAGGAGGCACCAGAACAAGAAGTGTAAAGTAAGCTGGGATCAGCTGACAAACCGCAATGACGTAGTCCATTCTGTGGGGGACGGCCCCGCAGAGACCACAGCTGGAATCACAACTGACAAGAAAGCGTGGGAACCTTTGGCTGATGATTAGAATTTTACTTCGCTTCTCTTTCTGTCAACCTCCACCCGCCGTGTCCTAACAATTGCAGTAGCTGCTTTGAAGTGGATTGCTAAACTTGAACTGCAATACCCCCCGGGATGACTCAACTGTGGCAAAGCTGAAATGCCCTTATAAGCACAAATGGAAGCATCGCTGATTGGCCCGGTCATCTCATAAGATTTAACTTAGGTTAATCAGTACATGTAGGAAGGCAAACTTTACACAGCAAACTCGGCAGCATCACTCTTGCAGGTGGCAACAGGCGGCAGCTTCGATATTTTAGGTTGAGACGCTACGTAAGAGGAACACAATACTGTTTACCAACTCTGAATGAAGAGGATTGCTTTGTCAACAATAGGCCAAAATAAAGTCATCAGCTGATGACACAGCATGTAGAAAAGAAAAACGCCAGTAGCAGCAATGAAGCCGTATGACTAGGACGACATTTTGGAGAAAATATCAAATGAAGGAACAGTGCTGAAAACCTTTGGACACAGAAATTTTTACTGCATGCTATTTAATTCAAAGAAAACCAACTAGTATTACACATTTCCTCATAAATCTTAAAAACTTCACTCAAAGTCCAACTTGCTGTTGTAGAGAAAATGGATCTGCATGTAAGGCTAATTACTGTGTATTTAATTTACTACAGTCTTAAGTGCTACGGTACTTGATAGTGAAGTGGTATCACTAGATTACATTCCAACTGCATTAAAAAAAAATCAATTTTATCGACAAATCATATCTCCAGCGTAGATTTTTTTCACATATTCTTCAAAATCCATTTGGTAGAAAACAAATTCTGGGGTGAATCAGCTATTTGACATCCCTTAGGTCTGAGACAAAACTAATTTTAATCCTTATTGTTATTACCCGCTGTGGTCTTTTTTTGTGCAAGCAACAATCTAAAACAAAACGATTCAAGAAGTTAAAAATAAATTAATAAAATCTTTCTAAATGCATTTAAACAGCTAGTCAAATACAGAAAGTGAGTCATGCACAGAGTGAGAATTTCAAGCAAACTTATCGCAAGAGCATCACTGATCCTATTCATGATGAGGAACCTCTAGCTACAGATAAAGTGAATTGTCACACTGTCACTGTCCTAACTGCCTTGGAATACATTAGCACTGAACAATTGAAACTGTGTATACCATGCCAGAGCTCCAGAGAGAAAGGTTAGAGCAGACCAGGTTAGGTTTAAACTCAAACCACAGCACTTACCACTGGGCTGCAGATAAGGACACTGAATAATAATGTTTCCAGGTTTATGCTGATAAGGCAGATTCCTTGCACTTTTTCTCAGTTCACGGCCAATGCTTTTACCACAATAACTTCTGCTCTGTTTATACGAAAAAGTAGCTTTCCTTCATTACCAAGAGCTGAGGTATTCTTTCGAACCGCAAATTACTAGAGGGAGCTCATTAGGGTGGCCTTGTGGTATTTCAAGGTGCACAGTAACAGCCAAGGTGCTAAAATGTTGAGCCAAAGCTGGAGGCAAAGGGCCAAATATTCGAGCAATTTCTGCTATGCGTATGATTTTATAATGATGTCACAACCCAGCCTGCTAGCATACAAAGTGACACATTAGCCGGCATGAGAAAATACGCCTCTCACCTTAAGTGAAACAGGAAAAACATATATAAGCAAAACCAGAACTTAAGTAATAAAAAGCAGCAGAAACAGAAAACACCCATAAAATTTATGTATTTGAGCAGCACGCTTATTCTGGAAAAGCAGAATCGTTTAGTGTTAAATGCCTTAAGAATAATTTTTATATTCCAATTAAATACTCCACCAAGTCATTTCACTGATTAGTTCCCCCTCCGCGATTGAAGGTGGTCATATTTCACCACCGCTGCAAGTCTGCGTGAAACAACTTACTTAAGAATGCCCCATAAAGATTTTTATTTTTTTTTTTGCACTAGAACGATCCTTTAAAAGCTGCGAGCCAATCAGCAGACTATCTTTTTTGCCTTTCATGTCTGGCGGTATCAAAAAATATCACACGAGGTATGACGAACTTGAAAATAAATAAATAAATAAAATGACAAGATGGGGCTATAAAACCACGACGATGAGTACACACTGTCCAAACTCTCCAACATCACTCATGCCCCGAAGCTCAACCCCAGCGCTGGTGACAGGCCAGCTCCCCCAACCCACACAAAAGGAGGAGAGAGACAGGAAGAGAGAGACCGATGCTAGGCTGATTCAGCATGATACTAAATCAAACCCAGGAGCATTAATTACACGCAGCATTATCAATCAAAGCAAAGGGTGTGCAGGGTTATAAGGTTTGAGGCTGATCAGACAGAGGATCCATCAGAAACGGCGATGGGCATTGTTGGTTTTCTGCTGATCAGCTAAAGTGCTGCGCCACAGATGGAGAGCACGGTAGGGTAGGGTGTGGTATAGAGGGGATTGGGGTTAAATGGTTAGCAGCAGCGGGAGGGGGCGGGGAGGGTGTATATGTCATTTGCTCACTGCTGTGATTTGTTTGTTCTGGAGAGGGAGGGCTCGAGGGGGATTTGGGTGGAGGTGGGGTACAAAGCCAAAAACATAGTAGGGTTTAATGATCAGCTAATCCCCCCCTCCTTTACTGAGAGGGCAGTATATAACACAGGGCAGGCTGCCGCTCTCACATCATTTTACCAGCAAGGAAGTCTGGCTTATAGGCAGAGGGAGAGAAAGGAGCGCTGAGAAGAGGAAAGCCAGAGCAGCAAGTACAACACAATCCAGGATTAGAAAAGAAAATCATCATGAAGCTATTTTGCGTTTTGCTTGTCCTAACCAGCTTCGCCGCCGCCGCCATCTGTCTGGAAACCCCAGAGTTTACTACCCTGCCTTCCCAGGCATTCACCACAGCACCAAGCCCAACCGAGGCCAAGTCCCGCTTTGCCATGCTGGATGACGTTCGCCTGCTAGCAAACGGCCTCCTCCAGCTAGGCCAGAGCTTACGGGAGTTCGTCCACAAGACCAAGTCCCAGATCAATGACATCTTCCAAAAGCTGAACATTTTCGACCGCTCCTTCTACCAGCTCTCGGTGGTCACGTCGGAGATTAAGGAGGAGGAAGAAGAGCTGAAGAAGACCACCAATTTCTTGAAGGCCAACAACGAGGAAATTAAGAACTTGTCGCTGGAAATCAACTCTAAGATCAACAACATCCTGCAGGAGCGTACCCAGCTGCAGAGCAAGGTGGGGAGCCTTGAGGAGAGGCTGAAAGGGTTGTCACAGAGCATGATTCCTGCCGACCAGCTCAGAGAAATCACAACACTAAAGGTAAGAAGGTATTAATATGTGCCGCAATACTTCAGACATTGTATTTTAAGTACACTAGCTATAGTAGAAGTATCCAAAAAAGTCAATGATGAGCAGACAAGTTGCTATTGCGCCAAGAGGTTCCCCTCAAAGTGAAATTAATTCACTGAACATCAACCAGCATGTCGCTTAAATTACTGATGAGGATTTTTTAGAATGAGTGATGCAGACTAAACAACAATTCATGATAAACAATGTGACTTAACCAACACTTCACGTTATTGTTTCAAGCTCAATTTCATGTCAAAAGACCATATCTGTAACTCACGAGCTGCAGAAATGTAAAACTTTATAGTTCTTGTTAAACTGGTAGGTCTAAGTTTTGTAAATTTTTTTTAATCCTGGTATTTTCAGGAAGTAATCCAATCTCAAGAGAAAACAATCACCAGTCTTCTGGAAGCTGTGAGGGAGCAGCATGATCAGCTCGACCACCAGAAATTAAAGATTAAAAACCTGGAGGAAAAGGTACTCGTCACAAAGGTCACTTAACGTAGTCTTTAAAGGCCAAACATTGCGAGGACTTAATGCTTTTTTTTTTAATATAAATTAGAAGTGGATTCAAAACTTGCCAGGGAAATTGCTGACAACAACGTTTAACATCAAAGATTCCTTTGCATTCTCTTGCAGCTCAGCTACGACACTTTTCAAGACACCGTTGATAAGCCCACGGATTCTGACCACGCTGCTGCTGATATGTTCGAATATCTGACAGAAAACTCAACTGGCCGGGACACAAACCGTAATTATTTAAACGCTTCAATTAACTTTCTAAATAAAATAATACTACCCAAAATGAATTTTTTTTTATTATGTGTTTCAGATTTCCCTGTGGACTGCAGTGAGTTGTTTAACAGAGGAGAGGCTAACAGTGGAATTTATGTGATCAAACCAAACCAGTCAGAGCCATTCAACGTTTACTGTGAAATGGGTTCAGGTTGGTAAGACTTTTGGAAAGCACATTAGCTATGATAAGGAATCTTTTTCATCCTTGAGTAGATCCTTTTGTGTAGTTTGCACAAGCGTAACTTCGCCTGAAGTGTATCCATTATTTATTCTACAGATGGGGGTTCAACTGTCATCCAGCGCAGGGTTGATGGTTCAGTGGATTTTGACCAGACGTGGGAAAAGTACGAAAAAGGATTTGGAAATCTGGAAAGTGAGTACACTTTACGTTTTTTTTCACTTCGTATTAAACCTCTTCAGTCAGAATTTCTCAAAACAATTTAAACCTATTCAAAATAGTAGACAATATTTATTTGTCAGTAAACTACGCTAGAGGAGCACTGTCGCACAGTAAGTCACAAAGACTTTTTAGGAAGGGATTCGTTCAGAAGTACTTCCTATTGTCATGGTCAACAGAGACAGTACTTGTTGCATATCATCCCTGAAGTGACAAAGTGACTTCCTGTATAGTCTGACTACACAGTCTGTTTGGCAGCTTTCCCTGTGACACATGACACACTCAGGGAGGCGTTCATATGTGCAGTCAAGCTGCATTTCCAAAGAAATGGAGCGATGAGTTTTACAGCTGTTACAAAAGCCTTTCACAACTGCTGCTGCAAGCTTTTTCAAATAAATATAGGCGACTCTCACCTTATTGGAAATTAAATGGATATTTGATAAAGTAATGAATAAAAAGTTCCAAACTACATAATAACTGATGGTTGTGTCGTGCAGAGGACTTCTGGCTGGGCCTGAAGAAGATCCACAGTCTTACGCAACAAGGGGTTTACATCCTGCGTGTTGATGTGGAGGACTGGAAGGAGGAGAAACACTGGGCTGAGTACCACTTCTCACTGGAAGGTCCCTCTAAGGACTACCCGCTGCATGTCAGCCACTACTCAGGTGACCTGCCTGATGCAATGGCCAACAGCACCGGCGTGAGATTCACCACGAAAGACAGAAATATTGCCAACCTGCAAACCTCTAACTGCGCTCGGAATTACACAGGTACAGAGTTTTATAAGCTGATTCAGTGCAACTAAATAATGGACTGCAGTGCAGGCAGTTTTGATATTTTTCAAATAATAAATGTATGCGTCCTGACTCTTTTACAGGTGGCTGGTGGGTCAGTGCATGTGGCGAAACCAACCTTAATGGAAGGTACTTGTGGCTTAGGGCAAAGGGACGGTCCATGAGAAGGAAGGGCATTTACTGGAAGCCTGGCACAGGCTCCTCCTACTCCCTCAAGATGACCAAAATCACCATACGACAGGTCCCACCTGCTGATGGCTCCAACTGAACCCTGCAGCTCATTATTTTTCACAAAATACTGCTGCCATTTTTCAGATGCATTGATAATATGTAATAATCAGACAAAGTGTTCCATATAAAGAAGAAGCAAAGCAATGCAGGCTTTACTTCTACACCAGACGTATCTGCAATGTTAAGATGATTGCTTTCTAACACCATTTGTTCAGCAGTTGAGAAGTCAGAAAATGCTGAAGTCAGAAAGCTATTGCAATGATGCAACCATGACATGTAGGTTGTTAACCTTCTGGGTCTGCTCCAGCAAGGACAGTAAAAATGGCATTATGCAACCACTGCAATCACTTGCAAAATAGACATATTGATCAAAATCAGCAACCCGATTCAGCGGTGGCTGCAAAACGCCACAGTGCTGTAGTATGTTTGAGAACTAAGGAGAGATTGGAAATGCAAAAACTGAGATAACCATCCTTTACGTGAAAGTACATTTATTTGACAGCTTCTGTGTCAGCTATGATATTTTAAAGTGTATTTTATAATTGTGATGTGAACCTGCATGTTACCAGGAACAACAGTCATAAATGCAAAAATGTTAGTCCATCAAGCATGCAAATTTATATCAGTCAGGGCTCAGGAGAAACACTGCATCTCCAATATCTGAAATATCACAACACTGCTATCATTTTGTCTAGTGAAGCCTTCTGCTTTATTTTCCTGGTATTTAAGACTGATTCATTCCTAGTTTTAAAACAATCATCTAGAAAGTGGTACCATTCCAGCCAAAATACTGGAGATGCAAAGCTTTGGCCGTGCACTGATTGAAGTTTTTCCTCTTTGTCTGATCTGTTTTGTTTTTCTATTCTGTAAAGTATTTAAACCATGCCTATGCTACTATATGAAGTACGCTGGTATTTTTGAGAAACATCATTCCTGTGTATTTCCTATGTTACTGAGTCATATTGACTTTTTTTTTTTCCATTATTACAACATAACTCGCCGTGCTGTAAATGCGCCTCATGCTAACAAGTCTTTGTGGAAAGTAGCTCTGTGTGCTAACGAATCGTATTTATGAAGACGAAATAAATCAATCTGTCCAACATAATGAGGTTTTAAGACTCTGCATGGAACCATTTAGTATTTTGAGGAAACTATGGCAGTGGTGACACAAAAGCCAATAAATGGACTTGGTATAACACAGTCAGAAAGAAGGTAAGACTACTGTAAAGCCACTGAGCCAAGATAAATATTCAAGACAACAAACAAGTCCATTTAACCCACTTCTGCTGCCAGTCTGGGCTAGATCTCTTAGGTCTGTCATTAGTTAATCTACAATGGTGAGGCCCCAGGTTACGAAAAAGGTTATAGATTTGTGCTAGCGAGGCCCTCTCAGCTATGTCTGGTCAAATCAATCTCTCCAAGTGACCTTGACAAAAATAGACTTTGTTCAGGTTGAATATGTGTACATAAGAACACAGATCGTGTGTGCCAGTGTATGCAGGTCATGCCGCCAGCTGTGTTCTGGCAGACATGTGGTAAACATTAACAAGCCACAGTGTAAGTCATCATTAAAAGCCCTGAGCCTTTAATTAAAATCTTCCCTTGGGGGACAAATTACCCATGCATAGCCTCCCTTTCAAAACAGCAGAAAAAAAGTGTAAACTCCCACTGAAACTTAGAACTAATAAAAATGTTAATCAATAAGTGAGCAAACGAATCTATGCCTCGGCATCAGGTAGCTTGACAAGGCAATTTAAACTGCCAGTACAACATACTCAAAGGTAACTAGGAAAGAAAACATGGCAAATTAATATAGTCTCCAGGCAAAGTAGACTTTTCCTTACCTGTATGTAGTGTTTGGCACATAGACATCCCTGGCAGGGAACTCCAGGATCTCCCTGGTGGGGCGTACCCTGCTGTCTGGGTATGGTTTAACCTGCAGGAGGTCTGGGGTCAAGCAATAGTGGGGGTTTTCCGGAGCTGGAGAAATGTCCAACTTCAACTGGGCTGAGGTGGATAGTCACGTGGGATGGAAGGGGAACAGAGCAGGGAAGATATTAATATGAACAGAGATGGTTCGAATCATGAAAATTCAATAAATGGAGCTGCCTTGTGTTTCTTTGTACCTGTTATAGGTCTGAGCCTCCTCAGCACAGAAGAAGGTCTTCTCATATCAGCTAGGAACTTATACAAATCCTCGTCACTAAGCCTGTCCCCCTCCTAAAAAAAAAAAGAAGAGATTATTGACTAATCTCCATGTCTGAGAACATACAGTGCAAGAAGTGTTTAAAATACATGTCCTCAGCACAAATACAGTTTTATGTGTTGGTGGTTCCTACTACATTAGCAATTCTACATGCCGGTACTACCATGGTTTACTATACTACCGGTGCCAGTTTCCGTCCCTACTCTCCTCCCGGCTTCTCACTGCATGCTACTCCCTTTTAAACAAACCCACATGAAAAAAAGGCTGCAGTATCGGGATAATACCCAGAACCATGATACTTTGTCTGGTATAGTATCATGGTTACTCGTTTTGGTTATTCTAGGGTAGAGTACAGTATGTTCTTGCAGGCTCAGATGCGCAGACCTGTTTGAAGAAGTTGGTGATGGTAAGTGTTGCAGGTCGGAAACCTGTAAGACTACACGATTCATCGCCACTGGTGGTCCTCTCCAGGGAACGCCTACCCATGATGCTCGAGTTCCTCCGTTCTGACCACGAGCCTTTTCTCTCTGCACGAAGACAATAAAAGAGATTTCAAGCTTTTAAAACTTCTTTCATATAACAGCAAGTGTTTCTACAGTATCTTACGTGACACAGAACATTCTCTGATCTAAATATAGATTTTTCCTATCTGCATAGCGACATAAAGTCAGCCACAGCGGCCAGCATCAAAGACACTTTTCAAGGTCAAAGGCTGGACAAACACCAAGGGGTCAAACTCAAAATAACACACCATGGATCAATATGACTGGAAACACTGTTTGAATATTTTGTCCTCTGTTTGAAACTTGCCTTTTTCACTATTTGTCGTGGAAGTTGTTTTTAGATAAAGATCTAAAGTGTGGTAATGTACTGACATGTCCATGAGCTTCATGCGTGACCACCCGTCTGTTATGGTCTCAGTCCCCAGATAACTGTTTAACACTGAGACTGGAAGTGGGCGTAAACACATTAATATTATTATTTTTTTCTCTCTGTCTCTCCACTGTCACTGCTAATGACTTCATACTGAGATGCCTAGTCTGTGTTTACATTTCAAGCACAAAAGTGTGAAGGCTTAAAGGGGGAGGCCAGACCTGAGAGGCTCATCTCCAGCTCTGTATCTCTCTCAAGACTGCCAGCGCTGTTCACAATGTTCATTAGATGGATGGCGGTCCACGCGAACGGCATCCGGTACCGGCCTAGGCGCTGGCAGAACTGCTCCGACTGGCTGCGAAGCTTCTCCAGCTTCTCCTTATTCTATATAAAAATAAATGAAATGCAAGTTTCAGTAAATGAAAAACAGCTTACAACTTTAACTTAAGAATACTAAATAACTCATTTACAGAAAAAAAAAAAAAAACATACATATCGGCCATAAGCATCAACCTGAGCTTACCTTTGCAGCATCCGACTCTTTGAAGACCATGTAGGGCTCTGCACATTCTCCAATATCACCTTGCTGCAGTACCTTTTCCAGCTGTTGACAAAGCACACACAGTTCTCAGTATCCAGCCATGTGGTGATCATACAGAGACTGACTGTTAAATAGTATTAAATATATTCTTTAATTAATGCTGTAATTCGTGCACTTCATTCACTACATTCTTTTTGAATTGAGCGATTTCTCCCCTGCAGAGTATTACATTATATATAACTGTTTCACCTTGATGACTAGGAAGACATCCTGGGAGGGGTAGGTGATAGAGAATATGGCGGAGCGTGCCAGCGTGGAGATGGCCGCCGTCTGAATGTGCGGCCGTAACATCCCTTTCGTCTGCTCAGAGTTGAGGTCAAAGAAAAAGTTCTCTGAAATCTGAAGAACATAATAAATGTAAATATATAATCACACGACAACACCATCACAACAAGTACATATAAGTGAAAAGCATCATGTCAGTGAGAAATGAGCCACCTGTGAAATAAAAGAGCTCATATATGAGAGCTCTACTTAACGGGGCAACTGCTACCCTCTAGTGTTTGTTCACTAAAGGGGACCAGACGAAGCAGCACTGGACCGGCTTCTTCAGATAGATACATAGTTTCAGTGTATGATTTAACGGCGTTCCCAAAAGCACAACAGCCCCGCTACATAAAATTTTATCGTCCACTCATCAAATCCGTTTTGGCCCCCTATACAATTTTAATGGCTTGCAGAAGTGACGCAACAACTCAGTACAGAGAAGGCACTGGAAAGCATAACAGCTTACCTTTTTCTTTTCCTTGACATCGTATAAGGCCAAACTAGCAAATATGGGTTCAATTTCGATCTCGAACCTTCGAGGGGAAAAGAAAAAGGAGTGGGTCAGCAAAAAGCAGCAGTTAAATAAAAAGAGCAACATGGGCTTTTTTTTTTATTAAAAAAAAAAAAAAAAGGTTGTCCACCACTTACTTCAAGGACAAGCACTTGACGAGTAGCCTCTGTCCAAAGTGTTCTTTAGGTACTTCAGGCACACAGTGGCGCTCAATGGGCTCCTCCTACACATTCACATAAAGATCATGCATAAAAACAAGAAAATTACCAAAAAGCAGAGCTTTAAACACAAAGAATTTGAAATTGTAAAAAGAAAAAGGGGTCCAAGCCTGGAAAAAATGAAGAACGTACCTCATCGAGGGCAGGGTGCAGAGCAAAGACTTCGCGGTGTCTGTTAGTCTTGCGGTGCTCTTCGTTGTGCCGGTCAATCTCTTCGTTGGGGGCCCGATCGAGGAGGTGAGGGAGGAGGGCGTCGGGGAGGGAATTCTTCAAGTCAAAGATGCTGCAGGCCCAGCTTCCCCGTGGGGTGTCATCTATTGACATGGACCGCCGCTTCAGGTCATCCTACAACACAAACAACACAGAACAAAGTGTCACAGATGTCAAGAAAATGAAAAATATACACAGACTTTTAAAGACAAGGCTTTCTATTACCAATCAAAATTAAATCAAAGACAGACGTTATTCCAAAAGGGATAACAACAACAATTACATTTCCAACTAGAATGAAGACTCGGGTGCTGATTGCTGTCTTCAGCCTGCCATGTAACTAAAGACTTCCTATAGAGTTAGTTATTTTTTACTACTTAATGATTGTGGTACC
The DNA here is from genome assembly GCA_005024645.1 of Planiliza haematocheilus. Lineage (NCBI taxonomy): Eukaryota > Metazoa > Chordata > Actinopteri > Mugiliformes > Mugilidae > Planiliza > Planiliza haematocheilus. The sequence goes on along the minus strand of SRSE01000293.1, from coordinate 2,332,090 downwards.
TGGTCATCTTGGTAGCTGCTGCTGTCTGGCATCTCATCAGCCTCAAACACTTGTTTGGGCAGACCTTTCTGACGCTCCTTCTGTTTGTCCAGAGTGTTGGGGTTAAAGCCAGTACCAAGCTTATGATATCTGAAGGAGGAAGCAGTAATTGAAGACAATGTCAGTGACTCAAGGGTTTACAGATATAACCAAAGGGTAAATAAAGGCAATCATTTGATCAAAACTTACTTTCTGTTGACGACAGCCCAGTCTTCTGTGTAGGATCTGACACAGTCTCTAACATGAGCATCAGTGTCACTGCAATGAGATACAGAGTACAGTCAAACCTTAAATGCAGTGTATGTGATAACAGATGGCACAATTATTCTGGCATATCGCAGTGAAGTACATGTGAATTGAAATATCAAAAGCCAGGCGCAAACTCATTAAAAGGCATTCATTAATTTTTAGTAAACAGACAGTTGAATCAGACCCCGATGGTGTAGGTGTTTGTTTGCAGTTTTAAATTCATGTTCTATTATTAAACTGTGCAAAGAAACAGCAACAGCTGAGCCTCAGCATAAGGACTTTGAGCAATGGATATTTGTCTGAACAACCAATAAAAAAAAGGATATATAAGACTAAATACCTTCTCAGTAAGAAACACTGTAATGTAATATAAATGTGATTTTTTTGTAACAGATAGTAAGAAGAGGAAAGAGATCATAAATTATTTATCTAAATAATGTAAAAAAGTCTGAGTCTGAGGGACAGCTGCAAGGTAAATGAAAGTCTCCTGTATAGGAAGATCTTATCTAGCAACACAAATTACAATACAACAAAGAATAGTGTTATGGACATGTGGCTATAATTAGAATGGAACAATATTTTCCCTAAGCATGGGTTAATTTGCCTCTATATAACCTGGATATATTTTATTATATATTATAATTTACATATGAAACTTCTATGCCTTCAGTATCCAACAGAAGAAAATGAGCAAAGCTTAAAACAAATTAGTTTTAAATTAATTTCACTATTTCTGTAGGAAATAACTGAACACTGTCACATCAAATACGGTGGGACACTGCACTTTAACTCAACACCTGATGCTACTTTTAACTAGGCAGCACTCTTACCCTTCCTCTGGGACCGCTTGTACCACTGTGCGACACTCCCTGGGAGTGTAGATGACCTCGATATCATCCGGGGGAAACTCGATCAGATCTCTCAGGGGGCCGGACTCGACGATGGGAGGGTGAGTGATGAGGTACTCCTCAAAATCCACTGGCTCCACTGCCTCCGTGAGGGGAACCTGTAGTTGAGAGAGAGAGACGGGGAGAGATTAAAGGGATGGGAAAGGTAATTAGTTGTGAAGACATACTCAGCTGTACAGTTCTCCTGCCTGCACCACTTCTTATCTTTATAGTACATCCTGTATATGTCTTGGCAATGTCTCTACTTTTTTGTAAATGCTTAAGGGGATTGATTCCTCATCCAGCTTCTGAGGAGAGCAAACGAGTATTAATCACAGCAACAATAGATCTACGATGTGAAGTCTGCTATCGCTCTTAAGGAACAAGCTCCAGCTTAGAGATCATCTTTAACTTTAAATATGAAAACCCATTCTGGCAAAGAGGCCTCTGTGATTTGGGCAAATGCAAGAAAATGTCCTCAAGCTGATGCAAGTAACTAGATCATCAAGCGGACAGTTTCCCCGGCTCTGTCACTTTAGTCAGCTTCTAAAATGAGGAACCCAGGAGGAATCGGTTTCATTGGGTTCATTTTAGGTGTGAGTGTGTGTTTGTGTCGCTCCCTCTCGTGGAATTTATCCGCAAATACATTTCACAGTTTAATTAAAAACCAACTGCAGCTTAATTAAGGAAGGAGGAGGGAGTGTTTGCTTGTGACTGGGGCCAGGCCTGCACGGGGTCAATCGGCACTAACCCTATAACAAACACACGGTCTGAGATGAACCTACGTAAACTTAAAAACACTGCCACAGAGACTGGATGTGGTAAACAGGCCAATCCCTCAGTTATCCCTCGTGGCATTAAGCAAGACATAAACAACAGTTGCTCAGACTTCCATTAAACCAACAGATGACGCCCTTGTCATAGGTTATAATACTGTGGTATACTTGGACTTGCTTAGACTGTCCTGCACATTTAAAAAGTCAGTTACATGTATACATGGTCAAGATATTTGTTTTTATCCAGAAGAAATGTAGGTCAGCACATCTAATGTCATTTATCCCCAACCCGTAAAGTTTGACTGTGCCATTTACATGATTTTTAAGAAATCAGCTGATCAGCAAAAAAACGGATCAGTGCCTTTTCAGACTACTCACTGTGTTGGTCGTTGTGGTCCCCGCATTGAGGTTTTTGAAGAGCTGTGGGGAGCCTCCATACTGGCCAGCTATCTGCTTCCTAACTTCTGCTGCCACAGTCCTGCAAACAGAGAGTCACGAAGAAAGACAATGAGTGGATAAAGTCACATTAGACGACTTTAATGCAGTACTGTCCATATATTTTCTTGCACTGAAGATCACAGCACCGAGTTGATTCCGCAGTGACGAAACTATACATAATGTAATGCGTTATAACCACGTATGCGAGGCAGTCATGCATGACACATCACCAAGATTTGTTTAAGTGAGGAACAATGAAACCTCGTCAAGAATGACAACACAGAATAATGTAGTTCAAATCCACTGTTCCACAATTCAAATGAGTACACACACTTTTAAGTCCTGGAGAAACTGATGAATGTAGCTGTTTTTCTCAAGTAGCGAGTCACCTCATGATTCAGTCTGAAAGCGAGCCCTGTTCTCCAATAGGTCTGCATTTTCAACTAAAAATACATCTATAAAGAACGTAATTATACTAACTGATCGATTTGGCGCACCAACACTCAACTGCCTTAAGCATCACTTAAAGCAGTTTATATAAACAGGTCTGGTTCGCAGCGCCACCACAGACAGCATCATATGTTAAGACCCAGACAGAGAGGAGAGGAACAAATAAAAAATCCCTGGACCCCCGTGGTCAGCATAAAGCTCTAGGTGTATCCAACTGCAGCTGTAGCCACACACATATGAAGGTCCTTTAAATCACAGCAACCACTCCCGAGACCTTTGCCTTGAACAAAACAACAACGCAGCAAGTAACCAAAAGTGACACAAACAAATAACACATTAGAGGCAAGGAAAAAGGCAGCACACCGAAGACTCAAGGTTATATTGCACAGTTAATACAGAGAATGTTTTTTTCATTACGGTCATCCTCATGAGCAACCGATGTTTCTGTGTCTCTCTACTATCTATCCTAAAAGAAGTGGAACAATAACGAGTCTGAAGGTTGCTTTAAAGCCTTGGCCATGATGACAGAAATGCAGAGCAGGGATTAGCTGTGAGTAAGTTGGTGAGGTCATCGCAAACGTCACAACCAAGTCTCCAAAAAGCCTATATAGTGACATACTGATAATATCAGTACCATCATAAATGTACTTCACACCAACAAGCGTTGCCCAAGACTTGGACGAGGCAACAAAACAGAAGTCACGCTTATCATTTCAAGCTGGAAGGCAAAGTGAAAGCGGCGCGATCCAACTTGTAAGCTTATGATGAACATGATAATGTTCCGTAGTAGCGATCCTGTGGCCTCTGCAGTGCAGTGCTGTCACCGCTGGAGAAAAGCAGAAACGCTGAACCGACAAACACATTCCACAGTCCTCCCCAATGCCTCTTACCAGAGCTTTACTTAGCACTGGTCACTGCACAGAGGAATAACTTGATTAAACAAAAGGGCTTAGTGGCTATTACTTCAAGATGCTCGCAGCAGCAACTCCCAGGAAAAAAATAAATAAACATAAACTGGAAGCAATTGAAGATTATAATATAAACAAACCATTAAAATGAGGCACGGTTTTAACTTCTGCACGAGGTTAGTAGGAAAAGTTTAATCACCATAATAACGTGAAACAAGCTAACTTACTTCCATTATTAAGCATCAGCGTGCACACACAAGTACAATCTATTACAACTATCAGATGAAGCATTTGAGCATAGTAAACAGTGTCCGCTAATCTAAGAGCCCATGAGAAGTGCAAACAATTATTTTTTTAATCAATTCCAACTGCTCACATTGAAATAACAGATGTGACAAATATGTGATACAATTAACAATTCCAAAAGGTGTCAGACAGATCTTGTTCTATCACTACAATATATTTTTTAGGACATAAAAAGTCCTAATGTGGTTTTACTGGGTGTGTTTATCTGCAGGTTTGTTAGCCGGTGATCCAAACAGGCATCTGTTCTTCACCCTGTCAGAATAGCGTCCCATGCCACATAAATCAATATAACATCCCAATAATGAGATGTGGATTTGATTAATGTGACTAGATGCGCGTTCATTCAGGGCCGCCATTAACAAAGAAAATACCCCGAAGACACAAAGGAGCTAGCTCCAATTTCAAAACCAAATGTACATATTATAAAACCCCTAATTACCTTGCTGAATTTCAAACTACTAGTTAAACATACTTGGTTGAGCTAGATTAGCCATCCTAAAATAGAACAAGGGAAAACGCATATGCATGGTCTTCTGAAATGATCTGGACTTTCCTTATTTCTGATAACCTCAGATTATTATGACAAAGTCTCCAAAAAAGGTATTATTTCATCCAGAGGGAAGGTGAACCAGCAAGCAGTTATATTAGCTCCACAAATGCTAGACTGACTTGACTGTGTGTGCATTAAGTGATCAGCAAAAACAGTGATTAGACACGTCTGTGTTGATCTCTACTATCAATCCATCTAAACACTGACTGGGATGATGGTATTTGACAGCTTGCACAAAGCCCTTTGTTAAAGAGATTACTTTGATCTGTCTGAGGGGCGGGGAAGAGATTATAACATCGCTGTTTGATAGCTGTTAAAGGAGGCTTTTGTTTCAAGTAAGATGTCTGTCCTCTCGTTTCAATGATGTCTTGATGGAAAACATAGCCAAACAAAGTTCTGTCACGTCTCTACCAGTGTCAGTGCTACACAGCTGCCCCCCCATCGTTAGCTACTGTAGGCGAGACCGCTAGCTGTCTATATTTAACGGTTTACAATTTTAAGAAGCCAAGCCCCATTCGGTGCGGATAATTGTTGAGGGCTAACTCCTGCCTAGCTATGGTTTCGTTCATTATTCCAGCCATACGTCTCCCTTTTGTTAACATCCAGTGGGGATAGAGTGAAACGGCTAGCTGTGTCTGTCTGGGCGGGTCTGAGCATCTTTTTTTTTGCCGTTACTGCTAACGAGCGGCTAGCTTGGAGCAGCTAGGCTGTGCGGGCGGTTGGGCCTCCTTCGCAGGGTTCCTTCAGCGGTGGGTCTGAGGGCGACCTAAACGAATGCGACGAAGCGTCCGGGGTGCGTTTTTTTACGAGCTCGTTTCGGAGTGTTGAGGCTTTACCTGCTGATTTTTTGGGCGAAGGCGCGGCGTTCAGCCATGGCAGTGGCCGCTGATGTGCTTTAGCGAATTCCCAAGCAGGCAGGCAGGCAGCAGGCAGACTCCGCTTTCCACTCACTCACTACGACCACAGGGAAAACGGGAAAACTGGAGAATGGATCTTTACCGTAAGGGCGGTAACGCTGCGCAGAGGAATACACCCAATGAAAGCCTCTTGCGCATTGTCACATACTACATACATACTAAAAACTTAAGATACATTTTCTTGATCCACAGGGGAAATTGCTTGGCTAAGAACCACGAGTAAAAGAAAGATTTAATAAAAGTAAAATAAAATAAAAATAAAATAAAAAAATAGTAGAAGCAAAAATGTACTGATTAACTTTCAGTTCAATCGAGTAGATTTTCTTGTGTCATTAAAACGGATTTATTATACTGGTAATAGATCACTTTGTGGAACAGGGCTACAAAATGTGAAGTTATTTGACTGAATTAATTAAAAAAAAAACATCAAATGAATTCATATAACTGATACATATGTCCAAAAATCCATCTCGTGCATAATAAATACAGACAAAAGGAAAGAGTTCATATTTTCTATCTTTGTTTAAACATTTTTTTAAGCAAGTGATTAATCTTGTCTTTAGCTTTTGTCGTGTGTTGTTTCTTTACAACTCTGACTATGGACTAGAGAATATCATCATAAAATACAGATATCATGTACAGTATTTACTTTAATTACTGACTATAAACAAAAGCCTGTAGGAAAAAAAACGTACATAGAAACATAGACTGTGGCTATACATGGTTAAAAGTTAACAACGATAAATATCAAATGATGAAATAATATAAAGAGTAAAGTAAATCGCATTTCGTAATAACATCAGTGAGGTGAAAATGAATTATAAATTATACGACGGATCCTTTTTTTAATTCCACGCCCTTCCATTCACACACCAACTAACGCTTGTTTGGTTCGTTGGAATTGCCCACAAAAGCGGAGACTCGTTAAAGACAGCGTCGACAGTGGGGAAAAAGGTCGCTAAACCCCGCCCGTTCGGGCTACCTCGGCGGACAATTCGAGCTCCCACCCTCCGTGATCCCGACGGAAACACCGCGAGATCACCTGACTAACTGTTTTACTTCCTCAAAGTGTAAACAATCAATCGCAGGGGAGTGTAAAGTTACACCAGCGCGAGTCATGGACGACTCGCTGTGTGGTAAACTCCCTTTACAGCACGGCGTTTTCGGCTGAACTTCACAACGGAACTGCTACGAGGCTGTGAGTGGGAGGAAGGGGGAAAAAAAAACAGCTGAGACGAAGCGGCTTTAAGGTGACGGAAGGAAAGCAAAGCTGTAATTTCATGTAATGTTCCCTGGTGAAGTGATACTGATACACTGAACTCTGTGTTTGTGTATGTGTGTGCACCGTGTACCAGATCTGCATGCAGTGTGGGAATGGGTTCCCTCCCTCGCTGGTCCAAATGGAGAATAAAGAGAGTGACGAGGTGGAAAAATTGAAGACAAAGATCTTGTCGGTGTGGCACAATGTGAAGTACAGTAAGTGATTTGCTTGAGGGCAAGATACAAACACACACAAACACACACACAGCTCTGCCACCCATGCCCATCCCTCTCTGTCCACTTTGCTTATAATGCTTTCATGCTGTGCTAGTTTGACCCTATCACTACAGGTTATTCTTGACTACAGATTGCTTAAATTGGAATTAATTCAGCAGTAAGACGCACTCCTTAACACAGGAGACGACACATATAAAAACAAGCAACAGAATTCCATGTGACAAGAGCCTAGTGCCGTTGAGTCAGCCCTTAAAATAGTTCTCTGTCGTACTCTTCCCGCTTGCTTGTGTCCGACATTGTAGTATGTTTCCTCAAAAACCTCCTTTGTTCCTCGGATCACTCGCTGCGCTTAGTGTTACAAGAAGTCAAAGAAAACAATACTGTGGTGGGCGGGATTCCACAATAAATGGGTGTTGCGTAATATGTTTGAACGCAAATCGTGATTTATTGCATGTGTATTGTGTTCCTTAGGTTGGGCTCTCAAATCAAAGACCTCATTCAGTAGAAACTCACCAGTGCTGCTGCTGGGAAAGTGCTACCATTTCAAGGCTGAAGGTATGATGCACGCACACAGTGAAACATAAAATGTGCACTTGCACCCCGTCTGCATCCTCCACGACATTAGAAACCACTGAAAGGAGAAGTAAAAACATTGACTATCTTGTGACATTCCAGTGATTTGCTGAGAAACTTTTGAACCAGCATTCATGTGGCTGTTACTTAGACATGTTTCCCAGACCAGGAACCTCAACCCCATAGCAATGACACTCCTTGATGGCAGCAGCCGCCCTGAGCAGGATGCACCCTGATGCAGGCACACGCACAAAACCAGTTTAGAAACAACTAAAAAAAAACAACATGAAAAATAGCACAAATTCACCTCCTCATTCTCTAGATCCCAAACTGATCAAGTATCAGTGGGATAATCTATAGAGGACCCTCCCCTCAACCCATAGGAACCAAAGGCCCCCCACTAGTGATTGTACCTCCAAACAGTTGGATGACAACTGTTTGGAGGTACAATGGAGACCTACACAATATTAGGAAGGTGGTCATAATGTTATGCCTATATCGATGTATGTAGAGCATCTTGCAGCAGAAATTCCTAAAGAGAATTTACATATATATATATATAGTAGGAATGTTAAAATTATAATTAGTAATTACTAATCATCATCTCTTTGCTTCAGATGACGAGAGCCTTCCTGAAGCCGGCTTTGAATCCCCTGATGAGGACTTTGTCATGGGGAACGTGGAGGCTTTCCGGAAGGACTTTGCGTCCCGTGTGTGGCTGACCTACAGGGAAGAGTTCCCTCCACTGCCGGGCAGCGCCCTGACCTCTGACTGCGGCTGGGGCTGCATGCTGAGGGCCGGGCAGATGATGCTGGCTCAGGCACTTACGCTGCACTTACTGGGCAGAGGTGAGGGAAGAGTAACAACGTGTGCCGTAATGTATAAGGAGTGTCGACAAAAAATATATATATCAAAAGAGGAAGTTGAGTTTTGTTTGTCGCAAGTGAGAAGAGTTAAAACTGCTGTGTATGAATGTGGAACGGTGCAAGGCTAAAGATCAGTTAGCGCCTTCTTTTAATCATCTAGGACCCTAAGTGAGGTGACTAAAGGGGATTATTCTCATTTTGTTTCAGTTTCAGTATCTCTTTTACAAAGCAGGAAGCGGGACTTGTTATCAGCTTGCATAGTTTCCTCATTCTCAAACAGAAAGTTTTATTTAGCTGATTCAAGACAATCACATGAGTGAATGTCACACACCTTTGTGAGATCTATCGTCTCTCAAGCGCGCCAGTCTTTTATCGGCCTGCATAATGAGATGACCGTCGGGTTTAATGCAGTCATTTAGAAAACAATATTTAAAACTTGTTCTTCTGTCAAATCTAAAATATGTCGCTAATGAAATATTTCTCTATAAAGCGACAAATGGCCACTTTAGGATATTTATTAATCAATTTCACTCTGATTCACTTTGAATCAAGGTCATTTTGTTAATGCCTTACACTCCACTCCAGTCTGTTTTATAGCCGGGGTCACTCCCATTTTATCCGCCCTCAGCTCCCACCCTGTTTGTAAGGCTAAGGCCCCGTTAAAGTGAAATACTGGGGCACTCAAAACTTATAATTGAACAGAATGACACCTATTCTGTTGTCGAAGCGCACACGTGTGAGGCTCAGACTTTTAAAACCTTTAATTTCAAGGTCTGACTGACATTTGGTTGTAAACGGAGCTTTGATGTGTTGAATTATTGGGCTCGGAGAGAGCGGGTCAGACGAGGACATTTCATTATTTTTGCATTACAGGTATCTGGGTTTAAAAACCATTTGCATTTCTTTTTGCCTACAAGTAAGATATGAACATGTTACAGTTGTGCAGATCTTACAGAGTGAGTCTCCGTCCATGGCTGAGGTGCCGCTCCCTCAGGGTTAAATACAGAGGGCAAATTCCATGCATGTGTAAATATATACATTGCATACAAAACTGATTTGATTTAAGAGTACATAACTTGTATTCAATCCATAATGCCTATCTTTGCAAAAGCATCTTTTAAAAATGTGAGCACTTCTTAACTTCTTAAAACAGATCTGTCAGATATTCCTGCAAAAAGACTCAAATAGACCCAAGTAACATTTCTAACCCTGGTCTACTTTGCTTTAGGTATCTGAAGCAGATTTTTAACAGATGCTTTATCCGTCCACAGACTGGACCTGGTCAGAGGCGCTGACGCTCCAGCCTTTAGACACGGAGACGTGGACTACCTCCGCAGCCAAGCGTCTGGTGGCTTCTCTTGAGGCTTCTCTGCAAGGCTCCACCGGGCCCTCAGATCACGGACCATCACCAGCAGCGGAGCAGGCTCAGGCCCAGGCCCAGGCCACTGGATCCGCAGAGGAGGCCGACGCACACTTGAAGGAGATGTACCATCGCTCTCTGGTGTCCTGGTTTGGGGACAGCCCCTCGGCTCAGCTGGGTCTCCACAGGCTCGTCCAATTAGGCCTGACGATGGGAAAGCAGGCGGGGGACTGGTACGGACCGTCTGTGGTGGCACACATCCTTAAGTAAGTTAAAATATTCAAATGTAGTAGTCTGCCACTGGTTGAAGGATTATTAATTAAGTAAATCAATGTTTTTAAGCTCTTGGTTGAATTATATAAAGTATAAAGCCCTGATATCCCTTCCCCCTGCCCCGTTTCCCTCATCTCGCCTTCTTCTCCTCTCTCTTTCTCTTAGGAAAGCTGTCGAGGAAGCGATGGACCCTGGCTTGGCGGCTATAACTGCCTACGTCTCCCAGGACTGCACAGGTATGAAAGATGAGCCTGCTTGTTGATAAAACAGGATACTGGGCTTGGTGCCCGAGCAGACCCCTCTCTCTCTCTCTCTCCACCTCTCCCGCCGGCGGACTGGAGCTGCTTAGAGCGGTGACAGGAGCCTCACTGTGTCTATTCACCAACAAACACATCCATTCCAAATCTATAACCTCCCTCTCCGACCTCTTCTTAACCTCAATAACTTGGCTGTTGATTCATGTTTGTCTTCTCAATAGCAGCAGATAGCTGGCGGTGTTGTGTGCAGGTATCTCGGTGTGTTGGAAGCGTGACGCCGGAGTTACGGAGAGGCAGGACTTTTGGGGCCATATGATCGGATTGAAAAATAAGCAGCAATTTTTTTATCATTAATTATTAGTTATTTGTTAAGCAGAAATTCAAGAGATTTGCTGATTCTCGCTTCTTGAAATGTGAGGATTTGCAGATTTTCTTTTCTGGTTTTCGTATGAATGTAAATGTAAATATGGAGAAATCGCCATGGGCTATTTGCAAGTGGGACATTATGAGAGCATTATGTGTGAGAGAGCTGTGGGCTGGTGGTTAGAGGAGCAGCTTTGGTTTGCATCCCCTGATGTCCTATAAACAAAATCATGTTTCAGATGTAGAGATTCAACCAGAAAAAATAAGTTTCAAGAGTGAATTTAGAGAAGAATGGAGATTTAAAAACATTTTCCAATGCAATCCAACAAAAATACAAGGCTGAGGGGCTGAAGGTTTAACGTACAGACAGAATGGATTCACAGATAGACGGGGCAGACGCCGACACAGACGTTATGACCCCCGACTGACCTTTTTTGTTATTGATCCTTTTACAGTGTACAGTGCTGACGTCGTCGATTGCCACAGGGCACCGAGAGCAGGGAAGGCCAACAGTGAGGCGTCAGACGCTCTGCCACAGAATGACCAACCGGCGATGGCGGCGGAGGCTTCGTCTTTGGAAGAAAACCGAGCCGTCGTCATCCTCGTCCCTGTGAGGCTGGGAGGAGAGAAGACCAACCCTGAGTATTTTGACTTTGCAAAGGTGAAAAATACATTGTGTGTTGTGGGAAGCGCACTCACTCATTAAAGAATAGTCAATTTGGAAATTTCAGAAATTTGTGCAAGTAAAGTGGAAGTGGTCACTGTGGAGTTTTAAATGTCTATTTGACTGCCACTGGAAACAAAAATGAAGGTATTAATGCTCTCAGCCATCGACTGTATATAAATATGGACAATGTGTTGCCACTTCCTTGCATTGGCCAAACTGAAGCTGTTTTCCCGGGGATACGGGCGGCGCCATCTTGGAGCCAGAGTCTGAACAGTACGGTCTGAAAGTGGAGCCGCGTTATCGATGACCTGACTTCTTCCAGACTCATTGGCGTTTTAGTTTAATTGATGCGACGTTCTGCTCTACCTCCACCAGTTACAAGGAAATGTTGAATTATACACTGTACTTTTTGAAAAAAAAATGGCATAACTCTCACGGGTCACATGGGACCACTTTACGGAGCGGCCATTACGTCACATCCTGTTTCTCTAGCATCAAATAACTAACTTAAATGAAACGTATCCAAAAAATTATGCTTGAACATGCTTCAACATATAAACTACTTAAAATGACATTAACCATCCTTGAAAAAAAATGATTTGACGTGTATTTTAGTGTTTTATTTTGGCCCAAGTCCCGTCTGCAAACATGAAGGGGGTGGAGCTTATGACCTATACTGCAGCCAGCCACCAGGGGGAGCTCTACTTGCTTTGGCCTCACTTTAGAGGAGCAGTTACAAGTCCATATTTATAGACTTTCTCTGTGTTTTTTCTTTCTTTCTTTTTTTTTAGAGTATACTGAGTCTGGAGTACTGCATAGGCATCATAGGAGGGAAGCCCAAACAGGCCTGCTACTTTGTTGGATTTCAAGGTTAGTGTTCGCGCATTGGAAATCAGAGAAAGACACACAGAGAGAGGGTTGGTGTGAATAGCAAATTATTTTGCATAATACACCCTTCTCGTGCGAGGAGACGGAGTAAGTTAATGTATTCCTGTTTGCGTGAGGAAAACGGAGAGGAGTGGAGATGGAGGCGAGTGAAGCAGGGCTTACTTTATTCTCTGTGACCCATCAAAGCCTCGCCCATTCATCACAAGTAAACCTCCCAAGTTGTGAGCTGTAATTGATTTCCATAGGAGGCATGCATTAAATTTCATCTGGGCCCCAAAGTGAGCCACTCTTCATCACCTTCAGGAGCCAGGAGGAACCTTCAGTTGTACATCTTGGCAGTCAATATTTACGCATTTACATTTTACCAATTTGAAATACAGTGGTGGATGATGTCTAAATGACAAGCAATACATTCTCGCTGCCACGGCGCGGCTCCGCGCTGCATTCATCATATGCAAATGGTCCAATATAATTGCGTGTTTGTAAAAGTAATTCCCCCACACAAAAATTAAATGACAACCTCCTTTATTTTGGGGAGGGGGTGGGGGTAAAGAATGTGCTTGTACAAACGCATCTGATTATGCAGAATTTAATCCGGCCTGGTGGATATTAAAAAGCAACAACCTTCTGGGAGGCATATTTGACGCACACAAGCCTAACAGTTAAGCCTAGCTGGTGACTTTGAGCTACTCTGCATAGAAATTGGAGAAAAGCGCGTTTTTGTAATAATCCGATGTTTTTGAATAACTTGTCTTTTGTTTTGTCCTTGCAGATGACAGCTTGATTTACATGGACCCTCATTACTGTCAGTCTTTTGTGGATGTCAGCACCAGCGATTTCCCTCTCCAGGTGATGAGAAATTACACAGGCGAGCTGACTGGGGCTCGCAGTAATGTGAATTTAATAGTTTCTGTTAGTACTTAAGGGTGTGAATCTTAAAGCAGCCCAATTACACCTGCTGATTTATTTGCCGCTCATATAAGTGAAGCTGCCACTTAAGAGAAATACGGCAAACACAGGATCAGGCACTGTGAGCCTTGCAGGAGCCATACATAAAAATCGGCACACGGCAGTTTGCGGCGGCTTTGTTTTATGCTTTTGCAAGCTGTGGCATACAATGTGACAACGCACCAGAGTTGTAAATTTATGGATGCAGTGACAGCAGATAAATAGGATTTCATTCATCAAATGATGCAGAATACATCTTCTTTGGTGTTGACGCTGCCATGGAGTGCATGTGTGCCCTGCAGTTACCTGGCCCCTTCAGCTTGATGAATATTTTGGATGTGCTGTGTCTTTTTTTTTTTTTTTTCGTCTAGTCATATCATTGCCCCTCACCGAAGAAGATGCCTTTCAGCAAGATGGACCCAAGCTGCACCATTGGTTTCTATTCCAGAAGTGCTCAGGACTTTGAAAGAATCAGGCAAGAGCTGTCTAAGGTCTGCTATGATTTTATTAGCCATTACAAAAATACTATTTTTATTATTTTAACTCAATATATTCATTGTTTAGTGTGGCGGCAAATGTCATATATCATCTGACCAGTAGGTGGCAGCATTTAGCCATGAATCTGGCTCAATTTGTTCTTTGCTTCTCCAGCCAGTCCTTATGCAGGATAGCTGCACTTATCACGCCTCTGCTTAGAGGAGTTCTTTATTATTAGAATTAAGATAATTTGCATACCGAAAGAATATCTCCGCCGTTAATATTAAGTGTTGAGATTCAAAGCAAAGCTCCGAGACACTGCCCCGTTGTTGTTGTTCCAGCTGCTGCAGCCGTCGGCGAAGGAGAAATACCCGGCGTTCACTTTCGTGCAAGGTCACGGCAGAGATTACGACCTGTCGGCGGGCCTGACCCCGGAGAAGAGAGAATGGCCCTTCATCCGTGACCCGCGGAGGACGGTGACCACCACTGGGGATTTTGTGCTGCTTTGACAGCCCCCAGTTTGGAAGAAACTAGAAGCGGGGGAAGCGGTTTTAATGAATCCAACTGTAAAGACTGAAGTTTGTGTAACTTTTTTTTTAAAACTACATTAATGCAGTGTCTTGGAAACGTTGTTGCTGGGCAGTTAGAGACAAAAAGTCATTTTTATTCGTCGCCCAGCAATGTTGCCATAGTGAATAATTTGTCCTGGGAGCCTCTGGACATTTCTTTGGTGCTCTGCTGAATATAATAACATTCTTTATATACTTATCTTTGAAGAGGAATCATTTTGCACCATTCTTTGTATTTTTGTACAGTCAGACAAGATTTTAACTTTATCAACACAACAGATTTTTTTAGTTTTTTTTGCACCTCACACTTTGAACAAGGGACATTTGAAGGGATTTTCCTGTGAGGATCACTAGTTCCAGCTGAGCACAACTCTACAGAGGAACTTCAGTCTATTCTTAGCTAACAGTGCCATGCAGAAGTAGTAACTATGACTGAAAGGGCTGCAGCTACAGTATTTAGAGCTCCTTCAGTGTGGTTAGCGAGGTGCCACCTTAATAAGGAAGGGCTCCGGTGCGGAGATGAGTAACATTTCCAAATGTCTCTGCCAAAATAAAAAAACATTTCAGCAAACAAGATTTCTCAAGAACACCTCCACAACCGAAGCGGCGCATGCTTGGAGGGAGACTCTCTGTAATCCTGCCTTCTTCTAATCCGCGCTAGATCACATTTATTTCCCCCGGCAATAATTTATGGTGATGCGGTGTGACTGTCTCGTGCGTTTTGTTTGCGAGCGCCACGGAAGGAGTCATCCGCCGCGGTCAAAAGTGACCAGTTTGTTAAAGTTCATGCGCTGAAGCTCACTGAGCACGGCCTGTTCTAAATCACCTTTCACAATGGGATCCTTTGTTCGCGGGGAGGATCTTCTATTTACGACTAACGCTCGTGAGGCCGCTCGGATTCAGGGGTGTAGCTGAAACTTTTTGGACTAGAAAAAAAACATGTTTCTATATCTATATATATTTTATGTGCAAGGAGATTTTGGCCAACGATTTCAGCATTGTTTTTCATACACCTGTTGTAACATTTCATGTTTTGTTCCTCAACACCTAACACCTCATCTTTTCCTTTAACCCTACCCTACCCCTAGTCACTGATCACAGAGCAAACTAACTACTAATAAGCGAAGAAGCACACTCGAGGACGTGTAAGGCGGCAGCACTCAATCAATTGTGCACTTTACTACACTGAATTATCACAACTGTTGAATTGTTCTCCACTGCTTTCCTACGTCACGTCTGTGCGTTTTCATAAATTAACTGTAAAATGTTGCAACTGCCAGGCGAAAGAAGTTGAATAAAGTCAAAACGTTTCCCCAAATCAATCACTTTGCCTCTCGTGGTCCCGCTTGACGAATCCCGAGCGATTCGGAAGAAGAATAAGATTTTTTTTTTTTTCCTTCCACGAGATACAAACCTCGGCGTGTTGAAATGTATTCTACCCTTTTCTCTCCCAGTCAAATGTGGTAGATTAAAACTAATCGTACGTGCTAACCATCTCTACAGCCCATTAACCAGGAACCGGAAAAAATGTGACCCGGTGACACTGGCGGCAATTGTGTTCCTCTGCAGAGGAAAAGAAAATATCCTTGTGTGCAAAGCTCTGTTACCATGGATAATCTGTCTGTTGCCCCCCCTTAGTTTGAGCAATGCCAGACTGTTTTCCTGTACAATACAAATTCTTGTATTATGATGAGCCGTGCTTTTTAAAGGAGGAAACTGTCCCCCTTGTGGGGGGGGGCGCCGGGGCAAGGGTGAGGATGGATGGACGGGAAGAAGAATCCCTCATCTGTTCTCTTCTCCGCCATGGCGAAGCAATGGCAAAGCACATAAAGGCGTCATTTAGAGCCCGTGTCTGATCTGCGCGTCCATCCAGGTTTTTTCGGGTTGGGCCGAGTGGATGTGTAGACGGAGCGGGCACATCAAATATGCAAGAGAAAAAGGATCTGTGGCGACATTCTTGAGCTTTGGGAGATGGAAAATGAGAGGAAGGGTTGAATGGACAGGAGGGAGGGGATGGGACACTTGGGATTTTTTTTTTTTATTTAAGGCAGAAACATGAAAGAGCATTTGTGCTGTGGGGCACAGAGCGATCTGAGGGTCGACTGTGTTCCCCCATTTATTTACAGGGGACGTATGAATATTTGATTAATGAGTCAGAGGCTCGGGAGTGGGGGGGGTGGGGGTGCATTAAGCAAGTGGCGGCTTTACAAAGCAAGCCGATCGAGCACGCGGGCGCACGGGCCCCGCGCGCCGCCGCTCGACACAGCTGCCTGAAGTGTCACTGATGTTGCAGATTCCTGAAAATCTAATCTGCAGCCGAGCAAATTCCTCGCAAAGAGGGAGTCCGCGGGAGCCATTCCTCCGCTCCACAGATGGATGCGTGGATGGGAAGGTGGGGTCGGATGTAAAAAGACACAGAGACACCCAATAAAGATTTTATTTCGGTGTCATCCGCAGCAGAAAACGGCTCGGGGCGTGCAGCCCTGAGAGGCGTCGGGTGGGGATTGGGCGGCCTTATATCTTGATATTGTGTCTGAATTCAGAGTAAACTGCTGATGAAGTCCCGCAGTCTTTAAGGGGGGCTTTCAAAGAAGCCAAAGTTGTGATGTGAGACTGGCTTCGAGATAAAAGTTTTCATCATTTTAGGTTAGGGTTAGGGTTAGGCAAGAAAAAGGGCACAGCACGACGTTAAGCCTTAAATCTAACGTTGAGTGAACGGCAAATGCAGCACAAAAAGCCGTCTCCCCTCCTTTTAAAATATTCCCAGCACCGAGAGGCCGCCTCAAGGTCAAAATATAAAAATATTCTCTTTTGTCTGACAATTTTACAAAAATTTATGTCACTTGGACGCGCGGGGGACGATAGCTGCGATGCACCAAGCAAGTGCTATTTCATTTCCCTCTAACCCCCGTGGTTCTCAGAATCTCCTCCAACCAAGACCAGACCATGATGGATGACACCGGGACCGTCCGGGGGGAATTAGATTTAACAAAAAGAGAAAGACACGGGCGAAACCGTACACGCGCGGTCCCCGCCGCGTCGCCCGCGTGCACCCGTGTAGGTGTTAATAATAAAAAGTGATGTGGCCGCTCTTCATTCATAAGTAGTGTGTAAATTTACATGGATGAATGTGTAGTTTACACACGTACGGCTTGTGTGTAAGACATTCTAAATCTCCCTCGCTGTCTTCGCACCAGGTGCAGGGGTGCTAGATTTATACCCGTTAGCCCTTGCCCACCCTTGTGGAATGCCATGCATCTTCAAACAGGTACTTCACTTTGAAATCTCATCTCGCCGTGATATCTCAAGGCGGCTAAATATACCCGGCTCCCGCGGCCGTCGGAGCGTAAATACCGCCCGCGCCGCGTCGGCGTGCGTGCAGAGTCTCAAGTCTGTCCAGGCAACTGTCCACTTGTCTCCGCCCGTCTCCTCCCTAGCCCCTAGCCCTCCCCTCCACGGTCTATCCTGTTCGCAGGAGCTCCTGGAGAAGTGCTGAGGCACTGCATGCCTCACACATCTCTTCTGGACTCCAGCCAGACAAATGTCATGATGCTGTGATTAATCAACACCACACAGGACAGCAGCTTTAAGAGCGCTTTACCCTGAGAACATGACCTACAGCATGTACTAGGTCAAAGGCTCTTTACCTTTTTTCCCCCTCCCCCGGTCGAAATGTGTTTATTGAAACACATTCCCCAGCTGGAAGGTTTAATAAATGCAAATGTTCTTGCAAAATCTTCACGGCCTATTGCAGATGAAGAAAAAACATATCTTATCTTGTGATGAACCAAAGCCACATGGTCCCAGGACACAACAGCTATTCAATACAGGATTTAGTCTGAGCAGATTTACGTCATATAGTTTATCGGTTAAGGATTAAAATACCTTTTTTCAAGCTTCAAACACACATGCTAAAGAAAAAGAAACTGTCACGTGCTGCAGGACTAATATAGATAATGTAAATAAATTTTACTTTCCAGGAAATTTAACACAGGTTTGATTTTTAATATTTTTTTCCAAATTTGAAAAATTTCAATTTGAAAATCTTCAACCCTACAGTGTTATTGTAGGACGTGAGAAGACTTTTTTTTTTACTTTTGTGAACATTTTCAGAAATTTTCATTTTCATCATTACCATATATGGTTCCTTGCCCTTAAGTGGTAAACACATGTAAACATGTATTTTGACCATTAGAACAAAGCTGCTGATTCAGGCACTTGTCGACATTATCACATTAAAGCAGTTACGCTCATGCAGAGGTGGAGCTTGTAGACCACATTTGACCTGAGAACATTGTCTTGATCTTCTCTGATCGGCTTCTTGAAAACCACATGCTCCTAAACCTCACCGAGACGCACAAGGCTGCAATACTGAAAACAAACTTAATTTATCATTTATCATTCACTGACGCTTGTCGTGTTTGGTTCCGCCAAATGCAAAAAGCAGATTAGTAAAGAGATGTATGTATGCGTGGATTCACGGATAGATGGATGGACGGATGCTTGATTCCCATGGACCTAACAGGAGATGCAATAAACAATTTCTGACTCAAACACTGTTCTTGTGATACGGTTGATTTAAGTACGTCACATGCTCACGTACTTAAATCAACCGTATCACAAGAACAAGTGAAGCTACTGTGAAGCAGCAACTACACAACTCAAATCAATCAAATGTAATTTATCTTTTTAGTTAATTCCTGTCTGAAGAGACACCTTTTTCACTGTGGGTGTACACCAATCAGCCACAACATTAAAACCAACGACAGGAGAAGTGAATGACATTGGCCATTTGGTGACATCACAATGTTCTGCTGGGAAACTTGTGGACCTGATATTCATTTGTGTGGATGTTGCTTAGATATGTAGCACAGACCTAGACCAGACCAGACACCCCAAATTAACTAGATCCCAAACTGATCAAGTATCTGTGGGATGATCCACAGAGACCCCTCCCCTCAAGACATAGGACAACATCCTTTTTCCCTGACACCACAGGACATCCTCAGAAAGCCCATGTCCATTCTCTGATGAGTACAGAACTGTTCTGGAGGCTCAAGGGAGACCTACACAATGTTAGGAAGGTGGTCATAATGTTATGCCTGGTCAGTGTATATGTGGCGTGCCCATTAACTGACTGACCAGTATATTAAAGAAGTGTTTTATTTATTGGTTTTGGTTTTGTGTTTTACCACATTTGTTGTAGTATTATAGTATTACTGTTTGTCTAATTATCAAGTAGTCAGTCACCTACACTGTGAAGTACTTTAAACTGCACTAAATGTTCTACACAAGTACAGTTTGATCGTACAGGTCTCTCTCTCTCTCACTTTATGCCCGCTCAGCAGACTGCAGCTTTAACATTTGCCTTGGACAGACGACGGTCCACTCACCGTCCACTCGGGAGTTTCAAAACACAGAATGATTATCATGTGTATAATTTTTTACAATTCTAATTCCCCGGGTATTAAAAAGGTTAGATTGCACCATTAGGTTGACTGTGAGCACAGGTGCTGATTAAGTTGATTCACTGAGGCAATTACAGCCAGATCCCCTTTAATTACTGTGGGTTTTATTGCAACTGCGTGATAATGGCGCACGGGGCCTGCAGGAGTTTTAGATGGAGATGAGATTTGCAAAGTATCACACAGAGACACAAATCTACAGGATGGAGGAGATCCTTCACACGCACGCGCACACACACGCACACACGCGTACGCGCACACACACACTACTCTGTGTTATTAAGCAGGGAATACAGGGAATACTAACTGGACAAAACTTGCAGGCAGCCTACTTCATGGCAGAGACAGATGCTAGTTACAATCCAAAAGTCAAGACTGGTGGCGTGTGCGTGTGTCTGTGTGTGTGTGTGTGTGTGTGTGTGTGTGTGTGTGTGTGTGTGGTGAATGATACCCACTCCTAAATTCATAGCATGTCCTGCCACACACACTTTACACACACAGACAGGCTGACAACCTCCTAACCTCCCTCATTCACACACACACACACAACACCACTTGCCACCCGGCTCAACGCAGGCGCGCAATGAGAAACAAGCCGACAGCTACACAGCAGGCAATATCCCCTCCCTTCAGCCTCGGTGCCTGTTTCGGATGCATCTGGTTAGCAGAAGCTGACAGAGGGCCGGCCATGCCTCAGAGGACAGCAGAATGAGGAATTTCGTGGTTCCTCCGCATCACCCCTGAGAAGGAGGAAGCGCAGGAGAGTGCCCTCCCCCCCTCCCCTCCCGCCCCCTTTCCATCCACAACACTCACTCACACATAAACACAAGCCGTGACGCGCCCCTCAGATTCCCTGTCGCCAGGAGTGGAAATCGAAAGCGGCACACACATCCGCTATCTAAATGTTAACTCCTGTGCCCTTCTTGTTGTCACAGCCTGGGCGAGGTTAGCCAACTCTGGGCGAGGAGCTTTGTTTCGGTTGGCCTCTACCCGCATTGTAACCCTCTGCCTGCGGGAAGAGAGAGGAGGAGTCTGACGTGGAGCTTGATAACAAGTTTTGCTGCGTTACCTGCGAAGCAGTTTACTGCAGTTTATTTTCTTTTGAAAAGGCTCCTACTGACTTCATCCCTGGAGAAAGTCATATTAATACAAATAGTGACAATATACACCGATCAGACATAACATTATGACCTAACATTATTCCTAATATTGTGTAGGTTTGGGTCCTATGGGTTGAGGGGAGGGGCCTCTGTGAATCATCCCACAGATACCTGATCAGTTTGGGATCTAGTGAATTTGGAGGCCTCGTGCTGTTTATTAGGGCTTTTTGTATGCGTGCCTGTGTCAGGCTGCATCCTGCTGGGGATGGCTGGGAGTGTCATTGCTATGGGGTGGGGGTACCTGGTCTGGTCTAGGTGGGTGCTACATGTCTAAGTAACATCAACACGAATGAAAATGCCAGGTCCAAAAGCTGACTGTCAGTGGTTTTAATGTTGTGGCTGATGGGTGGATAAGGGTGCAGTATCCACGAGGCCCTGACATTAGAAAAAAATATGAAAATTGTGAATAGTTTTAACCGGTTCAGCTTTGTAGTTGCATATGTTTGGACCACAAATCCTTCAAGACTCAAGAGATATGTTTACACGGACACTGTGTTCTTCTAATAATCATCCAAATCAGAATAAAAATGCATTATGTTACCACGTCAATGGAAAAAAAAAAGAAAAAAGAAAAGGAATGATATGATCCAAATCAAATTCAGAAGGGTCGTATAAACCTTTGATAAACTGTTCAGAAAGAAAATATTGGCGCCTAACTTATCAGATTACATATGTTTGGTCCCATTGGGGTAAAAATCATGTGTTATCATGGGTTTCTGGGAGTATATCCGAGCTGTCATGGGGCGAAAGACGATTTAGAACCAGTGAACCTAACCAGCATGTCTTTGGATGGTAGGAGGAAGCCGGAGTACCCGGAGAGAACCCACAAAGACACAGGGAGAACATGCAAACGCCACACAGAAAGGCCCGGACGGAATCGAACTCAGAACCTTCTTGCCGTGAGGCATCAGCGCTGACCACCACACCTCAATTTTTCTCGCCATGTCAAGCAAAATATATCTGGACTTTTGGCTAACGGTAAGGCCGATATGGTGAAGTCCATGAGCTGCACAGCATGCCGCATGGTGGGCGATCAGTTACACAAGAACATGAACTCTTCTAACCTCTACAGCACAGACAACTTTCTAATTTGGGGTAGTTTCCCTCTCAAAGCGGCAGGTCTTAACCGCAAAAGGAAGAACATGTACTGGACTGCAGTGGCTCAACAGATAAAAGCAGGTACCAGGTTTAATAATTGGTCTGCGGACCACAGTCTGTGTGACAGAACCTATAAAGATCTCCGCCTAAATATAGTCGATGGCTACAACAGAGTGTAAAGTAGGCCAGCGCAAAGTCCGACAAAGCCCCGACGGCCTTTTTCTTGCGGGTGTTTGAAGCCAATAAGACGCGGACAACAACGCGGATGTGAAGGAACACGGCGTACACTGTTAAACAATACGATAACAACCGCATTGAAAAAACAGCGATAACGACACGGCTAAAATCATGAATAAATTAGCGCGCCCATTACTCTCGCCCCGCTGCGCCCACAGCCTCATTGAAATATAGGTCTTTTCAACACATATACCTAATATACTAAAAAAGAACATTTAAAATGATTCAGTGGCTTGTGTGAACGCATTAATTTTCAGTACTAAAAATATATTTTTAAGCAGGTCCTGGGCCCTGCTTCTTCCTTGTGTGGAATGCATAATGGATTCCTATGTAATCCATTATAGCTGCTGAGGGAGCGGGAGATAAAGAGTCTCCAGCAGCAGCCACCCGGGGTTGTTCTTCTTTAAATGAAGTTTTAATAAAGAACGACGGAGAGGCTGTACAAGGTCAATTATCAGCCTCTGCCCATCCTCCGCCGCTCGTCCCGGGCGCCTGTGCTTAGTTAGCCATAATACAGTAGCTGCCAGTCATAGGCCGCTGATCTACACGTAAAAACGTCAGACGCCCAGACGAAGGCTGAACCCATCCATCCAACACCTCTGTCAGTGTACGTTTACTGTTGACTATTTTTCGTCCTGACTGGCACATAAGGTCGCCTCCGTCACAGACAGGCAAATCAGGCGAGCTGACTGTGGCCGGCGTTCATTTGTCAGCGCCCTCGTTGAGGAGGATATCTCTTTATGCATCAAGAATACGTTAAAAGTCACAAGGGGGAGAGGTGGAGATATTAATTTCGTCCGTCCGGGGTGCTCGCTCAGCGTTGAAAGTTGAAAGCCGACCGCCCCCCTCCCCCACCACTGCCGCCGCCGCCACCACCCCTCTACCCCCGACCCATCTCAAAGACTGAGGTGGATTTAATGTACAGGGTGCTTATGAATACGCTTATGTATTCATTTGAGCAATAAACGCCGGGCTGGGTCCCACACAGAAAAACAAACTGCCTAGCTTCCGGCGGCCGTTTTAATTAAATGCCATGGATTGTCAAATTTATCGATCCCCCCCCTCCTCTGACATAAGCCTGAAGGATGTCCTGTGCCATTTCCATATCTTTAGTGGCTTCTCCTGCTAATGCGAGGTGAGGGATGGAAGGAGATGGAGGTCTGCTCGGCTAAATTGGGCCTGGCTCTCACAGCTTGGAGCAGAGGGAGGTGTAAATGGATGTAGATAGGCTAAAAAGGGGGAGGGGAGGGGAGGGGAGGGGTACACATGTCCTGAAGCGATAGCCCGAGAGCTGCGGCAGGGCCTCACTCTCGCTCGCTCAGAGCAGATCTGTGTGCAGATGGGTGTCTGACAGGCCTACAGCTGTTCTCCTAATTGTTCATTAAGTGTTCTATTGATTCCCTTATTTCAAGTACATGTGTCTTTCAGCCGCTGCTCTCCATGTGAAGTGGCAGACGCACACACATGCCCCACACACACACACACACACACACAAGCTCACACCTACGCATGCATCCTGGCTGGGCCGACATGACAGGGCCGGCTGATGCTGAAAATGTGAACTGCCACTTCTAATCCAAAGCCCCTTCTCTCGGCCGGGGTCCGGCAGGGCCTGGGAAAGCTGCGCCGCAGTGAACGCACCAGGCTTTTATTTTCCAAACTTTTAGCATCAATCAATTAAAGTGCTGGCAGCAGCATGGAAAAATGTTTAATTCCTTGTTAAGCGGCAGCAGCCTCAGATTGCACCTGGCTGATAAGGGAGCTTGTGTGAGTCCATTAGATCCTGATACTCTGGCCTGATTACTCGGAGGGAGAGGAGGAAAATGATCAAGAGAGATCCAGACGAGAAGATTTATCCAGTCACTGGTAGCAAGTCGCTTTTGGGAGCCTACAACTCAACCACAGCATCCGAAATCATCTCCTTTTTATCCTTGATGCAATTAAATAAGATGAAGATGTGCAAACATTAGCCTGATCCTGACTTTAGAGTTTCCATCTGTGCAGGCTTCAACTGAACGCATGCAGAGCACGTACAGAAGAAGGTAATTTGTCTCCGTGCTTTTATGAATTTATAGAAAGGCTGGCATTGTGCGGACTGGTCAACGCTAAAGGGAGAAAAATCACCAGACAAACTGTAACCATTTCTTTTTCTTTTCTCCCCTTTTGTTCTAAGCCCCACAATTTGGCTTTCAAATTGGACTTAGCGCTTCAGTGAGTCAAGTCATATACTCCCAGCCTGGGTGGTCGTCTCCATTTCTTGGGCGAGGAAATTCTGTCGGCCCTCCTGCGTTGAGCGGAGTGATAATGTTCTCTGTAAAACACAATCAGTCACCTCCCTCCCTGCCTTTGTATAAGCCTTGAGGACCTCCAATCAATACCGGCTGGCTGGGTGACTTATCATTGCAGCCGGGCCGCAAAAAGCTGAGCTGAGGTGAGCTGAGCTGGGCAGGGCAGCAGACGGTGGGCTGCATCCTGATGCAGACGTGAGGCGAGGCCTTTCTGCTGCATCAGTGAGCCGGCTGCCAGGTAGTGACCGATTCGTTATGAGCCAATGTCAAGAAAAAATAGGGGTGGGGGACTTTCTGACAGAGCACGGATAGCGGCTGTTTACACAATTTCAGCCTAGGAAAACCCGTAGTATATATTGTGTAGATGTAACCAGAATCATGTCGTTTTCTCTGTGCGTCATGTTGGTGTTTCTGGAAACGAAAGCTCGTGAAAGTGGCAAAGATGCAAACAATAGTCCATAAATGACAGCGTAATTGTGGGTTAAATTGGTGTAGCTATTTAAAATCAGCTCGTTCGTTAAGCCTAGGTCGCTAATGTTGGGTGATTTTTACCCGAGCGATTGTTGTTTCGTTGTTTTGTTAGTGTCTGATTTTCAACAATCGTAACAACTTGAGTCCGGATTTTTACGGCAACATGCTCACAGCTTCGGTATCATCCTGGCAAAGACTCGGTCAATCTGCCAACAAGTGAATAAAACATAATTAAAGGTAGTTTACTTTAGCAATCGCAAGCTACGCATATTTATTCTTTGACAGCAGAGCTAGCTAAGCGGTCCTGGAAAACACTTATTTAGTGTAATGCTTATGAATAAATATCATTTAGCGGTCATTTCTAATGGAATTCATTTGGTCAAAAACATTTTTAGAGTCAGCTCATCATTTTTCAATTAAAAAAAGTGCCACTTTCTCACTACCCACGGTTGTTGCATGGATGGTGATGCAGGAAGACTTTGCCTTCATTGGACAATTCAATGTCCCAGGAACGGGTGAGCCGAATTTCAAGTTCCTAGCTACATTATTCTTTTCTTAAGGAGATACTCGTTAAAGATTCCCAAATTTTTCCCAAATTTTTGAGCAAATTTCGAAACTTCGAAATATATTTAAATTTTTTCGTTTGTTTATTTTATGAGGACATTGTGTAGTTAAAATCAAAAGATGAGATTTTGATGTGAAGTATTTTTTATCGGGTACATTATATCAGGTGAAATTTCGTGAAACTTTCGTAATGTAGTTCTTTGCACTAAAACAAATTTATAGCTTAATACATTATTGTGTTACTGGTCTGGGCCCCTTGAAATCAAACTCAGTCAAACTCTGGAGCAGGCTTTTCTGTATGTATCATGTTAGCCAAGTAGTCTGTTGAGGTTTTCATGAGGAGAAGTGTAAGCTGGAAGTGGCTCTTGAAGGCCACCTGGGATGAAGCGCGTCCCTCAGTAGTTACCTCTTGGCCTTGCTTGCCTCTGCAGTTTTGGGACAATACTTTCAAGGACTTTGCTTAACACTTGCACGATTGCTTTACAGTTTTCTTTTGGCAACAACCATGGGCCTAAAAATTCAGGATAGAGGGAAGGTGTGAGCACACTGGGTCAGAATTATGCGCAAATCCAAACTCAGTAAAATAAAAGACCTTTTCAAAATTAACAATAAGGAATTTTAATTAAAGGATATGGAACAATGGTTTAAATATTTTGCCGTCCATCTGCCCTGACCTCCTCCCTACGCCGCCTGTGCCGTTAAACAACCATCGCCATGCAACTCCATTCCCCTACAATATTTTGGGTGGTGTAATGTAAAGTAAAATACTCTGTTTATATTAAAGCCGCGTTAATTTCCCTGCTACTAATTCGCTAGCATGTGCAAGATCGCCAGCTGTCTCGCGACTCGACCGAGTAAATCGCTTGAATCGGCTAATTGAAAAAAGAATTAATCGGCCACCACTAAATATGCATTTGAATTCATTAAACTTTGCAGAGCGTGGTGTGCACATGTGTGAACGGTTGAATCAATGATCTGCGAATGATCTGCCTGCCTACCTTTTTTTTTTTTTGGTCTTTGCCACACAAAAAATATTATTTCATGCATGATCTTTGGGGGGGATTTTATTTATTTTTTTATTTGTCTTCACGGGCAATATGGAAAATCAAAAATATCCCATTGCAGAACTGCATGTGTCTTGGACAGCACAGGCTTAGACACATAGGCAGCAATTTAACTTCAAGGCTGAAGACACTAGCGGACTGAAAATGAACCGGCAGAAGTCTAAGCTGGCCGACTGTTTACTAACATTTCAGGTTCTATGGCCCGTCTACTACGAGAGAGGGGGGAAAAAGCGGGTCGGAGGGATGCTGCTTGGAATTGTCTTTAACTTTGATGATGTTTGCAGCCGAGCAGGACTGTTAATGGCCTCTAATTGGGTTAGTGAAGAGAACATGTTGACATTTGCTATGTGCTCACAGTCCGCGGCCTTGCTTTAGCCATTATGCTAATTCAACCATTATATATCAGGGGGTATTAATGGGACTGACACAAGTGATGTTACAGGTAAAGGACTGTGAAATGGTCTGTAAACAGAGGGAATTGATTCCAAGGCTGAACCGATTGCCACAGGCCTGCACTGAGCCGAACAGATACCCTCCTCCTTCTCTTTTTACCTCGCCCCATTCCTCCTCCTCCTCCCCCTCCTCCCACACTTGTCCAGCCTGTCAAATAGCCTCCGACAGCATTCAGCTGAAGCTGTCAGGGCCATCAAAAAGGTACCCAAACACGGTGTGAAATGCCGTCTGCTTACAAAAATGAGACTGGATCCGGATCAATACAGTTTACCCCTGTTGCCCAACGCCAGAGCACATCCATCCACACCGGCACCGTCCCGACTCTCTTCTGGGCAGCCCCCGCTCTGCTGTCACACAGAGAGCGGGCTTATTTTACAGAAGCATTGCTTTTGAAAGCCTTGGGATGGGACTCAAAGCTGATAGGCAATTTTTTTTGTGAGGTCGATTTATTGTGCGCGCTTGTCTTCTGTAGATGGTCATCTTTAGGAAAAATTCTTATGCGGCTTGAAGTGACTAGACGGGACCAGTCGGGGAATTTTGGGTCACCCGTGGAAAAATGTTGTGGATGCTACACTTCCAAAGTACATTACAGTAGGGCTGAAACATACAGTTAATATACTCATTATTTTTTTCCAATTAACCACTAAATTTTATTTATTTATTAACTTTTAATTTAGTTTTTAGTTTTAATTTAAAAAATATTTTTGCAATTAGTCTATTTTTTTCTGATTAGCCAGTTAATCCTTTGGCTAACTCACTAGAAAATAATAATTAAAACTTCCTCCTTTATTTTACATTACATTTTCCAGTAATAAAATATTTTAACATGACACTTTTACCAAATGACACCACAACTAATAAAGATTTACTGCTAGTTTTCTACAGTATTCTTAACGTACACAGTGCTGAGTATGATTCAAATCCTTGTTCTGACTGTAATTCAAAATGCACCTGCACAGCTCAGAAAGAAATCTGCTTTAGTTTAGTTTTACGGGTGTAGATTTGCATGGACAGACTGCAACTTGCAAGGGAACTGGAACGCAGTGTGGTCTTACAATCCATTGCTTAGTTACGCTTTAGTCTTTGTTGAGTTCTTGACTAAAAAAATGAAAGATGAGGACGCAATGAGGACTCACGGACACTGATTAACAATTAACAATCGTTAATAGTGCAAATACTGACACTGCTATCTTGTGGTTCTAAGGTGGAACCTTTTTTGTTGAGATAGATAGATAGATAGATAGATAGATAGATAGATAGATAGATAGATAGTATTCATTTTAATGACTGCACCTTGCTGTAATCAGACAGCCAGCACCAGCGTGGAAGTTTTCATGAGCTCCGACATTAAAAGAAATCCAATCCTGAACAAATTAAAATATTGTTTTATGCCTCATAAATACTCCGGGGAACCCAAGGCCTGGTTTATGTCATTACCGAGGCAGCCTAACAGCTATCTTGTAACAACAGGGGGAGATGACCATCGCCTGTCATGTTCATTTAGCTGTGGATGTGCTCACGGAGCGAGAGCGGGCCATAAAACTAGGGCCCTGCACTGCCACACGGTAATTGAATTACTCTACCGTCCACCTTTGTGTTCATTTACCGTCCCGAATAGTAGTAAAACTGCGTGTTTTTGTCCTCCCGTCGCCGCGGCCGTGAGGGAGAGAGAGAGAGAGAGAAAACGCACCTGAGAAGATCCTACAGTGTACATATATATTTCTTTTAAAATAATCGTTTGAAAAGCCGTACGGACGTGTGTGGTTATATCTGTCAATCCAGGTGCCGCAGTTAACGCGGATATCAAATAACAGCCTGATAACCAGATCTGTCAGAAACACGCGGCTAATGATTATCTGCCTCTGTATGGGTGGACGGGACGAGGTGCTGCATAATAAATCTCCTGTATTCGTACAGAGAAAATTCAACTTCTTCACATTTTTTTTTTTTTTCACATGATAGGGTTTGAATACGAAGGCCAGGCTAATAAAAGATTGCCCTGTCATAATGAATCAAGAGGGCCAGTGTCAGGTAGGTAGTGTGAGTCTATCCTCTCACATATCCATCTCTGGAACAAGCCTTGGTGTGCCTTCATGGCTGGAGAAAAGAGACCAGTTGACACCCTATTTGGCTCTCTCCGCTGAAATTAACTTTAGGCCCAGGAGAGAAAGAGAGACAGTGTTTGGAGCAGCACGGCTTCATTTTCTCCCGCAGTGAGCACCGGGGCCCCAGAGGGACACCAAGACGGATTTGCATGCCACTCGCTATCCTCCGCTACCTGCTGCAAATTTATTATTGTGGCAAGTCAGCTTCCCCAACAGCAACTTGGAGGACTTTTCAAACCTAAATGGTATCTGCAGGCGGTCAGGAGACACATAGAAATCACACACACACACTGTTTCTCCCCCTCTCTCTCTGACGCACACATACACAGAGGAAGGGAAAAGCTGCATCAAAAAGTAATCATGGAGATCAGAATACAGCTGTCAACGGCGTGAAACGCAAAGTGATGCCTCTGATGAAGTGTTAGACTGTTTCAGAAATGGTTATCAACTTCTCACCCAAAGTTTGTTGCCTCTGATAAAGCTACACAGAAGGGACATCATCGTGGCTCGGCAAGGCTGAGACACTTTGCATGCAGTATATGTCTTCCTCCAGAAGCTGCCCATTTTTCCTGCTCATTTTATACTCTCCCAGTCAACCAGTCTGTTCAGTAAAAATGTAGGAAATTTACTCCTGGTACGCCGTTTGGTCAGTATTACAGTGCAACCTTATAACCAATCTGGGGTGCAATAATAATTTGAATCTGGTGATTTTATTATTCATGTATATTGACTGAGCACTTAGCCCTG
Source organism: Planiliza haematocheilus (assembly GCA_005024645.1). NCBI lineage: Eukaryota > Metazoa > Chordata > Actinopteri > Mugiliformes > Mugilidae > Planiliza > Planiliza haematocheilus. Next base: position 2,302,180 of record SRSE01000293.1, on the reverse strand, counting down.
TAAAATCTTTAGCCTAGAAAAGTGTGACATGACCGAACAATTTTGATTATGATATCATACCGTACAATATAAAATGATGCAATATGACACCATACCACACCACATGACACGATACGACACAAAATGACAAGACAAGACAGTATAGTAAAAAGTATTAAGTAAAACATAAATGATAAAATGACAGACGTGGTTAAAGGATGCTTTCGCATTTTAAATGTCAGAATAGTCAAGATAGATGTGATACGATATACCATTACCATACCATATGATGTAATACACTGCCATATGATACCAACGATACAATGACAAACATATGACAAGATACGGCACAAAATGTCAAGACAAGACAAGATAAGGAAACAATACGATACGATACGACACTATATAGCACGATATGACACAAACTGATATGATACGACACAGTACCATACCTTACGATACCATACGATATGACAAGATACGACACAAAATGAAAAGACAAGATGGGATAAGTAAAAAGTATACGATACGATACGATACAATACAATACGATACGAAACAACTTCACATGATGTCTCTGATGAAGTGTTGGACTTTTTCAACAATGGTTATCATCTTCTCACCCAAAGTGTGTTGCATCTGATAATATGACACGACACAACACAAAACTAAACGATATTATACCATATGACGTGACACAGTACCATTCCGAACGACACGATACGACACGAACTGACATGACAAGACAGGATAAGTAAAAAATAGTAAATAAGTGAAAATAAGTAAAAATGAAAGTGTCAATTTCCCTGCAGGAACCTCCCAAAGGGATCAATAAAGTTGTCTATCTATCTATCTATCTATCTATCTATCTATCTATCTAATTAAAATAAGTGTAAGTAATAAATAAGTAAAATGTCACACAGAGTGAAGGATGCTTTATTTATATGTTATATTATTTATATGTGCGCCTCTTAAGCCGGGAGTCACTGTACATTTTTTAAATTTTGTTATCAAAGAATAGAGACTCTTGATTCCTGACTCTTGATTAGATACGATGCAATAACATACCGTACGGTAACATACAATAACATACCATATGATACGATAAAATACAACACGAAATGATACCATACCATACGATATTACACAATACAACATAAAACGACAAGACAAGACGCAATAAGTAAATTCTGTAGGGATGTGGGCCGGTAATGAGTTAAAAATGTAATATCGGGAATTATCAGTATTGGGTTTTTATAACCAATGTTTGTTCTGTTGTTCTGTTCATGTTTCCGAGTCTGCATGAACGCAGCATGGGACGTTAACAGGCGCATGCTTGATGACGTGTAACAACATAGGTTGCTAACCGTGGCTAACAAGTAAGCTCGCCCGGTGTATAAGATGTCCGTGGTTTGGAAGTATTTCCAAGTGTCACCTACTAACAGTACATATGCGATTTGCAATCACTGCAAAGCAAAGGTGGTTATGAGAGGAGGAAACAAGGCGTCTTCCTTTAATACATCAAATTTATGTTGTTACCTAATAATTTTGGTGTAAAAAGACTGCATTTATCGGTATCAGGTGATATCGGTATCGGAAATTAAGAATTGGACAATATCGGAATATCGGATATTGGCAGAAAAGCCGATATCGAGCATCCCTAAAAATTTAAAAACCTGAATAAAAATATCACAGAGGGTGAAGGATGCATTTACTTTTAATATCTCAGCAAAGTCAAGGTAGCTCCGTTTTTTAGCCCTGCTCGAAAAACAGAAACCAATTCTCCTTTCTCATTGTAATGTCTCACACTTGGCTGTCAGTTACTGCAGACATGTAGTGAGATGTGCTCAAGGTCAAACACCTGTCATAAGGTCGTGGAAGAGCAGGGCAAAGAAATATATGGAGGAGTCAGGGTCAGCGACGCCCATTACCTTTCCTTTGTCCCCTACAAATGAGTATCATTCACCTGATTATCTATTATCATGTTATTGGACGTAAATTTAACAAGCTGTTGAGAGCGCTGGAAAATCAATACCTTTTAAATGCTGTTTATGTGTGATTAACGGTTAATATCCTCACAAATTATTTAATATAATAAGGTCATTTGTCTTTCACATGAGCCCGGTACCCTGCAAAGAATAATAGAATAATAAATGAGGACACTAGTGAAGAGGAGATATCTGATGCTTTCCCCGGCTCCGTTTTATTACCCATATCCTCTTTACAGCTACAAAGCTGCACTATGGTTATTTTATGCAAGTCATAAAATTAGGCTGAGATGGAATTAGCAGACTCGGGGCTCTTTATAGGTCAAGCCGGTAGTTTATGAGCCCACGACTCCCTGGCACTATTGTCAGGAGGCTAGTTAGAGGGGTCTTTAAGCATGATTTAATATGTCCATGCCTTGGAAAATAGTTAAATAGCTAATTAAATGGAGGAGTTAATTTACATATTAATTGACCTTCCAGTAATATTTATATTGATACCTACATGAGGATCCCTTGTCTTCATTGCCTTTCATCATAGTTAGTCTGAGCAAATATGGTGTAACTTTTTTTGTTTAAAATCAAGTTTCTTTTTATTGTCGCCAGAGAGGGGCCGCGTATTCCCTGCCATGTCAGGCGCACAGCTGGCTGGGGTTTTGTGTGCTGAGGGCTCCTTTTGTTGTCGGATAATGGAGGAAGCACCATAAACAGCGATGGGGAAGTGGCCTGGGGGGCTTTGCGGGTTGGGTGGCTGGGGCAGTCGGTGTGCACGAGTGCACGGGGGCGGAGGGTGATGATGAAGGAGCTTGACGAGGTTGGAGGACAGTGCCTGTGTCAAAGCTGCTCTTAATTATATCTCTAATCACCAATCGGCTTGCCAACAGAACAGGACCCCGGGGCTCGACATTAGCCCAACCTGCACAGAATTAGCACAACATTTCACCTGCAAGGCTGTCCAACACACTCATGCAAACACGCGCGCGCGCACACGCTCCTCAGAGAGAGCCCTGACATAAATCTGTTTGTTTGCGACTCTCCACACCGGCTATAATGCTCCATAAGAGATTTGTGCCACATTCTCTATGATAATAATCTATCGCGCTAATGCCGCCCCTGCATGTTGCATTGTCATGTTGATGTCCGCGCGGCCATCCAGGGGTAATGATGGCACGGATCAACGATGATAGATTGGAAGCACATTGTTTGTTTTCGACGGGGGGCGCGTCCGTTCCGCGCGCCGTGTTGTTAGCATGGTAAGTGTGTCTTGCAGCCTATTATCGGGTTGATCATTTGTCACTAGCCTGTCTTCACTTTGTCTCGCACATTCTTTTCGGATAATGGCCCTTCAAATGGATCTGCATACGAGGCCCGCGTGCAACAATGGCCGTCGTGAATGGGTCTTTTCAGGCCGTGTAAACTGGAAATGTGGCAACAAATAACAGATAGGCGGGCTGCTGGCATGGCTGAGTGGAACTAGAGAGATTTAGGGTCAGGATGGATTCAGGTAATATCTCCTGAAGCACGTTAGAGTCACAGAGAGCTTCCTAGACTTCTCGTTATCGTCATATATATATATATATATTTTTTTTAAAACCGAATCCACTCATATTACATCCACCTTACCGCACTCTCACTCAAGGTGTGAGAAAATGAACCCGTGTGTCCGTCTCCCATTGTCCATCTCCCCCGCGGCCTCCTCTCCCGCTGCTTTCGACAATATGGCCGCCAGCCTGAATCCCCCTGATCCGGGAGCAGACCAGCAGCTGCCCAGCAGACCCATGCCGCCCATCAGCGGCACCTCGGGGCCATCGGCGCTCATCGCTCACCGGGGCTAAGCAGCCTGTCAAAGGGTGCTGCGGCTGCGGATTTAATATTGTTATGATCCATGGACTGTTCTCATCAACGCAGCATGCGCGCTGACGCTGTTGACACGCTGATGCAACTTCTTTTTAAGCGTCTGATAAGTGGGAGACAAGTGCTTCTGTAAGTTGATTTAAATAAAAATAGAAATAGAATTGTAGCAACCATAAATGGAAAATACAGTATTTTAGTAATAAGTTAATCACTTTAGCAATTTATCAGAAAGAACACATCCATTTAACTATAAAATGCAAAAGATTTAAGCTTTTATTTTGTAATTTTATTGCTTAAACTGTTAATAGAGCTTGTTGCAGCCCTGTTCAGTACTAAACACCACCTCCATAAATGTAATGCTAGTGGCTGCTAGCGGCAGATGAGTAAACTGACCAACAGCTGGTCACCTATAATTCCTCTTCTGCTCGGCGCCGTTTTGTGTGGCGATTAGCATCTAAGTGGCGCCGTCCTCAGGAGTCCGTCCAAGCTCCTGCAGCAGAAGCAGCCCTGATATCACCTCCGATGCCGGCTGTTAGCGACTCACAGGCTAACAGTTAGATAGGCGTCCCAGGGCCAGATAGCTGCGCGGACCCGAGCCCGGGAGATGTCAGCTGCGCCGTAACAACAATCTAGCCAGGGCCTCTCCACCCCCGTCCCGCGCCTCAGCCAGGGTCCAGCATTTCCAACTGAATAACTCTATAAAATGGACACCTGCCACGAGACCCCGCATGCATCACTTGTGCCAGAGTGGCGAGCACAATCGCCCAGCAGTCACGGCCAGTTGCTCGCTGATATATCAGATGCGATCCCGGAGAAGGGGTTCAGCACCCCAGCCAAATGTTAAAGTTATTTGTTCTTGTCATTAAACTAAACTTTATTGTGACCCTCTCTCGCTGTTATTGCACCAGTAGCAATTCTCCCAGACTGGACTTTATCATTGAGACTGCCTATGAATCTCTGGGGCTTTGCCACTGCACTTCACTGCGCTATAATTCCTTGTTGCCCTCACAGTCCAGAGGGGCAGAGAGAAGAGAGGGGAGGAAGACGAGGAGGAGATGCGGATATGACAAGAGCAAGCATTTTTCAATTTGCAGTCCTGATTTGCTGCTTGATAAACATTTCCAGGACATGTACACACTTACGTGGAGTTAGATATTTTTCCTAAACATGATAAAAAATGACAAAAGTGTAAAGTTTAGTTTATGTACAATATTCATGGGTTAAACGTATATATACTGAGCTATTTAGAGATTTAATCTAACACGGAGTTAAATGAAACTGAGATGGTTTAAAGGGTGTCTACTCTCAAAAGAATTAGAAACATGAACTTAAAAAAAGGCAACCTTTGGTTATTTGTAGTCCATTAGTGTTTTTTTCCCTCCTGATTTCACTTTAGATGGAATGTTAAATTTCAATCTTTTGCATTTTAGTTGAATAAAAGAAATAAAAACGAAAAAAATAAGTGGCATCAGCACTCGGGGGGGGGGGGGGAGACTCGAAAATATATTCTCTCTCCGTCTTTCTCCGCCCGCACGCAGCCAGGATCCAACCCATTAATCGGTAAGCACACAGAGAGCCATTATTATTCTTTTTATTATGGAACTTTACATCAAAGTTTTGGTTTTAACGCTTAAAGCTGATGGCGAAAGAAATGGAAAGTATGGATCCTCGTACCGCCGTAATGAAAAGGGCTGTGATCCATGGGTGTTTGCCTTGCCTCAGCGTGCTTTATCGCTGACGACGAGGGCATCCCTCGCTAGCTTTTACGCCATTTTCTGAATGTTTCATTACGCCCCTACCTATTTTTCCTAAGGTTTCCGCCGCCGCTGACCCCCCCCCCCCCACATCTGCTGCTCCGGGGTAAAAAAAGGCATTTAAAGCAGTATTAGAAAGAAATATGTCGCTCCAAGTGTGTTTGCATCATTAAGGGGCTGCAACTGTTGCAAAAACATTAGCATGTGCGACGTGCAACGCAGACAAAGGGCGGCTGTTTTTACAGCTTGTGTATTCTCCAAAAGGTTCTTGAAAGAGACAATGCGGTCATAGAAAATATAAACTGCAGATAAACGACGTGACATAAAACTGCAGCCCATGTCCTGTCAAGCTCGGGTGGCTTCCAACCTCAAACTGCCTTAATTTTCACCTCCTGTGAATAGCGCTAACATCCTCTTTCTCCTCTGGCATGAAAAAAGGGATATTTTGCTGTGCTTTAATGAGATGGTGTTATGCTTGGTTTGTGTCATTTTACATCTTTAGACATAAATGTGCTGAACCTGTGACACCATCCACGGTGTAACAAGGGGTTTCTGTTCGGCTCGTGCTCGGAGCTGAATTGGGTGAAGAATGGCCCTGCGTAGTTTGGCGGGGCACAGCACGCCATTTAAGAGGCATTTTAGTCCACCCCTGCTCAAGATATTTGTGGCCTGACAACCTTGAAAGCCACCAAGTCGTCTCCAAAAAATCCCCTTTCTCCAGTGAAGTAAAAAGGGCAAGTTTTTGCTCTTTAAGATGGCGGTACATAACCTGTCCATGGAACATAAACGTGTCTGCCGGTTGGGAAAGATGGATGGAGGCTCACATGCCTGCCTTAATAAAAAGGTCTTTAAACCCTCGTCCAGATCTTCTTCCCAAGGAAGCATGATATTAAAGAGAGGCAGGGAGCTGGGCTTGGTAAACGTAATGGATCGGCAGGAAAGTTTAAAAGCACCAAGGGGGTAGGCCATTATGCAAAACAGGGCTCGCACAAGTAATCTGCGCCCTGTCTCTCAGCTGCCAAAGACAAAGAACACATGCAGAGGCCCTGATTGCTTCTTAAGAAGCTCTCCGCGCGCCGCCATGATGGATTCTGGTATTTTGACTGTTAATATGTTTGAATGAAAATTATTTATACATTTCGGCGAGGTTGAGCGCCTCTCCCTGTGATTACTGCATCCGAAAATGAAATCGGAGGAGCAGGAAATTTCCATGTCACCGAGGCCTGATGTATACTCAGATTATGGGCTGATTGCAGCTCAGATGAGCACCGCGTAGAATCATTTGCCCGCGCCTGTGACAACTCCTCGTCCCTGACAAGGCCTCTTAGATTCCCCGGTTATTGATGCATTCTGCATAAATGCAATCCGCTGATGGCGTCTGCCGCCAGGATATAGGTATGGAACAGAAGCATTTGGCCGTGCGTCTGCGTGTGTGTGTGAGCAGAGTGAAAGTATTTAATACAGTCAGAGCAAGGAGGTGAGCGGCGAGGAAAGCTTCCCGAATGTTCTTTACCCAGCCTCGTGCAGGGGGCGGGGGGGTGATCAAAAGTGAACCGCGTTCGAGGGGAATCTGCTTTTGCGATGATGATACCTGGGTAGACATCCATCAGACCGCCTGCGCTGGTTCAATGAGGACAAGAAGGATGTGCAGGAGCGGAGCCAAGACAAGAGGGATACATGATGAGGGGACATGACACGAGGTCGGTGGAGGTGGGAGCAACGTGGCTCGTGCATAAATGCAAAGTTGTGCTGCTGTGCTTATGAGGAAGCTGTGCAGATTTGCATGAATTTGGCTCAACGGCGGAGCTGTGATTTAAAAAACACTTACTCGGGTGGTGTGCAATTTTACATGCGGAACATCTGATGAGCTTTTAACCCCTTAAAACAAGCTAATGTCTGTACAGTGTGCCCAGACCAGTAAAATAAACCATCTCTTTTACTTTAATACTGATACTGAACATAGGTAAGTTAGATTTAATGTAGATATTTGGATTACATTATTGCCACGAGGCCAAAATAGCAATAATATAACCTAAATATAAACTAGAGTGGGATAAATTAAAGGATTATCTGATTTTATCTTGTTTTATGAAGAAGAAAAACATAAATTGACCCCTAAAATAAAATATTACTGCACTATATACACATTTTTGTCACTTCATATTCATACAGATGTATATCTAGAGGAAGTAAACTACATCAGAGGATTCATAGAGGGGACATATATGATAAATTTGAATCACTAAACCTATAGCTCCACTGATAATCAGATGTAAATACATATATACATCCGATAATCCAAGGAAGGTTTAGAAAATACACTGTCTGATTACTAAAGAAGTACATTACTGTTATATATTTCTTTATTCTTGGCTAGCATCTCGATGACGAAATATAATTTTCCAGCAGAACCAAGGACTTAAACGGGGCCTGCAACATCCGCCAAGCCCCCAATACTCGAAGTGATTGATAGATCCACTTACAGCGCAACAATCCCCCCGAGAACAATTACCCCAGCTTTGGTAATTCTGCAATCATGGCACTTGATCATAACTCTTTCATCCTGATCTGGACGCCATTCAAGAGAAACTTTTGGCTCTTCCGTCGGAGAAAAACTAACGAAAGTAGCTCGGCGGCCAACTTTTTCTAAAAAAAAAAAAAAAAAAAACCCGGAGAAGGTGTCACGGTGTCACTTTGCAGTAAAACTGAATAAGCGTTATACAAAGAAACAAATCCGACCGGCCCACTCCCCCGCCCCACCGCCCTCCGCACAGACACGCGCTCACATTTAAGAATGCACACATTCAGCCGGTAGCCCCCCCGGGCATCGGTTCAGTCGTCCCCGTCTCTGTCTCTCTTTGGGGCCTGATTTGAATACGAGCCTTGTTTTATGGAGGAAGGTAATTGGAAGTCGGTGATTTACTGCAGTGTATACAGGGACTGCATCCAACAAAATATCTGGGAGCAGGGAATAATCGCTTTGCAGCCTGCTGCTGCATTTATCTGGACACAGGTATATTTTAACCACCGGGTGTTGACAGTGTTGACTATTAGCCGGCAAATAAATTATTCAGCACGTACAAGAGGGGAAAAATGGGAAAAATCTCCTTTGCACGGTTACAACAGGACAAAGCAGCGTGCAGCGGCAGGAGGGGAGAAAAAAAAAAGAGGCAGTCATTTTTTCTTCAATTACAAAAGGCAAATATTTATTATTTATAAGTACTTGCCTTGTATGGGCTTAAATGTTATTTATGAACCTGTTGCATAGTGATTTCCAATGTAACTCATTATTTTTAGCTGGAGGGTGTTGTAAAGGAGCAAGGATATATTTAATGACACTCTGCTAGTCGGTGCAATTACACTGTAATCATTATGTAAAATGTCCTATTAATTAAACCAATTTCTGCTGGGGGAACATTCTTTTCTGCAGGGCCTCAGCCTCATCCTTCAGCTGCCTTGCCGCCTCCTGTTTTTCACCAGGCCCCTATTATGTTGTGACTTGACCGCATACATATTTATAAAAGAGATTTTCATTATCCCCGAGATTTGGAGCCGTTTTTTCGATTAATAAGTGGAACATGCCACGGAGGTTTGAAAGGGAATTAGGTTTCTTTCCAGTCATACACTGTTTTGGGTCACTTGATCATTATAAGCTGGGAATTTCATTTTTTTTCCCCCCGTAATAAGAGAAGTTAAACACAGGATCGTATATTTTAGTTAAGATTTCACACATATGCGATAAGAAGCGAAATAACTGTATGAGAGAAGGACAGGAATGAAACTGAAATCATTTAAAATCCTTCAAAATGCAGCTTTATAGCAGAAAAGTTCAATTATATATGCAAGACACAAAACAGAATGCCAAACTCCCTCCTTTAAGAAAATGTTGGTGATAGCAATCACGGCAAGACGGGGGAGTTGACCCATCTGGCTCTTTATCTGCTGTCCTGGCAGTCCTAATGTTGCTGTCGTGACCGGGGGGGTCATTGGCACTTCCAATGCTCTTCAGACACAATCTGTTTTCTTTACTTCTTGGCACAAAGGAAACGATTAAGAAAACAATTCAATAGCGAGTGAGAACACAAACGCACATCTACATTGCAAATGCAGCAACTGGGATGTTTGCTATTCAGGGAGCATCGGGTGGGATAGGCCCTCTTTGCAGGAGTGCTTATACAAGAGGTTCACTTCTGAATGCAAGAGTCATGATGCCGTCCAGAGGATGGGGCTGTTTTTTTTTTTTTTTTTGCGGATGTGCATTAACGTCAGAGAGTAATAAGTTCAGTAATCTGTAATTTATTAATGAAATAAACTAAAACCTGAGCCGATAAGATCTGATAATATCAGACCAGGAAATGCACAGCCTACACCTACAATTAAAAAGATTTTGTTGTCACCTGTAAACATCTAAGAATCTAAATCTCTGACGGAAGCCCGAGCAGATGGCAACAACATCTCCGCTCATAGCTGCCCTTTTCCCCAAGCACCTCGCCACGTGTCCGTTTGTGAAGTTGTTACAGATGACTATCTCAGCACGTCAAACATGTTTGCCGAGAAGACAAAGCTGGGAGCACAATGGCGCCCTCGGCTCTTATCAGGAGCGGGGACTAAAGCTCCTTGCGAGAGCGTGACTAAAGCGCTGAGAGTCTGAGCGGCTTACGAGGGGGAGTAGTTAAAGTCAAGACACCTGCTGCTGAAGAAGAAGGCCGGACCATGACGACGATGATGGTGAACATAAAAAATCCTAATTTAATTTAAAATAAAAAGTGGGAGGGCTTGTGCTGATGATCATCGTGGAGGTAGAAATCCACATTATCGCTTTAAGATCCAGTCGTTTCTTTCTGGTTGGAATAAATACATTCTTCTGATACGTTTGACCCATGTGGGGTATACATCAGGTGGCAAGGCGAGTTTCTGGGATGGACCGAACTGGTCTGTGGTTGTGTTCTCATGAGATTAAAATAGCTAATGAATGTTAAAGGCTAAAAAAGATATTTGAAAAGATGAATAAAGTCGTAATCAATGTGCACTGTTGAAAACATCTGTCAGTCGGAGTTACCTGTTATCATCATGATGCCTTTCAGTGCCCCAGTCACTCCCACTACATGAATATACACTCATCTAATTATCTCATGAAGGAAAACCAATTACACAAAAGCTATATAGGTGAGTAAACGATCATATTTTATGCTAGAAATAAGGTCCAAGTTGTAAAAAACAGTAGTTCCCCTTTAAGATAATTTCCAGTGTTAGAAGACTCACAGTTTTTGGCTTTTCCAGATAAACTGTCCTAAAATAAAATGTCTGTCAAATGTATAATACTGTGTACAAACATAGTTTTCAGGTGGCCAGTTGACTATGGGTTGATCAAATCCTTGCTCTTTAAAACAGCCTAAAACACTTTCAGGAGTCAGTTTTACATAAACATGGAGCTGTCTTCTGCTCGGTTTACTGCTGAAGTTGATCAAATCAAGTGGCAACCTCTTGGGCTAAAAGGTGAAGCCCGGAGGGAAAACGCTAAACGCTGCAGTTCCTTGAATGGCCACTTGAGGGCGGCTCCAAAAGTGAGTCCAACTCCCATTGACCTCCATGTTAAAATGTCCAAATTTACAGCAAATTTAAATATGTTTACAGGTCGTCACACAGTGCACAGGGTGCCAGCTCTACTCATGCTCCACCTCTGCTCATTTCTGAATTAGCCAAAAGATGAAAGAAGACAGCTGGTGGCAGCCACATCTGTCCATCTGTCCATCTCAGCCATGTGCTTCTATTGGATTAAATCATTATTGTCAGTAAAAGTTGGAAAGAAAAGCATCTCTTCTTCTTCTTCATTTGCAGAAGTACAAGGCACTGACCAGTGCTATGATCATTTCCACGTGTTACGTGACTCACAGTTTTGGCATTTCCAGATAAACCGTCCAAGTTAAATGAAAATCTCAAAAGTGAGTCCAACGCCATTAACGTCCATGTCCAAAATGTCCAAATTAAATATGTTTAAGCTTGGTACAAAAATTGTTTTGGTCTAATTTACACTTTCATGGCAACTGCACGGGATGCTAGCTGTAGTCGGCCGGCCTCACCCACAAGGAGCTTCAGAACTTCTCCTCGGACTTCCTTTGGGTGAAGTCTAAGAAGATTTGTCCATCGTTGCATGTGGACAATGTCCCACGCTAACGGATCCTAGATAGATAATTAAAAGTGTTTCCCGTGTATAATTTAAGTGATATGGACGATAGAGAGTTGACATCAATAATGAGATGAAAACACTCGTCAACTTATTCCAAACGAGCAGTATAAGCTTTTTTGGAGGGGGGGGGGGGGTCATTTCAAAGTAGGCTACAAGTAATTTGGTGCGAGAAACTGGAAAACGAGAGCGTTTGCAGTTTTGCATAAGGGGTGGACGTTCATCCTCTAATATCTGCAGCACAAGCATGAATTCAAAAACACACAAACATACAGTCAGGCACGCGGCCAGACTTTTCCAATCTGCAAAACATCATCGGCGGGTTAAGATTATTATCGCACAGCGGAGGGAGGTGGCACCGTGATTCTTATCACAGGTACGAATTACAATATTTATACTGCATGCTTTATTTGTGGCTGCCAGACGGATGGCGCCGTCGCATTTTAATCCATTACACCAGCGGCAGGGTGTCAAATTAGGCCGCTTCATTAATACACCATCGGCGAGAAAGAGAGAAAGGGGAGAGAGTGAAGGTGGAGGAGAAAGGGGGGAAAAAAGAGGAAGAGGAGGGAGGGGGGCAACTGTACATCAGGGAGAGATTATTATTATTCTGTCTCTCTCTGAGATGAGAGCAAATTATAAGAACATACACCTTCTTCATCTGTTTGGATAAGTGGGGGGCCGGCGCCTGATGGATGACTCTGTTTACAAATGAGGGTGATAATGTTAAGCAGAGGAGCAGTACATACATTTTCCACCAATGAAGCTCTGGCTGGTCACACACACACACACACACACAAACAGCCACACACACACAATGAAGAGGCAGACTGATGATAAGAGTCCCTTGGCTACCGGATTAGGCAATCTTCCCAACAGCCAGCAGATTGATAGAGTCACTGCTCACGGGCGCAATTGCAATGGGGAGGAATAAAGTTTGGCCTGCTGGTATCATCTGTGCTTACCACCAACTTGGTATGAATCTCCGAGGAAGGATGACCTGAGAGAGGGGAGGCAGAGGACATTGAGCTCCGCTTTCCTTTGTATCCGTGCGGCGGTGTGGGCCAACCGCAGCGAGGACGCCGTCATGTGTGCCAAACAACAAGTGATAGCGTATGGATTTGATTCTTCTTAATGCGCTGACGGTCTCTTTTTTTTTAATTAAGCTTGCGATATAATGTGTCAGTGGTTTTCAAAGTGGGGGCCGCCGCCAGGGGGCGCTAGTGGGACCTCAGACAATTGGAGGGAAAAAAAAATCTAATTATTTTTAACCATTATAATAAATATAATCGAATGATTTTATGAATCATTCTTATAAATATAATCAAATTATTTTTTTTAAATCATTATCATAAACCATAGTTAGTAATAATATATCATATCTAGATGTTATTTGCATTGCTCATCTTTCTGATTCCCTGCCAGTCAAAACATCGTTTATGACCTGATCATCTTTGTAGACCTGGCGGTTTGCGCCACTTTTCAAGCTAGCATTTAGCTAGCACGTAGCTAGCGCAAAATGGACATGTTTTTGACAAGAAAGAAATCGAAAGAACAGACCAACAGCCTTGTGGTGGAGGACGCTGCTGCAAAAATCAGAAAATATGAGGCAGCACTTGTGCTAAACAAATGTAATAGTTATTGAATAGTGAATAAAAGTAAGAAACATTATAAAAGATGACGTTTCTTTGCATATTTTGTAGCATTGTCTGTAGGTTTGCAAAGGGGGTCCCCGGCCAGAAGCTAATGCTGTTTGCGGGGCCTTGCCATGGAAAAGTTTGGGAATCCCTGTCCTATTTCATAGTAAAACTCCCACTTGTGAGGGAATTACTTCATGTTTTTCGCAGAGCATGCACAAATTAGCAGATGCTACCTTGTGCTTTTTGCCAGAGAACGGAAAATATTAGCGTCGCCTGCAGATCTAGTCTTTTCCCCATCCACGTGCGTGATGGAAATCAGCCATTTATGCATTTTCAAGCTGTGCACTATAAATATTGATTGCAAAATAATATAAAATACTGTTGCACAAGACTGGCAGAGCAGGTGAAAGCATCTTGCATATATTTATTGGGGGGAAATTAAGAAAGAGGGTTTCTGTGTGCAATAACATTGAGATATTTACACCATAATGGTAGCATATCTATGTTTATATCCTTGTTTTAGCGTCCTGCAGCATCATTTAATTAATAATTCTTGTAAAAAAAAAGAAACTTCTCAGAGTTCCCAGTGCCACCGATTCCCTCCGCTGTACACTATCTGACGTGCAGGTGAACAAATAGTGCAGATAGTTTCATCAGCATCCAGGCTCTCGGGGTAGAAACGAACGAATGAACGAGTCCGAGTCCGTTAAGAGCAATTGCAGGCAGCGAGAGATAGAGAGAGCGAGAGTGAGGTTAAATGTCTGCATTAGAATGTGCTTGCCCCCCCGAGCATGTTAAAGAGCCCTCCTCTCGGGATGCCCCATAATTCCACGAGGCCCCGGCGCGTCATCTTTCTCCCGGGTGTCACGGGAAATAGACTGATGAATCACTTCCTGGTGTCACCGCGGTGGACTGGTGACAATCAGCGAAATGATAGTGTCTGCCTGCCTACACATATCTGTAATTGATAGCCTAAACCCCAAACACTCGCCTCTCTCCACTAGCTATGATGGAACATTGGATTGAAATCGCTCCGGATGAGGTGGGGTCTGGGCCATTTGTTATTTACTTCCTGCTCGCTTCAAAACAGCCCCCACCCCGTCCTCCTCCCCCTCCCCCGTCCTCCTCCTCCTCCCAAAACCCCTTACCAACGCCACCTCAACCCCCACCCCCCGCTCGCCCCTTACCCGCTGCCACAATTTTTGCCACAAGAACACATTATGGTAATCAGACAGTATGTGTGTACAGGAATCAATCAACGGAAAAGCCCATCGCAGGAGTTATGACACGGCGAAGTCTGTTTGTAACTTTTGATTAATGGCGAGATCTGCCCTGCTTGTCTGGATGGATGGGGGAGCGGGACCACCTGCAGGACCAGTAGGTTCAGCAAGGGTGTTGTTGGTACATTTTGAACATACATTTAGATTCTGAAAAGCCTGCATTTCGAGGCGGGCTGCGCGGCGCCCTACATTTCCTTGACAACGCACGTCGAGCCGCGCCGAAGGTGATGGATGTCACCTCGGATACCTCTCCTCAGCATTACTGCCACCTTGGCACTGCCTCTCTCCTTATCCCTCACTCGCTCCTGCGTCTGCCATCCCTCTGCCTGCCTGATTTATAAAGTTGTTATGGCAATTCACTCTAATGTTATTTCCTGCCACATAAATACATATATCTCAGGCAGGTATTATAAGGCCTGTAAATGGAGGAGCATCGGGGCGGGGGGGTGGGGAGGGGTGGATGCTCTGGGGATCCTTTTTAGGATATTTGGCAGGATGTTATTGGTCGCGCCGAGAGGGGAACTCGCATTAGCATTAATCCTCAAGGTACAAGATAAAAGGCTGCGAGGGCTGTTTTATTATCACCAGACAGGCTTTCGATTCAACCTCTGCGTGTTGCATTTGTTTCAATGAAATTTGTTCTTTCAGTGTATTTTTTGACCCTCCGTGTTGCAGTTTGACACCAGCACGACTCATTTTTTTTCCCGTGCATTTGTATAAATACAAGATACCGACACGAAATAAAGGCGTCCTAAGCCCTTAGGCGATCGGGATCAAGAAACTGTGGACACCGCTGCAGGTGTTTTGATTAATCATATCAATAACTGAACGTCTCCGAGCTAAACACCCTCGGATTTCAACCGACTAGCCGACGTTTTCTTGCTTTGGCGTTACAGTGCGCGCGCGGACAAGCGGAATCAATCACCCCGTCACCCTTTTGTAACTTCTGCAGACATTTGGGTTTTGCAAATCCAAGGGGCAAATTGTTTGTGGAATCTCCATTATGCCCTTTTCTAATGTTGTCATTAGCAATCAGCTCACTGGGAAAACAGGTTGGCGGGAGGCAGGGGAAAATCATTTGAACCTTCGGCCCCGTCATGGATCCCCTGTCGCCGAGGGGGGTCAGGGGTGCCGGTCAGGGTGACAGCTTGGGTCAATACTCGGGAGCCGGTGGAGGATTGCGCGGCGGGTCGGGAGTCACAAAAGGGGGAGCTGGAGCGGGTCGTCCCCAGCAGATAAGCCAGCTTTAAGGTGAAGTCTGCAGAATGTTGAGACGACCAAGTGTGTGTGTGTGCATGAAGCTGTGTGTACGGTGAAAACTAGGGGGAGGGAGGCCTGAGTGATAGTTGCTGACGGTGCCAGCTCAAGCCAAAAGTTCACACACACACACACACACACACACTCGTAGACACTAATGACAGGCCAAGCGGAGGTATTGAAAGATGTGACGGCCTCGTCAGGGAGCGTCTGTCCCTGTCCTCTGCTGCCAACCTGCTCACCCCTCCACCGCCACTCGGAGGGCACGGCACGCCACCCGAGACTGACACCTGAAATATTGAGTTATCGATACAGTGTCTCCGTGTGACAGCACGCGTGCGGCGGCGTGTGCGCGTCACCGCGCAACCGAGGGGGGGCGTCGTCGATACCGCGCCCGAGGAACGTAAGCGCGCTGTCGCCTGTTTGTGTGCGCGTCTATGACTTGAGGTGTCACTGCGCGTGTGATGGAGTTATTGATATTGCACACTTGGACTGAAACCGCCCATCGATCCCTGGAAACACGACACCTCCACGCGAGTCAGGCGGAGCCGGGGCACGCTGCTTCAGAAACAATCAGAACCGAAAGTTTTCAGCAAAGACATCCAAGGACTTTAAAAGACACCAAGCCGCGCCGAGCCGTCGTGTTCCGGGCCGATGTTATATGTACACAATTGATGACGTTCAGGTGATAACATTTGCGTGTCGGCGAAGAAAAATGCACCAAAATAGGAATTTAAAATAAGTAAATAAATAAATAAAATGCCAGTGGGTAATAGAAAAATCATAGAGGTACGATGTCAGCTATGGATGTGAGATATAAAGACATTTTTTTTTTTCTTTGCCAGGCCTATTTCAGCCAGACAGTAGGGGGCTATTTGGAATGGAGGAAAGTAATAACCTCCATTTGTTCCCCCTTGTCCCTCGGCTTATGAAAAACGCCTTTACAACTTGCTTTGCCTTAACTGGGTTTTCTGGGGGATTTTGAAGTTTGGCAACTTGTCACTAGGATTGCAGCAGGTGGAAATATGATGTTCGGGTCACGGCTCCCTCCGCTAGTTCAATATGTTGCCGCGTGATTGAGGCAGGCTCGGCGGAGGGGATTTGGGCTATTAATAAAGCCCGGGGTGGTCTAGGGGACAGCGCACATTGCTCTGCTGTTGTCAAGAAGGAAAATACGGCTATTTTTTTTTCTGTGAATGAATTACAAAGTGGGTTATGTCGAAAGTAGAATATTTAATAATCAGCAAAGGAGGAATAAAGAAATAAATAACCAGCAGCTTCTACGCGATGTGTTATTCCGCATTCTGTTCTGGCGCTCCCTTAGCCCCCGGAGAGCTTGGTCAGCCGGCTCAGCTCCCCGCACTCCCCTTGTTTCCATCACTATCAATTGTCTTTGAACAGCTCCGATCATCACCTCAATTATCCGTTGTCCTGCCCACCTGATGGGTTTTTTGCCAACTATAACTTCTCTGTGGATGGACAGGGAATAATGACAGCTGAGGCCCTGTGCTTTGGCAGCAGGGTGGAATACAAAGAGGCGGGGAAAAAAAAAAAAAGATGTAGATGTGGCCGGGAAACGCAGCTCCTCCACCGCGCGCGCACATCGAGGCGAACACACTTGCAAAAGACACACCCCGAACATGAGAAAACACACGTGCTTGTCTTGCAGCCTCGCCCAGACGCTCGTAGAGAGTCCACAGATGTTGATGCAAACACACACGCACTCACACACACTCACAAACCCCCCCCCCGATCCCACCTCCTCCTGTAGAAAAGCCATTTACTGACCGAGCGCCGGGGTGTCAAGCTCTAAAGTGAATCTAAGAGCGTGCTTGATGTGTTCTCTCTCTCTCCCACTCCCGCTCTTTCTGTCTCTCTCGCTCTCTTCGAGGCCGAGAGAAACTCATTTATCCTCCAAATCCAAATACACGAGCAGAGTGGGGAAATGTATTCATACCACAGGTGATCTTATTACGGGCGCGGTAAACTGAGCAATGAGAACATCATCCACTGCAAATGACACCTAAACACATATCAACAAAGAAGGGGGAGAAAAAAAAAAGTAATATCATCTGCATAATCAGAGAAAAGCAGTCAGACACCGTCGTCTGGGAAATGGAACGAATCGAAAAGTTCAGCGCCGGAGCGCCGTGCTGTTTACGCACGACGGCGATTCGATTTTTAAGTCCGCGAGGAACCTCTGTGTTGTTTATGCGCGGGAAATAAGCATATAAAGCTATGAGCTATTAGCCGAGCGTAATACGCAAGAAATAATCTAGTCCGGGATGTAAAAATAGCTACGGTGAAATTATGCACGAGAGAGGACGCAGCAGCAGCAGACCTGACACCCAATCATGACCCAACAAAGCAGGAAACGTGTCAGATACAATTATTCCACCATTATGTTACAGTTAATTTAGATTCTCTGGTGTCAGGGATTCGTCAGCTGATGTGTCACGCTTTTCTCTTCTGCAGTGGCTGCACAGTAGGGGTTGCACGACTTCAGATTTTTTTTAAAGTTATGTGATGAAAGTTACGTCAACGCTGACTAGTCTCTGATAAAGTAAAAGTTAAAACATATATATGCTGAGGACAGACAGCTCATGCGCTAGATACTGTGCGATGCAGATGTGTATAGTCTGTATAAAAACAGGCAGCAAATCAGCACCCATTTAATCGTCCTCCACAGTTCTGAAGCCCTCTCCGTGTACAGCAGCTGAAGATCTAATCACCTAGACAATGAATCTCACCAGAAAACTGTTGACTTGCAGCCTCCTTTCGTCTTTTACCGCTGGTGAAGTCGTTAATTGACTGCCGTCGAGAGGATTTGGACAGATCCTCTGCCACCTTTAATTCAGCTCAACTTTATTTATGGAGCACTTTAAAAATAACCACAACCGAAACACAAAGTTGCGTACATAGCTAAGAATAAGAACATAAGACCTCAAAAAGTCTGATTCATACTCTGTTAACTTGCTCTTAAAGTGCTTAGACGACCTTAAAGCTTGGATGGCTTTAAATTTTCTGATCTTTAATGAAAAAAAGACAGAAGTCATGGCCTTTGGTAGCACCTCTGCCCCCCATCTGGGTTCTTTGGCACAGTATCGCGTCCCAGTTGTAAAAAATCTGGGTGTAAAAGTGGACGCAGATCTTAAATTTGACAGCCAAATTAAAACTGTGGTGAGGCAGCTGGCAAAAATCAAACCATTCCTTCAGAGACAACACTTTGACACAGTAATTCACGCTTTTGTGACCACTGTACTTCATTTGGGAGCTAGTGGGTCCTCTGTTAGTCGTCTTCAGCTGATACAAAGTGCCGCTGCACGTCTTTTAACTGGCACAAGCAAGTATGAGCACATTTCAACCATTTTAGCTTCACTCCACCGGCCGCCCGTCCATTTTAGGATCCATTTTAAAATGTTTTTATTTGCTTTTAAAGCCTCGAATGGCCTTGCCCCACCTTACCTCTCCGTGCTGCTGCATCCCTACACCCCTGGCCGATCTCTCAGGTCAGCTGACCAGCTGCTCCTGACGGTGCCTAAAGCTAGGCTTAAGGGGGATCGAGTGTTTGCTGTTACAGCTCCAAAACTTTGAAACGAATTGCCGCTGCACTTTAGACCGGCCTCCTCACTGTCTCATTTTAAAACTCTTCTTAATACTTTGGCTTTGTGGAGCGTTGATTTGATGTGTATACACACGCCCGCCGATAGGGGGGGACAAACGGGTCTGCTGTCCCGGGCCCAGGGTAGGGGGGGGGGGCCCGGAACTGGACTCTCATTAAATTATGGAATAATTTAAAATAAATAAATAAATAAAATAAAATAGGCATATTTGTAGGAAAAAATACGTAATATTTGAGTTACATAAACGCTTTTTATTTGTTTTCTTCCTAAGTGTTCTTGAAATAGTGCTCAAGAACCCCCCCATCCCCAACATAAAAATGGTTTGGCCACTGATCAAACTTTGACGTTGCCGTTTAATTGGAAGCTCACTACGTTTAAAATGTCCGGGCAGCACAAGTCCGATGCTCAGTGAAGGAAAGAAAAGAGAAGAAGAAAATAGAGACCTTAAAGATTTTCTTAACAAATATAAAAAAATAAAATAAAAAAGGGTGGTGACGGTGAAGCTGGGACTAGTAAAGTGAACGTAGAGCAATGGAAGAAACAGCGCAGCCAATGTTTACCAGCCCTGTAACGTGACGTAGCTCTAATGTTAACGCTTTGTGTTTTATCTTGTAAAGCACTTTGGAAACCTTTGTTAAAATTGTGCTACATAAATAAAGTGGATTGGATTGAATTGGATAAGACAAACAATTAAAAATGTTACAAACAATAAATACATAAATGCAGATTAAATTTTAGGCCATGAATGAGCTCCCGACTATATGATAAAATAAAATAAAGTTTCATGCAAAATTATGGTGATGAAGGAAATTGCGTTCTTGTTTAGAATATATTTAAAATGCTATACTCTATAATGGCGTTCTTCAGTCCTACAGCAAATATGACAGAGGACGTACACGAGCGTAAATCCTCGCGTGAACCCCGCGCGAAGGTTACCGTCGCCTCATGGCTGGAAATTATTATTCCGCATCGTCTCAGGGCCGTGGAGCCACATAGCCCGCGCCATTAGCATTTTACTCTTTGTTCCCATCTATAAACATTTTTGTTGTCCTGAAGGGTCATCTCTGTATTCTCCCATCTCGCCCTTCCATCGTAATGAATGAGTGTAATTACCAGGCCTGATTGGTTGGAAGGTCATTGGGAATCCTGTAATTTTTCACTTATGTTAAGCCCGTGTTTGTGATGAATGTACCCAACCTTTCTGCATCCCTCCTTAGATTACTTTAGGCGCAGAAATGCATCCACAAATTAAGCTGTTCATTGAACACTGCTCCTGGCCGGCCATGAGTACGTTTATACAGATAAACAAATGGAAAGAGGTGGATTTTAATGCCTGGCCTGCTGCAGACGAGATGCGTCGTATGTTTTTTGTTGTTGTTGTATTTGTTCTTATTTCAGGTTCAGCTTGTTCTTGAATAGGATGAAATTATTTTTGCCGTTTAACTCATCAGATCTCTGTTAGTCGTTCATCCCTAACAGGCAACGAACAGCAGATTTCCAAAGTACAGCTTCCCTGTACATCCTCCCCTCCGCGCTCTTTCACTCTTTCATTAAAACTCCATCATTGCAAGGAGCGAGAGAATATTTTTCCCCAGACCTTAACCCACTTGACTCCTCCGTCTCTCTCCCAGTTCATTTTCCCATTTTCGAAAAAAACTTCTCTTCCCCTCTCCTTGGGCCTATAATCCGAGTGTTTGGTTGTGGTTTCTCTTCTGTCGGTTGAATTAGTGGCCTGTCAGAGACGGTTCTGCTGCAGGGCGCTGGCAGCTGCCCCGCTCGCTCCACGGCCTATCAGCCTCACATTCAGCTGTCCATGAAGGAGGGATGGAAGGACGGAGGGATCATTGGATGCGGAGAGCGAGAGAGGGGAAGGAGGAGGCTTCAGAGGGCCGAAGGATAGAGAGATGTGATGACAGAGAGGAAAAGAAAGATGCGTTCTTGATGGGCGGAGAGAGCAGAGATGGTCGAGGAATGGAGGGATCGGGCGGAGGTGTGAATCCGTTAGGGGCCCTGTGGCCGAAAGCCAGGCAGTGAGTAGTGGATAGGTGCAGAGGCTATACTCTCCTTGTCTTCCTCTCTTTCTCTCTTCTCGTTTCTTGCTCTCTTCCTGTTTCTCTTACAATTGCCTTCTTGGTGGACTCCCGGGCCTCTTCCTCCCTTTTCTCTCCTTCGCCCTCTCTTTTCCCCCACAATCAGCCGGCTGACAGGCGGACCGGGGCCATGATGGACGATGCCCTCTCCGAGTCCGACAACATTTTCTCTCAGTCCCCGAAGCAAGATCGGGCAGCATCAGACGTAGGCAGGCGCCCGGGCTCTTTCAGTGTTTGTGAGGTCCAATTGCTGTGTTCAGTCACCCCTCTCACGACCCCCATATCGGCTGCGCGGGGCTTGTGCAAACTGGAGCTGACCACGCGGCCCTGGCTTCTCAAAATCTGCACACCGGCCGTGCCACAGCGAGCGGGCAGCGCTTAAGCGCATTTCAACTCGGTGACTTCTCCCTCTTTTTCTCTGTCACACAGAGCGGAATAGATTCATGAGATCATAAACAGACGCGAAACTTACATATAAGGACATCAAGGCTCGGCGGAGAGTGGGATTTTCTCTCACTCAGCACGGGAAGCAGAGATATCTATTAACATGCTGTAACCTACCAGCCTCTTGGAAATAAGACAATAAAAAGAGGTTTTCAGATCCTTAATTTATTAACAAATAAAAGCCGAATTTGGTTAATTCATTTCGAGGTGGTCGATAAAAATGAAATAACTCCGCGTGCGCGAGATTAAAAATATTTTCTGGCCGCGCCGGTTTCTGCAGCACAAGCCGGAAAAAAAAAAACAGCCACAACTTCATTCGATCTCATTAATTTGATAATGCTTAATCAATGAGCCCCGCTGTGTTAAAAGGTCTAGTTCAAACATTGATTACTGTCTTTCAATTCTTCCTCAACAATAAGCCGGGGGAGGCGACTTATCATTAGCGGCCTTGAGATGCTTTAATCTGCTCTTCCTGAGGCATCGTCGCGGAGTAAAATAAATAAATAAAATGGTAGTGGTGGTGGTGGTTCAGTCTTTTTATTGCTGAAATACCGAGTTTACCCCCTTCCCACACGCCCACGCGCAGTGTTGGTGCACCCCTGGCCACCCACCGCCTTCTCAAACCCCACCGCACGCCCCCTCCCACACCCCCCGCCTCCCATCCCCAGCCTTAATCCAATTTGTTCAGTCCCCCTGTCTTCTGCTGGCACAAAATTAAAGGCCTGCTCCCACAAAAACACCTCACATATCCAAGGTATTGGCTGCCGTGCAAGACTAGAAACTTCATTTATTCTGGCTAACTTCTCAATTATCTTCCCAGTAGTGGAGACGTGTAAAAAGTACAAAAATCAATAGGATTCCATTCCCCTCGTATTGGAAAGGGGAAAATTAATGAGATAGGACACTCTCTTAATCAGAAATAAATGTTTTAATTCAGATAATGACATAGTTTTCCCTTGCAGAAGGATGACAAATGCCGAGGCGCTAGGAGCCCCACCAAGAAGCCGTTTCAATTTTATTGTAAATATAAAAGGTATTGATCTGCGAGATGTACAAACCCTATTGCTTACAAAAGCCATTCAGGGGGACTGGGAAAACTATTAAGCGGCGGGTCAGAAATCAATAAACAACACTAAGAGGTGGCTGTGCCTGCCCTCTCTGGCAGATCTCCGGGAAGCCAAATGGCAGAGTTAGTGACAGGCAGGCCGGTGGTGGAGCAATGTTAAGGATGATAGGGTCAGCCGGTTAATGTGGTGAGGGCCCTGACAGGTCGGCAGCCCACCTCAGAGCTGGAGGCCTGACAGGCTGCCATTTAAAGAGACACTGACTCATCAGCCTGTCGCTACAGTTAGTGTTTCACGGCGGCGGGCCTCGGCTGACAGGAGCCATTCTGCTCTTTCTCTCTCGGTTCCTCTCCCTTCATGCTCTTCTGGCGTCCCCTCCGAGGCCTCAAATGTGCCCCCTTATGCTGTTTTTTTGCATCAACTTCACATCAGCCAGGCTCAGGAGTTGAACGCTCCCAGTGCCGTCGTTTTAGAGCAATTTTACAAAAAAGAAAAGCAAATCAGATGTTCATAAAGATATATCCAAGATCCAGATAGCTGTAAGATTTTTATGTTTTTTCAAAGGCTGCTGCACATAAAGATCGCCCTGAAAACCCATGACGTATGTGTCATATTGATAAATCAAAGTGAATCTGACAGATGGACTCTGGAAGACCGATACGTAAAGGTTATGTCAGGGCCTGGGCTAGAGGACTAGAGGTTACGGCAGGTCCGCCGGATAGATTGGTGTTCATTTAAGATCAGGAAAGGGGAGAAAAAGTTTGGTTGCCCGAGCAGTAATTACGGGAAGAAAAAAATAAAAAAACGGGCAAATGACCAGGCATCCAGGTCAGATGACTTAACCCCAGATCTATGCACTCCATTGGACTGTCAGAGGGTCAGGCCGCCCTGGCAACTCCCAAGATCCCAGCAAACAGATCTCTTGAACCATCTTCTCGTATTAATAATACATCTACGGAGCACTGTGGTTGCTTTAGACAAAGCGTGAAAGCATGACATTGCGGGCGAGGCCCCGGGAACGAGGTCGTCGGGTGCGTCTGACTCCAAAACCGATCCGGGGGACGCGCGACGCATCTTCGCCGGCTGAGCCACTGGGACGCGGCGGCAGAGCTATCTTAACAAACATTATAAATTGATAAATCATTGAAAGGCGCAAAGGGACTGTATCTGCTGGGAGATGCTAAGCAGGCTTAAGGGAGGGGGATCAGCGTGTGAGTATTGCCATCTTCAGCAGGGGGACGTCCGCCGCTACATCCGCCAGACAGATAGATAAATAAATCGAGGTGTATGCGTCTGTATACAAATGAGTGAGCCTTGTAGAAGAGAGACCCAGACGGCGGCGGAGAGTCCGAATGGGGGAAAGAGGAGGTATAGGAGGGGATGTCAGAGAAAATCCCACGCTATCTCCCCCTGCGTTGGGCGTTGGGCGATGATGAGATTTGGGAAGGGTCAACGGCACCTATCAGTAGGTGAAGTGTTTAGTGGGAGTGTTTCTCCACCCCCCTCCTCCCGGGTGTCATCCCGTGTCACTCTCATCTCCCCAGCCTGATGATGAGGGGGCCGGCGGGGGGGTGGGGGGTGGAGAGCCCAAGGTGCCGGCTGCCTCCTCGGGTGTGGGTCATTTGACCCCGGCGTGTAATTCCTGCCTAATGCCCCTCGTACGAACAAAGCCCGCATCCGTGGCACACTCAGACCCCACTTGACCCCCGCAACCCAGCACAAAGCAATTGGCCGTGTCATTATATCGGGGCCCGCTCTGTCCCATCTCTCCCTACATGCAACGCGAGACTGTATAAATTGATTTCCAGCTGCCGGCGGAGCACCTCTGCATCGCGCCCACCAGTGTGGGGAAAATGAGAAAAAAAATGACAAGGCAGGAAAGGTCATCTGATATCTTTGACGATATCCAGGGAAAAATGGGTCTAAACAGTCAGGGAAAAAATATTTATCTACAGCTCCATCTGAATTTCCATTTAACACCTGCAGCAGCACCTCGCTCTGAGGCAAAATGGTGTTTATCTGCAGCGGCTTTGGCAGACTGCTACTGCAAAACCAATGCAAGTGGAGCTGTAACGTACCGGGAATACATTTAAATGCAAGTTTACAACAGTTTTTGTCTTTATTGGCATAAAAGTAACCGCTCTGAATTAATTTCTTTACCTCAAAAACAGCCATCTAATCACGCTGTAGAGCATTCGTTAAGCAGTCATTAGCGCTCAGTCTCTGCGTCTTCTTAAAGTTCCAGCTATCGCCGGTGCAAACTTTTAACAGCGGGGTGCTTCCGTTTCTTTTGTTTTATAGCAGAACAAACTCCTCGTTTTTCACGGCTCTGATGTATATGGTGACCGTGACTAGTCCATAACTCAGGCTAAAGAACACAGGCACTTTCCCCACTTTGTTGTCTCACCAAAGAGAAGACCTTGCAACGGCGTGGCGCGGCGCGGCGCAGCGCGCGGCTACTGGGAGAGACAATTTATGATCCGGTGACACCGGTAGAGGGGGTGATTTATAGTTTAATTTGCTGTGGTAATGGACAGAGGATAATAACATGTAAAATATTAATCAATGTGTAGCAACAGCAGACATCATTTGCTAAGCTTGTTATCCGCTGCTCTGCCCCTGACAGTGAACAATTAAACTGACACGAGGAAAACAAGGCGCCGAGCGGGGATACAAGGGCCACGTCCGTGGGGGCGGAGGGGGGCGAGGGTTCAAAGTCTGGGTCGAGACCTGTAGCAGGACATGGAAATGATGCGATGGGGTCGTTCATTGTCCTCTGAGTCGGTTGGATGCGTAGTCGCGGGTTTACAGTTTGGTTGGGTTTTTGCTTCTCTGCAGGTCTAACGAAAACAAAAAAAAATCTAAATGTCGCGCAAAGGTTTCGCCCAGAAACTACGACTTCCGCCAAAAAACTACTTCCTGGCAGGAGACAAAACGAAACACCTCGAGCAGGCCATCTCAAATCACGTCCACCTGATTGACCTTTTGTTTTCTGTTACCGCGAGACACACACACACACACACTAACGCCGCTGACAAATGAGCTCTCGGAGGCGCGGAGCCCGGTGTGGCAGTGTATTCTGAGTGATGTCTACATAATTAACGCGCGGCGGTTTAGCCTCCGTGATGAAGTGTGTGTATGATTAGGGCTGTTACGGGGATTCATCTAACCTTGTTGGAGCTGTGGTGAGATAGTAATATCCCTCCTCTCTCTCTCTCTCTCTCTCTCTGCTATGGTCGAACGGGGCTGAATGATGGATTATAATCTGGCCTGGTGCCGCAACAATGGATGGAGCACCGACTGGCAAAAACACACACATGCACAAATAGACCGAAAATAAATAGATAATGCATAAAAGTGCACAGGTGCCGTGCCGTGATGTGTGAATTGGAACTATTGACAAGATAATGATGTATTTTAAATGAATAGCTAATCAAAAATAGTCAATATAGTTTTTTTTGCTAATATGTCAAACGCTGGTAATACAAAGATTCAGGAGAATAAACTGTTTTTTATTTTTTGTTGTTTGACTAAAAAAAAATAAAGATATTTTCCTGTAATTCATTTGTAAAATTAATCTTTTGTTTGCATACTTTTATTTGGAAGGGGGCGACATTTTGACACGTGGTTCATATTTAAGGTGGCGTGAAAGATCGCACGTTTTCCTTTTTTCATATTCTCCTTTTCCACTTATTGTTTTTCAATTTTATCTGCTTTTTTTATCTCCGCACCCCCTCGTGTGAAGGCTACCGTTGTGCTTGTGTGCGGATGGGGGTGGCAGACAGACGGTCTCCATGTGAGGTCATGGTGGGAGAGACTTAACAAGAAACCCCTCTCAAAAATTCAATTACGGCCTCAAAGAAATTAATAAATCCCTTCATTTTTTTTTTTTTTTACCCCCCTTGTTGTTAGGGCCAAAAATTTGTCAACCTGTCCATTTTTTCCCGCATCTCCCCCTGACCCTGGTCAATTACATTGCTTGTAAATAGTTTTTATACATGTTCAAATAATTGCTCATCCTAATGTGCAGTGATCTGTATTCGTCATGCTCCGTGGCGCCGAGCCCATCACTCGACTCCGCCACCCGGAGCCATTTTGCTGCCGTGGCTGTAAGTGAAATTGAAATTGAAGTTATAATTGATATCGGGGCCCATCACCATAATGGGTTCATCATAGCGCCATCTAAAATATTAATTTTCTAATTATGGATAAATGATCAGACAAGCTGAGCCGGCGCTGGCTGCGGAGCCCCTGGGAGCTGGAGCGATGCGGATGGGAGGACAGGGCCTTGTAAAGCCCACAAATCTTCTCTAATCCTCTCCCGCACGGCGCCTCAGCTCCATTCCCCCCATAATGGATAAATAATAGTTAAGAATCAGGCTGTTAAGCTCAATTTTCTCTCTCGCGCTCTCTCTCTTTCTTCCTCTCCCCCTTTTTTTTATGTTTGTATGGGGCTGCCAGTGCATTGTTGAGTGCATTGAGTGATCCTTTTTTTTTTTTTTTTGTCTTTCCCCACCACATCTTCTCTTCTCCCTGCCTTCTGTCTTTGCAAAGCCTCCATCCTTTAACCAAATTCTAACACACACACACACACACGGGGCGGCCGTGTCAGAGGGGGGGCCCTGCAACACAATTTAATTGTAATCACTTACCAAACCAATGAGGCTACTTAACTATACATCTATTTGCACAGCACAAACCCGTGATTTTCCTGCATGCACGCACACGCACGCACAAGGACAGACTTTCAAAGAAAAAAATCCTTTAAATAATTACTTTAAAAATTCAATTTAATCATATACCCTTCTAAATGTCCGTATTTATTCACATATGAGGACCGGGTGATTAAAATTAACCTTTTAACTTGGCAGGTAGGAGGCAAAGGAAATGTCCTTTTTATGTGGTTATTTAGGAAGGGCGACACACACGCGCACACACACACACACACATCCAGGAATTAAACATGCTTTGGCAGAACGTAAATTTCCGTTTTATGTGGCAATACTTTCTGCTAATTGTTTCCCTGCACCTTGATCCCATAATTAGGCCTTTACTGATTACCTAATTACCCAGCAGCAGAAGGGCAGGTTGACGGCAACATTTCAGCCATCGTTCAAAGGCTCATTATCCCTCTGAAAGTCACTCTCTCTATCTCTGCTCCCCTTCCCCTTCCCCTCTTCTTCTCTTCACGCCGCCTCCTCTCCTCTCCTCTCCTTGCATCACCTGCTCTCCTCTCCTCGGTGCACCGAGGGTAGCAGGGAGGAGGTAGAGTGTGTGGACCACGACGCTCTGCCACCCCTCCGCATTTGTCAAGCTGTCCGTTACAATGGCAAGTTTGCAACATCGCAACTGCCCCTCTGACAGCCAAGTTTATATTGCAATGGGAAGCTGCATGTTGAGTGGAGGTGGGCGGGTGGGGGGGGGACGCAGGGGTAACGGGCAAAAAAAAAAAAATAAATAAGGAGGACTGGCTGGGGGAGATGGAGAGAAAAAGAGGGAGAGAGCTAAAGGGAGAATGAAAGTGGTAATTTATAGGTGGTGGGTTTGATTTGCACTGGCGCTCTTGTCTTACGGCAAGATATATGTCAGGAGCGGGCTTGGAGGAGGATGGAGGAGGGGAGCGGGGGGTGGGGGGGAGAGAGGAGAGAGAAGGATCCTGCTTAGGCTCTCCCACCGCCTCAGGCCCCTCCTGGGCTTGCTCAGGTGCACGGAGCCTTTCTCATTTCACTGCACAGTGGGGCCTCCAGACGTGGCACTGCTACGAGCCCCGGGGACAACCCTCCCTCCCCCACCCTCCCTCCCCTTCCCCACCTCCTACCTTGCCCGCTCTACCTTCCCTCGTTCAATCCTTCCCCTGTTTGTCCCCTCTCCATCTTCCCGGGGCATCCCTTCCCAGCAGGGCGGGCCAGCAGTCCAGGCACCGGGCACTTTTGTGTCGCCACAGTCATTTAACTCAATGCGGGACAACATGGTTAATCACTAATCCAATTTTGGGGGCCCTGCGCGTCGGCAGGGGATGTTCTGTGCTCTTGTCACACTTCATTAGGGCCATTACAGGCCATTTTGGTTTTTGTCTGCGGGTTAATGTTCTCAGTGACACATTGGACAGCTTGAGGGCAGGTAGGGGAGACAGTAGAGGGAGCTAGAGGGATGAAAGGGGCAGGGATAAAAACCTAGTGGCATCTTTGAAGAAGTCAAACATGAAGTCAGGGGTTTTATCACATAAGAGAGAGTTCATAGTGGCTTAAAATCCAGCCCTGTTGGAGTTGTTTTCATATAGCGGTGGGATTTCCTTAAAGATGATAAAAATTTAGTTTTAAACAAGCAAATGCATTCACTCAGAAATCCTCCCCCCTCCTTTTCCTCTGCCCCCATGTTGTGCAGGCCCTGGCCGGCGATCAGACGGGCATCCCGACGCCGCCGGTGCATCTGCTGTGACTATATCACAGAGTCTAATTGGCATGAAAAGAGCCACACAGAGCGCCGGCTTGCAAGCAGGGCCGTCCCATTATCCCCGCGGACATCTCATTTAGGGGGACTCATGCGGGGAACCCGAGCGCCGACTTGCATGGCTTAGCATCTTTGACAGGAACACGTCTTCCTGAATGCTGCTTTAGTGACGCTTATTCGGAGGGCGGTGGGGCGTGCAGGGGGAGAGGACGATATATATTTCGTGTTTATGAGGGAGGGTTTTATTCCTCTGTGCTGTGCGGGTTATTTTTTTTGTTTTTTTGATTTAGCAACATGATGCTCGAACTGATTTAAATGAAGGGAATTATTCATTATCTTTTTTGCTCTTGTGCGCATAAGATAATGAATGAATAGTTTGATATTATGCATGATAGAGAACGTTTTATAGTTTAGCACGCTGTTAGCCTGACACATTTAAATCTAAATCACTTTTACTCAGAAGTTATCTGCAGTTAAAAAATGAGACATCGTTTTTGAATCATTTTCACGGGCACTGAAATAAAAAGGTAACGAAACGTGCCGTCTGTACCGAGACCAGATCCTAATTTTACGTTTTTAAGGGTCCCCGGAATCACAGAAATGTAAAATAAATAAATAAAAAAGTACAGATAGCGCGACGATAGAGTGCTCCTGAAGAAGCAGGCGGGAGGTTTTCAAGAAAACATCCATCTCACGGCGCGGGATCAATAGGAGGCAGTGGAGCCGCTGAACGATTGATCCATTTTAGACTACGCTATCAGCCTAATGTACAATTCAATATAATTCACTGGGTTTGGAGAATTTCAAAGCACTATTGCGAATTTTAAGCCGGTTTCAATCCAAAATACGTTGCTCACGCTTCAAAACCGAAAGCACGTGTCCGGACATTCTGAGATTTACTTTCTATTTTGCGCGCACACTTAGCTTTTCCTTGCGTGTCAACTTGCCGCCTCGTCTTTGTTTCGACGCGTTTCCTGACACGCACCCTGACTACGCGTCTTGCCTCCCGTCTGCGACGCATCTGCGCCCGGGCCTCCCTCCAGAATAGCCCCGGCGCTACTTTAACACACT
Source organism: Planiliza haematocheilus (assembly GCA_005024645.1). Classification (NCBI taxonomy): domain Eukaryota; kingdom Metazoa; phylum Chordata; class Actinopteri; order Mugiliformes; family Mugilidae; genus Planiliza; species Planiliza haematocheilus. The sequence goes on along the minus strand of SRSE01000293.1, from coordinate 2,271,505 downwards.
ACCTCATTACCAGGCGTAAATAAAGACGAATGGCCGGCGATATCGCCACAAATTTGTTTCCCATTACACCGGGGTCAGCGGTAATTGTGGCTGGCGCACAACTCCCCTGAGTGTGCGTACAGTTACATTCATATTACAGCTAATGAACAAGGGGCTAACAAATTGTCCTGTAAACCCCCCCAACCCCTCCACCCGCCTTCCCTTCCAGACCTCCACCTCCTCAGCCCCCATTGGGTATTTGCTCTTCGGTGGTCAGCTACAGTAGCAGGCAAAAGAAAGACAGCCTATCAGGGCTAATACCCCCCTTTCTTCCCTTTCTATCGCTCTATTACTCCTGAGAGGACCGCAGAGTCTATTTAGCCTACCCAGGCCTCAGGCGTCGGACCTTTGTGTGTTGAATGCGACATGATAAATGTGAGAACTTGCATGTGTGCAATGCGCCCCTTGCATGCGGAATAATTCAGCAGAGGCTCACAGTGCTGCCATTATGTTGGATGCATTTTGTGTCGTTCCCCCTGTGCCGCCCCGTGTGTGTGTGTGTGTGTGTGTGTGTGTGTGCGCGGGAGACAATGAATGGCGCGCTATCAGATGACAGCGGGCGCAAATGCGACCGTGCGCTATGCGGCCCGTGTTTTTTTCCGTCTGCGCTGACAGGCAGCTGCTCTTAAGGACCTTTAAGTGCCTCCTTATTGCTGTCATTACATGAGTCCTCTAAACGGTAAAATATATCACACTGTTAAACACCAGGCAGGCTCCAGCGGGGAGTAGTGTGGTCTGAAGGTGAAGCTTCAGCGCGGGTTTCGGCGACTAATAAGGCACGTTTGCATTCGCACGCACACGTCGAATGGTGGCGACGCAGCTTCTCCGAGAAATTCAGGGGGTTTTAGTGATTTCTGTTTTCGTTGCTGCTCAGTAGTGATTCCTATAAAACCTCAATTCATCTCTGCATAGATACAATTAACTGATTATGACTAACTTCCATCTTTATGCAAGATCCTTTGCCAGGGGCTTCCCGCAGTATTAACAACATCTTGCAAAAGCAGATTTCATAAACCTGAAACAAACTGGGTATTCTTCCACATTCATCCTAAATAAATGTCATTAGGGTCATCTAAACACTGGTTAATGGAGAAATGTCATCAGATCGGTCCTCTTCTCCTCTTAAAAAGCCGTTGTGTTTTACGAAGGGCGATGAGCCTCCGTTTTAAAAAGTTTAATTTGTTCCTTTGAAACTGCTTCGTGTTGTCGTGCAGAGCCTGCGGAGGGGGGAAGGCGGGGAGGGCAAAGCGAACTCTCTGTCTGTTTTTGTATGCTCCTGCAAGCTCCCGTGATCCATTAGAGGCGCTGAGGATGAATGAATGAGCGCTGCACCCAGAGAGAGTGCAGCAATAGTTTCTTCAGTTCCCACCTTATTGATTTCTGCAAGAAATATAGAACCCCGGGCACGGAGCTGGAAGAGGGAGGACCACACAGATATTAAGTCGTTTTCCCATCTTTTCCAAAAATCTTTAATCAAACTTTAAGTGAAATACTAACATGCCACTTGACGTGACCTTTTAGCCCCGGTATGAATCACCTGTTTCGGCGCCGGGGCTTGGTGGCAGGGAGGGGTTAAAGAGATATTTCCTAATCACAAAATCGCTGCAAGGGAAAAAGAACAAGTTCAGTGACAGAATTAAATGGCCACCGAAGGGCTTGTTTGCCGCTGACCTTTGACAAATGCGAGACAACAAATCTATGTTTAAAGCACTCGCCCCAACCGGATTCCTTTATAGCGCTAAGTGACTCCTGGGAAGGACGGGGCCTTGAAAAGTGACTAGAGCCGGAGCGGAGGAGCTCTGCTACACCAAAACAAAGGAAGATACAATGCACTTCCTGCACAAATATGGCTCTATGAAGGATGATATACAGCGGGATGGGGGATACATGTCTACGGGGAACGAGGCAAACAGGACGATTTGTGAGCATACTAGTGCCTGGCGTATAATGACAAATATGAAATCAATATAGTGACCTTAATTTGCCCAAAGCATAACTGTGATGTAGTACACAGTGTTTCGATTAAAGGAGGTATAAAAAGACGGTGTCTGCGTGTCGCGAGGGCAGAGAGGCCGTGCCCTTTTGAACCCTGGCGCTCACCGAGAGCGTGGCAGCCATAAAAGGAACAACCAGCCCTGTTTGGTCATTGAATAGGCTCCTTATGGCTCGCGGGTAATAACGTCACGCCTCGGGACGTTTTTTAAAAAGAGCCGGCGAATGATAGCTACCAATGTGTTCCGCTACACTGGCAACATTATGGCAGCGGAGGAGAAAATATAATAGCTTGAATATGCTATGAATAACAAAACCTGTCAATACTCACCTCTAGAAGAATCGCTGATCAGACACAGTTCACGTAGCGTGTGTGTGTGTGTGTGAGAGTGGGAATTTACGACATGTGTCCCTGCATATGAGAGCGCGTGTGCGTTTTTGTGTGCGGAGAAATTTTTTTTAATAAAAAGGCGCGCAGGTCCCCGTACGTGTGTTACGTGCTGCTGCTTGAATGCACTACATCTGCAGGAAATCGCACTTTTATGAGGGACAAATGTAAATATGCATACGTTTATATACGTTTAAAGCCATGCCTTTCAGCGGCTCCGCTTTTATGCACACACTACAGTTTTTATTTGTGGATCCAGAAAAAGATTAAATCAATTATCTAACCTCAGCTGTCCAGCTATTTTTAACTCGACCAGACTAAATTGAAAGTCAGTGTCTGCTGATCTTGACGGGGTGTAGATTTCAGAAAACAAAATCAGTGCAAGAGCCAGTTTGCATTTAAATTTTAGATAAAATATCACAATTACACTTTTATATTACAGTTTGGTCAGCAGTAGGGATGTGCGACATTTCATCGTTTACGATATATCGTCAAAAACAATCCCCACGGTAAGAATATGTCACCCCGCGCTAAAAACGATAAATTCTCTTTGATAACGTACATATGTGCGCAACACACTCACAGCCCAACACATGTGGAATATTGACAAATTGACAATGGTGGAAGGCGGAGCACATATGCCGGGCAGCGAGGAGCTCGTTCCTAAACAAGGCTTGAGTTTTAACCCCTTAACGCCTGAATTGATTTTTCAGTTATATAAAGAAATTAAATAATTGTATTGTTGCTTACCACTCCTGCTGGTCCTACAAGAAACTAGTGCTTGCAAAGGGTTCCTAGGAATTGTTTGAATGTGCACAAACCGACATTGGAGTATTACATGAGTTATTTCGGTTGCAGTCTGAACGGAAACAGTGTGTCGCGAATTTACGACACTAGGCACAAACCAGAATATTAGGAAGACCAGAAAATGCACGAGGATGCAGACGCAGCGTCGACTTCATCCAAAGAGTCCGGTAAAAGAACAATAACTCAGATAAAACTTTATGCATTATAGTAAAAAAGAATTGGTGTTTATTTATCGTCATTTTTATCGTTAACGTGATAAATACCAGAAATTATCGGGATAAATGTTTTAGTCCATATGGCCCATCCCTAGTCACCAGTATCACCTAACACTGGCAGAAACAGTCTTGAATTAAAGAGGAGCGCTGGCCCTTTAAATACACGGTCAAGTTCCGTTTTAAATTAAATGCACCAAACCAAAAAGTGTACATATATTTATACAAAACATATTTTACCCAGATAGAATTTTACAAAACAGCCATTAGACAGTTTGTTGTGACATGTTTAAATAAAAGTTTGGCACATTAACACCGGCGCTCACAGGCTAAGCAACCAATAACGTCATTATAGAAAAAAATATTATTACTTAAGGTTAAGAGGAGACAACAAAAAAAAAGCCAAAGGAATTCTAAAACCGAAGAGGGTTTGTAATTTAGTAACCCGGGGCCTCGTTTAAGCCGGACACCGCTGAGCTCGCCGTGGAGCCCGTAAATGAGTCCATCTTGTTTGGCTCTGCCCCCCTGGGCTGCTAGCAGCCGTGGGCAGAATGGCTCGCACAATGGAGCCATTCGGTCAGAGCTTAGCCCTTAAAACAACACGCCACTCAATGATCCCAATGATCCTCCTGGAAAACAATGCCGGGACACATCAGTCAGGGCCTGCGTGGGAGGGAGAGGGGGACAATGATCCCCCTCCCCTGGTGGCTGTCCCGTTGGGAACGTCCTTCCCAAACGGGATGGCTCTTTTCACGGCCTGGGCTGGAAGAGGACAGCTTCATGAGGGCTTGGAGGGTGACTGAGTGGAATACTGTTGTGCTTTTTTACTTTATTGTATTTATTTTTTGGGGAAATTATTAAAATTTAACAATTTGCATCAAAGGCCAACATTTCCCAATAAAGCGTGCCCTTTTTTTTAAATGAAATACTGTTTAAATCAGCAAAATACCCGAGTCAGTAGAGTCGTTAAGGTCCTGAATTAAACAAAAATCTACATTAACTTCCTAATGGGAGAAGAAATGACAGGTAGGGTAAAATGTTTGCACAATTTATGGAGCTGATATCTCAAAGGTACACATTCCTCCCCAAGAATCTCCGTCAAATCAAAATCTGTCGTTTGCATTTTACCGATTCGGACAATAAAGAAAGGGCCAACAACAAGATTGAGACAGTGATGTTGTGGTGCTGAGTACAATCGAGGAGGACTTGGATGAAGCAAAGACCCCCCCCCCATCCACCCCCTGGGTCATAAATACCATAAGGCCTCCAGCATATTACCCAGTGCCGGGCCAATCTCTGTTCATTACTGCTCTCCGCTACTCAGCACTTCATTTAAAACTCACATTCCTCTAATTAACACACACTGCTGGGTACAGATGAGCCAGTACAGAGCCCTGTCTGTCTGTCCCTGGCTTTTTACTGCTCACTCAATTATGTGTCTCTGTCATCACATTTCTTTTACTCTTAATTCTCTCCTCTCGTCTCGCGTCATTTGATTTCCTGCTTCCTCCCCGTCAGCGGGCACCTCTCGGAACAAGATCACCGGGAGCACGGAAAAACGTGCTTCCTTAGCATTTGCGTTAAATAACAAACACAATTAGATTCGAGACGTGCTTTTAGTCTTAGTGCTTTAGTCTTTTTTTGACTTGTGATAGCTAATAAGGAGCAGGAGGAAACATGGCCGCATCAGAATCTGACAAAAAACTGTTTGTCCAACAAATTGGATGTGGTAAATGTTTATTCATTCATCACATCAAGCAATTACCCTGGCACGGAATTAGCTCCATTAAAGTACAAAAAAAAAAGACACGCTTTGCTTTTTAAAGGAAGAAATCACAATCACACAATCATTTCTTCCTCCTCCCGCACTTAAAAACCTCACATTAACTGACTGGTGGTGTTTTTTAACGCTAAATGACACCCAACGGGATGATGCACGGCGATCTGCGTGATGGATACACGAGGCAGAAATGAGATTTCGTTTTTTTTTTTTTTTTAATCGCGTTTTCTTCTTCTGCATCCGTAAGACGCAAGAAAAACCAGCCATTCATCTGGGCTCGCGTTGCCTCGCTCCGCCGTTATTAAAGGAGCCTTCTGTGCAGCTTAAAGTAAATGATTCTGCTTCTATCGCGGCCGCTTATGTGGATCAGATGATGCGTCTACTGATGGGCCCGTAATGGACTTTTCCTGTTCATTAACTGAGTTATAGCACCGGGATTTTATGCTTTGCGGTTCTAAATTGAATAATACATCTCCAATGTGTAAAGTAATATTAATATTTTCAAAATCAATGTTAGTAAAATTTTATGTACACAGTTGTATTTGTTGATGGCGAGCCACTGCAAATAAAGATAAGATTTATGAAGGCCAGGGACTTCTCTCTCTCTCTCTCTCTCTCTCTCTCTTGTTCTCTCCCTCCCTCTCTCTCTTTCTGTGTGTGTGTACTATTATCACAACTGAAACGCTGACCATAAAAAAATTTAATTAAAATTTTAATTAACACCGGTAATCAATAGGGTGTAACATAACATCTCACATATTCTCAGTGGCACGGGGGAAAAATGTAATCAAACAAATACAGAGGGACCAAATATGATGATTTTATAGGCTAATAAGTCCAAGGTAAGTGTTGCAGCACGGGCGGGAAATGTCCTGGCAGCTTTTTCTTTTTTTTTCTCTCTTTGTTGTGTTTGATGTTGTGCCGTAACCTTAAATGATAAGCTCTGGTTTATGTCAGGTCTAAATAATCCTGTTTGTCTTACAACAATCAAAGAGCTGTTGGATATGGTTTTCTGTTACAGATGCTTTCTGGGTGTCGGCAAAAGATTAATGGGCGTGTTTCTGAAGGACTGGTGGATGGGGCGTAGCTGCAGTAAGCGTGTACCTGTTTGTCCAATGAGTCTATTATAAACCTTATGTTGCTCCTATTGTGTATTCAAATGACTGTTGTTTTCTCTGCTGTTAGAAGAATCCGTTATAAAAGCTACGGTGTACCACTTCTACGTATAAATGAATGTCTGCTGCATTGAATCGCTCGCCAACGAACTGAAGGTAAGTCCGTATTCATTCATTTTACGCTGATAATTGTTGTTGAGGGAGGCAACTGTGGTGACGGAGAAGGAGAAGAGTACAGCAACTCGGAGAATGTCATAGGAAAAAATACACTAATGAGCCACAACGTTACGACCGGACCATCTTGTGACGTTTCAGTGTTCTGCTGGGAAACATTTGGACCTGGCATTCATTCGTGTGGATGCCACAGACATGTAGCACCCACCTAGACCAGACCAGGCACCCCCACCCCATAGCAATGACACTCCTTGATGGCAGCAGCCATCCCCAGCAGGATGCAGCTTGATACAGACACAACAACTAAAAAAAGACATGAAGAACATTCAAATTTGCTAAAACTGATAAAGTATCTGTGGGATGATCCACAGATCCCCTCCCCTCAATCCATAGGACCCAAAGACGCCCACTAACAACACCACAGGACACCCTTAGAAGGCCCATGTCAATTCTCTAATGAGTCACAACTGTTTTGGAGGCACAAGGGAGACCTAGGCAATATTAGGAAGGTATTAATCCTAGTTGATTAATCCCAAATTTTTGATCACAATGAGACAACGATCGCAATTTCAGCCCATAACTGTGGTTCCTACCAGAGAAGTGACCACCCTGATAGTGGTTGTGAAGTGGGCTTACGTTCTGCTTGTTTCACTCTGAAACCATGGCAACCAGGAACCTGGAACATCCGCCTGAGAACACAGTCAAACGAAAAACAACATAAAAAGTTGTTGGGGTTTTTTGCCCATGATACGCCATCACCAAATCTCTCCCTCCCACTTTTGGTTCACCTTAACCAAAATACGTCCACGTTTATTGCTTCACTTTGCTGAAGGCCTTAATGCGGCGGCACACACAGCAGAGGCAGCGTTTTGATTTGTAAAACATAAAATAGTCCTTCAGTATTTTAGGAAATAAAGATGAATATAAAAAGAATTTCAGTGACAGATGTGTAATAATGAAGAATATCACATAAAACAGATTCATGTCCTTTCAGCGGGACAGATAAGATTAACACTGGTACAGATGTCAGACTGTAAGCTACTGCTACATAGTCTGTTAGGCTCTGAATTAGCTCGACTGAAGCACGGGCGGCGAGGACAAGAAGAGCAAAGCCGGCGGAAGAACAAAAACAGAGCGAAAGAGAGAGGGAGAACGAGAGTATTAGGGTAATAGTCCCTGAAGATTGTCTGCCACTCTCATCTTTCCTCTCCGCCATTTCTCTCTCTCTCTCTTTCTTTCTTCCTTCCTTCCTTCCGCTGTTGCAGAGGTAATCTCCCACACGTCTTGACGGAGGCGTACCGCGGCCCAGCCAAACAATAAATAAACCGGATTGGCCGCAAAATGGGAATTGCATATAAGGCAATAAAGCAAATTTCAATCACGCTTCATGGGCCTTTTCACTTCGCCGTGGAGGCTAAGTACACTTGTCCATTGTGAGGTTATTGAAACAAAAAGTGAAGAGGGGCTCGGTTTAGAAGCGATTTGCTCAAAGTTTATGAAGAGAGCACTGGAAGAGCAAATCGCTTTTTACCTCATAAACTTAAACTGTAATTATCTAGTCTTTGGTATATTAACGGAAGCCGCCGAGGAATTACTAAAAGACAGAAAAAAGAATCGCTGTAAATAAATGAATTATACAAGGGGAGACATTTTAAAATGCAAGGACCGTTGTAAATGTGAAGCCCGATTGATTTAGTAGTGAATAGGAAGTACATTTAAGAACACTAAATTTTCACTTCCCTTCATCCTCGCTGAATTTATTGCTTTAAAAGAGCATAATCATCTGATTAAATCATGTGATTATTGATCGCAGAGTCTTCTTCTTGCCCTCAGCCCTGAGTCAGGTCAGGGGTCACCATCAGTTACAGCGTTTCACGGGTCTGCCAGACACACACAAAAAAACAAAAAGGGTTTTGGCAACTCACATCTTGAGAATAATAAAGGATACCTTGGTGCAGTGACACTATCTCCAAGAATGCTTGCTGCTCGTTGGACATAAACTGTATATAAATATGAACACGTAAAGGCGGCATCGACTATTGGTTTGCACTGGAGCAGCTTTAAAGCCCATGGATTACCCAGTGTTACTTTTCACACTCTAATACATAAACAGTAGCTACTTTGTGCAATGAGTTACGGTTATAAAGTATGAACATGTTTATTTTTCCGATTTTCGTTCCATTAAGCTCGCTAACGCTAACGGCGCGGCGTTTCCGGGACTCGGGGGAGAGCGGCAGACTGAACGAATTAACCGTCAATCACCCAGAAAACCTCAAAGCGTTCTATAAGACTTTAGATCTTATTAGACGGAGCAATAGTTTTCTACCAGTACACGTTGCGGGGCACAGATTCAGCAGATGAAACCGTAACGGCGGTGGTGGTTAGCACTGATGCCTCACAGCAAGAATCTTCTGGTTTTGAATCCAGGCGTTTTCTGTTTGCACCTTTTCTCCAGGTTCTCCGGCTTCCTCCCACCATCCAAAGACATGCTGGTTAGGTTCCCTGATGATTCTAAATTTGCCGTGAGTGTGAATGGTTGTCTGTCTCTCTGTGTTAGCCCTGCGATAAGACTGCCTACCTGTCCAGGGCGTACCCCGCCTCTCGCCCACAATACAAGCGGTTGCAGAAAAAGAACGAATGAGGAGACGTTCATACTCCAAGCATCTCGAAAAGGACTTGTTTTCCCACCTCCCGCGTCACAGACTTTCCGTTTACTCGTGTCCCGTCGCATCCTGCAACCTTTAGCCTTTCCTCCAGCTGTGTTGTCTCAGCATGTGTAGGTATGCCTCCGGATGAGAGTGTCAGGAATGAGCCGAGACAGACGTAGGTATGCGTGTGCGCGCCTCAGATGCCGATAAAAGGCCCAGCTCCCCAGACCTCGGAGTAACCCGGCGACGACAAATAGTTTCCCTCTCTCTTACTCTCATCACCGCCCTCGACCCTAACTGCGAATTTCATCTGCAAACAGCTCGATTCGACGAACAAATGTTTGTCCAGCTTCGAAAGAGTGTTCGGGCTGAGCGTTTTCAAGCAAATGTTTTACTTTCCCTCCGTGGCTCTCTTTCTACGCTCGGCCTCGTTGTCTGCTCCTCTATGAAAAAATAAATAAAATAAAATCCCCCTCTGAGGTATTTTATTGTGAAGATGAAATGCGAGCTGTTCCATTTGTTTTAGGAGCTTTGTCTTTTTCAGGGGAGAAAGCGTCTTCTGTAATTCTTAGACAAGTACAGAGCACAGATGGCGCGACTCCCGGTGGAAAAACAGACTTTCTCCTTCTCCGTCCCTGGTGTCAAACTCGCCGTCCAGCTTTCCAGTGAAAAGATTTTTTACTGCTCACATCTAATAAATATTTAGGATTAACTCAATGAAACGATGCAAACACAAATGAAATGTGTTTAATGGGCATCCTGTCCGTCGGAGGAGTTTCAATAGGGCACCACTGAGGTGTGAAATGGCTACAACAGGCAACACAGCGCTCACATGGTCTCTTTGTGTCTCGCTCGCACACTCATACGCTCACACACACACACACACACACAGGCGCGAGAGGGGGAGAAGAAAAAAAAAAGCACCTAATATTTTCTGTCAGCGAGATCGCGCATACCCCCAACCTTCAAATAATTTACTGCCGTGTGTCTACGGAGTGTTTGGTGCAAAAGTGTCACTAAATCTCAGCCCTCAAAGTCAAACGTCAGGTAAACCACAGAGAAATAATGTTTATTTTCTCTCAGCCCTGGCCCCGTTCTTAACCATGCTGTCAGTACGCCGGTAGCTCGTATATCTCACAAATTCCCTCATGATCTGTACAAGTAGCCTCTGAATAGTGACTGGAAACCCTCGCGCCGCAGCCGGTTCTTTATTGCACGTAAGTCCTGACAATGACACCCAACTTTCGCTGCGGCCCGGGGACTCGTTTTACAAGTCCCGGCTGCAGGCGCTTACCTTAACAGGCGCTCTGATTAACGGAATAAATTAATGGGACGTGGCTGGCGTCGCGGCGTGCAGGGTGTCTGTGTCCCCGTGCGGCACTTTCATGCGCATTGAGTGGTATTTACATGGGAAAATAATCAGTATTTATCACTGGCGCGTCGTGGCTCCGCTTCTCTCACCGCTGTCCTCGTCTTCAGAGCCACAGCAGGGCTCACCTTCATGTGTGCCGAAAGGACACTGAAACGGAGTCCAGATGTTCATTCTTCTTCTAATGTGGGGCGCCTTATATCCTTTACGAGTGTGCGACAAACTCTAAATGTTAAACCTTTGATTTGATTTTATGCTCTATAAATCCCCGATCCGGCATAACATTACGTATTATCACCTGGATAATATTGTGTAGGTGTCCAAAACAGTTGTCTCATCAGAGAATGGACATGGGCCTTCTGAGGGTGTCCTTTGGGGGCTTTTGGGTCCTATGTGTTGAGGGGAGGGACGTCTGTGAAGTTTGGGATCTAGTGAATTTGGAGACCAGGTCAACACCTTGTGCAGTTTTTTGTGTTGTTCTTAAAGTGTTTTAAAGCGTCGCATCCTGCTGCCATCAAGGAGTGTCATTGCTAGGAGGTGGGGGGTGAAGGGGTACCTGGTCCGGTCTAGGTAGGTGCTACATGTCTAAGTAACATCCGTTTGTTACATTGCATTGAACGTTGCATTGTCCCAAGATGGCCAGTGTTATTTACTTCGCCTGTGAGTAGTTTTAATGTTGTGGCAGATCGGCGTGTCTTATTATATTATTAAATGGCGCTAGGCTACAATGCACGCTGGATAAGCGTCAGACTCTCTTCAACCTTAAAGAAAAAATGCTGAAAATGTATGCATGCACATGTTTGAGGTTGTATTTATCCGTGTGTTGTATATTTTAGGACACACACACACATCCAAACCATCCTCCCGCTCTCTAAATGATTATGTCTGCTTGTGCTTAACCCCCCTAAACCCCACACACCTCTGTAATAGAATTTTTCAACCCCCATGAGCAAAGCTGCGCGCCCCATTTTACTCAAAATCCTCGTATCAAAAATGCCTTCCCGCGCACACAGACAGACGGGAGCTAAACACAAAGGAGGAAGGACGAAAGCAAGCGGGCAGGTACAAGCGCCACCCAGCAGCCCACCCTCGGCCGCTGCTGTCATACATACTCGGCTGACCCCTTAAAGATTCACAGTGGGGCATTCTCTAATAACAAATCATTTCTTTCACAGTATGCTTTTTAATCTGGCCGTGCTTGACAGGGCCCATCCTTTCCGCTGAAGGGGAAGACCACTTAGAGGCCAGGCCAATAAGGCCCAGCAGCCCTGTGGCCTGACTGGGGTGATTTGTCAGGCCCCTCCGGCGCGCCTGCGCCGGTCGCGCCGATGGATTTATCCCAAGGTAAATGGAGATAGCCCTCGCCCGCCGCGGGCCCGGCACTCTGATTACAGACCCCCTCGTTGGAGTTGCATTGATAGATGTTGCTTGTGTTTATCTATTTACAATGCCACTAAATCTGTGAATACAATGTTACACGGCGGAGAAGGGGTACGACTTGCAGAGAGGGAGCAAATCCTGCACGGTGTGATTTATGCTACGCTATGCAGAGCAATAGAGAGACAGCGGCAGATGAAGGGCCCGGGATGAAACAGCTTGGCGGGGCAGAGGTTGTTGTTTTGCATTGGGGTTGGAAGGGCAATATGATGAATCTCATGCGTTTCTCACAATGGGGTGCTGTCCACCGTGCCATAAGAATAACAAACTCGCTGCAAAAAGGAAAGGGGTGGGGGGGAGCATTTCAGGAACGCAAGGGGGGGAAAGTAGAATGTACTTTCGCGACAACAATGGGGAATCCAATCCGAGATGAGCAGTGAACATTCATCCCAGCACTCCCACATCTGTGGTGAAGAGTAATTCCAGCCAGGAACAATCGCCGGGACAGGGCCGAGTTCAGACAGCCTCTTCTATCTCAGTCCTATCCAGACAATCTGCACAGATATGCAGAGAACACATGATACCGTACATGGAGCATGGAGCCATGGCCGAATTTGCTGTCTCCGGAAATGATTAGCGCAGGGTGCAATACCCCAACCGCTGCCACTGTTACTCCGCCCAGGAATATCTGCATTACCAGTTCATTTCTACTCACCGATCACCCCGATCCTAACTGTAGCAAGGGCACTTGTGGCGAATGACGTAAATCCAGCAAGAGGACAGTGAGATACCGCATGCTCTATTATTTAGATGTAACTTTATTTAAACCACAGCATTTAGGGTGGAGGAGAACTTCACTCCCGTCTGATCAAAAGGACTTTTGCTTGCTCCCAGTTGAGACTAATCTTTAATACCTGTTGAAACACAGCTCTTACACCTCAAACACAGCAAGACGCAAGAAAATCACATTTGACAGCATTAGCCGCTAGACAACCGGCTTCCAACCACCATCCACGTCCTTAAGCCGCTTCTTCCTTCCCACAGCACAGCATCCCCGACCGTGCACACCCACGCACCACAACAAACCCCCTCCTCTCTCCCCTACCTCCTTGGAAAGCTTATGTATGGCGCTCTCATTGTTTCCTCAGCCTATTGAGGTAAAGATAACTGTGGGATGTGAGAGAGCTGAGTGATTATACATCAGTAAAATCACAGGGGGCATATATCACTGCCACCGGGACACACCCACCGGAATGAATTGGGTCAAATGAGAGCAGTGCATCGGGCAGGGCGCACTGACAGTTACTAATGCACCTCCCGTGGCCACTAATAGGAGTGTACAAATTGCAAGAGGTTTGTAAACTTTGCCTGTTCGGGGCAGAGCAGCCGAGGCTTGCAGGCAGGCTTTGCCGCCGTGGTATAGGTGGGTAACTAAATCAACACTTCGGCGGCGCACCGGGATGAAGGGGCGGGACTCTATTCAAGGAAAGAGGAGGGGAGTTGCTTCTTTAAGCATCGGCCTCACCTACGAGGCAGGTGAGAGGAGGTGAGACAGAGAATGCGGAAGATGGATGGTGACAGAAATGGACTTCAGACTCTAGTCACTACTCTTCTGGTGCACCTGATGTTTTCAAAGATCTTTAAGATCAATGATCGTGATCTTTCACTAAGAGTTTGGATGCACAAATACTAAGAGTAGGAACCAATGCATAGTGACACGCCTAATCACACCACGTCCTTTCAACTGGTTGACTACACACAGGGAAAAAAAAGAAGAAGCAAGCAACGGTTATGAAAACATTTGATGAGTCCTGTCTAGGAGATGAATGTGTCGGAGGCCTCGCTGCTGTTAGACAGACAGGTGGAGGCTGAGGAAGGAATGTTGCACCCTGTTCTCTGATCCTGCCATAACACTCAGTTTGTCCTCCCCACGGACCTGTTGTTTTATCACACTACAACATCAGCGAACACAGACATGCCCAGCATGAGAAGGGCGCCTCAGCGAGAGGAGGGGGTCATCTGCCCCGTGAAGCTACGGCTTGCACGTGTGAGCCGGGCTTTTTGACTGACGCCAAAAAAAGCAGACATAGGTCGATAGCGTGCACGTCTTGGGACGCCGCGAAGCTTGCGTGAAATTCAGAGAACGGGAGCTCGGTGTTATAGATCCATGCGCGTAGCTGTATAATTGAGTGTTTAAGGGCTTTAAGGAGGTTATTCGGAGTCACACCTGTCTGCTGCAGTTTGCACTGAGGCGAGGGGAGGCACAACAGGCATGCAGTGTCTATACATGACTGTGCACCTGGAGAGGGGGACCTGATAGCTGCACGCACATAGAGCAACGGCGCAAAGAAGGGACGCTCTGAATGGTGCGCTGCTGTTTCCTGTTCAATTATTTTTTAATGAATGAGCAGCACGGCATTGTTATGCACCCTTCAGTTTAATATTACAGCCTTTAAATACGGTAGATGCAGTTAATTAACGTTAACTAAAGACGCTCTTCATGCACGATCAGTAAATTCTGCAGCCTCTGTATGTGGAGAAGAGCGTGTTAGGCTAAATCCCAAACTGCCCTTTCTGTTACGTCCAGCTCTATGTTCAGCTATGTACCAGTATGGTGTGACTTGGCCCATGGCTTGGCAGCGGACTCTGAAGCCTTTATGTGCATGTGTGCATGTGCGTGTGTGTGTGTAAGGGAGTGTATGAAGCTCGGTGACCTCAGATGTGTACAACACCTGTGTCCACTAAGCGCTAGATGTGCTAAAGACCTGCAGCTGCTACACCCATCTCCTCCGCTGTCTCACTGCGTCACACAACATGCTTTCACACACACGTAGACGGACAAACACACACACACATGTGCACTCTCATGAGCCGTAACCAATAAACCTAAGCACACACAAGACATGTTAATGTAAGCTATATGTGTCCAAACTGTTTTCCAGACGTCTTCCACATCCAGTCACAAAACATACGCATGTGTTCACTCTGAAACACACACACACAGGCACATGTACGCTCTCTCCCTCTCTCTCTGCAGGATTATGACATGTTATTAATTGCCGCCATTATCAGCGACAGCTTGCCTGAGAACTGGGCCTTCCTCTGGGGGGGGGCAGCATTGCACCATACAAAATAAAAAAAAAGTGAGAAAGAGAGGAAGAAACACAGAGAGGAAAAGGGCAAATTGAAAGAGTGACTGAGGGATGGATGGAGGAAAGGAAAGAGGAGGGAGAGAGAGAGAGAGAGAGGGTGAAATAGTGGAGGTGTAATGCGTCACGCGGTGCGATGCAACACCCTGCCCAAAAGGGATTGTGGGACTGTGAATAATTTATCAGAAAACATTTTTCTTGGTCCTTTCCACAGACCTACAAATCCTCCCTGAGCTCTCTTTAGAGGAAGATAATGTACCGTGTGTGTGTGTGTGCATGTGTGTGTGAATTTGTATGGACAGTCCCACAGCACATCAACATACACCGATCAGCCACAACATTAAAACCACTGACGGGAGAAGTAAATCACATTGACCATGTGTCAACCATGTGTCAATTCAGTGTTCTGTTGGGAAACGTTTGGACCTGGCATTCGTTTAGATGTTACCTGGACATGTAACACTCACCTAGACCAGACCAGCAGGATGTAGACACACAAAAACTGTTTAGGAACAACTCAAAAAAACACAAAGACCTGACCTCCAAATTCACTCCATCCAAACTGATCAAGTATCTGGGGAATGATCCACAGAGGCCCATCCCCTCAACCCATAGGACCCAAAATCCTAAATCTTATTAGATGGCACAAGATTACGGAGCCATCTTCCGTTTGCACTTTGCAGTGATACTTTATTTTACTTTGTTTATGATAGGTAAATCATAAACAGAGATATCATCAAGCTCGTCTCACAGTTAAATCACAGACGCAGAAATCTCTGAACCTCGTCTCAGGTTCACCCCCCCCCCCCCCCCCCCCGCTTGCACATAGCGTGCGGGAGAAATTGATTGGAAGGAGTTTGAGGGAGAATTCGATTGTCAACAGCGCCCTGGCATCGCAACTCCCTCAGCCCATTCATCTGTAGCAGCAGAAAAAACAGTTACATGAACTGTCACACCCAACTCTACTGTTAATTTAAGGTAATTAGCGAGCGAGTGATTCCCAATACATCATGGTGCAACTGGCAGACTCCACAATATTTCACAGCCAATCTGTTACCTTTGCAGACCCGCCTCTTCCCCCCTCTGTGTCCCCCCTTCCCTCCCTCCTTCCCTCCCTCTCTCTGTGTCTCTCATTTGCAGTAACTACACATGCAAACACACATGTCCCTGCACGCCGATACTGGCATTCTCTGTGACGATAACGCGTGAACGGGCTGGAATTAATACCTTCCTGTCAGTGTACTGGCATGGCAACCAGTTTTTGGAAAATTAAGCAGTAATTACTTTATTTTTAAAAGATGTGTCTATATATAGACAGTGTCATTTAGAGTTGTTAACAGTTTAACAGTAGTAGTTCAAGCTTCTGCGTCAATTTAGTGACGTAGCTACGGCAAAAGTGCAGAGCATACGCAGACGTGTCTAGTGTCGTAGCTGATGTGCACCTCCCCAGAAATGTAACTGCGCGCTGTGGCGACGCACTCCCCAAGAGCTGTGATTGATCGACTTGGTAGTAGCATGTTTCCGCTTTGGGTATATCCAGCTCCTTCTCCATCTCCGCAATTTTCGATCAGATTGTTGGATCAATGAAGATGGAACACATCAAGGAAAGGCTAACTGAGGAAGTTCGGGAGATACAAACATTTGTACGACTCATCTTCAGCGAAATATCGGTGAAAGGTTCCGTCGCCATTGTTGAAAGTGAAGCAGGAAGTAGAAACAGAAATGAACCCGACTGGCAAAAAAGACGCAGGACCGATTAGCATTTGAGTGCCGTTTTTACAGAATGAGCCAGACTGATGAGTACACAAGTATAAATGGCTCGCACTACTAGGCTACATACGTAGGTTAAGGCGTCCAACTGCCGTAGTACCTTAAAAAGTCTTAAGACAAATGGCTCAGAATATTATAAACCAGGTCCTGACTTTGTCTCTGGTACGGCTAGTCGCAAATTCAGGTCCCACTGAGGAAGACTGATTAAAAGTGAAACTCACCGTCTAGTGAAAGCTAAGACATTAGACGTGTTTCATTAAACTGGAACGTTGTCTGACTAGGGCTAAGGGCTAACCCTGCTAGCATGCTACAGAGGAAGGAGACCAGCTGGCGCATAGACAAAATGTTTGAGGTGGAGTTTGTTCTCTAGAATTTTCCTTCTATAACAACAAGTATGTCAACAAGTACCATAAGTATGTAACTTATAAGACTAACTGTTTGTCTTGCAGCGTGTACCAAACAAAGATTTCACACAGAACCGAACAGTACCGCACAGTTTGAAGAGGATACACTCACTGGACCCCACATCGGCCGCAGGTTTTGTTTACGACGCAGCAGTAAATCCCCCGACAAGAAACGAAAGCTGGGTCTAATTTCCTCTGCTGAATTGATGTCTTTAATTGTGCATTAAATTTGATGACAGTTTCCAAGAAATGTTAAATATGTGTTTACTGAACATTTGGAGGGCAGCGCAGTGGTTAGCGCTGATGCCTCGCAAGAAAGAAGGCTCCGGGTTCGAATTCATCGGCCAACTGGGGCCTTGCTGTTTGTACGTTCTCCCTGTGTCTGCGTGGGTTCTCTGTCTTCAACCCATCGTCCAAAGATGGTGATTCTAAACTGGCTGTAGGTGTGAGCCCTGTGTTAGCCCTGCGATAGACTGGCGACCTGTCCAGGGTGTACCCCGCCTGTCGCCTGATGAGAGCCGGGATACGCTCCAGCTACTCCTCACGACCCTCCAGAGGACAAGCGTGCAAATTTGCATTTACTAAAACACAACAATTTTTTTTCCCCTTCCATCCAGCATGCCATTTTGTGTTTGTTAAAACTGTGCAAACAAAGACGGACAGTTGCCAGAAGGTCAGTTTCTCCACAGTTTACAGCGGTTTATTCGCAAATACCACAATAAATAACAAAATGAATATCTTGTGATTGAGGAAGAGAGAAGAAAACCTGCGCCTGTGAGAGGCCAGTGACCAAGGAAAAGGTGTCAAAATAACAGCAGCGCGCTCCAAAGAATCTAGTTCATTTCTGACAAAACAAACAGATGTCACATGTGTACTAAACATACCACTCCTCGGCCACAGAGGCTTTCAACTCCCCGAGTTCAAAGATGATGATCTAGTGCTTAGGTAGGTTTGGTTTAGTTTTCATGTCTGGGAGTGTTTGTTTTCAGACTCTATGCAGTTGTTAATTTGTGTTTGAGTGAGTCTGTAAATTTACACACAATTGCAAATACTGTACAGAAAAAGTGTGTCAACAGGACATAACATCTGGCTTGTATTTACCCGTATGTCTCAAAAGATGGAAACAGAGCTGGGGACGTGGAAACAGTTTATATGCAACTCTTCTGCACATTTTTATGAAATGCATGCAGACACTCTTGCATGATACACAATACAAAGATCTCAATCATTGCATGCTAAAAGACTGTACCATTTATTATTTAGTTGCACTTTTGTCCACATATAGCTAAATAAGTCCTGTTTTAATAGCAGTTTACGAAATATAGCGATCTAGGAGAGAGCGGAGCTACGAAATTGAGAAATAAGAAGTGATTCTTTCCATCTACTGTAAATCTCCTACAGTCTGAAACAGTAGTTAAGCTAAATAAGACGTGTGAACGTTCAAAGAGGGTGCAGTGCAGCAGTGGCACAGCTCCAGAGTCATCAAGCTAATAGTTATATTATGTCTAGCACGGTGAGGAATGGCAGCACATTACCTCCACGTCGAACAATTGACGGAAAATCTATTACGGCGCCGACAGCTTCATGTACCCACAGCCATTAGAAAAGCTCAGAGCTTTAATATTTTGTAAAAGCAGAACATGTTCTATGTTTCTGCTCGGTTTCAGAACCAGCGGGCCTCTGGCTCTCACGCGGAGCAGCTGGGGAGGTGTGCGGCTACTTTAGCTCGCTGCGCCGCATCAATCTCTTCTTCAGCCCCTCAGACGCTCGCACGTACGCCGATGAGCCACAGCATTAAAACCGCTGACGTTGACCGTCCTGTGACAGTGCAATGTTCTGCAGGGGGAAATCTGGACCTGGCATTTGTGTGGATGTTACTCAGACGTGTATCAGACTTGACCAGGCACCCCCCACCCCATAGAGATGACACACCTTGATGCATAGGCACATATACAAAACCGGTTTAGGAACAACTCAAGAAGGTAGTACAGGGTTGACCTGGCCTCCAAATTTACTAGATCCCAAACTGATCAAGTGTCTGTGGGATCCACTGGAACAAGAAGAGGCCCATTCCCTCAACCCATAGGACCCAAAGGCCCCCCCACTAATAAGACACCAGACACCAAAGGAAACCCTCAGAAGGCCCATGTCCATTCTCTGTTGAGTCTTTTCTGGAGGCACCAACGAGACCTACACAATATTAGGCAGGTGGTCGTAATGTTATGCCTAATTGGTGCATGTATTGAAGGACAAGTGTACCAGCACTAATCAGCCAATCGGCAACCACCAATTAGTGTCCAATAATATAGACAGAACAAACACAAGGAACAAAATGGTAAAAGATACAACCCAAAACTAGCAATAGAGATGGCCGCACAAGAAAGACAAAGGCGATACAACAGCGGTTAGAGATATTTGTATTGTGTTTTTTTCCATTTTGCCATTCATTCATTTATTTGTGTGTAATCCTCAGATCACTGTCATTGTGGTATGGGGCCTTCAAAGGAGCCTGATGATTGTGTTGGTAAATGGTGGCGTGTCTGTGAGTCGCTGTATGAGTGTGTAATCAACTCTACCTTACTGTGCGGTCGACAAACACAAACAGAAAGAACAGCATAAACACTCACGCTCCCTTGCATCTCCAGGATTTATGTTTCCAGCGGTAATGGTGCTGTCTTTCTTAGCGGTGGCACTAATGAACCTCAGAGAATCTGAGTCAGATTGGAAAATGGGCTCCCCTCGGTTCCTCAAGAAAGAAAACATAAGGAGAAGTTTGTTTTGTTTAAAACTATTTTTTCCACAGTGTACACAATGGATTGCCAAACATCCAGCGTGACTGTTATAAATGTGTGTGGATTTTTTATTTTTTTATTTTTTTCTCCCTGTAAGCGGGGCGTCTATTAACATTTTCAGAACCTTAGTTTAGGGCAAATACAAGGTAATACGAGGTCAGAATACTGATAGCTCAAGAGGAGTGGTTTTGTGCTTGCACAGCAGCGGAGCAGTCGATACGTCTCTGCTGCTTTTTGGCTTGTCCCGTTGTCTGATTAGCAAGTTAAGGTTGTGCGAGTGAGAAAGGCCCTTTCTGCTTTAAACAAACAGACCACGCCGTTTCCCTCTGCTTCTAAACTTTCCCTCTAAAACAAAGCAATAGACTTTGTGTTGCTAAAAGTCACAGCCATTGATTGGTGAAACAATCGTACATTGATTTGTAGTTCACAGTTGGTGGTTTGTGGAAATCCCAAGCACCGCTTGCCTTGGTAACCCTTTATATATTTCCTATCACTCTATACACTGATCAGGCATAACATTATGACCACCTTCCTAATATTGTGTAGTTCTCCATTGAGCCTCCAAAACAGTTGTGACTCCTCAGAGAATGGACATGGGTCTCCTGTGGTGTCTGGCAACACAATATTGTTAGTGGGGGGGCAGGGTTCGCGATAACCGAATATTTTCCGTCATTGACTGTTTTTTAGTTTTGTTTTTTTAAATGTGACGGAAAAATCTGAAGGCCATTCGCCATTTTGACAGATTGCAATGCACACCCCTGATCACTCGGTGGTGAGTGACCTCATTAACTGGCTCTTGTCTCTCATCGCAGTTTGCGTTCCAAGCATTGCGGAACTTTTGTCGGTGCACGATTTCCTGGTACACCGATTATACTGATGCACACGGCAGAGCTCGGCTAACCATATGTCTACATCTAGTATATACAGCCAATTGTCTATGTCTATGCAGCTAACGGCTACCAAAGTGGAATTTGCGTACCACCGAAGCACTTCAACACTTCGGTACCGCCTAAGAGCTGATTACGCTAGCAGTCCCGTTCCGAGTACGGACAAGACGTGTCGATAGCTTTGGGTCCTATGGGTTGATGGAGGGGCCTCTGTGGATCATCCAACAGCTATCATGCTATCTGCCAATAAAATATCATCAGCGCCTCTATCGCTCCATCTGGGTTCACCCTGCTCCCCGAGCCCACTCTTTATTATGAATTTGTTGGTAGGAACCAAAGTCAAAGCGGCACAATGGTGTGGTGGTTAGCGCTGAGAAGGGTCTGGTTCGAATCCATGTTTCATTGTGGAGTTTGCATGTGCTCCCTGTGTCTGTGTGGCTTCTGTCCGGGTACTCCGGCCCAAGACTTGCCGGTTGGGTTCATCAGTGATTCTAAATTGGCTGTAGGTGTGAGTGTGAATGGTTGTCTTTCCTTCTGTGTTAGCCCTGAGATAGACTGGAGACCGATGCCCAATGACAGCTGGGATAGGCTCCAGCCCCTCTGTGACGCTCCAGAGGACAAGCAGTTACAGAATGAAACAAATTCAAGGACACTGTCTACATTTTTTAGTCAGTCAACTGTATCAGCAGCTCATATTGGTTGTTGCATCAATCGGTACTTGGTTCAACTTGGTACCTACCTATATAGAGCCATTGTAGTTAATGACGGTTTATTCCTATTGTTACTAGATCGTCCTGGATCTCTTGCCGCCACATGGCTGCTAGTGTCATTCCGTGGTTACAGCAGCGTTCACCACATTCATACCAGGACACTTTTTAAGACGTGTTGTGGTTTTGAATGCACTGCTTTTGAGAGTCTGGCAGCAAAAGTTTGGAGATGCAGCCATGCAGAGGATGTGGCACGGAGAGGCCATGGAGATCAGCAGAGTAAATCTGTGCTGCGCCCTCAACTGTCAAACTCTGAGTGTTGAGTGTATTAGGGGAATATGAAAAGAGTATATTCAGTTTTTTGTTTTTTTTTATCGACACTGTCTCAGTGAACATGAGGAAGAAGGACAAAGAGAGAGAGAGATCAGGGGCGTCACTGTGGTCTGTAACAATCTTCATCTGATTTGTTTTTCCTCCACTACCTTCACTACCTTTCTTTTTTTGGGGTTGTTTTTAAATCTTTCTCAGTATACCTGAGTGAAAATGTGAGCAGACTCAGACTGTGTGGTTGCTAGGCAACATTTGCAATATGGAGGCAAATAATGTCAGGATCCAGGTTTGGTTTTGGTTGGCCTACTGTCCTTTTCTACCTATCTCTTCCCTCCCTGTTGGGTTTCTCCTCCTTCTGATCCTGTGCCTTTATTCTTCTCATCCTTTGCTCTTTCTTTTTCCTTTTCTCTCCCAGCTCTTTCCCTTCTCTTGTGTCTGTATGACTGCACAGTGGAGATTTCCACGCCTGGCAGATGAGCAGTGCCTCTAGCCAGCAGGAGCAGCGGCAGCCGTGAGCATTTATCAAAGCCGTGCTCCGTAATGACCACTCAGCAGTGGGGAAATTGAGCTGACCCCGAGGCCAAAGCTGTTAGAGGGGGACTGGTGGGAAGGCCAGTGGGGTCAGGCCATCCTTGTCCCACCCACTTAGTGGGCAGTTAGCGCTGAACCATTAGTTTACTGTTTGGAGGCCTCACAGCAATCCCCTGCACAGTACACAACCTGACTCGCACACAATGTGGACGACAGCCCCTCTGCCCAATCTCCAGCACTTCAATGTTTACCTGACACAAGTTGTAAAAGGAAAAGAGTCAAAGAAACCGAGGGGGTAAACTTTGTTGGCTGCCAGTAAATGCTTGGACTTGGCACTATCAGGAACCATTTCTCTGTTGTTGTACTGAAAGCAGGTCAAGACAATATGGGCAAAGTAGATGTAGCTTTATTTTACATGTTGTGAAAAAGAGTTGGTATTCACTCGGGGTGAAAGCGAGACACAATCTGCTGGGAGTCAAATTCAAATGATTTTCAAATTTGAGCAAATTATATTTCACGTACACTGTTGCCCATAAAGTTGGAATAAAACATTTTTTACCTGTTCTTGTGAAATGACAGAGGTTTGTATGAATAGGAATAAAAAGAAGAATGTGTCTGAAAGCAAAATTATTACACATTTATTTGTTGCAGTGTGCATTGCATAAGTTAAGCTAAGCTAAGCTAAGCTACGATACGATACGATACGATACGATACGATACGCTACGATTCGCTAAGCTAAGCAAAGCGAAGATAAGCTAAGATAAGATAAGATCAGATAAGATAAGATAAGTTAAGATAAGATAAATTAAGATAAGCGAAGATGCGCATAGTAAAGATAAGACTTTATTTATCCCCGTGGGGAAATCAAGGGGTTACTGCAGCAGGGAACAACAGTGCAAAATACAAACAATAGAATAACGTAAGACAAGAGAAGCTATATAAAAATACGTATGTTGAGGTACAAAACATATTTGCATATTCTTGTTTGACCAACAGTGTGATTAAACGCGTGAGGATCTGCTCCACTAGTTTATTCCCATTCTTATCAGAGGCCCTGCACGGTAAGAAGCATCCACGTACACAGATGACGGGTTTCTCTCACGCCTTACCTCGCGCACATTGCACATTCCTCCCGCGATGCCTCGGCCTCGCGACGGAGCTCGGTTTGTGATGAGCATTCCCCTCTGGCGGACCCGAAATCAGACTCTTTACTCACACCATCACCGAACCATTTACCGCCTGACATAAACACGGGTTTTTCCACGCACACTTAGACACAACAGTGCAAACGAGTTGGGAGCAGGGGTCTAATCACTCAGCGTTTGTGGATCATCTCTTGACATACAGTTTTCAGAGAGGCAAATGTAGCATTTGAGAATAAAGACTGGCTGTAAATATATGAATTAATCCATATCTTTATTAAGCGAAAAATCTCTCCCGTCTCTGCGCGACCACATTTGACCTTTGTTGGTCTCTTTCCAGACTCTGTGGAGACATGACAATTACCCCAGCTTGTTAATGCTGGGAAGTCGCACTGAGACAGATTACTGGCTCTAGTTAGCATTGTTTAACTCAGCTCTGTCTTCGGGCACTTGCTGACAACAGTCCAGGGGCCGCCACGGGGCAGAAAACCGCAGGGGAGCCGCACACACACACACACTCACACTCACACAGACAATCAATATGGACGCAGATGGGAAAAGAGGTGGGGGCAGAAAAAAGAAAAAAAGAAAAGAGCTGGAATAGTCATTTTCGCTTGAGAGGCGCTCCCCTGAAAGCCATGAAATAAAAATCTGAACTTTAAAATTGATAAGGATTGATTTCGCTGACACGGGATCATAACATACACCCCTTCGGAGACTGGCGGTGGCGAGGGCTTACAGATGCCGGGGCGCGTAAAGGAGACCGGGGGAGGACGTAAATCTGACTACAGCACAGCAATTAGCCTTTTACTGCGGAGAAGATATGGAGAATCTTTACGGTTTCATCAAACGGCATTAGGCATGCTCTGGGCCGGGGGGGGTTTTCTGCGGGAAGACAAATGCTAGAATAAACTTGTTTGGACAGATGGATTGGCTGGAATTCCTCACAAAGTTCACTATTTTCCCTCACAGATCCATATAGATCACTAGTAAACGGTTACTTCATTACGTGGCTTCTATTAAATGTCACACAGTGTTTGAGCAGTAAGTACAGCGACCAGCTCAGCGGAGCGCTCACCCTAAATGACATTTTTCAACAATGTTTTCAAAGACAAAGTGCGACGTCGGATAGGTTTTGAGTAAATGCGTCTCGGTGTTTACAGAAACCGAGGGAAAAGTGGACGACTTGAGGAGGAAAAAAGCGACACGGAGATCATTTTTTACCCGTGTAACAAAAGCACATCCTCGCAGTTTTGATGACTGCTCATTCTCAATTTACGTTATGAATTAGAAAACAACACTGTCTGTCGCGTGCGCCTCAAAAACAAATACTCAGGCCCCCCCATCCCTCAGAATGCAAATGAATTCAAATGAGGGCCGTGGAGTGGAGGACGTGATTAGTCTGAAGGAGAGAGAACTCGCTCCTAATTCCAGATGAGTGATTAGGAGGAATGAACAGGGAGGTCTTGATCAAAGCTAACATTGTAAGCTAACATTGTACTGTATGCTGGTGAGCAGATGGCGAGCCATAAATCCTCGCCCCGGCTCTGACACGTATTAGCATTTAGTTAGCAGCCCACAGCTTGCCAGCCATCGAGGTAATATCTCCATCAGATCACTTTGGAAGCGGTGATGGAGCGAGTTGGGGGAGATTTCGGAGCTTTCCGCCACCGTATTGTGCTTAGTTAGATGGAGGTCTGGCTGCGCCGTGAAGTGTTGCTGTAGGAGACCGCGTGTGTTGACAAATCTGCTCGTCAATGCCCATTTACCTGCGCGGAGCTTTCTCTAGCAGCGGCGACATCATTTACCTCAACGTGTAAAAAGCGCTGGTGTACACGACTCACAACGCCATGGACTGGCATTAACCTGATCTAAATTTAAAATCTTTTTATTCTCATAATTAACTTAACTAAACTATACTTAATAAAATTAAGAAAACATATACACCGATCAGCCACAACAATAAAACCACTGACAGGTGAAGTAAATAACATTTACCATCTTAAGACAATCCAATGTTCTGCTGGGAAACTTTTGAACCTGGCATTCATTCATGTGCATGTTACTCAGACATGTAGCACCCACCTAGACCAGACCAGGCCCCCCCACCTCATAGCAATGACACTCCTTGATCCCCAGCAGGATGCAGCCTGACACAGGAACACACACAAAAACGCCTTAAGAACAAAAAACATGAAGAACAGCTCAAGGTGTTGACCTGGCCTCCAAATTCACTAGATCCCAAACTGATCAAGTATCTGTGGGAGGATCCACAGAGGCCCCTCCCCTCAACCCATAGGACCTGAAGGTCCCCCCACTAGTTTTGGAGGCACAAGGGAGACCTACATAATATTACGTCATAATGTTATGCCAGATCGGTGTATACACTATACACTATATTTAGTGGCAAAAATAAATGGACAGTGACATGATATGTTGTTGTTTTTTTTTATGCAATTTGACTTAAACATGCAGAGCTTGGAAGATTTTTATTTACTGAGACCAAAATGTACGCAAATGAGTTTCCAAAAATTCTGTTCCTTTTATTTAAAAACTTAAATTATGCAGTAGTTGTGTGGCTACCTCTGCTACATGTGGTGACTGTGATTTTCATTCATTTTTTCATTTCATTCATCGTTTACAAACTAATTTAGTTGCACACAGTCCTCCCCATTTGTAGCTCTCATATTTAAAGATAAACATTTTATTTCTAGTTACTTTCTATTTTTTATTTAGTTTTGTATGTTTAATGTATGTTACTGTTACTGGATGCTTGAATTTAAAGTATCTATCTATCTTTTTTTATTTTTTATCTAGTTTATTACTCACAACAACGACTGAGACATGACCTCATGTCGTCCTTTTATTCTGTTCTGTTTTTTGCCAGCATGTGAAAAATGCAGCATATGATGTGAACATGTTTTTTTTTAGGAGATTAGTGCTTTATTTCAGCATTAATTTGATGCTTTTTCAAATACAGCATACATCCTCTTTAGTCTAACACAATTAAGATCGCGTAACCAAACAAGCCTGACACATTTTCAGTGTTTTTTTTCTCATTTAGATGTCACATTACTTGGATACCACCAGCTCCGATGTCTCTTGGTTTACGGTGGCAGACCTCTCCTTTAGTTTATTCTGGGTTTATGAGTTTGGCATTGAATCTGGGATTGCTCTCTCTCTCTCTCTCTCTCTCTCTCTCCCATATAGAAACTAATAATAAAAAAAATACATCCACACCGTTAATCGCTTTTCACAAGAGGAGTCATACGAAACAGAAATCGTATCCGATAAGAAAGCGGCCGCACGCAGAAGAAATGTTGTAAACTCACTCAGTGACACTTAAACGCAGACGGGCCGAGGGGAAGGGCCCTCCCGCTGCACGGATTGGGTTGCAGTCTGTGAGCCGACAGTGAAAGGGCAGTGAGAAAGAGAGAGTGTGCAGATGTATGCGAGTGTGTGTGTGTGTGTATGCAAGAGAGAGAGAGAGCGTGCACGGGCATTCATGTGCGCGGGGTTAATTGTGGTTCAACTGCGAGGAACAGCTGAGAGGGCTCATATATGGCACAGAGGAACAAGCATGGTGACAGGCAACTTGACAACACAACCTGTTTTATGGTGACAAGTGTTTGAGTGTGTGTGGTGGGGACGCACAGAGAGAGAGAGAGAGAGTGCCAGAAGAAAGTGTGAGAAAGAAAGAGTGAAGAGTGTGTGTGCTAAAGAAAGGCAGGTGAAGCAGAGAAGGGCCTGTCTGCCCACCCAGCGTGTTCACACGACTCCTTTAAGAATAGCAAAGACTCGTGGTAAGCAATTTCTTCACCAGGGGTGCTGATGGAGAGGATTGTGTAACTATGTATATATGTGCGTGTGTGTGTGGATGCCGGAGAAACTAAACAGAAGAAAGGCAGGGAAGACAGTTGACTATCCTTCACCTGTCACCCCCAAGCACCAACAGGAAGGTGTATCAGTGAGACTGTGCCGCTTCCTCTTACCCATGAGGCTCAGCGGTTACTCGAGGGAGGGCGTAGCAAAAGCCAGGTTGCAAATAATAAATAAATAAGTATTTGCACGGCTTTGTGTGTGGCTCTGCCTGCGCTGCAGCTGTGTGTGTGTGCGCTCTCGATGCATACGGTTCAAAGCGTCTCTCCCCCGAGCTCAGTTTTCAGTAAGCAGCTAAAGGTTAGACTTATGTGTTGCTACTTACAGTAACACACGAGACTCCTTTACGCCGTATCATTACCACTACGGAGCTTGTCAGTCCCGTCAAAGCAGTGAAGTGGGTCAACAACACCGTTTAAATTTGCGGCGATCGATCGTACAACAGAAGTACACACCTGAATACATTTTCTGCACGTTTTGTGGAGTATTTTATTGTGCAGATGTAATATTCATCAACCCAAATCTCATTTGTTATTATGATTTATTTTTTGCAAAATCTAATCATTCAGTTCCACGTCTGGTCAAACATTTTTAGATGAGCCTTATTTCGGACAAACTCACGCCTGATTAAATAGCTTAAATAAAAAACACAGCGCTGCAACAATTAATAGAAACACATATATGCAACTATTTAATATAAATTATCCTCATTCAGGCTTTTCAGGCGTGAGGATTCGCTGCTGTTCTCAATCTTATGTGATTTATTTTACCTTTGAGCTCTAGAAAATATACTTTAGTGGGACTTTATTTTGTTTTCTAATTTTTAAAGACACATTTTTGACAATTCACACTATGGGCCGACTACTGAATGAGAAATAAATACAAAGCAATCGACTTTCATTGTTAATGATAAAGTAAAAATAATAATAATAAAAAAAATGAACACAATTCTCGACTAAATAAATAAAATAATTTAATAAATAAGCTCTGGCCCTGTGGCCGACGCTCACGAAAAACCACCTGTAGGCCTGTTCCGTGCAGGCCTGACCAGAAATAGGCCCTGCGGCGACCCCGGCAGAGGTCACCAGCCGTGGTTTGAGAAACGCTGACAGTCAGTGAGTTTGGGACCTTTTAAGCTCTCATTCATGCAGCTTCATGGAGCTTCGGGGGGGGGATTGCGAGGAGCGCAGGCTGCTGCCTCCGACGATTCTCTCGATGAAGTTGCACCCGCGCACGTTTTGTCGTGAAATTATATTTGTGCATTAATCCGTCCAGTATCTTATTAGGAATTATTGTAGCATTAACGCTGAGCAAGTTCCTCAAGCTCAACTGGAGATAATTTGCTTTTCGCGGTGGGATAATGTTGTGTGAGCTTCGTATTGATTAAAGACTAATGCGATACTAATATGTGTGCATTTGGCCATTGCGGAATGTAGCAGTTGTAAAGAAGAAATTAGGGTTTTCAAGTAGAAATTTTAATAAGCCGGGCCGAGAGACAAATGGCTTTGTCTCACCGGGGAATGGCTTGATGGCTTGATTTCCGTCTGCGTTTTAATGTTAAATTAAAAAATAATAAATTGCATAATTATAATATTACAAGCATGACTGACAAAATCTATGAAAGTTATATTTTCAGGATATTATTTCATCATATTTAGATATTTAATACTTCTATTATAGCATTTTCTCGTATCTACTGAGACTATGTGGGAACTTCTTGTTCAAATAGTTTACACTGACCAGCTTCTGGAATATAGAGTGACAGTAAGACATGCAGCAACTGCCACAGCCTGAATTCGAACCAACATCGTTGTGGTATGCGCCTCAGCATGCTGAGCCACCAGGACGCCAGATCTGGTCTTTGAAGCCGCTGCGGGTTCCCTGAGGCCACAGCAGCAGGAGCTGGAGGGGTGGTATCAAATGCGTTAGAGCTGCCCCACTAATAAGATAAGTGGGCTAACGCTAGCACTAGAGGTTTGCCACTCATCTCAATCTGTCGCGTTTAACAGTCTCACAGGAATAGCTCTCAAATTTAAATGCTGGACGGCTGTTGATGGAGCGGAGGAGTGTGCGTTTTTCCCGCCGGTGTGCGACGGGCGCGGAGCGGGGCGAGTGTGTATGTTGGTGGGGTGGGGGGAGGGCGAGCACGGGTGGAAGCAATGCAAGACGCTGGCTAAGTCGTATGGAACATCAGTTGACACTAGAAAAATACAGCTGCCGATAAATCTCCGACAACAGCCCCGGACTCAAGTTTCGCTCCGTGATTTATCGGAGTTGTTCCTTTTAGACTTGCCATTTGGACGCGGCGGTCTCTGTAGGTCATTTGTACGACTTACTTTTAAACTTTGATACTACGCAAAGCACAAATGTGAGGGGAAGGAAACTTGGCCTTGCCTTTTCCAAAGACGAAACCGTCTGGATATAATTTCTCTGTTCTATTTTCTTTTTTTTTTCCATCCGTAGATCTTATTTCTTTCTCCGCCCAAAAAAAAAAAAAAATAGTCTCAAATAATCAATGATTCATTTTGAAAGTTTGTATTTTATCACTCGTGCGCCCAACAGTTGTTTTCGAAATGCCAAGCGTCTGCTTGAAAATGAGGCTTAATTGAAATATGTGTTTTAAGGTGAAAGCTATTACTCTCATTCAGTCTCTATTGATCTGCGGCTCCGGCACTGATGAGTCCCGCCCAGTGTTTATAAGAGTGCGAGAGAGTTGTTATGTTGAGGCATAACGGCTATTTTTCCAGCGACGTGATTATTTAATAAGAGAGAAAAGGCCTTCATGGTGTCCTGATGCTTCGGTGAGCTGCGGTATCACACTTATCCGACATGTTTGCGACGTTAAAACGTTCGCTGAACCTGAAATACCGTTAAAATATCAAAGTGAATTTAAATTCAAAGCAAGCCAGTCACTAAATTTAAATTCTCTAATCGGTAATAGAGGCCTGATACCCTGAAAACGGTCTGACTCCACTGTGCACATTTTGGCACCGAGCTACATGTCAATGCATCATTACTCTAATTATATTCATGCTGTTCCATTACATCATTCACCACGTCGTCACCGGCGAACGACAGGTGTTTGTCATTGAATAACAAGTGCGATATGAATAACAGATTAAATGCCCGTCGTTCCTGCTCCGACATTTTAAGCCCGATCCTTCAGACGCAATAAATTTGCAAAAAAACGTCGCCGTTGGTCGACGATTCGCACGATTTCCGCAGCTTTTTTTCATTAAATGTCGCAGCCGGCTTGCGAGGTGAAATGTCAGCCGGATTCATATGTCAGCATGGCGTCCACTACGCTGCAATCAATACTTGGAAAACGCTGACTCTGCTGTCAACACATGTGAGCCTTTCACTTTAACCGTGACATTATTCGTAAGCGGCCAAAAACCTCGTCGCGATCGGCCTTCGTCAAATATTTTCAAAAAAATAAAGAGCTCTCGGCGTAAATCACCCGAACGGGCCGCGCTGAATTTGATCCCGGCCCCTCCCGTCCTAATTTTGTTTGCTAATGGCCGCGCGGACACCACGCGCGCTCTTTAACACATTCTAATTCCTCCCATCGCCTCCCGCCTACCGTCTCCCTCGCTGAGACGACTTGGAAAAACCGTCGTCCAAGTCGGAGGAAGCTGGCACTCCGCAGTAAGCACCTCAATTACAAATGTTATCAGTCCCGGGGAAAAGCGAGAGCTTAGCGCTTGCGTCTGTTTTTCTCATCAGCTGGCGGCGCGGCAGCAGTTAGAGAGACAGGGACAGCAGTTTCATGTGAGCGTGCCTGTGTTAGTGTACGTGTCGATCCTCTAAATCTCGACCCCCCGTCCCTCCTTTAAATATCCCTGCCGCCTTCGTTCTTTCTTGCTATTCCTTGGCATCTTGACTTCCATGCCCTCCGCAAAACCTTAAGAACCTAATCGTCTCAAATTCAGCCCACTGAAATAATTAAGGGTGTGCAAGCCGCCAAAAATAAGGGCGTGTGTATTTCTGAAGTGGGGAGGGGGACATATGTTTGGAGTCTCGGGATGCCAGGCCGCCTCCAACTAGGTTCAACTTGTTAGGAAAACTGGGTATTGCCTTACACTTCCGTTGACATGACTGCAGTATCGGTGGCGTGGGGTGTGTTAGGTGTCAGCCACCCCTTGGCTGACCCCCCCCAAAGATGTGCATGTTTACAGAGGTGTTCTCACAAACATTTGCCCAGCGCAGCGCGACAGACAGGCCCCACGGGCATGATGAGATGTTTACAGTTATGTTGCTCTACGTACGTCACCCGGAGCTCAGATGTACACCGCGCCGTCACAACGAAGGCGGCGTATTAATTATGACAATGAGTTCGGTGATTGTTGTAATCAGTCTTGACACATCGTAAAATTCACCAAGGGCTGTTTATAACGTTTGTGAGCAAATGTAGAGACAACAGAGGCGTGTCTGCCCTCCCTTACTGGCCGCTCAAACTGGAAACACGCGTGTTGTTTCAGGCGCTGAGGGAACACAGTCCTTGAGGGCGGCTCTGTCGACACATAGATCCGGGAGTTTGAAGGCTTAACAGACGCTAAAACACCAAAGAATTGGGAGACAGTCAACTTAAGTTGATGCTGATTGATCAATTGAGCGTTCATCTATGGGTCTGTTAGAGCTCGATGGCTTGGAAAATGTCAATAAGTTCATCTGTGTGGAATATGTCAACGTTTACCCCCAATTATTGTGGCTCCCGCTGGCAGGCCTGCTGAAAACCCACCGAAAAAGTCAGAAATTGATGATCAAACATGTGGGGTTAAGATGTGTGGCCCACAGCAGCTCATCCGACCACTAAACAACAACACAGGAGCATTGAGTTTGAGTCATCGCTGTGTCCTCATTTGTTGTTTTTAAGACTAGAACGGCAAGCAGCACTACTTTCCATTTATTTTACACATATGTACCAATAAAACTAGACAATGTAAGTTTCCAATAATACTACGCTTATAGGTGCAAATCCAATTAAAATGAGCACAAACCATTGAAATTAAATCCTGCTTAACCCTGGGTAGGCTAATTAATGGCAGACTAAAGTATACGTTTCATAATTAGGTCCACACTAAATCTTAGTATCATTAGGTAAAAAAGTTCAATGAATGTTTGAAATATTAGTAGTAGGAGTTATAGTTATTATTTAGATGTAGGGGATTAATTGACTGCAATGAAAATAAGTGATACATTTCTAGCAGGTCAGTTTTACAAAGCAATCCACAAGGATTGTCATGTTAAATACACTGATCAGGCATAACATTATGACCTAATATTGTGTAGGTCTCCCTTGGTCAATGTTCTTTACTTTACTTTCCTGTCAGTGGTCATTATGTGGTGGCTGATCAGTGTATCTAATTAGATTTGCACAAATGCTGATCCAGATCTGACTTTTAGCCAGAACTCTTGTATCCAAATGAATGAAAAGACTTTCTTTTTTATTTATTTTTTAGCTGTTATCTATCTTATCATGGACTCACTTACATGTTCAGGCATAGTATTCAGGTGACACATGTTATAAGCATGTAATAGAAACTGTACAGAGTTCTCTCTGTCTGCATCCAATGCACCCACAGATGCGAATGCACCCACCCAACACACATTAATGTGAAGCTTTCTATTAGGCTTGCTCCTAAAATGAAAAGCCAGACAAGATTACTCCTCTTTTACCTACACAATGAGACTTCATCTCTATGGCGTTTATGCAACTGTCTCCCCATATATCACCTGCCGAGCAGACGTCACCTCCTGGGAACTACATCCAATACTAGAAACCATGTGATCAGAAAATTTAAAAAGGCTTTAATAAACTGACACAGCATTACAAAGTGAAACATATACACAGACTTAATAAAAAATACAACACAGAAAGCCCTGTATTCATTTCCACAACCAAAGATGGACAGTGAACACATCACACACACACACACACACACACACACACAATTCATAAGCATGCAGACTGGGGAGCAGGCGTCCTTTTGTTGGAGGGAGAATGGGAAGTGTGAAGGACGTGACGAGGGAGATAAGTGTCCTCCAGGGCCCTGAGGTTACCCTAATGGTGTCATACATCACCACTCACAAAGCCATGCAGAGCAAAGTTGTCAATGCATGAATGCTGCACTATTACTATCAGCCGTTTTAATCATGGCAGCTGTCACTGCGCTAATCAACACCATAACTTCACACTGGAAATCACTCAGAAAAACTCTGCCGTGCTGCTGTGTACCAAGAACTGTACACAACGCAGGCAGTCAGTTATGCAGACGGGGCAGAGGCGCTGGATGGCGGGCCGCTGTGCAGAGGGGTTGTGACTTTGTAGTGCATCATTGCCCTTGTTTAATGGAGGCTTGGCTTTTCCTAAGCAGTTGTTGTGACAATGCTAAATGCTGCTTTTATGAACGCGCTAAAAGGGTCCCGCCGCCCCACCCCCACCCTTTCGGAGAGACACTCACAAACAGCCTGTCCAATGTGGCTTCCTGGAAACACACACTGAAAAATAAACAGTTCTTGCAACTGTTTCCACCCTGTCCGCACTGACGCAGACTCTAAACACGTATCATCTCTTTTGGTTTCCTTAGCTTCTCGATTCACTTCAGGTTTATGTGCTGACAGACGACTGGGCCGCTCCGGCTGGATGTCTCGAAACTTATCTTACTATTTGCAAATGCACTAAACCAACTCATGATACAGAGGCAGAACAACAAGTATGTCAATGATTATAGTGAGTAAAGTAGGAGTTATAGTACTTATTTGGTGATTGTCAACTGTCAGTGACAACTATCTCATGCATTGTAGCATCAACTAAAATGTCTACGCCCCTTAAACACAACTTAATGTGGGGCACACATGTTAGCATTGTTGGTTTACAACCCATGCAGAGCCTACGACATCAGTGGCTTAAAGCATTTATAACTGTGCACCGGTGTGTCAGCATTGCTCAATGTTAGCCAATGCTAGTCGACTAGCACCTGTTAAACTGTGTTTCTTTGTGAACAACACTCAGCGGCAACTGGAACTGAGCGGCTAGCGTCGGAGCTGAAGGTAATAAAAGTGGATCAACAGTTACTTTGACGACATCTGAGTAGATGGTGTCTCGGAGGCTAAACAAGAGTGACTGCACGTGCTTGTCTGATCACTGAGACACATGAACAAGGAAATGCCAGTCACAGCTGTTGTGGTCTGTGCATACGGGGAAGTGCTCATCAGGCTACGGCATATCTACATTGTAGAAGTGATGCACGGCTAGCAACCAAGCCTAATCTGGGCTAGCCACATTATTTGCAAAACCAAGAAACGTTAAAACCACAACAAAAGTTTTTTTTCCACAGACGTATTTGCAGACAAAACAATAATAATAATTAAAAAAAGCTAACCAGGCTACATTTTGCTAGCTTTAAAATGACCATGGTTCATTTCCTCACACTCAGTTTGCACACTGTATCCCAAGCAAGGGGACTGATGGAGGTTGAAGACAGCTAACTAGTTAGCATAACTTGACGTTAGCCAGCTGATCAAACACAAACGTTGATTGGTGTGATTTCCAGAGGAATTTTGTGTAATAATTTCACATGAAGTGAGTAAAATCTCAGTTTTTAGCCATAGAAGTGTCTCATAGCAGTTTAAGAGCAGTTCCCAAGCTGTTAAGATGTCATCAGAATTGGGAAGTCTTGCACATCGTGATTGATCTTCTATCCAGGACGCCTCCTCAAGTGGCATCGTGTCTTCTTTCAGGCCCGAAACGCCGCGCGGGTACGGTCCCCCAAAAATAAGATGGATATGTTGCTCGAGACCCGAGAAAGCAAGAGTTATGACGGCAGCTGGAGAAGGTCTGGTAATATGTGGGTGATTTCTAACTATAAAGATACTGATATCTCAATGTGAGCGATGGAAACGCTGGCGGTGTTGGTTTTCAGGATGGTCGAACCGCCCTGTTTGGGTACCGCTGGAGAGACACTGGGTCAGGTTGCAAACTGTTAGCATTCCTCTGAATTGAGACGGGGCTGGCAAACAGCTGCTGCCGTTTGCCCTTTGCATAGGCAGGACAGGGACCAATGTTCTGGAGACCAGGGTGGAGAACACAAGGAGGACCCTAACCCTTACCCTAAGATGGGTAAAAGAAGGAGCAATGAAAGGAGAAACATTATATTATAAATATATATGTATTGTTTTTAACAGGTTGTGTATATGCATAATAATTTGGAGCAATTAAAGGGGAACCACTGTTTTCCACAACCTGGACCTTATTTCTGGCGTGAAACTCCTTCACTGATTGTGAAACTTCATGTCGCCAATATTTTGCTATGCTATGCTAGTGCTATTCCTTGCTGAGTCCAGAGTTACCTGTTATCCATTGGCGGACATGCCGCCGTTTGTTGTTTTTTAGGGTGTGCGCGGCGCTCAGAGATGACATCATCCAGGTCAGAGGTTAGTAGGTCAATCTACAGACCCCGGATGATGATAACAGGTAACTCCAGACTCAACGGGGAATAGCACTAGCATATCATAACAAAATATTGGTGAAATGAGCGAGTTTCTTGGCAGGTAATGTGTTATTTAGAGGCTGCATTTCGGTGCCCCATTCACTCCCACTATATGGATATACGCAGATCTAAATATCTGACGAACGACTCCAAATAACACATGTTACATGGGTGAGTAAATTACCGTATTTTATGCCAGAAATAAGGTCCAGGTTGTAAAAAACAGTTGTAAAAAAAACAAAGGATATGGCACTAATATCTTTAACTAGGGTGAAACCAGCTGTGAGAAGCCATATTTGTAAAGTGGCGGCTCTAGCAGCACGTTGTGTCATCATGAAAACCTGTTTTAACTAATGAGATACATTATCGTTAATCACCTACTCATTAGCGGTGACATGTTCAAGAGAGGCGCGCCAATGGCGGACATGCAGCGGCGCGCACACTCAACCGCGCGACGACGCACACACAGCATATCATTTGCTAATCTCGACGGCTCGGAAGAGTTCTGCTGATTTTGTCGTCCTGAGCATATGAACGATGTGATAACTCGACAGTATCCGTGCGGTGACCACGTTTTTTTTTTTTTCTTTCTTTCACACATGCATTTACTTGCAACACTTCTTCTCACCATATCCAGAGCTCAGAGGAAGCTTAGGTGGTGTATTTCCCCAGGCGAGAGGTACCCTACCCGGGGTTTAAGGATTCAGAGATTCTGGTTAATGACGCCCAATCCTCCCCTTCCTCCCTGGATGCCATTAGAACCTCATTTTAAAGGAGAGTGATGGGCCAGGCTCGCAGGGTTATCTGGCCTATCTTTTAATCATAAATGAGACCCCTCCTTCTTCTTCCTCCTCCCCCCCATCTTTACCTATGTCTATCTGCCTCCCTCGCTCTACCCCACTGCCCTCTCTCTCCCTCCGTGGGTTAGGGAAAGTGCTGCATCAGCGTTCTCCTCTTTCCCCCCCCCCCTCTCCTCCTTCGCCCCCCCTTCCCTTTCCGTCTTTATGCTTTTCCAGCCCATCGCTGATCGGGGGCATCAGTTCCACCGGGGTGACTCCTCCGCCGCCACTTAGGAGCCGCGCAGTCCTCGCCTGTCCGAGAGGAGGGGAGGGCTGGAGAGGTAAAAGGAGGGTCACGGCAATGACAGGAGGCCTTAAAATGGCTCCCATGCTTCTCCAAAGTCTTGCTCCGGAGTGGAGGATCATATAGCTGCTAGCCCTGTGAAACTCTCCTAAAACATTATCTTTATCCAGTGGCACTGTGCTATAAACACCCCCTATCTCGGGCAGTCTATTACCTCTGCAGCGTGCGGTAATACTTCACAAAATAATTTTTTACACACTCTCCCCTCTCTCTCACACACACATACGGACTACTTTCTTTTGTGGACTGTTAAATTTATGTACAATCACTTTTAAAAATATATTCCGGCCCTTCGCAAAGTTTTCAAATAGTTGGCTGGAAAAAAATAAATAAAAAAATAAAAAAATGGTGTTGATGCATTCTCACCTGCAGGCCCGGGCGATGATTTCTAGTCCACATTACTATTCACACACACCACCACCTCAGCGCCACCCCCTCGCCTTCAGTCATTGTCTCTCGCTGCAGTCCTGCAGGGGGTAAACGTCAAACTCTCCAAATTGGATGAAACATTATGGGAAATATTATGAGGCAGCCTGCTGGTGCGATGGCTTGGGGCTTTTGGTTAATTGAGTTGTTGCCCGCGCTGCATACTGAATAGGACGAGTCAGTTGGGACGGCGACTCTTCTCTGGAAGACTTTTCATCTTTATTGGTTAGTGTAGATAAGAAGAAGGGGCCAAACTGAAGGGGGGAGTTAAAGTCACAGTAAGAAGGGCAGCATATTTACCTCTAGTTTTATATTAACAACACATCTTCAAACGTTTGCAGTCAACGGCTGCAAAAAGTTATTTTTATCCGTAATATTTTAAGTCCGAGCAGGGGGAAGAAAAAAAAAACTTCACTAATAAATCACAAGTTCATAGTCTATGCACAACTTCAGAGCTGTCCCTCTTGCCTGGCCTCCAAAACTTTCTCTGCCAGAGCCGGTGAATAATTCCCCCTCTTTAAGCCTGACGTACAGAAATCTTTTATCCACAATATTAGTCGGAAAAGGAAGACAGAACTGAAATTTTAAAGAGAGGAGGGGATGTGAAGTACTTTTGATCACTGCTGCGACAAGGCTGAGAAGTAACATTTAGTCATTAATGTCAAAGCAGATATATATCCCGGGATTTATATATTAGCATTAAGAGAAGCCTATTAGTTACGTGGCTCATCCTTAATCGGGGTCGCTGCCAATGAGTAATAATCTTATGCAAATATATTCTGCAGGGGAATTTTCGGGTGATTATTATATGCAGATTAAGACTAAAATGAGCAAAATAAGTGATATCCGTACATTGTTTGGGAAAGAAAAGCAAAGATGTTTGAAATTACACGCGACACAGAAATGTTCCAGTTGATTCTGCCATTTTTTTTTTAGAAGTGAAAGTCTTTGTATATCTTTGTATGTACAGTATTTAAGCTGTCACCTGAGCTCTGCGCCACAAGGCGAGGGCATGTGCTGTATTCGTTTTAAAACAAATAAATCCTCTGTGTCGTTAATAAGCCGCATGCCATATTTAAACCCGCTTCAGGCTCGCGCGCCACGATATTTTGCAACCGGCTGTCTCGCCGGTTTTTATTAGGCCTCAGAAATTCATTGTGTTTACCGTAAGCGCAAAATGACGGAATGATAACTTCCGCTGAAATGGCCCCTGTCGAGGTTCGCGACGCACGCGCGGGCTCCTTGCAGCCGGCGACGGAAGTGCGGAGGAGCTTCCAGGCGGCTACTTCATCAACATTTCTCGGCGGGTCAGTGTCCTTCGTTGGCAGAGCACATCAATTCAAAGGGGACATCGATCACGGCCGCCTCTTGTCACATTGACCAGCCCATTAGCTGGACTTAATATACGCCGAGGGAGCTCTGAGGCCGGCGTGTCAGTCTCGCGCTCTGTCTGAAGTTAGCTCTGGGATGTGTACGTTAGGGTACGGAGGGTGCAATGAAGAGGCCCGGGAGTTAAAAATAAAAAGAATACGATACACTGAATGAAATGTAAATGGTTTTGTGCCTCATTTTTTCATTCTTTAATTTTCTAATTAAGTTTTAGGGAGATAAATCATCCTTAAAATGCATGCTACGCTAATTTGCTAGCCAAGTGTCCGATTTCTAATTTAAATATATTGGTATTAGCTAAAAATCTAAAGAGAAGGAACTGAAAGTGTTGAACTGCTTAAAATTATAACAAAAATGACTAAAGATTAAATGAGCACAGAGAAATAAACATTGTCCCCCCCGTGACCATAAACAGCTCCACTGCCTCTCAAAAGTTGTATCGCTGCCTTCTAGGTTAAAACAATGCTTCCTCCCACTGATGTAAACATCCACTCCAGAGCAAACCAGAGCGCCCCAGCTGACTGCTCTGCCTTGTCAGCCCCGGCCCACTCGCGGACGAGGGCCACATTGTCCCCATTGTCTGGCCAAACGGTGGTTTCTGAGAGGAGAAAAGGGGGAAACTTGTGTAAACAAGCTGCAGCTTTAGCATCTCAATGTCACTGCATGGGTGTCTGCTGCTGAGCAACGCGTTGTTCCTGCCGGCACCGCGCATTCCTGCCTGGGCAAACTTTGGACGCAGCTCTGCCCTTGACTTCTTCTGAGGATTTATGAATACGCCGCGACGAGTGCTTATCAAATAAACTCCAGAAAACCCAAGCAGAGTTAAGCTACAGCAAAGTGTATTGAACTCTCGGTGGCCAGATCAGCTGACTGTGCCAGTGAGTTGTTTACCTGACTGGAGGCTACCACATGGAGCCTTTTTTTTTTTTTTTGCTTCCTTTTTCTTTTTACTGTCCTTTGATTCCGTTAATTTGTCAGCACGTTGTGTTCTTGCACGGAGCAGATGAGAGGCGCGGGTAATGCATTCGCCGCCCCGTTCCACTTCGCCGCCATTAGCCACTCCATGTATTATTATTTTTTTGATCACGTCTGGAGTGCAAAGCCGCTGTGGACACACGAATCCGAGCGCGCAGGCACACTTTTTGACCTCGGCGCGTCCTCTCTGTCTTCACCGTTTCACACAGTCAAATTTTAAGAGGGACGGGGCTCCTCTGTCTCTAGCGATTACTGGCTAAAGACATTCCTTTATTAGTGTCTAGTTTTGTAATGCTGCCAAATAACACTTTATTGCCCTTTAATTAAATATTAATGGTGGTGTCATTACATCTTCATTCATAATTAAAGAGCTGCTAACGAGTGATATTGCATATTAATGTAATTAAACATCCGTGCCATGTGTGTGCGCGCGTGTGCCGTTGTCGAGTGATGGCTGTTTCTGATTTAAACAACAGAAATTGGGGGTTTTTGTTTACAATCCGCGAGCGAACGATCGTTTTTTAATACCTTTGAAAATGTAACTGTTACGGCATCCTGGTAAAACTGCACATTGATTTAGTCATTGCTTTTATTCCCATCCACAATCCAGTCTTAAGGCCTCAGAGTGCTGCAGCCTGTTCTCCATCTCTTACCCCCAGCTGATCAATGCCCCATTAGGAACTGAGGGGGGAATAGGATAAAAAAAAAAACTCACCCCCCACCACAGCTGCAGATTACCCCCCGCCACCCGACTTCACGACTCCCTAAGATGTGGCAGGTAGTAATAATGCATGCTTTTGTTGTCAGCTCGGCAAACAGGAAGTTTCTGCCCTGGAGGCCACACGGTGAAGACGGACACCAGCAGCACAGGCGGCAGCGGCAGCCATCTTTAAAACCCTCTTTTAGTGACTTGACCCCTGACCCAGCCCCAGAGAAGGTCAGGCAAAACTTATCTCTCAATGGACAAACAGGCCCCTCTTTTTAAGTCGCTGTGTTAATAATCGCCCCGCAGTGCGTGGCACACGCACCATTTTCAAACAAAATGGTGTGTGTTGATTTTTTTTAATGAACAGGATGCAGAGGCAATAGAGATGCATGTTTACTGGAGTTTAATTTGGTGCATTTTTTCACCGTTGGTCTGTTGAACATTTCATCCGTCACTTGCTATAATATTGTGGTGAGATCGGGAAACTGCGTCGCAACAAGGGGACAATCAAGAAAGAGAGCTAATCTAATTAATAATTGCTCCTATAACTAAAAGAAGCAGTCGCCGTAAATATATACAAAGAGCCTATTTGTAAAGAACTGAAATTATTGGGCACTTTTGCACCAAGGAAATACAAGCTAAACAGATCCCCTGGGAGCTACATATCTTTTTCACAGCTAATAGGAAGACTGGGGTGACGTCAAAGCGGACTTGCGATCAATACAGAGTGAACTTCATTGTCGGCTCAGATCTCTGAGTTTTGTTCCATTAAATAATGTTAAACGCTGCTGTTTGCGCGGTTTGCACGGTTCAATGAACCTACTTACACTTACGTCTAAACGAATCACCATACACTGATCAGGCATAACATTATGACCACAGACAGAGAAGTAAATAACAGTGACCGTTTTGTGACAATACAGTGTTCTGCTGGGAAACTTTTGGACCTGGTATTCATGTGGATGTTACTTAGACATGTAGCACCCACCTAGACCAGACCAGGGACCATCAAACCACAGCAATGACACTCCTTGATGACAGCAGCCATCCTCAGCAGGATGCATACTCAAAAACGGTTTAGGAACCACTAAAAAACAAAACAAAACATGAAGAACAGCACAAGATGTTGACCTGGCCTCCACATTCACTAGATCCCAAACTGATTTAAGTATCTGTGGGATGATCCACAGAGGAGGCCCCTCTCCTCAACACAAGGACCCAACAGCCACCTCAGAGGCACGACGGAGACCTACGCAATATTGGGAGTATGATGTATGTCACTAAATGTTCATCTTGTGATGGGAAAGTATCAATCACAAAGAGCTACGAGAGCTAACAGCTACAGTTGTTGTCAGTTCCTGCAGGGAAGACGCTTATAAACGGTGATATTTCCACATAGGAACGAAAAAAGTTCAGGACATTTTAAGAATATGCAAACAGTTGTAACGCGTTCAGTGTTTCACGAAGCACACCTTATATTACATAAGTTCCAAAAGCACATCTTGAAACAACAAGATCCGGAGGAGCCATGAAGGAGAGCGAGATCCAGACATCAGCGCCGCAGCTCATGCAGTCGCACTCAAACCATCATTCCCCGCCGCTGCCTCATCAGTTAGGCAGAATCCGACGTACTCATGTAAACCAAGGGAGGAAGGCAGGAGAGATGAGTGAATGTTTTCCACACAGTAATGAAAGTCAAATCCACCAGGGCACTTGGAAGCACTACACACGCTGCAGCCATTAAAAGTCAATCTGGGTGTCTGCTGCGTAAACAAATATCTATGATTATTCCAACCTGCCATCCTCAGACAGCACTAAAACATCCCTCAATTAGGCAGCCCCAAACAAAGCCCTCTCTCCACCTCTCTGCCACGTACCACGTCCTGCTCCTTGCTCTCTCTCTCTCTCTTTTTTGCTCTCCGAACACCTTTCACTCATCATGATGTGTCAACTGTTTGCGGGAGAGGGAGCAAAGACGGCGAGCTCTTTGACCCGCGCCGAGGCGGCAGTGGTGTACAAGAGACACAGGCTTCATTGTTTGCTGGCTGGATCAATCAGAAAACACCTTAGGGTCTTTCTCTGAACTTTGGCCACACAGCTGGATGGGTAGGGGTTGCTGCGGAGGGTCAAGAGACAAGAATGTCATGAGAAGAGATGAGCAACTTTCATGTACCCGCTGGCTTGGCGTGTTTATCTGTTGAATAGCATGTGTGCCAAGTTGGTTTACTGTCCGTCTAAGAACAACAAACCTTTCAGAGGAGTGGAGTTTCTGACTTTAGGAGGCCTCAAACATTTTGTTTTCTCTCTGTGATTTAAACAAGTGTCAGCACAAGCCTGTTTTTTTCCCCCCCTTCTTCTTCTTCTTCTTGTCTGCATGTTGCGAGAGAAAACAAGTACTATTTGATCAAGTGTCAGCGCTCATTTCCTTCACCCTAATCACCTCGATCCCTCTCCGTTCGTCACGTCAGTAGGTAAGAAGATCGCTTCCATTCAGAGTTTCTCTTTGACAAAACATTTACTGAAACCCAAACGGAGGCAGTTAACATTTTTCCATCTCATTACCAGAGAAATCATCTGGATAACATCACTCGCAGGAAACGCTAAAACATGTTCTCTCGGGAGACGTGTAACGGGAAAGTGATGCATGTTAATGCAAAGTGTAAATCCAAACAGAGCGCACTGTAATCGGTAAATGACTGAACTGGACCACATCTGGAGCTGG
Organism: Planiliza haematocheilus; assembly: GCA_005024645.1. Taxonomy (NCBI): domain Eukaryota; kingdom Metazoa; phylum Chordata; class Actinopteri; order Mugiliformes; family Mugilidae; genus Planiliza; species Planiliza haematocheilus. The sequence goes on along the minus strand of SRSE01000293.1, from coordinate 2,228,159 downwards.
ATTTTTTTTTTTTTGGGGTGCAGTTATTATAGATAATACGGTAGAGTCACTGTACTTGGTCTGCAACTTCCATATTGCATCTCTAAGCTCTCAAACTGTGCATCAGATTTAAAACCACTGGCCTCGTATCGCCGCCGTAATAGCAGCACCAACAAGGGGTCTCTCTTATGGCTCCTGTTTGTGTCCTGTGGATTGTGCCAGGCTTGTTCCAGCACATCCCACAGAGGCTCGATCAGATTGGGATCTGCGGACTTTGGATCTGGTCAGTCGTGCATTGTGGCGGCTGAATTATCCATCTGAGGGAGGCCTTGTGCCATCTGGGAGTGCTGCTGTCACGGTGGGCGCTCGGCGTCCTCCGCAACAATGCTCGGGATAACGGTACGTGTCAGAGTGACGTCCACATGAATGCCAGGGCCCTGTCATTTTTGTGCGGCTTTAACGGTGCAAATGTGACTGAATTCAGATATTTAATTTGCCTTTGTGGCTCTATCGCTCGGAGCCTACAAGCTCTAAAATCTGGTATCACAATTGAGTCTTTTCTCTCTCTCTCCGATTTCTAAGCACTAATGTAATCTCCAGCTTATTCAGTTATTTAAGTTGATTTATATACTTTGTCGAACATGTGACAAGCCCTCAAGGGATAACAAGCCTCGCCTCAGATCAGGCCTATGCTTCTTCGGCATCACGGACGAGGCCGAAGCTAATCCAATTGCTTATCATTGTGAAACTCTTCAGCCCATGTGGTTGAATTTAATACTAGTTCAAATCCAATATATGTGGTATTTTCCCAAGAAATAAGTCGGTTCAAAGTGAAATCACATCTTTAAGTGCCGCCAATTCAGACAGCGGCAGTCCCTGAGCTGGAGGGGCTTGCAGCCTTATGCGGGCTAATTTCAGCTGAAGAGGAGCCATTGAGAGACTCACAGGCTGCTTCTATCTCTTAACTTTCACTTAGGGGAGAAAGTTCCTGCCTACCAAAGTTTTAATATGAAGCATGCTGATTTCAAAACAAGCTAATTTGCTTGAAGCGCAGGGCAACGTTAAAAGGCTGCATTCATAATTATCATCAAAGGCAACTGTTGTTTCAGCTCGTTCCGTATCGTGTTTTCAAGAAAAACTCCAACGCGTAGTTCATCTCCGGATACAAGGCAACAATGATGGATTTTGATTTAGTGAAGGCGTGAACAAACATTGCTGCCGGGCTGTCTCTGCTCAGTGGATTATAAAAAACAAGGAGTTTGAGTATTTTAGTTTTTTTTTTTTTTTTTTCCAGCACAAGAGATGCTTTATGTCTTACATGGACGACGATGACCAGGTTTTTATTTTGGGATTTCAATGCAGTGGGTGTGGAGTATTTGTGGTTTTCATATTAACAGCGTAAACGTACAGTAGATATTTAAGCTCTGGAAATGCTCGGTTCAGCCTACACTTGCAAGGCAGACGGATTCATGTGATATTTGTGAGATTAAGAGCTCACGGGACGATCCAAAGAGGAGTGGACCAATCAGCACAGTGTGAGGAAGCAATGGGTGCGTTCTAGGTGTGACTGCAGCCACTTTTTACGCATGAATTGTCCTTACAAAGACTGCCTGCAAACATGCTAACTGCATAGCTAGCTAAAGTCACTTTGTAGCTTTCAGTGCTCCCCAGACTGCAACTTGTTGTGTTTCCTCTTCAGCCCTCATAGCACATCATATGGTTTGCAGATGACAAACAGTTCATCCAGTCACCTTCCAAGTATTTAGTAGTTTGCGTAGATGACTTGCCACAGAGTTCTGCGTGATTTGGCACATGAGGTAACGATACTGACGCACCAAACAAACATCAAAGAATTGCAGACAGGAAGGCCGACCGTGGCGTCGCCTCACCACCTATGTCTGGATAAAAACGATCGCACTTGAACGCATCAAAACTACTTCAAATCATCTGATCTACTGATACTGACTCAGTGTGAAAGGATCTAAACCCTGATGCAAAGACGCCATGGGGGCACACCACAAAAACTACAGTCACCGATGCTCAACGACACCCGACAACGCCACAGCCTTAAAGTTTACCCGAACCGACCTGAATAACTGAATGTCCTCAAACCCGCCATCGAAATAAATACATTCAGAAATACATGAATGGATGCATTCTTTTAAAAATGTGACGCCAGTGAAAGTAGTCGGCATTTTATTTGAAGTTTACAATGTCGCCACTGCCCGTCTTGTGGAGACACTCCAGAAGACAGATTTACTGTCCTGTCCTGCGTTGCTGTTTGTCGGTAAACCACACCGGCTTACCGACTTTATTCAAGACGTGTTTTTTAAAGTCAAATCCAGCTGCGGCGCGTTTTGTCGACGTGAAATATAAGTCATAAGAGCGGCAACGCATTGTGTTTTGCTCAAAATATTAGGCCAAAGAACAGCAAACCGTAAAGTCTAACCTAATAAGAAGTCAGCTGAAATGGAGGAAAAAATATCTCAGGACATCAGATAAAAAGCCACATGCTTCTCATCTGTAAGCATTCTAAGTTAAGAAATAATTATAGAATGAAGTCAGTGTATATATTTTGCGGGTTATTAAGGTACACACACGGCTCGGCGAAGAGAAAAGGCTCGCTCTGAAGTGATCTTGCCCGAAAGGTATGCGGCGCAGCGGATGTGCGGAAGACCACACAGAGAGCTCCTTCACACTTGATCCGGAATTCAATTGTAGATTACGAGTCCAGATCCAAACTCACAGTTATCGTGTTTCAAGAGACGAAAAGCAGCCAGACTCAGCGCGTGCGGGACGGATAATGATGCAGCTGTGCACGGAAAGGGATGCACGTCCAGGTGAAGCTCTCGACAGTTGTAGCTGCTAAAAACAGCTGAGCCTCGGTTTGGTGGATTAACTCGGCCGCATAAACGCCTTATTTAAACAGCACTTTTGGAAAACAAATCACCAAGGTGCATAGGAGCTATACATTAATTTTCGATTTGGGCTCGGCGCCAAAGACGGTTTGACAGAGTTACTAAACATTTCCAAGTGGATGAGAGCTTCTAAATGCTTTTTGACAGCGTGTAGTGCTTCTTACTAAGCCCAGAGCACGCAGACGAAAACAGACACACACACACACACTCGTTTGAGAGCTGAAATTCGGCGACGCACGTGCACAGGCACCTGTGTTCCCCGCACACACACACACACACACACACACACACACCTGTGCATAGTCTGCAAGTCACACACTCCTCATGTGCCCCCGTTTCCCGTTGTGTAGGGATAAATTACAGAGAAGACAATGAAAAATGGAAGGTGTTCAGAGGGATATTAGATTAAGCTAATCGAATTTGAGGAGAAATTGTTGCAGAACATCATGGGAAAACATATCTATTATGGAGACATATTAGCGGTTAAATTTATCTGAGCTTTTTACGCATTGCTTTTCTTAGTTTTTTTTTTCCTTTCTTCCACCCCTCTTTTCATTAAAGCTGTTTTCCCGTGCACCCGACTCACTGCGTGTTCACACTCCCCCGTCCAAAAAATGCTCTGAGCGTCACCGACTACGCCGGCTTTCGTGTTTTACCCATACCTCTGCATTCTTCGTGCAAAATAGATGTTTTTTTTATAACTCAATAAACTTGTTTTGAGGTAACGTGCCTTTACGGTAATTGAATAAGTAATCAGGATGCTTCAGTGCAACCGCAACAATCTCCACCCAGTCGAGGGCAAAAGGCTCATTTTGATTGGCAGCTGGGATACTCCCTGTCTATTAGTGCATTCGATACATGCGGGAAATGGAAAGTTTCTGACCTACATGCAGTACGTGCCCGCACAGAGAGGACAGTGTTGCAAAGAGGACGAGTACAGGAAGCTGAACATTTGCGCCGGGCTGCACCTCTGGCTCCACTGACCTTGACCTCCTCTCTGGGTCAGACACTTCTCACGTCCTCGCTGCAATGAATAGATCCTGTGATATAAGAGAACGCGTGTTTTTAATCCAGGTGCATGTTTTTGACTACATCTGCTTGTATATTATACTCCACTTTGTACTTTTGTAGTGGGTCTGTGTTTATGAACTGGGCCTGGGCACAAGTAAAATCTTAATGCAACAGACCACACTAACATTTCTGTGCGCTTCAAACGTGTTGTCTTGCTTTGGGGCTGATGCAAACCCAGATCAGATTCTGGTATGTTGTGGAAAGCCTTGAAACTGTGGCAAAACCCTGCAGTTACAAAAGACACGAAACCTTTTCTAGAAGAAAACGAGATCAGCACTGCATTATATGTTTGGATGTAGCGTGCACAAAACGTGCAATAGCTGGTGGATACGTGCACAAAATAAAGCTGACTGGCATTTTATATGTATGTATTTTTTGCATGCATGCATTTATGTGCACATGTATGCATGTACATGTGTGGATAAACTGTCTATCCTGCAAATACCTATCTATATATTAGTATTATACATGTTTTTATATATACTTACTTAATAGTTGCAGCTTTTTCTCTACTATTTGCTCTTCTAGTCAGATGTCAAACTGCAGTTTGTTGTATATGTACCTGTACTCCATGCAATGACAATAATCTAATCTAATATTTGTCAGACGCTTTCTTCTCACATAATTTCCGGCGATTCTGAGCAATTCATCATCACACTTCTCCCTGAACGGCTGTTTAAACACATGACGAAGAGAAACAAAACCGCAATGTTCTTTTTACTACCTTTAAGGCAAACTGGTAATCCCTTGATTTATCGTCATTCCGTCGCGAACACACGGCCTGTGTGCAGTCTACGGGCGTAAACAACACGCTTCGAAACAGACAAGGCCTGCGTCTGAAACAGGCTTGATTAACACGTAAGTGGGCTCAACATTTGCAATAACACTGCTAATCTATGCAAACTTTCTTTAGCCTTGTTGCAACGTTGAATGCCTGACCGGCCGTGCAGAGGCGTATGGTAAAATACACTCTGTAAAAATGTGACAAAGACCGACTTCTCTTCCGGCCTACAAAGGATTCCAAGTTTCGCCATCCTGCCCAGCTGCCTAGAATAGACAACACAGCCCCTTTTGTCGGGATGAGTCAATCTGTGTGGGTGTGAATGCATTAGCCCTTCACAACAGAATTATGCCCCTGGACTCCCCCGCTTTGCTTTCAAATATTCTGTGATAGGTTCCCGCGGTCATGTTTAGATCACTTCCGGGCGATGATTTGCCATAAGAGAAGATGAATGGCGACCATTGAGATGCTGAATAATTATACTTGGACCTGCGAGTTGGGGAACACATAACCCTCAGAGGGCAACATGACAAACATGTTTTTCGGGGCCTGGCAACAAAGAGCATGTTTTGATGTGACTGAGCATATTCCCTGAATTGAGTCATGTGGCGGGGTTATCACTGTGGTGCGTGGGCCGTCAGTCTTTCTGTTTGTCCATCTCTGCACTTTGCTTTTCACTGTCTGACTAATGGGTTTATGCGTGTGTGTGAGAGTGTATATGTACGTGTGGGTGTTCGTACTGGCATGCATATGCTCATTTGTGACACTATAGAGCCTGTGCATGTGTGTGTGTGTGTGTGTGTGTGTGAGAGAGAGAGAGTGTCACTGCAGCCTGGGGAAAGGAACGGACCACAGCAGAGGACGAAGACTCACTCAGTGGGAGATCTCTCTGAAGTCATCGTTTCCAACAGCAAGCAGACCACTGGTCGTTATCACGCACACGCAGCATCTGTGCAAATGTTGAATTCTCATGAAGGTCCATTGAGTTCCAAGCACAATTCATTCATTCAGCACAGCCAGCAGGAGCAAACTATCTGTTTTTTCGTCCGTCGGGGCGCAGAATCCCTCAAATTACCGTCATGTTAAATCAGTCTGCAGTGAACAATTCACGATGGTTTGCTGGACTTAAACCTGAGCCTTACTGTGATGTTTTAATGCAAGAATTTCCTCTACTTGCAGAGGTGACTGGGCCACGGGTTAGAAAAAAACTTCAGTGCAACAGAAACAAGTCTTTTTTTAGAGTCGCAACGCAAGTACCTCAAAGTAAAATAAACTTCACGCTTAAAAATACACTTTTGGTCTCCGCGCCATGTTGCAAGATCCCGCTCTTGGTCTCCCCCCTTGAAACAAAGCAAAACAAAACAAAGGAAGTCTCCTCCTCTCTGGATTTAAGCAATAAACTTGATGTCACTGAGCATGAAAGAAATGAAATACAAAACTTTGTAGGAACTCAGTGCCCGAGCATTGAATACAACAGAACACGTCAACCAACCATTAATGTATGGTACATTACAAAAATGAATTACCCTATTAAATGAATTAACTTGCAGTGGATTAATTAAAGCATGCACAAGTGAAAAGTGTGTCTTTAATAACTTTTGTGAAGCTACACAATAAAAGTATTAAAGTCAATGGTAAGGCCATTAAAATGCATCAAAGCAGATAAACATAAGACAAAGTTAACAACATGGGCCGGCCTCTAGTAAACGCTCCAAGCTCTGACTGCCTCGGTAACGCTCTACAGTATTTCAGAGTGACACAAGATTGACATATTGCTAGCATATGGACAGAAAAAGCTCTTGTTGCTGCCACAAGTGTATTTAAAAGGAGAATCCAGTCAACCATAAAGCACCTTTTGTGTGCTCCTGGATCAGGCATAACATTATGACCACCTTCCTAATATTGTGTAGGTCTCCCTTGTGTCTCCAAAACAGTTGTGAATTTGGAGGCCAGGTCAACACCTTGTGCTGTTCTTCATGTCTTTTGAGTTGTTCCTAAAATTCTGCTGGGCATGTCTGCTCCCATCAAGGTCATTGATATGGGGTGGGGGTGCCTGGTCTGGTCTAGGTGGGTGGTGCATGTCTAAATAACCAAAGTTTCCCAGCAGAACATTGTATTGTCACAAGACGGTCAGTGTTACTTATTTTTCCTGCCAGTGGTTTTAATGTTGTGGCTCACCTGTGTCTCTCTGGCATCCCTGAATCTGTGTTCTCTCTTAAAATAAATGAATACAAGTCTGCAGCCCTTGATGAAAACTGAATACATTTCCAAATTACCCGCTCCCAGCTCTCTGACAAACCGACGCACGCACAAACAATCGCCGGCCTGCTGCATTCATGCACACGCCTGCATGCACACACTTCAGACGTGTACACTGCACACGCACAGCTCGGCCCATTAGCCGTGACATGTGACGTTTCGACGGGGCAAATGAAGCTCAACAATTGATGTCAGAGCCTTACAAATTAAACAAATGGGGGACCGCCATGGTGTATTAGGCACCCCAAACCCCCTGATGAACACAGCCGAGGCACACGCCAGCAGGACAACATTGTCTCGCTCCTCTCTCTCCTCCCCTAAACAAGGCCCTGAGAAATGCAGGGACAATGCCGCCCCAACACCCACACACACACACACACACACACACACACACAAGCTATAATCAGTCAATGAGCAAAATGAAACTAACCGCGCATTGATTGCCAATTGAGTCCTTTGACAAGCAAATAAACAGCACCGATTCTGGCGATCAATGTGATTGATATATAATTCGCTCATCTCGCAGCGGTGTATGTACACAGACTGTGAAGGCGCAGTAGGTCGAAGAATGCATGTCACTGAATGAGTATTGCGAGTGGGTGACGTGCTCCGGCGCCGTTCCCCTCGCCGTAAACGCTGGCACCACGGCGTTCTTGCTGAAACTTTGTAGTTTTAAACTAATCTAAACTGAGAGCAGCATGATGAAACGGGATTCATTAGTCCGGCGGTATTTATGTGCGCAAACTGCTTGAAAGCTGCTTGAGGAGATAATAGCTTGTGCATGGCACCAGTGGCAGGGATTTGGGTGTGGATGAAATTGAATTAGATCATTTGCCTAAGTAGCCAATTCGCTTTGGCCAAAAGATTGAAACCACAGGATTAAATACGCAGGCCTCGCAAAGCTGGAAGAAAAGAGTCCTGTTCCGATGTGCAACTTAAAAATGGAGCCTTACATCTAAATAACACAACAGTGGACATATATGAATCATTAAATATATAATATTCTACAATTTTTATATATAATTTGATGTCAAACTCCATTTTCTGATCATTTCATATGATCAAAAGTCCATTCTTTAAAGCTTTATTTCACTGACGTTGCCGAGTCTCTATAAACTTTACAATGAAATGAATGGTCCATGTATGTGCGCGCTGACTGCAGCATCCTACGCGCAGACACGCGTGTTGGTGCGCGCGCCTCCGTCTGCGCGTTGGTTAATCCATATGCAAACACGTTGTCCATCGACGGACCTTGTGAGGGGTGAAACGCCCTGGGACCAGAGGAAAAGAGCAGGGATGAGTCACGATTAGGGAACTCCACGATTCACAGCACCTGCACACACCACATGCCACACGCAATCACATCAAATCAAACTCAAAGGCGCGCACACACATGCACACACAAACAAAATACGAAGCCGGGAGGGAGTGAGGGGATGCACAAAAAGTGCAATAACACCCTCCAGACACGGCAGATACAAAGGCTCACGACACACACACACACACACACACCTGTAAAGAATACAAAGCGGTAAGTGAAACCCCCGTGCACGCGATACGGGAACATCTGCGCTCGCGGACGCAATCACACATGTACACAGGTGTGGCAGGTCCATTTTGTTTTCACTAACCCCCATAGCCTTTACACAATCCCCAGCAAATAGGGCCGCTGTTGCACGGCAGATATAGGTGTACGGCTTCTTGTTTGGCTTTGTAAAAACACGGCGCGATGGCAGTGAGAAATTGTGCTGGGAATAAATGCATCACCTCTGTTTGGGAGGGATGCCTCATCATAAGCCATCAGCCTGCGTATGTGTTTGTGTGCCTGTGCGTGTGCGCGCAGAGGAGGCAGAGGAGAGAGATGGAATATCTAAAAGGGGTTAAGTGCCAGGGTTACCCATCCAAGGAGCATTAAATGAAGGCTCTCACTTTGATGGACACCGGCACCGGGATCCCTGATGTCCCAAAATATTAGGTTTCTCTTCTAATAATGTTGGAAATATTGCCTACTGTCATGATTAATCTGGCTGGCTGCTGGGCCTGATTGCAGGTGACGCGGTCACAGCACAGTGCCTGTGTTAGTTTCCACACACCGTCAGCTTCGCTCCACACAGAGCTGCAGCCAGGAGCAGGGCTGATAGGAGCCATCGCAGCTGCCGCTAATGTAATGTGACAGCGGAGAAGGAAACCTTTATTTTAATTCAAACAACAAAAGCCAAACAGCCAAACTTATCTGCGTGCCCAACATTTTCCCTCCAACACAATGAGTTCTTTTTCCCCCCTTCTCTCCACCAAAGTCCCTTTTTGCTCTTTTCATTTCTGCCCTCCCTTCTTTTTCTTTTTTTTTTTCATTGGGTGAAGTAAATCTTATGTACACCCGTTGTTGCTGGAGCAGTATCTGGCAAAAGACGAGAGAAAGAGGGGAAAAAAATATATAAAAGAGCGTTTGGGGAAAAGTGGAGGTATTCGCAGACGTGGAGGAAGGCGCAAAAACATTTGTCAAATCAAAGGCCTGAATTATTGCACATAGTCGGGTCAGTTTCACATGCCACTTAGACGTCCCATTGTCCTGGCGGTGAACAAGACCGCCTTTATGTGACAGGCTTGAAAAACAACGTTAGCCCTCCTCATAATCAAATCTGTGGATCCCAACAGGCCAGCAGGCCCTGCCACTTGGAATTCTTTGCATTGGCCATGGTCAGGATGTGCCGTTTGGCCCCAACAATGGCAACATTGATTTTAGCGCCATGAGAATTTTGGTTGAGCTGTAAAAACTGGTACCGGGAGAGAGAGGGGGGGAAACACAGGTCTTAGCCTTTCCCAGGAGGATGCGTGTGCGCGGGGCCGTGGGGGGAAGGTGAGTCACTCGTAGGCTCCAGGGCTCTGACCCACTGGACCTCTGGTCTAATTCAATCAGGCCGGCATCATTAGTCCACCATTATCAGGCATTATCTCCAAGGCCAAGCAGGATAGTTATCTCGTGCCAGCGTTGGAAGGAAAATGAGCAAGACGTACACTTCCTGTCCTGGCTTTGCGCGCCACAATTGGAGGCTGGTTGTTTTGTGCCACAATCGGGCCTTGTTTACGTGCATCATTTTTTTGTGGGGGGGGAGTGAGCCGGTGCTCGAGAGAACTGATGTTACATTGATGTCTTGTTGCTATGTTGCAGGGGCTAAGGCCATGGCACAAAGGCATGACCTTCCTGTTTGGCCGCGTAGTAACTTAGAGTTGATACAAATTACCCCACTTTTCGATCTACCAATTTAGCTGCTACTTAGTGGGCAGGGGGTCAAAGCGAGCCCTTTCATCTGGGGCATCTTTTGAAGTGGGCTGCTGCAGATGACTACTGTGAGACTTTAGCACCAAGGGGAGGGAATGTGAAAGGGGGGGAAAGCCTCGAACAATGGGCCCCCCTTTAGAAAAAGCCTCAGAATCTTGGAGGCCGACTTCAAAAGGGGCCCCCGGTGTCAACGCCTGTGTTGTGGCCCGGCGCTGAACACGCTGTTTCCCTGGATATAAATGTTTTATTAGAGGGCAACAGCACCTCAGGCTTACCCCGTCGCTGTCAGAGGTAGGAGGAACAAGGCGGACACTGTGTGGCCCCTGAGAGCGACATCAAACGTAATGTTCTTTGCATCCGTGAACGAACGAGCGACAAAACGTTATTCATCACGTAATATGTTAACTATTTTTACAGCTTGGAATGCCGTTCTTCTCGATATTTTTTGACATTAATCATTAAAGCAAGGTCCAAAATGTAGACTTTAGATGGATTTTAATATTATTTGACGTTTTCCACCATATAATCAAATGAGAAACCCTAACCCTAAAAGTGAGCCACATGATGCGAGCATATCACACGCAGCGGCGTCACGATGCCAGACAAATACCACAAGTGTACATAATTCATCACCAATCAGTCTTGCCTCCCCGTGCCGACATCGTGCGATACCCAGGCAGGAGATGGATGTGGGAGCGCAGCCCTTTGAGATCCAGATGGTACGCTCCCAACAATAAGGTTTGGGCTTCCTCTGGAAAATGATCCTCTCTCTCCCTGCGCATGTGATGCTAATGCGTCACCGACGGCGAGTAATGAGCTGACGTCCCCGAATGAAAATCTCAAAACACGTTCTCTATCTGGTCCGCTCCCCGGTTTGTTTCTTCATCTCAGGGGGGCCCAAATTAAAAGCAAGTGGCGGATGTGACGGGGAGCGTGATGAGGGAACTGTGGTGGAGGGGCTAAATCGTTCTTCACGGTAATACCGCAACTACTGTAAACAACATCTTTTTTTTTTTTTTACACAGTGTGCTGTTTGCCCACACATTAATTCTCCCTGCACAAATCCAATGAGCGGGCAGAGAATGTGAGGCATTTGATTTCATTTATTAACTGGCGCTCATCCCATTATAAACAATGTTGTCCTGTCTCTTCGGGCTGCATCATCGGTGAGTTGGCCTTGTTCTCCTTTTTCGGCCAGAACTTTGATAATCATAACTTCACTTGGCCTCTGTTCTGCGTCTATTTTCTCCTTTTATCAAATTAAATCACATGATGATGACACAGCTGTTCGAGAAAAAAAAAAAAAAAAAAAAAACTCTCCATCTATCTATAGCCAGCAACAGATTTACTCCTCCGCAGGACAACTGACCCCTATTACGCATTCTAGGCTCAACGTCAAAGAGCGAGGAATAGATTTAATTTGTTGACTATTGCCACCGATCTCCTTTAAACGGCTTTTAATTGATAACGGCAAGGGAGAGCGGTGAACTTTAAATAGACATTCTAATTATCGGCTTTAAGAAGCAGGGGCTTTTTTGGAAATGTTATGGCATTTGGAATGGGATTAATGGGCGAGCGAGGCGCTGGCCACCCTGCAGCTAAATGACATTAAAGAGGGAGATGAGTGGTGCTGCTGAAGGGAGCAAACCCACTAGTCACAGGAGCCAGGGCGCCCACTGCCTTGGGCACACACACCGTGGGGTAACGTGCAGGGGGGGGGGGGGGGGGGAGAGAGGGGGGTATTACATTATGCGGCCCTCTAGACTTCGCCCCACGCCGTTACAGACGCTCTGATACAGTTAGGCCCCTTTCTTCACCAATGCAACACTCCTAAGCTGTTTTCAAGCCGAATGAGGTCCCAATACCACCTTTATTCAATCAAACGATTGTTTTAAGGCATGCAGTTGGCAAATTAAGCTCCATAAACATCGTTCTTCGCAGACAAACATCAGAATATCTTATTGTCTGCCCAATAAAACCATTGTTTTTTCAGTTATTTTAAATAAAAAAGGTTTTACATGACTGTTTTCTCCTCCGGCATAATTATGGCAAAGGTTCGGTTAACATCGGGGTTAAAAGAACCGAAAAACGACTTGATGACGAACAAAGTCTGTCATTTAAGTTTTGAGAACTTTTGTCATCATGGTTCAAAGAAACCAACATTGATTATTGGTAGAGGAGAGCAAACAAGCTGCAGTCTCCCACTTCAAAGCCGGCTGCCTTGCGAGTCCATCCATCCGCCCAGACAGCCTCCCTGCGTCGGCGTTGGGGCTGTGCAACAATGGCATGCTGCTGCGGCTTTAAGGCTCGCAAAAAAAATAAAATAAAAAAAATGCTCCGAGGCTCCGCGGAGGTCTGCGCGAGATAAATTGTGTTATCCGAAGATGTCAGCCCAACTTAGTTTGTTTTGTGACTGTCGCTACACAACAACCGCATAAGCCTTCGCCGAGACATGAAAGGCAGGGAAGTAATGTGATTCAACAGCTAGACAGAAGTATAATTGAGGCATAAGATGCTTTTATAATACAACATTGCAGCTTTTCATGAATAAAAAAATGATCCTAGTCGGTCTGGTATGAGCTGCCTACTCAAAGGAATCAAATTCTAAGCCTGAACTTGGGACAATAATATAAATATTTAGTTTTTCATTTAATTATCTCTGTATTCCTGTAAAATAATCTAAATCTGGAGAAGATCTCTACAAAAGCTGTCCTGAACTGACAGCTAAATAACCGGGAGAGCTAGCATCACCATGATATTCAGTCTTACTCTTAAACTGATAAAAACATATTGCTGAGATAAAATTGAAATCGCCTGATAGTTTTCAAAAACACGTTTCGCAACGTATTTCTTTGATGCGTTGCGTAACAGCGACGGCCGCCAGACAAAAGGTGTCCTTTTGCCAGTTTAACCAGATCAGCGCGGACGCCGTAACCTAATAACGTCTTAATACACACCTCAGAAACTGTAATAGCCCTGACTAATTCGGCCAGCTTGGGCCTCAGTGGGCCTCAGTGGTCTTGCTGAGCGTTCCAGACAGAGATCCCCGTCCCCCGCGGTTTCAGACTGGACGTCCCGGGTCTGCTAAGGCTGGAGGGTGACCGGCAGCTCTGATGGATCAGCTGAGGGCCGACTGTAGGGGATCGAGGCCAGGGGGGACGCGATTCCCTAAAAATGTGGCATTAGGGGTGAAGTTGGTGGAAAGACTCAGGTACGATGGAATCATGTGTTTAGCCTGAATTGATTTTTCAATTATATAACCCTCGTGCTACCTTTGGGGTCTCTGGGACCCCAAGTGAATGGACAACCAGATAGAGAGCATGCACGAGGGTTAAAGAAATTAGTTATTTGTGTTTTTGCTTGCAACTCCGACCAGTCCTACGAGAAACTAGTGCTTGCAAAAGGTTCCTAGGAATTTTTTGAACGTGCACAAACCGACATTAGAGTACTACATGCGTTACTTCTGCTGCAGTCTAAGCGGAAACAGTGCGTCGCGAATTTGCGACACTAGGGATTAACGGGTAAACCCTGCACATAGCAATGCATGCATAAGTCAACATTCATACCTACAGGATAATGGAGGCCTAGGATTGTCCGAGCACGACATACAGCATAGAGGACTGTAAAAAGGTGGGTGTGTGATGACCAGGAGTGAGACGATTTTTAATGGTAAGGTGTCATATTTTTTTAAAATTCAAGATTAACAGATAATATAAAGGTAGAGATGACTCAAACTTATTTTCAAGGAGATAAGCAGTGGGCAGGAAACGTACTGGAAATAAAAAGTAAAGAATACTTTTTAAATTATTGCATTTTAGGTCAAAATATACAAGACAAGAAATACAATTAAAACCCAGCTTTTCTTCAAGATCACTTAGACAATATGTGTAAACTTAGATGTTGTAGTTTAGTAGATAATAGCACACTTACTGGCTGAAACCTCATGACGGGGACAATTTGTTGCTGGAAAGGAGCAGCTTGCAATCTGGAAAGCGCAGCCCTTTTTTTCTTTACTACATTAAAACAGGCTAACTGCAGACTAATCTTCTCATACTCTGAAACAGAACAGGTAGGCATAATTTCCTGAAGGCTTAAACTGTGTGTGTGTGTGTGTGAATGAGAGAGAGTGGTGGGGGCCAGACTTGGCCTGTGGACCTCACTTTTGGCTGGCCCCCGGGGGGCTGGAGGATGAGACCTGGGGAGAGTTGAGATGAGGCTGTCACACTTCCTATAGATCAGTCATTATCACTAATCCAGTCACAGCACTGGGATCAGCACCAGGCCCATTCATCTAGAACCGTCATTAAAGAGCTAAATGAGAGCTGCCTCTGCTAATGAGGTAATGAGAATTTCTCCGTGAGCGTGTGTGCGAGAATGTGTGTGTGTGTGAGATGGTGGAAAAGACAGCGAGAGAGACAGAGGGAGAGACGGGGCGGGGGGGAAAAAAAAGACAAGCCGCAAGGACGGGGACAAATATAAAACGTGTGGACAAAGATGAGATGATGTGGCGGACGGGCGGACGGACACACCCGGACTTCATCTGAACCATCCTGGCATGTGTGTGAATCAATTTGCAGCTCTCCCATTAGAGGGACCTTATCATTCACCCACCTCACCCAGTTCTGTTTACTGCTTTCCCTCGCCGCACGTAAACAAAAGCCAGAGTTGTACTTGTTCGCGATCGCTCTTTAATTCGACACAGCCTCGGATGCATGTATGCAGCTGTTTTCTTCTGTTAATTGCGATACCACCAGGGTAAACATTATTGTCCTCTCAGTTATATTCCAGCCCAAAACAAAGCCCCGCCGAGGCCGTGTGAAGTGGGGATGTCGTGCTTCGCTGTGTGACATAAATCAATTATTTATGCCTATGAAGCTTCAAAATATTTATCTTGCCTCATGGTATAAGAGGCCGAGGCCTCCGAAAACAAATAGAGGCTCGTATCAAAGGCGCACGGGTGTAAACAGCGCAGTGGAAAGAAGACGTACGTTTGGGAGAAGTCATTGATTGCCAAATGCACATCATATGAAGATTCTGGCGCTGACGGCACATCGGAGTAAAGAGAAAAGCCGGACCAGGGGGACTGCTAAGTGTTCACGTTACATCTGAGATCACACTACTGCGATCAGGTTATAATCAGACGCGAAAAGGCAAAGTGGAAGCACGATACGATCACCCAAAACCAAAAAAGAAATGGTGTCCGGGGTGGTCCGTCACACACATGGCCTGGTGCGGATCAGACGTGTCAACGGTAATAATTTATCTAGATATGAAACACACACACACAAATCAAAGTGTTTGCATCGTGCTCAAAGAGCGACAGTCGGATCAAAATCGGTTCAAAATGTAGAAAACGTGTGAATGCTTCATTGTAGGGTTCAGGTTAAGCAGCCAGACCTCTCAGTAAAAGTCAGGAAAAGACTTTGCTGCATTAGAAATAAACTTAAATCATACTAATTTATGATACTTAACTTGATGTTCCTAATACATACACTGTAAAACATTACAGCCCTATGATGTTCTTCTCTTTAACTGTAATAGTCATGACAGGTTTTTGATACTCAACTCAATTTAAAGGGGAGCTACTGTTTTTTACAACCTGGACCTTATTCTGGCATAAAATATGATCATTTACTCACCCATATAACTTTGGTGTTATTTGGAGTCGTTTGCCAGATATTTAGATCTGCATATATCCATATAGTGGAAGTGAATGGGGCACCGAAACGCAGCCTCTAAATAACACATTATCTGCCGTGAAACTCGTTCATTTCACCAATATTTTGTTATGATACGCTGGTGCTATTCCCCGTTGAGTCTGGAGTTGCCTGTTACCTATTTGCAGACGTGCAGCGGTTTGTTGTTCTTTGGCCAGCTGTTCCTCTCTCTGCCTCAGCATCCTCCTTTCATCAAGCCCCTCATCCGTATACTCTGGCTCAAAACGGTAAGGACGTGCACCATAAACAAAGTCGTCGTCCACAACCTCAGAATCGGAAAAATATTCAGCCATGTTGCAAAAAAATAGCACATTACAGGTAATCAAGCCGACCGTTGCGGGTGCGTGCAGCACTCAGAGACGACGTCATCCAGGTCAGAAGTTAGCAGGTCAATCTACAGACTCTGGATGATGATAACAGGTAACTAGCACTAAATAACACTAGCGTAACATAACAAAATATTGGTGAAATTAAAAGGTGAGTTTTGCGGCAGATAATGCGTTTTTTAGAGCATTTCGGTGCCCCATTCACTCCCACTATATGGATATACGTACAATATGTAGTATATATACGTACATATATATACTAAATATCTGGCAAGCGACTCCAAATAACACCACAGTTATATGGGTGAGTAAACAACCTTATTTTATGCCAGAAATAAGGTCCAGGTTGTAAAAAACCTATTTTGTTAAATTCCCATTTAAGCTTAGCTCAACATGTTTAAGCTAAAACAAGTTTAAGATTTAATAAGTTTTCAAAACTTAATTTAAAGTAAGTCATTGTCTTGACTGCTTGTGAGCTTTTATGTTTGTTTAACTCATGTCTTTAAGTTTTGATTTGAAAAAAAGAGATGGGGGAAGAGGAGGAAGGGATGTGAAGAAAATGTAGAGGTTGCTGCAATTTTTGGATATTTTTAAATTAGATAGAATTATTACTGTAAAATGGCGATACCTTTGAAACAAGGCTCTACAAAAGAGGATCAAACCACAGTTTTACAACGTCAGCAAAATGATTGCCACCGTAAGCGTAATAAGTCGTTCCCGAACCAGGAATGCGTTCCAAAAAATCTGTTTTTGGTGGATCAAAATTTACATACATAGATATTCTCTAAACGGCCTAAATAAAACAAATGTTAAACTTCTGGCAAGATGTGAGTAGAATTTATCTGAAATTTACATGAACTTTAAAACTTGCCATTGGTTCGTCAAGATGAGAAATCTAAGTGGAAACAAAAACATTAGTGCTCTCAACTTAAAATGGCAGCTGATGTGAATTTAGTCAAATTGATCTTAACTTGGAAATGCGAGTTGAAATAGTGAGGAATTGTGAGCTCATTTGACGAGATAAGATTTTCTGTAACCGAGCAAGAAATGATCATTAATTATAACTTGTTGGATTGAAAGTGGTTTCCTTCAGGTTGAGTTTACTCACATTTTTAAGGCAGTTTCGCTGACTTGAAATGCTTTACAGTGTAATAATTGTACTTTAACATTAATTGTAGCTGCAGCTGAGCCGTTTTAACCCATTAGCGTATGGACAATCTCCATAAATACACACCGTTGCCCCTAAAGTTAAGGAGTAATTTAATTTTCAGACACATTCCTCTTTTCATTCCAATTTATACACATCTGTTACGTGCTTGGAAGAGACAGATCAATAAAGTTTCGAGAAGATATACACTTCATATTGAAAATAAGCATAAATCACATTGTCACAATCATTTATTTCAAGAGACGAGATAAAACGTGTTTTATTCCAGCTTTACACGCTCATCTTTTTTTCATTGTCCGTTTCAGAAAACTAACTCATGTCCAATGAGTAGAGGCATGCAACTGTTTATTTTCTCAAACGAGAGATCTAATGTACTCTAAATATTTAACTTACTTAAAGCGCCACCTGCATGTTTTATTCCAGCTAAATCAGCTCTTACATGTTCCCCGAGTTGGAAGCACAATGCATACTGTCAGTGTTAAAATATACATAATTTAAAGTGAAATAAGAAGTAAACATCTGGATACCTGCCTCACCACTGGAGCAACAATGTTATACTTATGTGGGAATTATTTTACCATTCATTAGTATTCAATTCATCCTTATAACAGTTAATGCAAAATGCTTTAAAACTTTATATATATGTATAAATACAAGTGCGACGTGTCTATCCACAGGTAAAAGCTGCAGCTCGTCATGTCTGCACAATGAGTGGATGCATTCTCCAAAGGGATTATTTTTAAGAAGAGTGTGTGTTATATTTTTAACTGTCCAGTTACACTTTCATATGCATCACATGTCAGCTGGAGAAACACATGTAGCTGCTTTCTTAACCCACCCCTCCTGGCCTTACCTCGGCTATCTCCACGCTGATTTGCAAGCTACACACAACTCGACGCACGCGCCGTCTCTTACTCTCTCTCGGGTCTAAAGGACTTAGCATGTCACTCGCAATGCTCCTGGGAACGCAAACATGGACTGCAGCCGGACGGTTTCATCTCGCGCTGTTGAAGTGAGTGGTTTAGGACAAAAGGAGAGTAAACAGGGGATAGAAGGAGGGCCTGCTGAGGGTGTAATGACAATGAGCTTGCTTTCGTCTGTCCCACTTAAGGATCAAACCCACGAGGTATAATGGCGTTTCTGTCTCTCTCTCTCTCTGCCTCTCCAATATCGAATAGCACACATATGACTATTTAACTTGCATTTAAATTGTGGTAATCAGATTGGTACATCCCCAACTTTTTTACTTTTTTTGAAGTGCACTCCCCAAATTACTGTATTTTTTGTTGTTTTTAATGCATATGCTAATAGGACGCTGTTCAGTCAGAGGGCACGCAATTTGAACTCTGCAGAAGGTATTGCCAGTTTCAATATTAGTTTAACAGAATTAATTTATCCCGAATACATCATTACTATCTTGTAACTCTATGAAATCTTTCCCGTGCACAGACACTTTTTAAAAAAAACTAGTGAGAAATCTAATCATGCATATAAATGGTCAAGAAATTAAGTTTCTCCAGCAGAACTCTGGCTGCGCTAATCCCCGTTATGAGGTTTTGTGTGATATTCAAAGAGAAACTGTGGTATTTGTCAGCCTGGCTCTGGATCCACTGATTATCAGTCAGATTCCATCAGTAAGAACTCTGGAAATAGGACACCTAAAACAAATTTTTTTTTATTTTTCCCTCCACTTCTGACTAAAAGTAAACTCATGAAGCGGCTGGAAGATATAAGAGCTGTCCTCAAGCATTCAGTGTGAGCGACTGTGCTCCGCCCTCCCTTCACCTGCCTCCTGTCATCTCACATATAAGTCTAAAGGGAAGGGGAAGGGGAAGGGGGGGCGTGACCCGGTACCTCATCACCATGCTAAGTGTTTACAAATTGTCTTGGTCCTACTTGTGGGGGTTGCAGGGAGGTGGCCAGCAGTCAGAATGGGCTGCCATGCGAAGGCTGTTGATCTCTGCGTGACACGCCAACCTTATGGTGTTGCACATGGCCCTCCATTAATAAACAAATGAAGGGCTCACCCTGGAGGTCAGGGGAGCTCAGCTGGCCCATTTGCCACCGCGCTCTCTCGGCTCACGGGGATCCAAAATGGCCACCCGTCGCGTCTGCTTGTCAGACGGCTGCTAACCTTGTCTTTGGTGATGGGCAGGAGGGCAGGAGGGGGGAGAAGGGATGAGGGGGGGTGGCTAGGGCGCGGACGCACAAAGGGGGGTGGGGGGGGCATGAGCCGGGGGCCGGGGGCACAATCCTTTGGGATTGTACAACTGTTATTATTCAATTACGCTCCCTTTTCTTCTCAGTTAAAAGACCATGATATCATTATCACTTAATGAATATATATAATTGGATCTTGGCTGCCGCTTCCCCCTGGTCTGATGAATACCGCTCACTATTCATTCGGCCCCTGCTCATCCTCCTCTGCCCTGCCTCCATCACGGCAGGCTGTGGCGATGGAGAGGATGATGATGATGATGGCGGTGATCATCATCATCATCATCACGCTGTCAACAGAGGGAAATTGACATGATCTCTGTGTTTTTCCAGTGTTTAAATGTTTAAATGAAACGTGCGTCAAGAATGAAACTTGGGAGTTTCTGAACAAGTTGCGCAAGTTGTCGTTTTTTAAATTATTTTCGGTCTTTCGAGGATGTAAGTGTAGATGAGGAAATGTATGGCATTTACAGGTGAATCGATAAAAACGAGCCGGCGAACGGAGCCGGGCTCCTCCGGACTAATCCCAACTTAATGAACAAGGGGCTTTATTGCTCAAACAGAAATTGCATTCTACATGTGATCATTGCAATTTCCATGTTTTGTTTAATAACCCCATGACAATTTACAGTGCAGTCATTTGCAGAAACTCATTAACTCCACCAGACAGTATCTGGATTTCATCTCCGTGATGACCGCGCTTGAGAAAAAAAAAATTGTTTAGGAAAATCCTGGAATATTAAGCTGGAATAAATGGAGGACGGTGAGGTTTGCACAATAGATGCACCGGCCTAGATTGCTCTAAATGTGTGTCGTGGCTGGCGTGAGGGCAGACGAACTCCCAGAGGACGTTAAGAGGCGAGGGGGGAAACCTTGGTGACAGTCATGGCCATCAATACCCTCTCAATCTGCAAGGAAACAATGGAAGAGTGGGGATAAAGATGGTGATGAGCAACACTAAAAACATTGATTTAGCATTTGTCCACTTCATTTGAAGTGAGACAAAAGGGGGGAGGGGGGCAACAGAAACCGGAGGGCTGGGGAGGAGGGGGGGTCTTTGAAGAGGCGAAATCGGGGAGTGTTTCGCCTCCTCCCATTCAGATGTTGCCCTCTTGTTGGAAACCAAAAGCAACTGTCCCTCCCCTCTGCATTGTCGAGGGTAAATGTGGCATGGCAGGGGCTGAGCATGTCTGTGTAAATCAGACGCGGAGGGTGTGTGCGCGGCGGTGGGAGTGCGTGCATGTGTGTGCAAAGGAGGCCTGCTAGCTTGTGGATGGATAAGGGGCGTACGCCGTCATTAATCCTGCTTAAAGAAGACAGTGTTGGCAGAGTGGCAGCGCCCCAATCCAGCTGCTCCCCCCGCAGAGACACTTCAGACACCGCCCCCCTCCCTCCCCTCAACGCACGTCCTCCGATCTCTCCCCACCCGTCACCCCCTTCACCCGACCCACCTCGTCACCCCTCCGTCCTCGTCTGCGCAGCTTTCCTCCACCTTTGCTCGCGAGCCCCGGTTTCCCCATCACTTTCACCCCCTCACGCCGCCCCCCCCCCCCCCCAGTGCCCCAAACCCCAGCCTCACTCACTCACCCATCGCTGCCATACATCACTCCAAATTAAATTTACATTAGGCCCTCTTCTATCAAAGAAGCCAAAAAGAGAGGCAGAGAGGGAATGAGATCGAGGGGCTGACATCATTACCCGGCAGCAGAGCACATGACCGTCATCTATTAAACCCTTTTATACACATGTCTCAGGATTTTACCAAAGTTCATGCATACCTAAGTGCAAGTTTGTGTTAAAAATTAAACGCTCTTTTAGGAGGACAAAGGAGTTTCTGAACTGTTGTCTTTGAGAGGGGCTTTATTACCCCTAACCATGAATGTCTGGCATCGCTATAGACACTCCCCGCCCCCCCCATCCCTTCTCCACCCATCTCTCTCTCCTCTCACTTTTTTTTCTTCCGTCTACCTCTGCCTCATGCTTCCTCTCCTCCCATCATTAGGGAGTGTTGGGTTAACTTTCAGTATGTTAGTAAGTATTTTTATTCTTTGGACAGCTCATGGTTTCCCGTGAAGCAGCGTTGCAGGCTTTAGTCAAGCCGACTGCTCTCTGATGGGTCGTCTTGTGATATTATTAGCTCCAGTCTAGATGTGTGTTTAATGTGCAGCCCCCCAACTTTTGTTTCCTAGGGTCTAAATGAAGCTTCAGGTGGTTTTGTTTCAACCCTCATTGAGGAACGTCCAAGATGGGGCTTGAGATGTTGTTCTCCATCTTTCAGAGGTGGAGAACAGCTTCTTTAAAACCTTCCCAGTGCAAACACTGCAAATATTAACTTTGTTGATTGTGCTAAGAAGAAAACGTGAATCAACTCAGAATTTGGAAGTATAGGCCAATTATGTTATGCATTTCTCCATCAAATGCAGCAGAAGAAGTAGAGGTTCCTCTAAGAAACCTCCAAGAGAGAAAGAAAAGCAGTTGCACCACAGTTTCAGTTTGTTTTTTTACTTCTGTTTCCCTGTGAGACGACGTGAACTGGTGCAACTGATGCTACCTGAACCAGAATGATCTTATTTCTGCAGAAGTAAACAACATTGACCATCTTGTGACAATGACATGTTCTGCTGGAAAACTTTTGGACCTGGCATTTAAATATGGATGTTACTTAGACATGTACCACCCACCTAGACCAGACCAGGGCACCCCCACTAAAGTAATGACACTCGTTGATTGCAGCAGCCATTTTTTTTTTTTAAACACAGCTTATATTTCCACCAAGCAGATTGTGGGAGCGAAGGAAGGGATATGTGCCTATGTAGGAGATGACAAAAAGGCATCTCTTGTTATATTAGTGTTAGTGTAAGTTTTCTTATTTTAAATATTAGTAACTTTTCATTTTTACTTATTAACTGTTAATCGTTTTGGCATGTTGCTTGGTTCTTGTGGGGCACGAGGCAGAGTGGGCTTCTGTTACCATGGAGCTGTACAGTAGCGACATGAGAGAAAGAAGTTGTCACTCTGTATCTCTCCGCCCTAATACAGGCGTAACACCTAAAGCACCACCTTTGGTGAATTATTTAGATTTCTGTTGAATGACCTTGGTAATACAGATAACAAAGGGCCGAAGACCCTTTAGTGTCTTGGGTTAGAGTTGGGTCCAGTGATATAGGCATCACATAAGACCAACACACTGTTGGTTTCCATCTTTTCTTGAGGCGTACTGCACATAGAATCATAGAAAAATGGCTGTCCCTCGTTCTCATATACATCAATACCAATAGCTGTATCCATGGCAGCCAATTGTGACACATGGTCCTGTGTCAACTCAGCATAGGGAGGAAAAAAGGTTTAGGTAGACAAAGCCCACATTTCCAAAGCGTACCAAAATCATAAGCACAAGAAGTATGTCGTGAGTCAGAGTAATGTGTGGATTTGGCAGGTCTTGTACAAATCACCATTCTGTAGGTTGCTCATTTTCTCTTACCTATAGGAGAATAGAAAGGATACATGAGATTATATAGGTTATTAGTAAATAGGTGTAAACAGCACTATAGTCAAAGCTCTCAAATGTACTAAAAATGAATAAAAGATACAAGTACCTCACTATAAAGTACCAGAATGCACTGCATTATCTATTAAACTGTGTGTCACAGCATTATGCATTGCATTCCTTTGCCTCGTGACGCGTCGTGTTTTCCTGTGCTGCATTGTGCATGTCGTTACATGTCGTCTGTCTTGTCACGTCCCATTGTGTCAGACCGTGTTGTGTTTTGTCACATTGCGTCACACTGCAGCATGTCGTGTTGTTGCCCGCTCGTCTCAGCCTGTATCAGTGATCTATTAGGACAGAGTGTTACCTCCCCTCACCGTTGGGGATATATTTGCATTGGAGCGTCTGAAAGCAGCTGGAGTGAACCAGCTCAGTAAAGGCACCTGAGTGCTGAGCGCTTACTCTTTAATTGCTTCATTATCGTCTGTGCTAATCCCTCTCCAATTTCGACACTCTCATTTTCCACACTAATTTGTCCCGGTCCCTCTCCAGCTCTCTCCTCTCACAGTCCGCAGCACTATGGCACCTATTTGCTTTCCAAGGCAATGATAACAATTAATGCAGCAGTTGGCGGCGCTTGTTTCATATAAACCTGTTTTAGCCGACTAAACAAGAGGCTGCTGATAAACAGACTCTGGAGCCAAGGCGCAGAGCTTCACAGCACCATTTGTCTCTCTAATTATGTTTTAATTACAACTGTGTATGCTAATACACTAAACATTTGCATAGAACATTCGCACAACTTTCTGCTTTCTCTTCAGGAGTGCTGCAGGAGGAGGAGAGAACAATAGCGCCGGCTCTTATTGAAAGAGGCTCGTACTGCGTTAAATTACATATGGGAATTGTTTAGAATTAAAAACAATGCCACAGTTCGCTCTGACAAACTGTTTATTCTATATTGTTAGGTAACTGCAAACAAAGTCGGAGTGATTACAGAATTAGGCGGGAGCTCGTTTGCTAACTGCACAACATTGTATTACATTTTACAGTAATTAAAATTATTTAAAAAAGCCACTTGGCAAAAGTGCATGGTGATGCTGTATCACATTTATTCCTGCATTAAAAGCCCACTGCAGCAGGTTGACGTCATGCTTTTAAACAATATAAAACAATCACTTTAAGGCGGATTAAGAAATTTGATGTGTAGCTCAGCATTTCACTGGATGGCCTCACTACTACAAACATTTAACACAAGTTTTGATGTGCATTTGAAAAAGAATGCAGTGTGAATTCACTTTTAATGTCTCTGCAGGCACCAAACAACATTCAAATCAATGTATATAGCGTCAGTAACAATAGGATATGATTGGTTTGTACGACGCACACACTCTATACCTTCCTTCTTTTAGTGCAGAACTCTGCAGCCTGTGTGAGCCCTATTATATTTTCTATTCTATTCTATTCTAGGTACTGCATTGGCCCTGCTGTCGGCTCCACCGAGGCGTTCAGCTAAACACCTAACTTAACTACATGTCATTGAGTCATTAACATACAAATGACCTGCAGTTATCCTGTGATCGGGCCCCCCCCTAAATGCCACCAAATGCTAAGGAACCACCATTTACAGATAAGTAACCCAGCCAGCCCTGGCAAGTAATTCCTCGTAATTCCTCACCACCCCATTTTTTTGCTAAAATTAAGGTATTTAATTGGCCATTAGGAGATAGGACACTGACAGTTAAGGTTAGCGGTAGAGGTGAGGACAGTGGCGGCGGCGATGGACGGGCGTAAAACGAGGCTTTACCCCGACAGGAAACACGCGTATTCATCTGGTGCCGTGATAAATACAACACATGGGCCATTCTTTTGTGAGCGGGGTGGTGGTGATCGTCCTCTATAGGATGAGCTCATAGGGGCCGTCTGACTCAGTCCACCACATCAACAACACGTTTCTGTTTCTGTCACCATTTCTGGGAAGGAAAAATACTCATGTACATACATGACACGCATGTAGCTCACACCGTACAGGAAATCAGCGGTGATTTCATCCCCAGATGTTTTATATTTTTAAATAAATTATTCATTTATATGAAAATGAGCGAAACAAGACTGGGTCTGTTTTAATGGAAACATCTCAAGGTTTATTTAGTAAAAGTTTTAAAGTTTTGAAAGTCAGTTGACAAAATCTTCCTCTTCTGATGGAGTTCTCCCACTTTACTTATGTTTTTGTGCAATATACGTGCATTAAAAATTAAATAAAATAACAAATCTGCCTCACGTACACACATTTATTACTGTTTAGTTGTTGTTGAGTGTTTTATTGTATTTTTTTATGTACAGTTTTAATTTATAGTGATTTTCTTATGCTGTCTTCCTTTGCTCTTACACAAAACCACGTAAAAGATGACTCGTACTTCGTGCAAGGACAACAAAGGCATTCTGATTCTGATTTAAGATGTTTATATTGCGAATAAAACATTAAAACGCACATTTGCATGAAAACTGAGATTAAAAGTTTATTTTCAAAACTTTAAGTGCCCAAAAAAGATGAAATTAGACATTTACACTCATATGACATCTCTGTCTGCCCTGGAAGATCATGTAGGGAAGCAGCTGAAAACTGCAGAACAGCTGTCGTAGTAGAAAACAGGGAGTAAACATATAGAGTTTGTGTTATTACTAAACACTCAAATTAAAGTCTCTGCACATTAATTCTAAAGCGCTCTAACAGTCTAAATGTGAAATTGCAGACAAAACCTTCACGCTAAAACAGATTTGGTGTCAGAATAAACCTTAAATCTATTCCTCACCATTTCCCTTTTGAACTGTGTTTTATTACTTTTTTTTTTTTTTTGACAACAGTTTATCACACACACAGCACCAGTTGTGGATCAATATATACTTGGTGACCTAACCCCTCTGCCTGTCCAAGCAGGAAATCTAACAGCTATGAAGCATTTCATCTGGACCAGGCAGTAACCTCTGACCCTGAGCGAAGCAAAGGCCTCCCCACTCCGCAGGGCACGGACCTCCGTAGCAGTAAACACTGACTGGAAGTTGTTCCTCACTTGTCACAACGTTGGTGGCAGCTGACGCCTACTACTTCTTTCACCTTCTGCCTTTGCCTTCTGTGCCGTCTGAAACACTTACTTCACTTCCAGGCTTAAACTTGCAGCCGAGTTCTCAGACTGGCCGTTTAGATAATGAAGAAAAAGAACAGAATCTTGGACTGGGTTTGGATGTGTCAGTGTTGTGCCCTGCAGTTCATCAGATTTGTTGTGGATACATAACAGAACCAAAAACTGAATGTTCCCCTGATTAAAAAAGGACAAAGGAGGACCGTGCATGCAGGGCTAAAGCAAGTGGTTTAGCAAATAGTTATCATGTTCAACATCTTGTTTTAGCTTAAACCTAGCAAGGGGAATTACCGTTTTTGACAACATGGACCTTATTTCTGACATAAAATATGATCTTTACTCACCCATATAAGCTTGGTGTCATTTGGAGTCGTTCAGATGATATTTAGATCCACGCATATTCATATAATGGGAGTGAATGGGGCACCGAAACGCAGCCTCTAAATAACCGCAAAACTCGTTCATTTCACCTCCGTATCCTCCTTTCAACGAGCTCCTCATCCGTATACTCTGGTTCAAAGCGGTAAGGACATCCAACATAAACAAAGTCATCATCCACAACCTCAGAATTGGAAAAATATTCAGCCATGTAGCAAAAAAAAGCAAATTACTGGTAAAAAAAGCCGTGCGGGGTTTGCATGGCGCTTGGAGATGACGGCATCCCGGTCAGAGGTTAGTAGGTCAATCTACAGACCCTGGATGTACGTATGAACGTATTTTAACAAAATATTGGGGAAATGAACGAGTTTTGCGGCAGATAATGTGTTATTTAGAGGCTGCGTTTCGGTGCCCCATTCACTCCCACTATATGGATACATACGCAGATGTAAATACCTTCTAAACGACTGACACAAGTAAACGGTCGTATTTTATGCCAGAAATAAGGTAATGGTTGTAAAAAAAAATCTCCTTTAACATTAGGACAGATAGTTTAGGACGAGGAAAATTAGTTCAGCAGTGCCACTGGAACAACATCATTGTTATTATTCCCTTAAAGCTTTTTTAATGCCATCTGTGGCGCAGAGCTGCAGCAGCACAGAAGGCGTTTGAACAGGGTCCTTTATTTTGGCTTCATCTCTCGGCTCTGTCATCAGAATTGAGACAGCAACACCGAGGAGGACAAGAGAATCAACAACGAAAACTGAACAAATAATATTTCTCTCTCACATCATCTATCTGACGGAAGGCAGCACAAAGGAACGGGAGCAAAGGGAGAGAAAATAGGAAAAATCTCGGCCCGCCCGCCAATCTTTCATCCGCGCCGCGATCATCCATCCTGGATGCACCTCTTAATTTGGTCCTGCCGCAGACTGGGCAACAGAGACCTTCAGCCATTGGAAACAAATGATCTGGCCGGGGAGGGGCAACAACTCACAGCCGGCGGCGCAACACTCCTCGGGCTGCAGGGGTTTACTTTGTATTACAGGAGCGAGTTTGGGCAATCCTTGTTTGCAGGAGACTCTGTCTGATGATCGAAGTACAGTTTTCTGGAACATTGTGCAATTCGGTGGAAGAAGAAGCTGACACCTGGAGCTGTATGTCTTATTCTGATACAATGGATCCTCGATGTAAATACAAAGATTGTTACTGGCGGTAACAGAAAACGTGCTGGAAATCAGCTGTTTCCTATCAGAGATAAGCAAATAAATTAAAACCTCTTTACAACAGAAGAAAAAAAATCACATTGCTGATCATAGCTGGGTTTATCTATTTATTTAATCTGTGATATTAGCATATCAAATACAGGAACATGCAACTGCAGCAAGATATATTTGGATGTGGTTCGACAGATAAAACAAGGACAAAGATAATTTCTGGACGCGGCCACACGACCTAAACAGTAAAATGTTCCTGTCTTATGACGAAAATCCCACTGCGAATATTGATGCTAAATTACCAGCTTTCTCCCTCCACAACAAAACACTAACAGCTGCCGTAGGTGGCGCTTCTTAAACTGAGGTGAGTTCAGACGGGAGCCGCGGCAGAGACCTCCGAATGACGCTGGAGCCGCCACTCACGCGGCCATAATGACTGAAACGCCCGATGAAAAGCGGGAGAATGGTATAATTGTGGCGGACCCCACATGTCTTTTTGGCCGATGACACAGGCTGACAGAGATGGAAAAAGGCTGCAGTCGAGTGTCTTTACAGTAAGTGCTGTGTATTGTAGTGAAGGCCGGGGTGGCCACATGGTGACATTTGTGTCTCTGTCGATGTCAACCTAATTTTACAGTGAAACCAGAAGCCCTGTGTCATCCTCATGTGAGAGTTGAGTAAGAGGCCTAGAATACACAGGGGAGATGATACCACTCTCTCTCTCACACACACACACACACACACACACAGGCAAATAAACATACATGCATGCGTGCAACATTTTGCAAAAAAGAAAAGAAAACAAGATAACCCTTGCACGGTGTCAAGTGACAGGACGAGGTGCAGGAGAACAACGGCTACGCGTCACGATGGCGGCTAACTCTCTTGAGATCACGGTGACACGGATCATGACACACACCAGACGGGTGCAAGCGCCGGGTGAACTCCGTGACTCCGAGAGATCACGGGACAGATGCCAGCTGAATGGACCGTGTCAATATGACCACTGTGAGGACGTACAGTACGAGTCCCCGGTGGACACAGTAAGTGAACAGGACATTAGTGTTGACACAAGGTGGCAGATAGCTACTGTGGGTGGGTGCCCCTCAGCTCTGAATCTGTTCCGGACAGAAGCACCGCTTTGACGCTTCCCGTTTGGAAAGCCACAGCTGTGAAGCCACACCGCTAAACGATTGATTGGTCTGTTACAGAAATATCTCGACGACTTACAATGGATGGCTCTGAAACGTTGCACAGCCATTCACTGTGCCCAGACCATGATCTCTAATGAATTTTGCTCCTCCACCGACGTTGATCTGAGCGGTCGCGCTCGCAGGGGTAAATAAGTTGGTTGTCATGACATTTAAGTAAGGGAATAACAGATCAGTTGTTGTGGAGCAAACACAGCTAGACAAAGAGTACACTCATCGGATCCTTTTTGCACCTCCACATGGCAACCCAGCCCCAGCGAGAAGAGGCTCTGCAGGGCTGATTGTTGTTGTGAAGTTGCACAAGTGGTTGGACCATAGAGGGTATATAAAAGGTGGCCCTAGCCACAGTGACGTCACAGATGGCTTTGTGGACTACCATTGTGAGGCCTCAAGTTTAGCATTTAGCCCTCAGCGTCTTGGCTTTTTGGAGCCGCGTGTGACCATATTTGGACGAGACAGAGGTTTTTTTTTGGAACCTGCACCGAGCCACCGTCGGTAGCAATGCACTTTAAACCGCTTACCCGCTGGCTTTGCTTTTCAGACCCAGCGGCTGCCTCCATCTTTTACAGTCCGTGGGTTGGCCACAGACCGGCCTGTTGTGACACTCGAAGAGGTGTGTGGCAATCCATCGGAGAAACGCTGCACCTTTGCCTCTCATCTCTTTATGGACGCATTTACACTTAGGTCTAAAAACAAAACATTTCATTTCATTTAACTGAACTTTAGCTGACATTTAGACAAGCTACATAAACTGCTTTGGTTCAAAAATGAGCCATAAACACAGCACGCAGAGAAATAAAAACTGGCCTCTGAAACCGTTGTGTTGTTGTAGCTCTTATTTAATTCCTCTAAGTTTAGCCGCAGCCAGCATAATTACATTTACTTTACTGCTTGGCCAGTGATAAATAAGCCGGGTCTTAAATTTAATGCGTCATTTAAAAATGCCACTGATCTGCAAACACAACAGGCTACCCATCATGTGAGAGGATAGCGGTCAGCTGTGGCGGCTCACCTCTCAGATGTTATGTAGCCGCACACTCAGATAATTAGATTGTGTTAGAGTTGTGTTTGGACGGTGGCGGCGGCAGCAGCATATAGAGGAATTCCTGTCAGATGACTTCGGTTTCAGGCAAATACAATTTAAAATAACTGGAAGCGTCTTTGAAACAAATCGAATGTTTACAGAGCAATTAAATAGCCAAGTTGAGAGGAATCTGGGGACGGTCAACAAGGGTCATCGGAGTGTATCGACACTGGGTTCACTGTGCACAAAGCTGTGAATGTTTGGGATGTACAGATGCCCGGTGATGTTTTCAACTGGCTGCATAAATGAGCAGCATTTGCGGCCTTTTTTTTTTTTTGTGATGTGCTCGCAACATAACACGTGCACTGTCTGTTCGATCGCCCTCTTTTGTGGCGGTTTAGCGGTGTCTTGTGTTCCCAATTACGCGAGCAACATCTCCATCATTTTTGACAACACATAAACCAAATGCACTACAAACAAACACTGGCAAGACAATCAAATAAATACGGCTCGGTCGGAAAACGAGCGGTGCTTCAATTTTCCAGGGGACACCAAAATCTGATGGCCTGCAGACGCTGTAAGAACTGGGTAGCTGACGCCAGAAGTGCACACCAAATGCATAGGACAAAAAATTTCCCTGGGTTGCAGGTTTGCATTGGCGTTGTGTTGCACAAGTGTAAAAGTGTTTCTTCTGCTAAATTTCTTATTACAGTCCCACTCTGCTCCATAAGTCTCCAAAAGTGACTTTACTAGGTTCCGGGAAAGGTTTAGGAACAAAGGAAGACACACAATGCATTTGGCCACACGTGGTACTACAATTGGCAATGAATTGGCACTAATGGCGCAGTGTTGTGGCTAATGTAAATTTGCTAATGGAACTTGCAGTGTTTTTGTCTATATGTTCATGTTTCTTGAGGGCTGTTACCCACCAAGTCCTACATTAGGGTTGTCTGCTGACCGTAATCTTTGCAACGTGTTCAAATGCAACTTTCTGATCCACGACGTCCGAGTAGGCCCTTGTTGACGGAAGTTCTTCGATGTTGGGTTGGTATGTAGACATGCCTTAAAAGAGAACTACTGTTTTTTTACAACCTGGACCTTATTTCTGGCATAAAATATGATCGTACTCACCCATATAAGTTGTGTAATTTGTAGTCATTCGGGAGATATTTAGATCTGTGTATATCCATATAATGGGAGTGAATGGGGCACCGAAACACAGCCTCTAAATAACACATTATGTGCCGCGAAACTCGTTCATTTTGCCAATATTTTGTTATGATATACTAGTGCTATTTCCCATTGAGTCCGGATTTACCCGTTATCATCATTCAGGGTTTGTAGATTGTTTGTAGACCTACAGCCCTGAATGATGTCTTCTAGTTTTTGCTAGTTTTATGCAACTTGGCTGAATATTTTTCCGATTCTGAGGTTGTGGACGAACCATAGCATAAGTAACTCCGGACTCAACCGGACTCATAGAACTAGCTTACGATAACAAAATATTGGTGAAATGAACGAGCAGATAATGCGTAATTTAGAGGCTGCGTTTCGGTGCCCCATTCACTCCCACTATATGGATATACACAGATCTAAATGTCTCCCGAATGACTACAAATTACACAAACATTATATGGGTGAGTAAACAATGATTTTGTGCTAGAAATAAGGTCCAGGTTGTAAAAAACAGCAGTTCCCCTTTAAGTTGTGATGCTGCATGAGTTCGCATCTAAGAAAGTTTGCCAAAGAGCAAACCGGTTGGTTGGTTGTTTGGTTTAAAAACTCATATATAATTCATGCTATAATCAATAACCCAGCAGACAGCTTTGGGCATGTGAAGAATTCTCTCCTGGAGCAAGACAAGAGATTCTTCCAGTGCCTCATATCTTTTAAACACAATATTCTCCTATAAGCTCACAAAACCATAAAACATGATTTTAACATACATCCAGATCTGGTATCTTAACGGCATCACAGGTTTGTTTGCTGGTGTTTTTTGTTTTGTTTTTGTTTTGTTTTGCTTTTGATAAAACTGACTAATAAATCTATGCCCTTGTGATTGCAGTGCAAACAAGCAGCACAGCATAAATAATTAATGTGGTTATGAAGCGATAAGCTAACCCATGCTGCGCCGAGATGAAGCGGCAGGCACGGAATAAAAACTTATTCACAACAGACATGGAACAAAAGAAAACACACATAAGCTCGTGTACCATTCCAACACAGAAGGGACGGATTATCCACAGGACCTCTGGTTGTCTTGAATCTGACTTTTTCCTCTTTATTATTCATTGTTAATTGTTGGCTGTGCATAGAGAGCTCTCTTAGCTTCCCTCTCTTTCTATTCACTCGACATTCCTGATGGGGAAAATCCAGAATTCCTAATGAAGTGCAAAACATTACATATGCAAGGAGACATTTTTGGGGTAGCTCGCAGCTACAGTCGCACAGTGTTCCCGCCGCGCGAATCTGCACCGACGACTCCGCTGCCAAAAGAGCATGAAAGAGAGATGACATATGCTGCAAAACGCGAAATGTATGTAACTTCCTCAATATTATCCTTGACTGGCTTGCTTTGTTTCAAATGTGTGTCCAAACCATGTACACAGATAAATGACCCAGTAAAAGGAATTCCTGCTGCAGCTCAATGAAATGGCTTATGCGGGGCAAATTTAATATGTGGTTTTGCGCGGACAATACGGGTGTTTGAGCAGATCTGCTATGCCCTGGAGCTGGGTGAAGAAGAAGAGCAACACAGAGGAGAAAGGGGCCTTTGTGAGCCTCTGAATGTTTGAAGGCCCCTTGCAGGATGCAACAAAACCTGACCCAGGAGGACATGTCCCTGTAGGGGAAATAGGACGGCTAATCATTACATATGTAACTGAAACAAATCCTTAATAGCAGGGGAACAGAAGAAGTGAAAACTGATTAGGAGTGAAGCGCTTTAAGAGGCGGCTCATGTTGTTTCTCAAGTAGAACGGTGTACGGATTAAAATGGCGTACGTACATATTTGGGACTTTACATAAATATGCTCATGGGTCTGAACTTTGTAATTATTTCATGTCCGTGATGTTATATTTTATAAATGATGGTCATTTGCCAGTTATGCGTCTGCAGAGACTCATTCTGGGTGAAACAAGACACACAGATGTTCCGTTATCTTCAAGCTAATCAAACATTTGTGATAGAGAAGCTGTTTTAAAGACAAATCCTTTAAGATTATTGTCACTGTTAAATTTTTTTGCAAAGCTGACAAGTTTCAGCTGGAGTAATCTTTGCAGAATCACCTTACATCAATGTGTCTTTGTGGCCAGTGAGTGTTTTTAGCCGAGAACCTTTGCTGCATCTTCCTCTCCTCTCATTCACAGCAACACCTCTGTAGCCTGCGATATAATAGACATACCATGACCAAAAATGTGCAAAAGCAATAATGTGGTATCCATACAAATTGGTGCACCCTGGTTCTCTTGTATTAAAATAGCCCTGCTACCTGCCTGACATGCACTTCCAGAGAAATTTAACTATGCGCTGCGGCAATGCAGACCGCAAGAGCTGTGATAGCTCCGTTTGGTAGTAGCGTGTTTCCACTTTAGTAATTTTAGCCGTTTCTAAAATTCCGCAATTTTCGAATGGATTGTTTTTGATCAATAAAGATTTTCTACGACTCGTCTTTGATGAAATCTTGGTGAAAGTGTCACCATTGTTGAATGTGAAGCAGGAAGTAGAGACAGAAATTAACCCGACTGGCAAAAAAGACACAGCGCTGACTATTGAGCCAGACTGATGAGTGTAAATGTCACGCACCAGCGTAGGCTACGTCCGTAGGTTGTGCCGTCTATTTCCCGTAGAGGCATAAACTGTGCTTCAGTGTTTGTTACCCAAAGTGGATCGCCAAGCCTGCCCTAAAAAAAACACAGCTAAATGTCGATGCTAGTGCAGACCAAGCAGCCGACCCTCTGATTGCATTTTAGCACATTAAGCTCTTTTGTAAACATTTGATAACATTCAAAGAAGGCGTAAGGCTTTTCCAAATGACATTAGCCCTCACTAACAGGAGTCATCTGACAGGAATACCTCTAATCTCTAGAATAGATTGTTTTCATGCAGAATTCTAACATGATAATTGAATTTGCTGTTCTGAGCTGCTTTCTCAACTCCAGTCACATGGCCCCATTACCCTTATAGCTTCTTCTTTTGGTTTTTGTTTGAGTTGCGGCGTTACAGGCCAAGAAGAAGCCGGGCCAAACAACTATTAACCGCAGCACTTTGATGATTTTGTAACATGTTTAAATGATGCAATTAACTTGATTCTGCATGAGTTCCTTCAGAGAACCAGAGGCTGTTGGCTGGGAAGAAAAATCCAAAAGGAAAAAAAGTGGTTTAAACAGATTCGGTGGCTCTTATTTTCTCTCCTTTTTTGAAGAGCAAGGTTTACAGAGCTGATCACAAACACGTTCTATTAGGATACATTGATGGATGGAAAAAACAGTTTTGACGACATGGGACATCCCGTCCTTTTGCGAACAACTCATTACCTGTTCTAAGAGAAAAACACAATAATACTGTGATATTTGTAAGAATGTGTTACATGACACCAAAACACACTCCTACATACATCTAAATATATTTAAATGCACGACTCAAAACTGTGAGTTACATTTCAAAGGCCATGATCAGGCACAACATTAAGACCACCTTCCTAATATTGTGTAGGTCTCCCTTGTCCCTCCAAAACAGTTGTGACTCATCAGAGAATGGCCTTCTGAGGGTGTCCTGTGGTGTCTGACTACAAGATGTTGTTAGTGGTGGACCTTTGGGCTCTATGGGTTGGAGAGGGGCCTCCTCTGTGGATCATCCCACAGATACTTAATCAGGTCGGGATCCGGTGAATTCGGAGGCCAGGTCAACACCTTGTGCTGTTCTTCATGTTTTTTTGAGTTGTTCCTAAACAGTTTTTTGTGTGTCTGCATCCTGCTGAGGATGGCTGCTGACATCAAGGAGTGTCATTGTTATTGTGTGGGGTGCCTGGTCTGGTCTACGTGGGTGGTACATGTCCAAGTAACATCTAAACGAATGCCAGGTCCAAATGTTCCACAGCAGAACATTGGATTGTCACAAGATGGTCACTTATCACCATTTTATTACGATATACTTGTGATATTTCCCATTGAGTCCAGAGTTACCTGTTATCATCATCCAGGGTCTGTCTTCTAGTTTTATGCAACTTGGCTGAATATTTTTCCAATTCCCGATTCGAACCATAGCATAGGTAGCTCCAGACTCGATGGGGAATAGAACTAGCGTATGATGACAAAATATTGGTGAAATGAACAAGTTTCATGGCAGATAATGTGTTATTTAGAGGCTGTGTTTCGGTGCCCCATTCACTCCCACTATATGGATATATGCAGATCTAAATATCTCCCAAACAATTATAAATTTGTTGTTCCTAAACTGTTTTTTGTGTGTCTGCATCCTGCTGAGGATGGCTGCTGACATGAAGGAGTGTCATTGTTATTGGGTAGGGGTGTCTGGTCTGGTCTACGTGGGTGGTACATGTCCAAGAAACATCTAAACGAATGCCAGGTCCAAAAGTTCCCCAGCAGAACATTGGATTGTCACAAGATGGTCACTTATCACCATTACACTTTATCTGAGCATATTTATGGCATGAGGATCACATGGTTAACGAATGTGAAATGATGCACAATATCAGCATCACAACCTTATAATGATGTCCTAGCTCTTTACTGATGTTTGCTAATAAAGAATTGCATTGCATTGATCACTTCATCAGAAATGTCCTCATCTGTGCAGAGGTCAAATAACTTCATCAGCAACAAGTCATGAGATGCACGCACTGCCGTGGACATTAATCTAAGGTCACCACTTGACACGTGTTAACACCTTCGCAAGCGAAATCCACTCCGAATCAACTGCTGCCTGCAGCCCTGTGTGGATGTGGATGTGTGTGCAGCGTGCCAATGTTGAGTTGACCAGAGTGACCAGAAAAATGATATTCAGTGTGAGCCTGCTGCCAGGTGTCATTACGCTCCCCGTTCCAGCAGAGAAAAGCCGTCACCCGTGCAGCCATCTGTTTCCAGGACACCCTCACCACCCCGTCCACTGTCCTTTTAACTTTATCTTGGCATCATAATTGAGGGGCCGTGTAAAATTTGATCCCGTCGAAGAGCATCCTGTGTGCCGCTGCTGCAAAACAGCCCGAGCAGATCAAATGTTTATTTCAGCAGATTGACATTTCCGGAAAGAGGGAAACGACGAAGAAACGAAAAGAAAAATCGCACACGCCGCATTTAGTGTGGTGCATTTGGAAGTATACAAAGGCTCCGGTTGAGTTTATGTGCACACAGAAGGCTGATGGCACATTTTGTCACCGATTCATATGCAAAGAGCGGACGGATTTTATTTTAACATCCCCTAACACTCCGAGCATTGTGGTCGCAGTGAAACATATTCCAAACAGCCGCCTCCGTCCCTTTCTGTG
Organism: Planiliza haematocheilus; assembly: GCA_005024645.1. Taxonomy (NCBI): domain Eukaryota; kingdom Metazoa; phylum Chordata; class Actinopteri; order Mugiliformes; family Mugilidae; genus Planiliza; species Planiliza haematocheilus. The sequence continues at coordinate 2,191,483 of SRSE01000293.1, read as the reverse complement.
CCAGCTCTGAGTCATCCTGACATCCAAGAAACAATCCCCCCCCACCACCACCACCAACACCACCCCGTTTCCTCTGACAACAGTATCTGCTTATGATCTGCGTGGCGGACAAGCACACAGTCCTCAAACATTCACAGGGCGCCGTGAGTTGCAGCGCGGCCTCGGTGTGTGGCGACGAGTGGGTGAAACCCCCCTATTGTGCGGCGGTGTGTTGGACCGAGCCGGGTGTCCTCTCAGTCAAATCAAAGGCCCTTCCTCCGGCACCGTGGCAGAGCCCACCGCCTCCGGAACTACTCGTTATTACATGCGAGGGGGGACTTGTGATCTTTTTAATTATTCTGCACTTCATTTCTATCCCACCATTCAAAACGCAACATGAGAATTGATTGCCTCAAAGATCCATCTTTATAATCTCCCCCAAGGCCCATAAATTATCCAACTTTGGGGCAGGGTGGACGAGCCGTGCAGGCACAAGCAGGTCCCTTTCAGAGCAGGGCTCAGCCACATCGCTGCAGTGTGTTCGGGTGGTGTGTGTGTGCGAGGGTGGGTGGTTGGGGGGGCTCAGTGCTGAATGGGGCTGCTCTTTTGCTGGCAGAAAACGGGAGGGAAAAAAAGTACACTTGTTATCTTGTGAACCCTCAAACATGTAAGATAGGAATCTCTTGAATGTCAGCGACAGAAATGGAATTAACAAGAGATCTTTTTATTGTCACAGAAGGTCATTAGGCTGCCAATCGGGGTAATTATGGAAATGATCTCCCCAGCTCTTTGGAATGTTTTCCTGCTTCCATAAGGACTTGAAAGTGTTCAATCAGCCTCTCTCGTGGGAAAGTTCAGCCATAACTGCAAGTGTACCAGCAAAATCAAATTAAGCAAAGAGATTTCATTAGTATTTATAGCCCCGAGGCATTTGTAAAAGTATGGAGCAGCAGAGTAATGTGGGACTGTGGAGGGGAGAATTATTGCTTAATGACAAAGGCCATACCTAGAAGACATACACATGGATAATGAATAGGAGGCATTGATTGCATCTTTAAAGAGGATTCTTGAGGGATTGTAAAATATTGATGCTTGTGTGGCTGCTGTGGACTCCTAGCGTGGGTGTGAGGGTGTTAACTCGGTTTGGGTGTTAACGCCGTTTAGCTGTTAACTCTGCCGTCTGCAGATGTTTAATCTTGTAGTTTAAAGTGTGGGTAAAAACGCAACAGACGTTAAAGAACTGACAAAGATTGCACAAGCAATGCTGGGATAAACTTTATCCAGCGCCAGTTTGACATCATGTTAGTGTTATTTCATGTTGTGAACTGTAACTATTCATGTTCTACAATACTCTTCATACATTAAGGATCTTATAAACATATAGATTTTACAGATATATGAGCAATTATAACTGAAATTGTTAGCAGATTAACCCACGAGCCAATCCACAGACATTTAGAAACTATTTTATTTAATAGTTTGAGTCGTTTTTTCATGCAAAATTTGGGAAAATTGGCTGTTTGCTCGTCTTAAATTAAAGAGAACTAAATGATTTTGAGGTTTGGTGCAGCAATGTTGGAGTAATATTAGCCGAATGACCATTTTAGTCCTTTGATTTTTGAGTACAGTTTGCAGATTATACACAACATTTCTGGTGCAGAAATTATACTTGTAAATCTACATTTAAATTTTTTTTTTTTAACATAGTTATATAGGATCTGAATTCTTCTTGACATGGCTGTTTGAAATATGTTTCACTGCGACCACAATGCTCAGAGTGTTACAGATGTTTAATACAACGGAATACATTTACCAACTATTTAAAAAGGGTAGATTAAAACAACATATTGGAAAATAATCTTAACACTGGGTCAGAACAACCCTTTGCCACGGGGTAAATGTTATCATGTAGATGCTGTGTTCATCCAAATAAGGTCAATTCAGCCTTTTAGTGAGAATTGAATCTAATCAAGCACTTACTGAAAGGAGAGAAAGGTCAATGAAGGCAGTGTACTGTGAATAACTTACATGAATGTTGTGTTATTTAATAAAATTAAAACAAACATGGATTACATGTGATCATATACGGTTTCTGTTTCCCTTATGTACTAAAATAAAAGCACCTCGTTGTCTGGACACCGAACGAATGAAATGAAGTGAGATGGGGATGTGTGCAGTAAATTGTAACACCTGATTTGAATCATTGGGTCTATTCAGTCCACTTAACCTCGGAGTAATTGACAATGTAAAGGTGCAGTCCTTAATTTCAAGTGACAGCGGGACGTGTGATCTGCACTTCTAATCTGGGGTAAGGCGCAAGGACAGTTTTTAAAGCAAATAGGCGACGGAGCCAAGAATGTTTTAAGCTGAATAACGCGCCTTAGTGTGATATCAATACACAAGTGAGCGTGCTGTATATTTACACGAAGACACGTTTAAGCAGACCCCCTATTGCAGAGTTTTTATTTAAAAAAATATACGTATGCACATTTCAGCCAATCATCGAATCAAAACTTGATCCCTCTCCAAGTCTTTTGTCTCATCATCATCTTCCTCTGCTACAATAATTGGGTTCGAGAAGAGGTAAAGTGTCTCGGTGAGGAATTTGACAGATTATGTGAGGGGATATTATTATGGGCAGGGCAGGCGGGATGTGGGAGGTAATTTACTGTGATGTTACATATATGTGTATGCATCAATAGGCAGGAGGATATTGAGTTCAGGGGTCGAGCTGGATGATAGTTGCCTTTTGTGGGAATTAAAATGAAAAAAAAAGACGTTTGGTGTGAGGTTTTCGTTTGGCATGTGTTTGGGGAACCGTTTCTAGAGGGCAACTATTGCTTTAAATGCGTCTTATTTCATTTTTACGCTCATTACTGGAGAGTGCGTCACCCTTTATTACACTGACATTATAGAAAATCAACTACTTTGTCAAGTAATTATAAGTACTAATTGTGGATTTTTAGTAATGTGTGCGCTTTATTTTATCTTTTATTGCGCATAGTTTTGATAACTGGGCCTTTTCTGTGTTTTCTTTGACTTAAAGTCGCTTTTCAATCTATCAATCCCCAATTACCAGAGACCATTTGACACCCTTGGCTGTATTAGGGCATTATTTACCATCGTTTCACGCAGACAGCGATTTGGTGCAAAGCCAGGTTGCACGTGTTTTGACACCGTGCTAAATGCCCGCTGGATAGGGGCCAATTTGCACCGTTTACGGCCCTGAATCGCTGCGCTCACACGACGCGGTGGTTTTCCGATGTGCAACTTTCAGCCCCAATCTGAATGACAAAAAAAGGGGGGGGGGCCCTGCAAAGTGGGTGACATTGCACGTATTTAACAAGTACACACACATGGTAATCCGGCCGCATTTAGCTGGAGGTGTCATTTTCCCACCAGCACCGGAGAGTTTCTCGCAGCAGCAGCAGGAGCAGCAGCAGCAGCAGCAGCAGCAACAGCCTCCCCCTGGGGGCTTCCTCGCTGACGGACAAGCCGGGAGAGAGCAGCGATGGACGGGCAGAGGAGCTGCTGCAGAGACGAACAGTGGGAACCAGGGATGTTAGACATTTGAATACAGATTTATGCCAGTACATAAATAATGCGAGATTATTGGTAGCCAAAAACAAGGCAACTATTCCCACCCCAAATAACATGAAAACGATTTTATGGGTTCAGATTAACTGAGATATAATAATTCATAATAATTCAAGTCGAAAATGAGGTTTCTACTTAAACATGGGGTTTGTTAAAGCCGCTATATATTAAAATTTGAATTTACGCCTTTCTGTCAGTGGCTGGGCAGAACTGGACACTAATATTCTTTATAAATATGATGCAACTGTCACGAATCGTGTCATTGTTTTTATTGTTTGCAAATAAATATTATATTTATTTCATACTTTGTGGGTGCAATATATTATTATAGGCCTAGATTTTGTATTTACACCGGGTACAGGTCTTCATGGGCATCATTTCGCCCAACAAAACCTTAAAAAAAGAAAAATACGATTTATTCTCTTTCTAAAACGGTGGATCAAACTTCATGACCAAAGAACAAATGGTTAAATCAAGAAACCCAAACCCAACTATCCTGACCTGCATTAATTCTGCATTCTAAAACTGATAAAAGCGCAATTTATTGCTCTTAATTTAGATATATATTTATTTTCCATCAGCTTGACATGTTGACACTTATTTGGGGAAATTATTAACAAGAAGGCGGACAAGTTGGTGACTCCAAAAATCAATGGAGAGGCAGATTATTTCCCTTTACAACGTGTTAGCAACACGATACTCATCATCAAAAGCAAAATTATGTGAAAACTGTTCAGGAGAGATAACTAAAGGCACGACGCCGCACCTGTGCAGGTGTGACTCGTTAAAATGTGTCTTGACGTGCGCGTCAAACAGATGGGAGGTCCACGGACACGCAGCCGAGGCGCAGCGTGCTCAGCGTGGATCAGCGTCTCCCACTTTGGGCCCTCTGTGCTGTGATGTGACGGGGGATATCTGTCCGCGGCTGATTCCAGCAGCAGGGATGGTTAAAAATGAGCTCCATCATATTGTTTGACAGGAAGTCGCAGGTTGATATAGTGGATTCTTGGAGAGGGCCCCGAAAATCCAAAAGGAAGGGGAAGCGGGGAACGAAAACAGCTGAGAGCTCTCGTGTTCTCCCCTCTTCCAAAATTCACACTGTCGACTATAAGAAAACAGTTTCTCGAAGTGGGAAACACGAGTTTATTTGGTGCAACGCGACTGTGAGCGTCTGAGACGTTGATATTTGTGTTTTTTATTAAAACTGACAAGCTGGAGATTTGGCTACTGGTGTAAAAAATAATTAACATAATGGTGGAGATTGCGGGCGCGCTAACTATGCGTTCATTTATCATATCGTTGTAGTAGCTGCTGCCCCCAACTGCTCTCTGGATTAATTCATTAAAAAAACGAGTTGCCTTTCAGAAAAAAATAAAAAAATAAAAATCTGCTTTTACAAACAGCTGATTTCAACGAAAGAATGCGGATAATCAGGAGTTATATGTTTGTATGTTGAGCATGTGAAAAAAAGATAGATTAGTATAATTTTGTATAGTTTTTTTTAATGACATTTTAAAAAAATCTACATTTTTTTCAGATATTTTTACCTTAATCCTAACCCTATTTTTCCTAGATCTATTTTTAAGAAATCAAAAATATTAAAAAATAGAAAAGAAGAAAATAATAATCTGAAACCACTTTTCAGGGATTAAATCCAAAAATTGACCATTGCAATAACACCTGTCACTGCACCCGGATGTTGCGTATTTTTTGGTGTCAAATGATGTTACGCACCCACCAGCTAAATCCCCAAAGCGTTTTCCCACTGAAACTCCATGCACACAGGTAAAAAATAAATAAATAAATAAATAAATAAAAAAGACATGAAAATGCCTAAAAATGTCTAAACCCTCCCACTATAAAGTCACATGATATTTTTTTCCCCCTATCCAAATCCTGTATCTGTTGAGATCAGCATGTGTTGTGTAAACATGCACCCTACTCTGGTTTGAATTTGATCCTGAAGTCATTTTGAAATTAATTATGGCGTTATTTAAAATACAATATTAATATGTTGCGTCTGTGTCACCTCCATTCGTGTGGACAATTTATCGTCCATCCTGCTGAAGTGCCTTTGTGCAAACATCAGCTTCTGCAGGTGACCCTAACCTATGGCCCCCCAAAAGAGAGAGGCAGCTTACACATTGTGAGACAGCTATTAAAAAAAGAAAAAAAAAATCAAGCCATTATTATGAGCCCAATCATTTGCTCGGTGACCTTGCTGCTAGTTTGCAGTGATCACATGCGGTGGCTGTTTCCTCTCCATCACCTGTGCTGCTGCTGCTGCCGCCGCTGTCTTTTCTGTCTGCACCCCATCTCCCCTGCCCTCCCCTTCCTTCCCCACCCTTCCCAATGGTTTCATGCAGGAGCGAGATGGCTTATTATACTAAAAGGTTTTCTCGCGCTAAGCCTTGCATGTGTGCTTAAAACGTACATTTCATTAACAAACTGCGGAGGTATAAAAGCGGATTTATGAGGCTTCAAAAGATCACAGGAAGGACGGGTTGGTTTGAAACCCCCTCTCGGTGCTGTTGCAGTCAGGTTATATCAGCAGTTATACGGCGCCTTTCACACAACACTGCAACTCTGGGATTTTTTTTTTTTTAAACGGAGGCTGACTGCACCTGTCTCACATAGAGAGAGAGAGAAAGAAAGAGAGAGAGAGGGATACGTTAAAGGAGGTTGGTTAGGATATCTGATCTGCATATGACTGCTTAGAATCTATAAAATGTAATATCCAAATAGCCAACAAATTGTCTTAAAGTTCTCTGTTTTTTCTGCAACGAATAAACATGTCTCGCTCTACAGTGCGCCAAAAATAAAGAGCTGTTTGGATAAATGGCTGCACAGCAAAGTTTCCTGTTGAAGGCGAAGAAGAATTCATTTCCAAGAACGTCTGAAAAAGAGAGAATCAGCCAAATCAGATGTGCAAAATGAGGGGAGAAAAGACTAGATTGTGACAGATTTCGATTTGGGTTAAACAAACCTATATTTAAAAACGTTCATCTCTTTTTTAAAAATATTATTTGTGGCCTAAAAAAAAAGGAAATGGACCAAAGAAACGCGCGCCTTCCCGAGGCGCTCCGCGGATGAGCAGGATAAAAGTTGATAAAAGGCTCTCTCCGGCTTCATCTGCTAAGTAGTCCGTATCGACGGACCTCCAGATCACACAGGTCACCGGGAGATTAACACGAGGCGCGGCTGATCGGAAGCCACGTTTCCGTGCTCTGACCCGTGCGCGCGTTATTAATGATAGCTGGTGATTAATCCCCGCTTTTATCCGCGGGAGCAGAGGTGTCGGGAGAAGCAGCACCTCTCCGGGCAATTAAAGGATCAAATTTCCATCCAAAAGTGGGATAGTAATGCTTTGGAAACAGAGACGTGAAAATGTGCTTTGTCTCCAGATTTAATCAGACAATTCTGGAGGAATTTAGTAGCAATAATAATAATAATAACAATAATAATATTAATATTTCCCTTAAATTTAAATTATTTATTCGTATCTAATATTTCTATTTATCGAGATGAAGCGTTGACACAAATAAGTCACTGTTCATTTTAGATATTTGAATTAGCCTCCCAATAAAATCACATTTTCATCTCTTGTGGTCACATTAGAAAACTATTTAAATCCTCGTTTTCATTCCGCAATTCCACTTCAGTGCAAACACAGTAAGACGCGTCGCTTTGAGCATTTGCCTAAACACAAAAGCCCGTTCTCTCGCTCGTCTTCCCAATTTTTTTTTCCCACACGGTGCAGGAGACCCCTCTGCTTTGGCCCCGACATCCTCTCCCTGCCGCCCAGCCTGCGCCGCTCACCTTCATGCTTGTGAATAAACGCTCTCTTTGCATTCACCCGCTGCCTGCATTTCCTACTTTTTTTCATATGCAAAAAGCGCAATGATTGGGGTCGTTAGCACCTCTTCCAAACTCTTAAGGAAATTCTTTATTCTCTCCATTCATCGACGCCGCCGCTGCCGCTGCTGCTTCTGCTCAATATTCTTCCCACCTTCGGCTAATCCTGCGGGAATAAATAGACTTGAATTCATGCTTTGCATTCGCAGCTTGGATTTACACGGCGGGCTGTAAAGCTGGGAATATCAGGGCATGCACCAAATAAACAGCGTAGTCCTTACGCACCGATAAAGTATCCTAAACGCACAGTAACATGCACGAAAGCTGGTTTATAAGACAAACAAAAATCACACGCATGCATGGATTAAAAGCAAAGTCAATGCATTTAAGAACTTAAAGGAAGAGTCCGTCAACTTAGCTGTTGTCGTTTTCTCTCTGCAGCTGTCAACAGAGTTCGCATTAGCAAAGTTAAAGGTTTGGATTGTTTTTACGCAGCCACATTATTGCGCATCAGACCTTTCAATCATGCAGGCCAATTTTCTCTCCCCCTCCTCCTCCTCCCACTGCCACCGTTAAATGGTCTATGACGGACGAACACAGAAATCAGCGGAAAGCAGCACTGCTGATGTCCCATTGTTGACAAATCCGTGAAACAACTCCAGTTTGCATGGTTTAACAGAGAGGAAAGGAGGGTGGAGGGAGGAGAGAAGAGGAGAGGGGGCGTCTGTCGTCACCAAACCACGTGTCCGACGCTGATAGTATATCTTATACTGGGAAAAGTAATCTATCAGACAGACCCGTTAAAAGCTCCGGCCTTTAAAAGCAGCATGTGTCATCTCGACTTGGTTCTCCAAATATCACTCGTCCAGGAAATATACTGAGAAGGGACGTCGCGGCGCAAAAGTCGCGCAATCTCCAAACAACTTCGAAGCAAGACGCACCGCTCTACAGGCCTGCTCACTTACCGAGTGGGGAATATTTGTAGAAGTTGAAGTTTCCCGTTGGCTGGACTCGCTGACTGCCGGTTCGATCGCATTTAGATTTTGGGAGACATCCGATCTCTTGACAGGAGCGACCAGACGTCCCGCAGACCCGCCGTGTGTGCGCGCTGACCGCTACACAACACACCCGGCCGCTCGGTTGTTCCGGCTCCACTAGACTTTTTCTTTGAAAAGTGTGAGTAAGCCGTGAGATGACCCTGTCTGGAGGCAGCGAACGAGCCAGCGACATGTCCGGCCAAACTGTGCTCACAGCGGAGGACGTGGATATCGACGTGGTGGGCGAGGGAGACGAGGAGGGCATGGAGAGGATGGACAGCGACTGCGACAGCCCGGTGGGAGGCATCCTGCACGACCTGCGAGGAGAAACGGGAGACGATGAGGTGGACGATGAGATCGAAGTGGAGAAAGAGGAGATGAGGTCCGGTGGAGGGAGCCCGTGCTGTGAGAGCTCCGGTGAGGGAGAGACGGGCAGTGGGAAGGGAGAGGGTCACGACCAGAGCGCGGGTCCGGGAGGTGCGATCCAGAAGCCCAAAAGCAGCCTGGTAAAGCCGCCTTACTCGTACATTGCACTCATCACCATGGCCATCCTCCAGAGCCCGCAGAAAAAGCTCACTCTCAGCGGGATCTGTGAGTTCATCAGCAACCGTTTCCCGTACTACCGGGAGAAGTTCCCCGCGTGGCAAAACTCCATCCGCCACAACTTGTCCCTCAACGACTGCTTCGTAAAAATCCCCCGGGAGCCTGGCAACCCGGGCAAGGGCAACTACTGGACCCTGGACCCCGCTTCAGAGGACATGTTCGACAATGGCAGCTTCCTCAGGAGGAGGAAACGGTTCAAGAGAGTTCAGCCAGACATGCTCAGGGACCAGACCGCGCTCATGATGCAAAGTTTCGGTGCGTACAGCCTTGGGGGCCCCTACGGGAGACACTACGGGATCCACCCGGCTGCGTACTCTCATCCGGCGGCTTTGCAGTACCCGTACATCCCCCCTGTAGGTCACATGCTGCCCCCGGGCGTCCCTCTCCTGCCCTCGGCGGAGCTGAACAGAAAGGCGTTCAACTCTCAGCTGAGTCCGAGCCTTCAGCTCCAGCTCAACAGCCTGAGCACGGCGTCCATGATCAAATCAGAGCCGTCGAACAGACCGTCTTTCAGTATAGAGAACATCATCGGGGTCTCCAGCGCCTCGTCGTCCTCGCCGGGCGCCGCTTTCCTGCGGCCTCCTGTGACCGTTCAGTCGGCCCTGCTGAGCGCGCAGCAGCTGTCTCTGACCCGGACCTCAGCCGCTATCGCTCCCATCCTCAGTGTACCTTCAAATATTATTTCTGGACACGTTTTACCCTCAGCGGCGGCGGCAGTGTCCAAATGGCCTTCACAGTGACTTAAAAGCAAGAGAAAATAAACTCTTATTTTTATATAGAGACGTTAATTCTGGGAAGTGTGAAGAGCACAAATCAATAGGCAGCACTGGACTGTAAAGCCATGTAAAGACTGTTGAAACACAGACACAAAAAAAGACAGAAAGAGAAAAAGAAGAGATTTCTGTACAGGTAACATTTGTAAATATTTGTACAAAGAGAATCATTTTATCTGTTTGACTTTTACCTGTACCTTTTTCTGCCCGTTTTATTTTTGTTATTTCTTTTCCTGTTTGAAATCTGTGATAATTATTTTACATTTTCTTTTTTGTATCGGAAGCTCGACTGGACACAATTGTGGCTTCCTTTTCATACAGGACACGAGAAAGCGCTGAAAAAGAAATAGACTGTTTATACTTAAAAAAGACAAAAACAAAAAACGAACAAATATATGTAATTCTATGTAGCAATATTGTGTTGTAAGCTGAATTTATTTGTAAATAAATCCAAGAAAGAATTAAAATCAATTTTTCATTATTAATTTTCTCAAACTGTTTGGTAGCAGATTTAATACCAATCTTTTATTATTATTATTATTATTATTTTTATTTTACACAGTACTGGTTTAAAGTATATATTCAGTTCTGGCAATCAAACATTATCCAATTGGTGTTCAGTATTTATTAGGCAAAACAAAACTTTTCTCAATCATAATCACTTCAGTGATACAATTTTTAGTGCCCATAAATACCTTTATGAAAATGATCATTTTACGTTTCATTTTCATTTTCAATAAGTCAAATTACAGAATAATTGAATTTGCCGGATTTAATTGAATTATATATATATTTCACGGCAACTAGCCAATCCATATTAACCATTTCTAGCATCAGATTTTAAAAATGTGTGTTACATTTCGAGAACTCAAAATCCTATTATTTCAGTTTTAATTTTAAAAAATGAAACACAAATTATAGGCTAATGTTAATCACGATAATATAAAAGTATTGCTATCCTGAGATTTCGTGCAAATACATGGAGTGGAGGTTTTTATTTTTATCTCGCTAGGATTATATTTTACATTTTAAAGCAAACAAGTGGGAAATAAATGAGAACACAGGCGTAAATATGATAATACGATAACAAAAGAGCTCGAAACACTATTTATAATAACTATATTCATGTCGCCTTTTCCCTGATAATGATCCCTGACTACAGAGGTCACAGTTCAGACACCTTTTAATTCACCATTACATCACTAGCTGTGTCGTTTGACAGGATATTCCTCGGCTTGGCTACTATAAAGGTAACAGTTTCGCAGTTGTGTCTGGCTAATCACTTTTACACAAACAGCAAATGGTGTGTGTGTGTGAGACACAGAGAGAGAGAGAGGGAGAGAGAGAGAGAAGGGGGAGAGAGTGTGTGTGAGAGCGGTTTTACGCGCTATATTTATCTGATCCCCATGGGAAAGAGAAAGCAGCCTCTCTCTCTGCTTCAATACACTCTCAGACACCGAAGAAGGTGCTGATGATGCAAAAGGCTTCTCCAATGTCACCGTGGCATTTCTCCTGACCAAATTCATTATTACTGTTGAGCTGTTATTACCAGCCTATTGGTGTTATTGTCCACATCAAACGTGCACTAATGCGCAACATAAAAAGAAGTGGGTTTGCGCACGACTTCACCGTTTTCTTTAATTATTAATTGAAACATATAATAAAAATAAATTTAAAATATAGCACAAACTGCCTACTCCGTAATGTATTTTTCTCATTACATTGCGCTTTACAATTCGATTCTAATTTAGTTATAAATGAAGGATGTACATATATATTCACCAAGTGGTTGTGAAAGAGATATTCAAGCACCTCCAGAGGTCAGCTTCACAGTCCAGACACAAAAAAACAAACACGTAAAGCACTATGGGGTGTTACATACAGCTCTGTGAGTGTCTAGTTTATATATATATATATATTAAAAAAGTCCCAAAGAGCGTCAAATGATATCAACACCAAAAGAAAAAAAAAATATTTAACATTTGTCATATCAGATATTTTCCACCTCTGATTTATAGACGCGCGAGGGCACAGGTTCATTTTCATCCTCCCACAAAGGGACATTGTGCCAAACTCTGAGCGCTCGAGGAAAACAGTGCCCTGCAGTATATTTGCACATGCAGTCTCCGTGTGATGTCTCAGTGTGTGATGTTGCACCGGGTGATGCTGCAGGCCGGAAGGTTGGAGCCGCTAGGGGGCGTTAACTGACTCCTCCTCCGGCTCACCATTAAGGAAAAAATAAAAAATATAAAAAAAGAAATCTTTCCAAACTCAGTGTTAGATATGCACATTTTAGGTTCGATAAATCAATTAGTCTAAATGAATGTATATTTTCCATTCATTTTGTGCCAAATAGAGCAAAAAAGGGATTGTAGCCTATAGGATTAAAGGCCTGAGCTAATCTAATGTTTTACAATGACTGTCGACAAGGAAAAATCTTTTATCCAAAGTGATCGCAGCACATGTCCACGGTTATATATTGATACTGACGTTAAACATAGATGAGAAAATACGTTGTCAGAGTATAGCAGATGCCTCGAGCTCAACAGGACAAAAATCAAAACAAAAAACGAATTTTTAAAATTTAACTAGCGCTGAAAACACTGGACAATGCTTAAAACATTTGCTAATTATATTATAGATTAGTTTGTTCGAAGTCATGGTTCGTTTTTTTGGTATTTACTGTAATTATGTCGCTAATAATAAAAATACGCTCGTTCAACCGTCGCACTCGCGCGCGCCCACACATGCCGTAATGACCCGTGCAGCTGCGCGTGCTTGCGCACAGGTGGAGGAAAGCCCGCGCGGTTCCCACAGCTTCCCCCTCGCAGACACCCAGCAGCCTATATTAGTCCCCAACGACAGTGTGAGAAATTATAAATAAAGTTCACACTGCGTGTTTGTTTCCTGACTTGTTTTACCACCGAGCAGCGGATGGCTTGAATATGTAAATTAGCCGGATTAACATGACAGTGAACTGTATATGTTTCCTCATTATCGTTTTTTTCCCCCCTCCCCAGGTTTCTTGTGTTTTGGAGCAGGGGGGTCACGGTTCACACATATTTTAACAATTTGTATTACAAATGCATAAAGACAGAAAGGTCACAGTTTATGCTACACATTTTTAAAACTCAACATTTCAGGTTTATAATAGGATTTGTGCTTTATTTCTCTTTCCCGTTCAATCTAACCTCATCAAACTATGTTTCTAACTTCAAATTGTGTACAACTGTATTTTTAAAAAGGGACATAAAACAGCAAATTACACACTAAAAAGCTTACACTTAATCAAAGCAGAGAAATGTTCATGTTCTGACTGGGGGGAGAGATGCTCATAAGTTTAATTATGCGCCGAATTCATGAGGTAAATACATTGTTTTAGAGCTAACACATTTACTTGATTGGACAGCATCAGCTTTGCTAAAATTCTAGTTAACCGTGAAATATTTCACACAGTTCACCTACTCTGACATAAAAATCTCAGCTGAATTAATACATCAAGGTGCATACCGGCTAGAAACCTATTAAAGCATATTCAAAACAAAGTGTATTATCAGCAGATGTACTGCATTTTGTGTGGTGCAGTTGCCGTGTGTGATAAATACACGCTGCCTGAAAAGATACAAGTTTTTAGCTCAATAATCATGAATCAGAGCCCAGGAACCATACATCAGCAAACCATGATAAACACGCCTGGTTGCGGATTAACTTGTAAATCAACATAAATAATGCTGCGTGAAAAACATCTAAAATCGTCAACTAAACAATATACATTTCTGGATAATGCTACTTATTTAGCCGCATGCAGTGAGGCTGGTCAGAGCGGCGTCTCATAAACGTTTAGTTCGTTTAGTTCACCAGGAACTAGCTCACCTCGTGTAACACAGACCGCGGCTGTTTATTATCAGAGGATTCCTGCAGTGCCCTCAAACTAGTGTTTCCATTTCAGTTTCTGTAACACAGCAAACATTGTCGAACGCTATTTCCAAGGTGAAGTATGACCTTTAAAGCTTCAGCGTTTTGCAAAATTTCTTGATCTTGCAATGTCACATGTGCAAAAATTTTACAACGTGAAGATGGACGTACTTGTCTTAAACAGGATTTTAAACATCTTGGCAATACTCTTCACTAAAATAAAGGTGTGAACTGTGACCTTTTGGATTAGAAAGGTCATGTAGAGTGTCACCGAAAGAGACTTGACTAGAGCCTCCTTCTGCTCTGACAATAAGTTCCTCTTGATGGGAAACATTTGGAAGTCTCAAACGGTGCTATGAGCATATAAATACTGCAGGAGCATTCGTATACGAAAGAAGGAGCAGCAGGACTATTGCATATCTTCAGAATTTATCATTTCCAGACTCATTGTAGGAGAAGAAAACATGCAAGTGAACATGTTAACGTTTGAATTTTGGGCTTTGTTTGTGCTTATGTTATGCTGAACGTGTGACAAAGCACAAGAACAGATCAGCTTACCTTGGTGCAGCAAACTTCATAGACTACAGTGACTTTGGCAAGCAAGGCCCAGGCCTCCATAATAACTAGGTCATCCTCCACCACAAGCTATAGCCGTCTCCTGGGCGGAGATTACAGACAGTAAATGTAGGTACAGCAGTTACTGAATATTTAAAAAGGCATAGAGATGAAGCAATAAATGACAAAGTAAAGCTGGCGTGGCCGGGCATTAATAACTAATGGGAGCCAGTGAGTTATAGGCTGCTGCTGTTGTAATGAAAGTGTCATTGCAAATCAGCAGTTGTCCGAGGTTATTATTATTTATGCATAATTGATGCCAGAACCACAAGGAACATGTCTCGCCCAACAAATCCCAGCACCTTGGGAACAAAGATGATGGTGTCAACAGAAGAAAAGGTCACACAGGAGAAAAAGCCCCCAGGCTGAGATTTACACTGTGAGAGGGAAGACGAGGACGGGCTGTTATAACCGTACCTGCACATGTGTACAGAGGGTTACTACTAATTAGTCACACATTAGGCTGCTGGACCTCCACCGCTGATTAGCCAATGTCATGGTGCATTTCCACGGAGCTAAAGATTAGTGGACATAAATGTTGTCAAAGCTGGGACACTGCTGCTCATGTGATTACTGAGAATTCCTAGAGATTCTGAAGTCTGCATTTGTTCTACTGTATGACAGCAAACTATTCTGACCCATAAAACACTAGTGGGGCTTTTATTAATGCCTTTATGGTTTAATTCACCGTATCCATTCTTAATTAATGCACTTGTGTGTTTTTAAAAGTTGCAGTATTAAGTGTCTACAGTACATTACATATTCTTAAACTGGACAATTCACTACACTTTAACTAAAATGAAGTAAAAGATGCAACAAGAAGCAAAAGAAAATTATTTTTTTTAGTGCCATTATGTGTTTTGTAATATCAGTAAGAATGTTTATTTGTTTCCAACTTATGGCCTCTAAACTAACATAAAAATAGTGAAAAATAGACTTTAACTCAAGCATGATATCCGCCAGTATGTCAAAAATATGTTCTCAATAAATGATGCATTCGCTGTAGCTGGGAAATTAGGTGTACCTATTTGATAGCTATTGTAACTATACACAAAAACCGTGTGTGTTGTGTGTGTGTTGGAGGGGGGTGATACGACTACATTTGATGTAAGTTTAATATTACTCATTAGGTTATCTGCGACCGGCATGATGAAATATTTTCTTTTTTAGCCTCATCAACACGGCGTTTGCTTGGTAAAAACGAAAACCCCCATTTTTTTCTTTGTGCCAGCAAACGTCTCATGTCTCTCCGCGGCGACGTCATAACCCAGTGGCCAATGAGCAGGCGAAACGAAGCCTTGGCGAATGACGTGTACCGGAAATGTAAACAGGTTTCAAAAGTGTTTCAATGAACCGTTTATTTTATCGTTTATTTTTCCGCTAAAAGCTCATTTTCACCGGCAGGAATCATGCAGACGTGGAGCCTCGTGTCAATTTGCGTTTTACTCGGCGTTGCTGTGAGATGGGGCGTCTCGTTAAATTCATATTCAGGTAGGAAGTGTGTGTGTGTATGTGTGTGTGGAGCTCAACATGCTACAGTCTCCTGTTAGTGCAGCTCTTTGATTATTCTGTAAACTATTAAGGGGAAGTTGTTTAACTCATTTAAATGTTTAACTCATAGCCGTTAGCATCCATGCACTAGCCTGAGAGCTAGCAGCAGTGCTCTGCTGTTGTTGTATTTGCTGTGTGTTTTTGTTTCTAGCTGTCACTGGTGTAGTTAGCTTGACTTTTACATGTTTTTCCTGCAGGGGCGGGGAAACCTCCCATGTTTGGCGACTATGAAGCCCAAAGACACTGGCAAGAAGTGACCTACAACCTCCCTCTTCAGGAATGGTGAGTCCGGCCCTGAAAACTTACTGTAGATGTCTGATTTTAGATATTCAGACACCAGAAAACAATTATGGCACGTCCTAATCCTTTCTGTAACTTACAAAACCAAATAATACAAGTGACATAAAAATGTATTTTATTAGTAAAGACAGAAAAAATTAAAAATAGAAACTGCAGTATTTTTTTCTGCACCTTAAATATTTAATCTACTGCATCTGCCCGTGACATATGGCTGCATCCACTTTTATCAGAAATGAATGAATGAGACATTTGTTCTCCTCCAGGTACTTCAACACCACTGACAATGACTTGAACTACTGGGGTCTGGACTACCCTCCTCTCACCGCCTACCACAGCTGGATCTGTGCTTATATGTAAGTCATTATGAGTGTAAAGTTTTTTTTGCGTAGAGTAACAACAACAACTCGACAGAGGGAGTTTCCATATCGTGTTGGCTACAAAAGGTGTTTTATATGTTCCATTATTGCCATGTGCGTCGTTTGATTTATTCCAGCGGTTTAAATCACATTCAGTTGTATCTAATTATTGAATTATATTTTAATTGACATGTGATTTTTTTTGGCAGAGCCAAAATAATAAACCCAGAATGGGTGGAGCTCCACAAGTCCAGAGGTTACGAAAGTCCGGCACACAAGTTATTCATGAGAAGTACAGGTAAAGTAGCTATGAGAGATTAAAGAGAAAAACCTCCGTGATCAGTATCGATTTCAGGTTTAAAACGGTGATCACTAACATTCAGATCATGAGTAATTCCTTTTTATAAACTGAGTGTATATTCCTTCTTTCTGTTTCAGTGCTGGTGGCAGATTTGTTGGTTTACATCCCCGCAGCGGTTTTATACTGTTTATACCTGACAGAGGGATCATCCAGGAAAAAGGTTAGAGACGGGCCGATTGTGATATCTAACAGTTTTCAACCAAAGACACTGATCGGTCTTTATTCTCTCAGTCTGGGGACGCACCCATATTTAAACAAATTACAGCGCCGGCCCTCCAAATAGGGGAATCATGGAGCCATTAGTGCAGTATAATACGATAATACGATGTTATTGCATTTCCAAGAAGTTATTACGTTTTAGTGGGTCTTCATGCATTTACAGTTCAATCAATTTGGGGGGATAATTTTGAATGTCTCATGTCTTTAAGAGGCAGAACTAACATGTTACCGGCCAACGTATGCTGGGTTTATTTTATAATGTTAGTGTAACTTTTTGGATGACTTTATAGATTATTCTCTTTTGTACCTAACTGTTTTGATATAGTTTGCTGTGTATAATCAATAGCCAGTCAACTGAAATAGATGCTTTTCATTTACAGACGTGTTAAAGGAGGAAAAGATTTAATCAATAACGGTTTTATTCCATTTAAGTGGTCCACTTTGAGATTTTGATGCCGTACATACTGGCTCAGTGTAGAGGCCTGGGACACTAACAGAAACAGAGTTGTCATTAGTGCAAGTATTTCCATCTGTGCTTTTCCTATTATGTGATTAATTACTGATGAATTGAAATCACTGCCTTGACAAAGTTTTTTTTTTTTTTTACCCATCCAGGTTTCCACTTTGCTCTGCATTCTACTCTACCCAGGGCTAATTCTCATTGACTATGGACATTTCCAGTATCCTTTATGTAAAAGTGGACTTCAGCTCTATATGTTTGGTATTTTGCTTGGAAATGAAATGCATTAAGGGCCAGTCTTATTGAGAATATATTGTATGTGATACACTGCCTGGCCAAAAAACCCCAACTGATGCAATGAGTAGCATCATTTCTTAAACAACCATGTCTGTTTGAGAAGGGTCAAATCATTGGCATGCATCAAGCAGAGAAAACATCTAAAGAGATTGAAGAAACTACTAAAACTGGGTTAAGAACTGTCCAACACATTATTAAAAACTGGAAGGATAGTAGGGAACCATCTCATGAGGGTAAAAAGAGAGGCAGATGAAGTGATGCTCCCATCATGCCTAGTGTCTACTGTACAAGCCTGTGGGGGCAGTGCTATGATCTGGGGTTGCTGCAGTTGCTCAGGTCTAGGTTCAGCAACATTATGTTGCCCAAAGAATGAGGTCAACTGACTACCTGAATATACTGAATGAGCAGGTTATTCCAGCAATGGATCATATTCCAAGATGACAATGTCAGATTGTGAAGGAGTGGTTCAGGGAGCATGAGATATCATTTTCACACATGGATTGTTCCACCACAGAGTCCAGACCTTAACTCTATTGAGAATATTTGGGGTGTGCTGGAGAAGGCTTTGCTCAGTGGTCAGACTCTCCATCATCAATACAAGATCTTGGTGAAAAATGAATGCAACACTGGATGGAAATAAATCTGGAGAGACTGCAGAAGTTTATTGTATTGTAATCAAAGCTAAAGGTGGTCCAACGAAATATTAGAGTGTGTGAACATTTTTTGGCCAGGCAGTGCATATACATATAAATGATATGAATGTGAATATTTTCAAAGAGTCTTTGTAGCAGCTTTGTAGTTGCTTTATTGAACTTGAAACAACACAGTGTGTCCTCTAAAGCACCAGTGAAAGAACAACACGGTTCCCGAAAAGCTCAAATTTGCGCATTTGGCCCCACAGCGACGTTATATAAAAAGTGTGTACCGCTTCAAGATATTGTATGTGGTATTTCTGTGCATCATGTGCTGCTATCATGGGAATGCTTGTTTTATTAAGGGTCCAAAAGAAAGAAACTTGAGCTGACTTAGGATACGGCATCTCATTCATCCGATCTTCAGCTCAGATGCTCCGTGCACACAATTTTACTACGTATTCACAATTATGAATAAGTGAATAACAAAGTTTAGAAAATGGTGCAAAAAAAAAAAAAAATTATACATTTTATGATTAATTTTTTTAATATGACAAAACTGACAACACTGGCTGCTGTTTTCAGGCTCTTAAATCAGTAACAAAATGAGTTGTTTAACCCCACAAAATCAAACTTGAACCTCCTTGTGTGGTATTAACCTTAACAATATTAGGTACAATGGAGTGAGCCTGGGTTTGGCCATGTGGGGGGTTCTGGGTCTGGGTCTGGGCTGGGATGCATTGGGCTCCATAGCCTTCTCCCTGGCTCTTAACTACAAGCAGATGGAGCTGTACCACGCCCTGCCCTTCTTCTGCTACTTGCTGGGAAAGTGCATCAAGCTTGGCCTGTTGGGCCGGGGGTGAGTCTTAATTGTCTTTCTTTTTGCTTCAATACTAGTTGGTTGATTTATTTCTATGAAATGGAGTTCAGACGTTCACGTTCAGCCCAGGATGGATCGCAGTAACCCCCTTAAACATCTAGTGCTATAATCAGATCACAGTTTGTGTTTGTCCAGTTGGGTTTATGTCTAAACGGCTCCAAAACGAAGGGCATTCCCATCATGCTCAGCTGCACTCTGCGTTTAGTGCCGATTGGCAATCGCCCCATGCGAGCGTGCTGACAGCAGCACTTAGCTCAAAGCAACACCGCGTCCAAGTACAGCATCACCGAGCCGCTAGCATTGCTGCAGAGCCTTGGCCGCGTTTTTACATTTTTTGACGTATGCAGTCATGTACGTGAACAGCAATCAGCGTCAGTTGCTATATCTTCAAAAAAGGTCAAGAGTCAGGCTATAGTGCACTAATTATAGAGTATGGCCAAGTACTGGATGATCAAGCCCCAGCAGGAAAACTCAAAGAATGAGATTTATATTTATGTCCGTGAAATTCAGATTATTCAGCAGTACATTTGTTGGTTGCTCAGTATGTTGTTTTGTCACAGATGTATGAACTGATCGCTCACACTGGATATGTAATTTCAGTGTCTAAGAGAGCAGTGTCCTCAGGAGAGACACAGAATGACTGAGGTAATCAGATTGGATGCTGTTACCAGTGTGTCCAGTGTCTGTTTATCTAGTAACAATGTACCAAGGGCATTTAGTAGCAAATGGAGAGCTGGATTAGAAGGCCCCGGGGGAAGATATGTCCAGATGACACTCTCGCCATGCCCAAACTCCTCAGCTATGCCTGTGTGTGCAACTTAACCAGCAGCTTCACAGTTACAGCTGACAAGATATCCTGACCTACACTGAAGACTTTCAGCTGATGCATGGCTTTCACTGCATTCCTCGGCACAAGGGTCAAATCCCAAATTTAGGACTTGCAGACAGTGTGCACTAATTGTTTGAGGGATCTCAGTAGACATAGGCGCGCTCAAGTTACGCGCTAATGTCAACATTTATATTTCCAGAAAGTATGGTTACGGAAAGTTGCAAATTTATTGAAGAGCTGCTTATCTTTTCCTCATTTATGCTCTGTTTTTACCTTTCACATTAAGAGACGACTCTCGTTTCTCCTCGTGTAGGCTTTTCTTGCTGGTGAGAATTGCAGCAACAGTGTTGGTGACTTTTGCCCTCTGCTGGCTGCCCTTCCTGTCCGACCCCAGCCAGGCCTCGCAGGTGGTCAGGAGGATCTTTCCCGTGGCTCGTGGTCTGTTTGAGGTACAGTTTTTAAAAACGCAGCCTGAAATCCACATCTGAGGCGCTCAATCTTCCCTTGAGAGCAACTCTTATCAAGAAAACGCTTGTACTCCTGTCACGCACGCATCTAAGAATAGCCGCATTCGTCTCGCAATTCCAGTGTGTCCTTTACGGAAAAGGGGGAAGACATTAAAAACCTCCGGACAGAACGCTGAACATATAAGCCGTGCGTTGTGAGATGATCCATACAGGTCACATGGACATGGTCTTGTTTGTTGCCCCCCGAGGTGGAACAGATGGTTAACCTCCTCACAATCGCCTCTGGTTGAATTCTTAAGAATGTGACTTCTGAGAATAGTAATAAAATGTAAAAAAAAAACAAAAAAACAGCAATAGCCGAGAATAAAGACATTTACGTAACGCCGTCTTGCAGGGGCTGTAAGATTAGAGTAGGGGGAAGGCAGATTATAAAATTGTAGGGGGTTATGTGTCCTCCTTTTTTCTGTAGGGAGATTAGCTTGACTGTCTGGGAGAGCAGGGGAAGGTCATGTATTTGTGTAAAACTACAGAAATATCACAGTTAAAATATACTTTCTGCAAATTCCTGCAAATTCTGTTCATACAGAATTACAATTTATCATTTTGCCATTTTTAAAGTGAGGCTTTTTTGAATTACCCTATAGAAAAAAATATAAATATATTTATTTAACGTATCACGATATATCAGAAGTTTTAATTTGTATTGACAGGAATCTGAAAAGTAAATGAGAATTGTAAAATATCTAATCGGCGTGGATGTATTGTCATTACTCCCTTATATTTGCCATAAATATATTTCAGGTGCAAAGGTATTGCGGCGCGTTTCTAGGTTATGGCGACAGGTTTAATACTCCTCACCCTAATAATTCCAAGTGCAATCATTGCACAGAAAACTGGCTCCTCTATTCAAGTTGGAAATGAATAGCTAATTTTTTTCCATTTTTTTTTATTCCAGTTAGTTTAAATGTGAATTAAATGCCCAACAGAGCTTCTATTATATCTCATCTGATTTGATTTATGTGGAAACAGGATGTGGTTTGTGACATGCAACACAGTGAGAAATCATTCTAAGCTGTGATCCAGTTAAAGGGGAACATGCCGTTTCACAATATAGCATTTATTATTAGCAGTTTGTTTATTTCTGCTTGTAAAAAGAAAAAAAAATCAGTCGCGGTCCCCGTTCTCTGCACCCTCCTCCATACCCTCGGCGTCGCGAATGCTCTTCCACCCCTCCGGTGCTTGGCCAGTTGGAAATCGATACCCCCAGGATCAAAGAAAACAGTGGAATAAAATGGTGAAAGGTCAGGAGATCAGTTTCACTCTATCTCTGGGAGGTGTCGGGGGTTCGAGACGTACAGTCGGAGGGTATAGATAAATCTCACTAATTTATGGCCGGGTTGTTTTCAGCACTTCATAGCACAGCCATGTTGCAGCCGTATGGACTGATGAGTGGGGCGAGTGCTGCACTCAGAGGCGTATCGGAGCACATCCGACAACTGCTGCCGGCTACTGACTGCGTCGTTGGAAAACAGACGCACAAGTGTAAGCTGGGCTGTTTTACACGGGCACGCATATTTGTGCACTGTGGTCAGTCAGCGTATAGCGTGGTCATTGAAATATGATATTAATTAAAAAAGGAAAGTGATGAGAGTGAACAAGAGTAGTTGAAACACTTCCACCGGTGCTGAAAGCTGTCATGGAAGAAGCGGCTGTAAAGTTACTGAGTGTGTGTGTGTGCGTTTGCGTGCTCCTCCGTGTGACTGACAGCCCCGGAGGCCAAGCTTTGCAGCTCTCGTTTCTGAAACCCTGTAACCCGCTGCTGTCCCGGTCCCCGAGGTGGCACCCACCACGAGGTGTCATGGATGTGAGAAGTAATTGAAAATTCTGCCAGGGGAGCGGAGGGTCAGTATTTGTTCAACGAAATGATGCAAACATAATACACAGGGTGTGAGAGACACTATACTCCCCTGTGAGGACGGCATGAGAGGTTGTCGGGGCAAGCACTTCTGAACTAATTGTGAAATTGTGCACGTAAGCAGACGCCTCGGACAAGGGGACGGGGGTTGGGGGGGGTTGAGAAAGAGCGGTGGGGAAGAGGAGGGCCGGTGACTGGTGGTCCCGCCGGCTTCTGGGAGGGAGCAGTTGTAAGTTTACCCACTGAGCGGCATTCTGGCGTCTCACGTTGCCGCCTGCTCACAAAAATGGCACCAAATGCTTCTCCCTGTGAAATTCCAATCCAGCTTATAGGTGAAGGAGCCGCGTCGCTCTCGCCCTCCGCCATGTACCCCCTCCCCCTTAATCGTTCATGTGTTGCCTTCAGGCGGCGTCCAGGAACATTCCCATAGTGGTTATTTGGAGCGGGGAAGTAGCGAGGAAAGAGAGAAGGATGAGGCTGAGATAACACAACACTGGACAGCTTGGTGCTGCTGACTAGGCTGCCATTAAGATCCACACAGCTGTGCAGTGAGCAGCTGTAGCACAGAGGAGAGAAAGAGAGAGAGTGAGAGGGGACAGAAATAGTTTTTCTAGACAGGGTCACCCGCCAAAAAACATCCTAATCGTAAAGCGGATCTAGACAGGCCGTCTCTGTGTTGTTGTGCGATATCGCAGCGCATACGGGCGGCTTTGGCCTCAATGTGTGTGATCCCCGCACAACTGCTTTAAGGCCTCAAATCAGCTGAAGAGCGCAAACACACACACACACACACACACACACACACGACCTCCTCACCTGATCTTAGCTTAGAAACCGCAAGTATTTTTCAGCAGGTGTTGAGGCATGACATCTACAAACTGGATTTACCTGACACCCGTCATAAAGGAGAAAGTTATGCAGCCTTCATATACGAATGCTTGACGATATAAAATATGTAATGCAAAATATAAAATGAGGCAATTTAAAAGGCAGCACATGGAAAACAATTAAATAGATATATAAACGAACTTAGACAGGTTGATCATGATGAATGAAGGTGTAATTTTCTGGATTCTGTTGTAAGAATATGCTCATTTTATATATTTAAATTCATCAATTTGGACTGTAATTTAAACATAATCAAAGGATTTCACTCAGCCCCCTGGGAAATTGTGATTTTTTAATGTCACGTATTTAGAAAAAGTAAAATTAAATGAGCTTCATTTGCCTCTGACCCGCTTCCCTTACCACTACACCACAGTCCTTTATGAGCGAAGCAGTAAAACGAAATAAAACATGACCATTCAGTAACTGTCAGAGCTGCAGTTTTAAGATATTAAATTATGCACTTATTTATTGATTTAAAGCCCCCCCAAAAAATAATCGAATTACAGAGAGAAATGTTCAACATAATAACAAGATGTCGTTCTGCGTCATCCCTCTGTGGTTGGTCTCTATTTGCTGGTTATGCGGAAACTACTCTGGTTTGACACTTGACCTTCTACAAATAAGTTTACAAATAGGTCCCATGCTTTTCCTGACATGGGGGTAAATTTATGATGGAGGGCTACGTACAGATGTCCCTTTGGAATCCTTAGAGGAATTTTTATTGCAGTATCAGAGGGAGGAAAGAATTACATTGAGGAACAAGACTTTCTCATCCAAAATTGGATTCTGAACGAACGCGCATGTTGAATTTGAACGCGCTCTCCTAGGACATCAGTTCTCATTTGAGCGAGTGGTGTGTGTGTGTTTTTGTAGGATAAGGTGGCCAACACATGGTGCAGCCTGAACACGCTGATAAAGATCAGATCCATTCTGTCGGCCGACTCCCAGCTCTACCTCAGGTAATCCCCTCTATCTGTTTAATAAGTTTCATTTTATTCCCTTCTGTCTTCTTCTCCTGTTTTTTGCCGTGTCACCCTGTCTTTGTTTTATCACTGCCTCCCCTCCTGGCTCTTGTTTTCTCTCCTTTCATTTTCTTGGGAAAGCCGAGCTCGCCCTTGGGAATGTGGCGGGTGGAAATAAGATGATCCCTTAAGGAAACGTCTTGTGAGGAACTTCTGAACATGAATCACAGTTGTATCAGAAAACACAGGAACAACATGTAGAGATACTAAAGAAATGTGACATATACAGTGAATGGATGAATTAATCAATCTAAATCAAGATATCGCAAAGTATCATCGATCATGTGCCTTAGTAGATGATTTGATATTGTAAAGGTAGGGGGGAGGGAAACACATTTCAGATTCTTACCAATCACATTTATTTGGTCCAGAAGCTGAGCCCCTGTGCAGTCACCGTTAGAAAACCCTGATGCGACAGTTGTGTCATGGTGGGGCCTGCTTAAATAACCGAGCACGCTAAATTTAGGAGTCCTATGTTCGCAGCATGGACACGTTTCTGCCAGACTGCTAAGTCCCGGGATCAAGTCGGACTTCTTTTACTGTAGTGCATTTCAAACAAATGAAAAACACTCTTGTCTTTTTGGCGCAGGGAGTGGATTGCTAAATGCTCTGGTGTGGGTGTACTGTGTACATAAAATGAATCAGCTGTGAAAAGTGATCCATGTCCTTCCGGACCGCAAAACCCAGCCCTGCACATAACACACGCATAGCACGCCGGCTTTCATGCGCACTAAATACCCACTTACTGCTCCCTCATCGGTACCATCCGTCTTTCCGTCTCTTCGTCTGAACGTTTGTCTGCATTTGCTCGTCTCCGCCACTTGTACAATTCGTAGCGCAAACACATTGTTGCCCTAACACCTCGAACTAACTCGCTGCCCGACCTCTCGGCACATTTATACACATTCACTCTGACACATAGTCAGTCTCTTCCGGGGGCCTCTATCCCCAGCAGGTGACAATTGAGAGGTTAAACTAATGCCTGGTAACCCTAAGAAGGGGCTGTTATTTGGTCGGTTCCCACAGAGGAGGGGGTGACTAAAAATGTGTGACATCAAGTATTGATTATCTGCATTTCAAAACTTCTTTTTAATTATGTGTTCATTACACAAACTTGGAGCCATATGCAGTTTAATTATACTGCAGCACCGACTTTATACTTTGCGTCTCTTTGCTGTAACTTCAGCTCTCATTTTTATTTGTTTTTCAGCTTCGCCTGCACTCTGCTGGCAGCTCTGCCGTCTTCTATCAGACTGCTGACAAAGCCCACCTTCTGGCAGTTTAAACTGGCTTTGGTGAGTGAATCTACTGACCCTACACTTATCGAGAGAGACAAGGCCTGTTTTTCCCAACCGTAAAATATATTTAAATTAAAAAAGAAATAATAAATTTACCCCGTTTTTACTAATGCCCTCAATTTTACTTTTAGGCCAATGCATCTCTGGCATTCTTCCTCTTCTCCTATCAAGTCCATGAGAAGTCCATCCTGTTGGCTGCTTTGTAAGTTCAAAGAGGATAACTTCTTGACAAATCTAAATGGTGCATTCTCTGTCATGTGGTCATTTCTGAAATATTCACGAGTATCCATTGATGAGCCCCATCCTCGTTAAACATATTCCAAATTATTTCTTGCAGTGTTAATACTTTGAATACGTGTGCACTTTGAGACAGCAGGAGCATGGCGTCACCTTTACAGAGTCTCAGACCAGATCTGCCAACATCAAGGTTATTCGCCGCAAACCCAGCTTCCATTGTCATGATACGTGCTGTAGCGTGTCAAAAGGGTTAAGACTTGAATGTGCATGTGCACCATTTATTGTTTGCTCCCATATGTATGAAGCTGTAGGTAGAGAGCGAAGCCTGGGATAGATTTGACGGCGAGGGATTTGGTTCCTAGATCTGGGCTCATCTATTAATCTAGATAAGGGTAGATTGTTGCTTTATTAACTATCGAGTTATATCTCCCACCTGTCCCCCCGAATCAATCAGTAATGCATGTCGAGGGATTAGGAAAGAATGGCAGGCGGCAGCTCGGGGTGTTGTTTGCGCAGGATCAATTATTGGGCTGTAACAGGATCGCCAAAGAGCACTGGCTGTAATTATGGGCTCAGGGACCGGTGGAAAGTGCCCCCCTCGGATCGGAGTGCAAGACTAGCTCTGATGTAGTCAACCAGGTTCAATTATCAGACGGACACATATACATAAATCTGTCTCTGTAACTTCTCGCCAAAAGATTTCTGCAAAGTTCTTCGGTAACCTACGTGAGAAGTGTCGTCAAGATAAAGAATATGTTATTGAAATAATGTAGTACAAGTCACGCTGACTGCCTTGTGAGCGACATTTTACACGCATGACATCGAGCTCACATCTGGTCTTAGAGTCAATAAAACTTAATGTTATTTACTGCAATATGTGTTTAACTGTGAGTGTACCCCAATATTCTTCTTTTCTAGGCCTGCCTGCCTCCTACTGCATGACCTGCCCTTGATCGCCATTTGGTTCCTGCAGGCTTCTACATTCAGGTAAGATGAACTTGATAAATTTTTGTGTTTGTGTGAGATGCAGTCTTATAAAATTATTTTGTGGCATTGCCATGCAAGGAACACATTAGTTAGAGGCCTTAAGACTCATTTAAAGTACTGCGGGACATAGACGCTGTAATATATACATGTAGCCTACGTCGGCGTGAGCCATTCATACTTGTGTGCTTGTTAGTCTGGCTCACTCTGTTAAAAGCTAGTCAGGTTCATTTTTGTTTCCACTTCCTACTTCACTTTCAACAATGCCGACTGAAACTCACACCGAAATTTCACCAAAGACGAGTCGTACAAATGTTTGTATCTCCGTACCTCCTCAGTTAACCTCTCTTTAACGTGTTCCATCTTTATTGGTCCGAAACAATTAATTGGATAATGAAGCAGCTGGTAATACTAAAGCAGAAATACGTAACTACCAAGCGGACCAATCACGGCTTTAGTGGGATGCGTCGCGTTTCTGTGGAGGTGCACGTCATCTACGCCGCTAGGGTCTACGTATACTCCGCGCTGTCACCGTAGCTTCGCAGTCAAATTGACGCAGAAGCCCAAACTGGCCATTAGTGGTGATGTTTGTAGAATTATTAACTTCAGTTTAAAGATTTTCTTCTGTTACCTTTCAGTAAAGCAGAACTTTTTAAGAAAGGAGAAACTGCAGAACTTTAGTAGAACTCATCAACAGCCGTCACTTCATTTCTTCCCCTTGAAACCCAATAGAAGTAGTGTGTGAATGAAGTGTGTCGAGGGCCGAGCTGAGCACCATGAATGGAAAAGACTGGTAGTGCTGCAAATGCTCCATCCAACTTTCACCAGCTGTTGTTAAATTCTTCCGGCAGCACTAATTGTTGTGCGTGTGGTTTAGTATAAGGATATCTGGGGATTACACAGAATAGTCTGCGTGCCTGCTGTCTAAGTGTGTTGTGGAGGGACAGGAGGTCATTCTGTAGCTGCCTCCCAGTACTGTCCCCACTTCACATTATGTGCATCCTCTCCAGAGGTTTGTCATTTCAATAAAAAATACATCTTTTGTTAGCACAATTGGCTGAATGAATGCTCAAGCATGGGCATTTTAAGAGGACTGAATGCAGCCAGTCTGCTTAAACAGAGGAAGTATGTATTTCTAAAATGTGAAACATTTATCTGCTGAATGGGACTTTTTTTGTTTTGTTTGACTAACTATCTGAATGGGTAGTTTGTTTCGGGTGGATAGGTTTTTATTAGCTTGGGAGATGTGCGATTTACTATGAGTCAACTGTTGTTCTTGCCCGTGCCCCTCTGCTAAACTAAGATAAGCTCTGCATGAATGTCACAGCCATGTCTCCCCAGGGGACAGACTTCTGGTACAGGCCTGCACGATAAAAGCTGTGTGGTTTAATGTTGCCCTGTTCTCAGCTAACATGACGCTGAACTTAAAGATGTATCGTTATATGAATGTCTATTGTGTGTGTACCGTACATCAGCTCTGGAAAGATTGGATTTTTCAAAAATCAAATCCCAGAATGTTTAAAATTGTACTGTACATTAATGTTGCACTAGTGTGTAACGTGCCTCAATCTCTGCAGTGTTTAAAAAAGAAAAAGAAAGACAGAAATTGCTCTGGACAAGAAAAAAAAAAGTAAAATAAGCGAAAAACATCCACGTTCTAAACTATAAATGTGGTTGTGTTCGTCCTTGTCCCACTGTACAGCATGCTGCCTCTGTTTCTGAAGGACGGCCTGCTGGCGCCCTACGTTGTGACCTCCCTGGCCTTCCTCTACTTCACCATCTATCTGCTGTCTGCCCTGGATCGCTGTTCAGAGGACGAGCTGAGAATGGGAGCCTACAGGAAGCTGTTTTGCTGCCTAGCCAAAATGGATCTGGGCCGGATAGTGAGGTGGAAGGTGAGCGTGCAGGTGTACAACCTAAAAGTATAGTTTATGCAAGGCTGTGCAGATGGATTTAATCATTTGCGAGCACCTATAAAATCAACTTAAGGCATTTTGATTATATAATATTAACACATTTCGACATGACCAGTTATTTAAAACTACCATAGAAATATTATATACAACCTTTCTGACTGAGTAAAAAAAAAAAAAAAGAAACCTGTGTCAAATATGGCAGATTTTTATACATTAAACTACTAAAAATAAAAAATAACTGCTGTGTCTAAGGTCACAAACACAACATAGACCTTAAAGACTGATGCCAGATTGATTTCCTGCAAAATGACTCATCCTGCACTGTGAGGTGTACATATTGTGTCCAATGAAATGCTTCCTCAGACTTTTCACATGCCTTCTTTCACACCCCTGCGTCGCTGCTTCCCCAGCAGCACTGCCAGCATGGGCTCTCTGCTGAACACATGTTGACGGTCGCTGCTCGGGCCATTAGAGCCGACTGGGCCGTTTGAGAGGGAGCGGTCTAGCTCTGTTTTTGTG
The DNA here is from genome assembly GCA_005024645.1 of Planiliza haematocheilus. Classification (NCBI taxonomy): domain Eukaryota; kingdom Metazoa; phylum Chordata; class Actinopteri; order Mugiliformes; family Mugilidae; genus Planiliza; species Planiliza haematocheilus. The sequence continues at coordinate 2,161,978 of SRSE01000293.1, read as the reverse complement.
AAAAGCAAGTAAATAAAGCTAATATATGGGGACTTTAAGTGTAATTTAAAGTGCATTTCCTCTATGCTGTAGATTGTTGCTTCAGGTAATTTAACCCTTGATTAAATTAAGTTCATTCCTGGTCTTGCACACTGGGAGGAGTAGGTACAGCTGATGTATTTCTAATAAGGGTGCCGATTTCAGGATCCCAGGCGGCCTGTATTTTGAAAGTGGCACTAGACCTAAATTGCGAACGTGTGAGAAGATATACCCAACTGTATAAATAAATATCATGTGCTGCTGTAAGCTGTGTAAGCTGTCCGGGGATGAACGCCGCTGCCAGCCAAAGAATTATTTATCACTTATTTAAGTTTCCACAGCGTCTGAAGTGGCTTCGCCGCCAGCCCCTTAGCGACAGGGGCACCGGTAGGGTGTCAGAGATTAAGAGAAGGTGTCTTTTTATAGCGCGTGTCATTAACACAGGTTTGCCTAGATATATTTATTTACACAAGCAGCATAAATAGCGAGCCCCGATGATGGCGATAAGGTTTCATGGGTTTTGGGTGGCGGGGCGGGAGTGGGCACGGGCATGAGGTGCTTCCTCCATCGTACTCGCAGACCTATCCGTGGGTCATAAAGCCTAAATAGACATATGAATGATTGCGCTTTCATCACGTCTGTTTGTAACTCAACATAAAAAGCTATACAAGCAAAAAAAAAACAACTATGCCATAATATGATATTGCAAGCCTCAATCTTTCTTTATAGCACCACTCAAATGACCGATTTGATATTTGATGTCCGTCATCCGGTGATAAATATTCAGTGTGATGTGAGAGCTGTTCAAAATTAAATCATTCAGTGGTTGGATATTATGAGTAGTTAAAATTAAGGAATAACCCAACAGTGTTTCATATCCTGAGGTGCTTTGGGTACAGATAGGAAACATGAATTTAATAATCATTAAAAACGTTACGACAATGAGTTGACTAAATAAAGAACTGTGACTGTGGAGTCAGTGTTACTGACCATGAAACCTCAGAAAAATAATAATAATAGTCTGTATTGTCATTGCAGAACACAAGTTGTACAGGGCAACGAGATATCTGAATCAGACAGGAATGAAATGTTGCTCGGGCACTATGGAATATATGTAGAGAGTTGTGCAAATTGTTAACTCAGTTTCTAGTTAATTGCTTTCTCCAATGCAAGTTTGTGACTGGAGGCAGGGGCCATGATCTTTCCAAACACATACAGTCTCACCACATGTTACAGCGTGACTGTAGTTAAGTATTAGGTCAAATGACGATGACTGAGCAATCTGCAAATGCAAAACTGTGAGACACATAGCTTAAGCTCTGGCTGGTAATTAGAAGTTGAGTTGAGATCATGATTAGTAGCGGCTGGGTCTATTTTGCCTCACTCTGGCCCTTTACTGTTTGCATTTTATTATGAACTCAGTATTTCACATGATATCTGTCTGACAGCCACCCTGTTTTGTCTTTTGCTTCTTTTGTTACAGTTCTACATCAGTATTGCAGCCATGGCTGGTCTGAGCATCGCCAGTGTAGTTCTGGTCCCTCCGCCACATCTTCCCGACCTGTTTCCCGTCTTAGTTTCCGTTACTTCTTTCCTGCACTTCTTGGGAACATTTGTATATTTCCACGTTGTTCAGTTCAGCGGGACACCCAGCAGAAAGAGCCAGAAGAAGACCAAATGAATTTCACCAGAGTTTTTGAGATTGAGATTTTTGTTTTTGTTGAAAATGCGATTGTACTCTCTGGAGTTCATCTTCTCTTAAGCTGCAAGAGGCCTTTCACCCATTCCAGTATGTACCTAATACAAAATGGTGCTTGTTAAGGTGTGTGGTTGGTTAGAAAACTACAACTGTACAACAAAGTGCCAATTTAGAGGAGCTCCTTAAATAAAATGGAAGGATAATGTCATTTTTATCCGATCTGAGCCAACAAATCTATACGTCCAAGCTGAATCTTAGCCATTAGCAAGCAAAGCTCACTGAGCCCTACTTTCTTTCTACATATTGCTGGCTAACAGTACAGGCACACATAGGCAAGCATAGCACAGCCTACACAGCTGACTTAAGCTAGCTCTGTGCCGATATGCTCCGGCTACAGCAGGTGGCCACAATAATAGGAACACCTGTTATGACATTGAGTTATTGTTGGGACCAGAGGTGTTAATTTAATTTAGTGGTAATTGGCTAAGCCATAGTTTGTGTTGGTGTATGGTTTAATTATATTGTAAGGTGTTCCTGTTATTTTGTCCACTCTCAGTAGGTCCTCAGGGGATTGGGATTAAACACCTGATGGACTGGTCTCAGGTCTAGCCGTGTTGGTCTTTGTCTGTTCAACTTGTTTTTACAGTTTTCTACTGTACATTTTTGCCACCATTAAAGTTATTTTGTACAAACTCGGTTTTTGTGAAAATAAATCAAGTTCCTCAGTGTCCTAAAGTGAACATCGGTTTTATTGCCGCATTGTTAAATGATTTGATTCAAAGCAGCTTCACATAAACTGTCAACATTAACCAAGTAGTCTGCTAAATCACCCCTAAAGGTCTGGCCGAGACGGAGCCAATAATTGGACAGAAATTATATCTTTCCGAGCTTTTACTCAACATCATTAAATATTCATTACAAGTCCTTGATACTACAAGGGTCCTGCACAAAAGACCTGTACATTTAAAACAAAATCAGTGACGGGAGAGGCCCTAAAAAGAGATGATGGAAGGTGACATATCTGAACATAATGCCATAAAGTTGAAATACCACAGAAAGAGGTACAAGCAATTTCTTTCTCCAATCTCTCTGCGAGTTAATGACAGGCATAAAAAAATCCATTACAACTATAAATGTTATCAGGTCAGCGAGGGTTGCCTGTGCATCTGAGGCTCTGGGCCGCCGGCCAATAATGGTCTGCAGGGGCAAATAGGAGCCCGGGATCTGAGTTAACCGTTACCACAATGGGACGTGAACACAAGGGGCCAATTAGAGGTGGTGTGAAATGTGTTGTCTTGCCCCTTTATTACATGCGTTTATTTAACATTCTCACTGTTCATTGTGAGATATTTTACCTTTAAACTCCCGAATAGGAACAAGGACTCATATGCCAGAAGACAAAGCAGCACATTCAAAACTATTTCTTGATTGATTTAGTCAAATTAAAACATGCGAAAAAAGATTAACCGAATACTCAAATATAACTGTGCAACTGCATACGTTGATGAAGATGACCAAAAATCAGAGATCAGATTGTGTCGTCAATAGTCTTTAGTTCAACCTTTGCAGAATAAAAAGATAAACAACAAGTCTTAATCCTAGGGTTAAGACTAGTTAGCCCTAACCCTAGGGTTAACCCTAATATTTAACAACCCTGCTTTAACTTACACAAGATACAGCCTGTACCGATGTAGTAGCCTCTCTTTATGAGTAAGATTACTCCCCAATCGTAACCCTAACCCTACTGATCGATTCAATCATTTAGATCGTTCATTCAACAAAAATCTCAAAGCAATGTTCTCAGCTTCTCAAATTTAACAATCTTCTGCCTCTGTGTGACTTACTGTAAAATCAATATAGTTGTTTTTTGTCCGTTAGAGGAACTAAATAAGCAGTTCATCACTATTGCGCTCAGTTGCCTCACTGTTAAAGAAAATATCAAAACACGAAGTCTGTGTCGGATGTAATTCTTCTTGTAAAAGCATAAAACCAGACAAGCAATATGCTGCATCATGTGCCATCACATTCAAAGTCATAAACACTAATGTATGGCTGTTTACACAGATCTTTTGCGTCTGCTTTGAAACAGATTTGACTTGCAGTCCTAATGTCATTGCAAAAAAATAGTCCTATGCTACCAGCATTAAACAAATTCGAGCCACTGCAAAAATAAGACCTCTATCACCACCTAGCCGCTGACTAACTATACAGGATGCTCTATATCTTGTTACTGTGAGCATGACTTTTGGACTACTTAAAGGCAGGTGACATGCACCAAGTACTTTGAATCCTTGGAGCTAAAACATAGCTCTCAAGCCACTAGCAGACATAATTATTCTTGTCGGACGAGCTCACAGTTTTATATCTTGACCTACACGGAAAATAAAAACTGCTGAGACATTATGTAAGTTGCGTCAAGGGTACTGAGGTTTTCTTACTAACGCAGCATGGATCCTTCTATCGTTCTCCAAGGGGGCCTGTATCAAAACATTAGTTTTGTTTATGAGCGTGCTGGCTTTGTCCTTCACGTGGCCTCTAAGGGTGATAAAGTGAGAGTTACACGATCCACCTTAGGCAGAAATAGGAAATGTTGCTGCGAACACCAGCTGTTGCTTAGGTCGACTCGGGCAGCGAGAGGCCTCGGCCTTCCCAGGCGCTGCCAAATAAAGAGACTACTGTGTTGTATAAGACAGTCTGCCCCGCCACATTTACTTTTCAAAGGTGTTAAACTGCGCAGGTGGGGAGGATCGCATACTTTTGGCCATAACGGGGATGAGCGTTGCCGTCTGTAAGAACATTATTTGCACAGCGTTGCAGCATTGTGGTAAATGTAGAATCAACATTTGTCAGCTGCCAGACAGAGGCTCCGGCGGAGAGACGGGGGTCTAGCATGTCAGAGAATTCGCTCCTACCGTTTCAGACACTTCTCCCACCACTGAATGACGGCTTCCAAGACATCTCAGCCGCGCAACTGACAGCGCGGATACCACATTCATCTCCTGCCTTATCTCCGCGGGATCATAAGCACAAGAGGTGAAGAGCAATTCCATTAGCTGTCAACAGCCGAGATGCCTCGCTAACAAAAACCTGGGGAATATGGGAGAGGAAAACATGATTGTAACCCCTCTGGCACCCGGTGATATTACACACACCGCAGTCACTGTCAGGATTGAACGTTCGCCGAGAAGAGAGTTAACAGGAGGCATATTTTTGCATAAACCAACGCTACCTGTTCACAAACCAAGATGTACGCGCAGCAGTGGGGCTCTGTCGGTTTTTACATTTCATCCGGAACTAGAGATTATTATTTTTCTTCATCACATCACCGTTTTCTGAAAGTTGCAGAACCAATCATTCTTCCGGAAACCATCAACAAAGATAATATCTGAAGTTAAACATTTACAGGTCAGCAAATAAATACAGATAATAACATTTTATGTGGTTCAATTATTCTATCCTTTATTGTTTTCCCTTTGCTGTATTAAAATAACTTATTTTCTTGGCGCATTACTGTTTCATACAACCACTGAAGTGTATTTTTGCCGCCCAAAATAAAATCCAATTACATTTACTAAATCAGAAATCTGAAGAGATTGCATACTCTGCACTCCAAGGTGTCGATCGAAGGCCGTCAGCGTCAGTTGGACCAAAAACAGTCTAATATACAACTCTCCCCTTTAATTGGAACCATGTGTTCAATCAGAAAACATAAAACTCCCGGTGGGTAGGTGGCATCTGTCCGTGAGCCCCCCCACGATTGATGTGCCAGAGCAGCCCGGGCTGCCGGACTGCGACCCGCGACGCAGCCCCATCACTTTTATGACATCTTAAGGAATCTTCTTTTTAATCCAGCCCCCATTACTGCTGACATACAAATCTTCCCCAACGTGGTCCCATCTACGGCCTGATCAATTTTTACACTGCTGAGGCATACCCTTTCCCCTCATTTTGTCATCTCAAAATTCATATCATATAGGATTTCCTTATGGGAAAAACTGCAATAAAAATATGTTACCGGTCTGAAGATGTGCACCAGTCAGTACCTGACTGTTGCTAAAAATCTTCAGCGAAAATAAAATTTGTTTCTGTCGTAAGCAGAACTGTTTAAATGTTATTTATTTTTATGTTCGTAAGAAAATATATTGTGAAGTGCAGCATTGATTTAGAACATAACCATGTCTCGATACGGGTTGGAGGGCCTGAATTTATGAATCCTTTGCACAACTCCTTTAATTGAATTTTCCAAATCTCTCACCACACACAAATAATCAATACCTACTGCTGAGGGAAACTTGCCTCAGAATTATTAGGGCCTTTCTTTTTCAATTTTGTAGTCATCAGCACATACAGGCGCTGCGGGTATTCGTAATGCCGCAACTATACCCAAAGGATTTATGCTCGCCCCAAGCCTGATTTCTCACTGAAAGTGACTTCTTTAGAGTGCTTACTGAAACTTTTGTTAACCTTAAAAGGACAATCGTAAGCGCTTCTCAACGCTGCACCCTCGCTCTGAGGAGAGAAGTAGTTTTAACAAACACAGCACAACGTGGGAATGGAGATGACAGGACGGGGTTAGGGAGGAGGAGAAAGGAAGATGTAGGAAGGGAAGTAGGAGGATTTAAGGTTTTGGTGTCCTGGTGGATTTACTCAAGCGGTGGAGCTAGAGGCTTGTCTTGGCACCTAGGAGAAGGTATGGAGTCTGACCACGCAGAAAGGCTCTTGATTTTATATGGTGGCTGCAGTGGAAGTTAGTTTTATGCTTCTACATGCACACAACTTTGCATTTTCTCTTAACAATAAAAGTTAGATTTATAGGTATTTCATCACACCCGTCTAGCTAATCTTAGCTGAAGTTAGTTTGCTGACTTTTTTTTCTCCATGCTTTGACTAAACCGTTCAGAACTTTGGACAACATTTGTTTTTAAAATGTGCTTTATACATAAATTGAGATTGACAATTGACCGTTAATCCATAACTGTCAGCCGGAGCTTTGGTGTCTGACATTTTGGATGTTTGGGTGATGGAGTGCATTGCTTTGAGTGCTGCATGCTCCAAGCTCTTTCACCAAGCTTGCAGTTCAAGGAAATTAAGTAACCCACCTTATGAAGAGTCCTCTTTGACTCCACTGAGTCAAAGAGCAGAAAATAGTGCACTCAGTCAATCACTCGCTATGGTGTAGCTCAAGACAATCTCTGTTTTAGAAAGCAAATGAGTCAAATTCATATTTAGAATGTATTTATTAGCATTTTACTGTAGTTTCTATACTTTGTGGAGCAGGTATGTACTAATACATGTCATGTAAAATGATGATGTATACTGAAAGAGTAAATACACATATGTAATCCTGTATCCTAAAGCACATAAAACACTTTCCTCCTTTGTATTCAGCGCATGGACGCGGAGCTCAAAGACCATATCAGCAAATCCGAACAAACATTTTACACTAGAGCAGAATCATGCATCAAGATACCATCAACATCATCTGTCTGGATTTTATGCTCCCAGCAGATATAGGCCAGAGCTCTTCAGTAGCTTTGAATAACAGTTTGTTTACTTAAAATGTGTGTCTCAATACACATAGAGGGCCGATTCTCTCCCTCAGCTATCTGCCTTGACATTGTGAAGTGTGTTGTTGTAAGGAGGTTTATGCAAAACTGATAAATTTCACGCATCCACCATGTGACAAAAAATGTGACATTCCTGGGGTGTGCATCCACAATGTATCATGTATGTTTGGCCCCCTCACTGGAACAAATTAAAATAATTTCTAACAACCTTATCGGAAAACAAGCTCGCTTCCTGACAATAGCCCCTATTCATTTTCCACAAGTCCCCATTGTATGATTGAATCACAAGAATTGCTCTGCTGCAGGCACAATATGTGCCTAAAATAATCAAATTAATTCTTTCCCTAGGATATCTACTCATTGACTTGTTTGTGTAACCAGAACAAAATGTTGTTTTTCTCCAAAGGTCGCCGAGCACACGATTGTCCGTACGACTCAAACAGGCATCCATTGATCCATTGATGATGTTCATGTTAAATAGTAAAGAAGATGCAGGAATGAGCGAAGCTAACAGGGAAGTAGTAGCTACAGAGAGATGTCCTTAGGAATCAAACGGCCCCATGACTACATCTGTTGTCCTCCTTGTTCCAAAGACAACCAAACGAGTGAACCGAAAATGGTTTCTCTTAAAAAAATAAAAAAATCACAATGACCAAATTCAGCTGGCTTCAAATGAAACCACTGTTGGAGGATGTCATTGAAAAATAGTGTCACCACAAAGAGTTAGCAATGCCCAGAGTCAATTACCTCAGCCAAAAAAAGTATACAACCTGCACTATAACTTCTGGTGGGAACCGCCAAGTGATCTAGCACACAAGAGGTCCTATAGTCCAAAATCAGTGTAGCGCTCTTTTTATACATGTCTTCAAATGTGTGGGAGCTTTAATCTTAACATAAAATCTTGTGACATTATTCAAACCTCAACTGCACTTCGCATGTGGCCTTACAGCTTCTTACTGTGTAAATGGATAATGCATATACATACACACTAAACAGTAAAACCAATAAAAACTTACCTGACCTTTGTTTTTTGGTTGAATATCTTCCCACCAGATGTATAATTTTAACCAATTCTCAAAGTGTGTCACCTCAAGAATCAGTTAAAATTCTATGTTATTTTAAACGTGGGAACAAATACAAAGCATACAATACCATGACGCTGTTTTTAATGCAATATCTCCTGCAATCTCAGCCAGTGTCAGGCGTTTCCCATTCAGTCAGGTCCGTAAAAATGGAGCAAATAACTCATACGAACTCAGTTTTGACCCGATTTTCTGACACGGTCGTATTTAACAGTAAAAGGTGCCTTGCGCCATATATACGTATTCTGTGTATGTGTTAAACTCAGTCTCAGACTCAGCAGAATATCTAGAAAAGAGAACCGTCCTTGTTCACTGCTGCCCTCTGCTGACTAATTAATATACAGAAAACAAACAGCAACGCACAGGACATGGCGGGCAAAGGAGCAAGGCTACACTGGAAATGATTGAACAAAGAAATAATGCACAGCCCTGCAAGCAGCTATTCCAAAATGAAAAGCCATGTCACAAGTGAATATTCAGTGTGTAATAAAAAAAAAAAAAAATCATCTCTCCATCCAAAGATATGATGGAGACAGAGACATTTCCGCCTATTGTAAAGATTTAAGACCCAAGGAGAAAGTCTTTTTCACGAATATTTCCTCCTGCTCTTTCCCGGAGCTGATAAATGCGTCCACTGATCGGCCCGGTTTAGATCGCAGGGACTGTATTCAGGTCAAAGCCAACAAAAAAGTCTCTGCTGAAGAAATGCCTGGCTCACCTGGTTATCTATTATATGATGAGTGACTAATGGGTTAAGAGCATGTAATTGCATGAGTCTGAAACAAAAAAAAAAGAAAAACTAATGAAATAATTTGAGAACTTTATTTCAAACTTACGATTGTCTTTGACCATCTATAATTAAATGACTGTTGATCTAATTATTTAGCTACTTTTGCATATTATTGGTTTAGAAGTGAACCAGTTTTTACTCTGGCAATGTAGGTTTCCACTTTTTCTGCAAATGAAATCAGATTTATAATAAGTTAAATAACCGGTGTGCTCCAAATGACCTTAATATGACAAAATCAAGTGAGTGTTATGAATGTACTGTAAACCGAGTTCCTGTAACACATTAGTGACGGCACTATAAAATTAAAAACTAATGCTTGTCTTGATGGATGGGCCAGATACCAAATGTCTGCCTTGGCTAAGGAAATGGTTCTTGTGTTAAGTGACTCTTATACAACTATTTTTAGTGCTATGTAAATCACTGATAATTTGGCCAGTGATGGATCCCCGTCATTCCGTGTCTCCTGTCATTAAATTCTGATATGTCATTATGACCATCAGGAAAGTGTGGCAATTGAAATATGGCAAATCATAAAAGGGAGTTCGCTATAACTCTTGGCTTTACGCAGACTTTAGCTCTTTATGTGTTGACAGTTGGCAGTGAAAAAAATAATAATTTGCAACCGCAATTTAACAGACTGATTAAAAAAAAAAAAAAATGATGGGAAATATAAAAGCCTTGACTTACTGTAGATACTCACATTTCAAATAGTGTGACTTCTTGTTCACCTGCAGTGACTTTGCCGTTTTCTGATGAGGGAGCAACACAAACGTAATTACCCACTTTTCACAGGTACAGTATATCCATGTACCTGTTTGGGCTCTGACAATGAGGCTACAATATTTACCACACAGGTCTACATTTACAGTGACAAATCGGTGTTGTTTAAAATAAACTAAAAACTCTAGTTTTAAATGTAGTTGCAGTTTATGCATAGATGTGTATCATGCTTAGGATCACCAGCCAGCCTGAGAATGGAGCACTTAAATGTGGCAGTGCTTAATTTTTACTGAAAGAAAGTGAAAAGATCAAATCTTTAAATGTTAAGTTGCTTTTTTTTAAATTTATGCCAAATAAGGTCACTGAGTGCAACACGGCCTTGGCTCACAGTTACACGTACTTCTTTATACTCCTATTTGCGTCAAGAGTTGAATCATTTCACATCAAGATTATAAACTCCCTGTTCAAAGGAATAAATTAATGCGTAGTTCTGATTTTTTTTGTTTGTTACATAATAAAAAGCAATGCTACCAGAGATCTGCTGTAATATCTGTTAACTTACCTTTTAAGAATTTGCAGTTCCAGTCAAAAGTGGAAGGTTTTCTGTAGGTATCGGGATTTCAGAAGCTAAAAAAAAGGAAAAAAAAATATATATATATATATTTCTAAACACAGGCAAACAAAAGCACACACTTCAACTATGACACTGTTTTACAGAGAGAGATGAAAGTGCTACATGTTAAGCGCATTCAGAAATTTGCTAGAGTCTATTCGCAGAGCTATTCTGACAATGCACAAAAAGCACAATGCTTTATTCAGTAAGGAAGTATCTAAGCCATTTAGCCCTCTTGCATGCTCTGCCCATCTGCCCATTCACTACCCCAAAGGTAGCACGAGGGTTAAGCAAGTCTTGGTTATTTGAAACTTATGTGAAATTGCGTAGTGTCCACTGACCCATTAATTACATTACATTTAAGTATGTTAATATGCAGCAGCATTTAGCTAGCTCCAGTTTTTCATGTATTATCCATTCGCGGTATGGCATGAGAGATACACACATACTATGTGTAGGCAGTGAGACCAAGAACATTAAAACGTATACAGCAAGTATAATAACTTCAATGAAGCCTGACATCACAACAATGTAGTTGATTACAAATTACAAAGAAACCTCACTTTATGCCCCGTATGAGTGTTATATATTATACATATCTAATAAGCTGATATACACTAACATTTGGTAACCAATACTCCAGATAAAAAAGACTCAACAAACCATACTTACAGCATTTTAAGAGTTTAACGCCACCTCAGTGGTCCCAAATTTGTTTGCAGCACTTGAAGCTGGCGCCTTTGCGTCATTTAAACAGTTCGTGTTAAACATGTCCTCTCATATATAAAGTTCCGGGTGTGTTGTTTTTGCAGTTGTGACTCAAACGGCGTAACAAGCCATTTTTAAATCCTTATTTACATTTCATATATATTAATTACCTGATAGTGTCCAATACAGTGTCACATTATATGTACTATTAAGCGGAACAACTAATGTTTGTTTCTGTCGTGTCCTTTTTAATTGCGCACAGAGGACTTTTTGTTTACCTAGCAACAGGCGAGCGATAGCAACGGTGTTTGCGGTCACTGCTACCGCGAACCTGAGTCAATAAACTGCATTAAATATCGTTTGATATGTTTGTCCGGGTGTCATAATGAAGTGGAAGTAATATAATTAAGTTAGCTGCCATGTCTGGCTGCCGTCTTGTCTTTTAAGCTGGAGAGACCTAGCTAACGGTAACCAGGTGGACACCTTCTTCTTCCAAAGATGTCTTTTCGGGAGTCACCTCGTCCTTCCGAAGAGGATGAGGCTTTCTACGTGCAGTGTAGAGCAGCGTACCTGGCCGTGTTCAGGTCTAGTTTGACAAATATCACTTCGAAACAACAGCTATGTCGTGGTAAGCTACAATGATACTGTGAAACGACTTGTTAATTTGATAGCTAGCCATTTGTTAGCTCGCCTTACATTATCTCATTTTTATTACAGCTCAAACAGAGGGTACGGGGATGACAGTGAATACAAAATAAATCTTCATAAACAGTGCATTGAGCCATGAGGAAATGGAACATTTTTAGGTTTATTTGTGAAGCCCAAATTAAATTTAAGCTTAACTGAATGTGATTATTGTGCCTACAGTATGTATTTTTGTTTTTTATTGTTTCTGTATGTACTGACTTTCACGTCTGTGTGTGATGGTGGATAATGATCGTTTTCTTTAGGATGTATTCACAAGTTTCAAAACTGAACTGACCCTGTGATGAAACAGGGAATATTACAATTTACAAAAAAAAATTGCGGGGACAATATACTCATTAAATCATGAAAGTATACTAGTTTCCGTTGAAATACACAAAAGTTTTTTTTAATCTTAAGCAAAGTGCACCTACAAAATAAAATGCTTATTAAACACCTTCTTCTCGTCACCAGTACTGTATCATGTTGCTGCATTGCTGTTGCAACGACTTGCAGATTTGACATTTGTTTGTTTTTCCCTATTTACCCATTCAGTTCTCCAGCAGGCTGGTAGAAATCCATCCCACGCTACTCTCAATAAATACTGGACTCCAAGAACGTCCAAACTAAACTTTGATGACTTCTGTGAGATTCTCAAGTGTGAGAAGAAGACAGAGGAAACTGAGCTGATGAGAGCTTTCAAAAAGATGGATATCAACGGCGATGGCTACATCACGCACGATGAACTGGAAAAGGCCCTGACCACTGTGAGTAACCTAAGACACTGAGGGCAACACTCGAAGGCCAACTATTTTACAATATTACCGACATAGATTACGCATTAAATAACTAAAGCAAATGTGATTCACATTCATGCAGATATCTTTATTTAATCACATTGTGTAATCACATTTAATCTTGCAGAGAGGAGAGAAAATGACAACTGAAGAGGTCAACGCCATCTTCTCGTTAGCTGACATCAACAAGGATGGTAAACTGGAGTATGCTGAAGTAAGTTGAGACAAGAATGATAGTATAGACTGCATTTACTGTACTGCATATACAAGTTATTGTGTCAGTCTTGAAAACTGCATGTCGCAGCCTTCAGTTCTTCAAGTGCATCACTGTTAAAAAATACAGTTTCCTCTCTAATGTCTCATTTGTTTCCGACATGAATGAACAACACAAACTGGCACAGAAAATGATAACGTCACATTCCGATTCTCAGCGTTCCCTCCACTCAGACGCATTTGTTCCTCTCTTTCCTCGTAACATTGCTCATGTATCATCCTCTTACTGCCGCTTTCCTGTTGCTGTCAGTTCTGCAGATTGCTTGTGTCTACGGTAGAGCAGTGTCAGGTGGCGGCGCTGGAGAGGCTCGAGGCTGATGCCAAGCTGAAGAGACAGAACTTTGGCAGTCAGTCATACAGCCCTCCGAAGAGCTCCGCGGCATCAGCAGCAGCCGCGGCTTCGCAAGTGGCAGCAACTCAACGGGCGGAATCGGACACAACGCTTAAGAAAGGTGCAACATGTGGTTTGCTTCAATAATCAAACATAAAAGCCGATATCTGAGTTCTAAAAGTAAGGAAATATGGTTTCAGTTTAAAAAGATCTGTGAGTCAGTGAAGAGCCTTAGCAGCAGTCGACTAATACTCTAGATTCTCATATTTGGATGCACACCCATTCACACCGAAACCCCCAGTACGCCTTGCCGATTAGTTTCGATGAATAAATAATAGCACAGTTATTGATCGATTTTTTTTTTTCACACTCCCTGTGACAAATCACCTCACTGAGACAGTCCATACATCATAATAGCCACACAATTAGGGCGGTTTGATTGTAGGGAGGAGACTGCAAAGTGTTTTGATTTGGGTGATCATTTCTGCTATCAAGAGACTGATAAAAAAATCTATCTTCTCTGAAGAAAAATGTTGCATTTCAAGTAAGGGATTAAAGCGCCACATATGTTTTTCTTGCTTGGACTTGCATCTGGTGAGACTTATGTTTTTAATGGCAGACATGAGGAATATAAAAGCAGATGTGAAAATTGTAGTTTTTCCACTTTCAGACCACCTTGTTGTTAGAGAGGCAGAGATGCAGGATGTGCGTGCCAGGGACAGGGCCCACAGTGGGAAGACAGATGGGGTTGATTTAAGTGGTCAGTCCATGTTCATGTTATTGATTTGGAGGATTCCACCACTTCTCACTGGGGAGATGATGAGGGATTAGAGAGGAGGCCCCGTCGACCACCACTGCGAAAACAAATGAGCTCCCAGATAGTAGTCGGGATTATCACATTATTGTGCCTCTCCCATGTATTGATTTATACCCGTTACATTTTAACAAGGCCTTGACATGAGATGCTACGTGATCGCACATGTTGAATGGGTTATTCTTGGCGCTCAAAAACTGTTATGTCTGCTCATCTGGTCGTACATTTCTCAGCGTAAGGCCAATCTTTAGCCTTGCCTTCAGAAATATATTTTAACTGTATTGGACATGGGTAAATTTGTCAGATTTTTCACAAATAATTGATGAGAGTAAACATGTACACTCTGTGTCACTGTGCTCCTCTGATCTCTGCGTACTAGCGCTCAGACAATACGCCAACATTGATTCTCTTATAAACTCACACTCAGGCTTTTTCAGGCCAAGCTTCACTGCATCTTTGTCCACAGCTACAGCTGCGTTCTCTAGATTAAAACGCTGCCGTCAATACAGAGCAGATCCATGACAAATACCATGACAGTGGGCCTATTTATTTCTGTGCTCCGGTAATTTGCTTATAAGCCTATCACATTACTTTGCATCTTGATTTCCCAGACTTAGAAACAATCAGAGCCCTCATTAGTGAATTGATATTTTCTGGCTTCAATTAGTGTTTGAGAAAAAAAGTTGTGTGAGATAATGGATTCGAAAGGGTACTGTTATGCCATTTGTGATTTAAACTGCATCTATAATTAATTCATCGGAGCCTGAACTTGAGATCACACGTCCTTAGAACTCAAATGTAAAGCGGCCATTTTCTCTTGAACTTGAAATAGACTTCTTACCAGACAGATTAGAGTGTCAATTATGTTGTGCACTTCATCTCTCCCTCAAGTGTGTTTACTGTTAGGAGAAAGGGAAGTGCCGCATGTATTCGATCGTTAAGTAAATCAAGACTTTTCTCAGTGTTGTTCCATTTTCAGCAAATGTGTGTGTTTCTTGTTTTTGTTTGAATACCTTTCTATGAGAGACTTCATATTTCTGTTTGTGTGCTTCTCTTAGACGGCCGATCGTCCTCCCGCCCTTCTTCCGCTCGCAGCAGACGGTCGTCCCTCTCGAACTCAATCACAGCTACATCCAGCAACGCAAAGGCCAGCAAAATCACAGAGCCTCCAGGTTTACAGGTGATCTTTGACACAGAAGTGAATAACATTGACCATCTTGTGACGTTTCAGTGTTCTGCTGGGAAACCTTTGGACTTGGCATTCATTCGTGTGTTACTTAGACATGTAGCACCCACCTAGACCAGACACTCCTTGATGGCAGCAGACATCCCCAGCAGGATGCAGCCTGACACAGACACACACACACACAAAACACTTTAGGAACAACTCAAAAAAAGAACATTACAAGGTGTTGAATTGGCCTCCAAATTCACTAGATCCCAAGTTGATGCAGTGCTGATGCACTGGAACAAGCCTGATCCACAGGGTAGCTTTGAAAACTACCTTCATGCACTAAACAATGTAATAACATCTTCACAGTAGTAAAAACATCACTCACATTTTAGTAGCTGTCAATGTCTTGACAGAAATAATTATAAAAATAGAAAATATACAGTTATCCATGACATGGTTCAAAGTGCATGCTTCGTATTTTCTATTTCAATCATTGCTATTTTATGAATCTTAAAGATGCACCATCACTGACCGAAGTACAAAAGCGCTCCTTGCTCTGCTCGCCCAGAGTCACCCAGAGTTTTTGATGGGTGAATTTAGCCCGCGGTGGATAGATATACACCGTATTGATCCCGCGCTCTTTGTTTTCACTCTTTGTGGCTTAACCTTGGCTGGTTTGCTTTGCGGCAAAGGGAAAAAAAGAAAATGAATAAATAAATAAAAATAACAGCCGCCCGCTCCGTCCCCCAGCAAGTCCCAGCGTCGCGTCGAGATTGGAAAGGGCCAGACATCATCGAGTTGAAAGAATGTGTGTCCAGAGATTACCTCTGAGGGAAGTTCTGCTCGCTATATTGGCTCCTATATTGCCACGGGCTGATAATTGCGTGGCGGTGGCTTGGTGTGTTTTTATAACCTTGTGTGTACGTGTGTGTGCATTGTGAGATGCAAATATGTCTTCACGAGTGGAAGGAGCACTCACGCAATAAGGATTGTTCTTATTTACTCTCTGCATTCGTCTTTATGTAAAGGTTAGAACTATGAGAAAAGGTTACGGTTTAAATGTGTTTGTGTCTCTGTGTTTGTGGCTGGTGCGGTGTCCTGCGACCCTCTGTGAAGCAGTAAATCAGAGCTGCGGCCGGAGCAGGTGACAGCAGCTGTATTAGTCTGCAGGCTGACCCTCTCTCTATGGGGGCATTAATTCTGATGTCTTTAAGCAGTGGATGGGTGCCCATGGCATTTTCCCTCATTTAATATTGTCTGGACAAACCACTGAAGTGTTATGGTTTGATCTTTTATGCCTCTCACAGCCCAAGATAAATACGGTGAGAAAATGGCTTTTCTCTAAAGGAGTGACATGCTCCGTCTTTATGGTACTTTCTTTGTTTAACTCAGTGATTTATTTGTCCACTAAAAGGATATATAGCCTATTCCAGACTTGCTTGGCCCTCAATGTCCTCTTACTGTGTGTCCACACCAACTGTGTTTTCATTTAATGTGTCTCCAATGAGTGGAATGAAAACTTCCTCGTGTTGATGTCCCGGTTCCCAATTTCAAATTATTACCTCATTTCAGTTGTGCTGCCAGACCCAGGAACAACAGGATTTCAAAATGAGAGAAATATTAGGATTCATAAATATTGCCAAAGTAGCCTCTTGGTAGTTTTGAATGACCGCTCGCCCAAGATTGAAAAGGCTGTATTTATCAAAGTTAAATGGACTCCAATTTGCTGTATCAGGTCCTAGAGGGAGATTTACTTCAGGCTGCAGCAGAAACACGGCATGACACTTCTGCCCTCCTCTGGACCAGCATGTGCATGACATGTGTTTTCATGCCGCTGCGCTATAATGAATATGCCCCCTTCAAGGCTGGAGTGGTAATTATCCCGATGGCAGTTTCTGTTAATCACGGGAGCGGCTTCTCTGTTATGACTGGCTGCTTAATTCACTCTTTCATGCCCGTCACAAGATCAATCCTGCTTTTAATAGGAACTGCAAATTAGTTTTGGTTTCTGTTGAATGAATTAATGCATTTTGTTGTCAGACAGCAAAGTGGTTTGTTGTGATTATTGTGTCTGGATATAAACTGATAGCACACATAAGAAGGTTTATAGTAATATTTTAAGGGTTCAAAACAAATAACATCATGCTCTAGGACTAAGAAACTGTTCTGGTTTATTAGCCACATCATATCAATTTGTATGATTTTGATCTGTATGTTAATTAACAAGAAATGTTTTCCATTTTTTTCAACTGTTTTTGCAGGAGTGGCGCCACAGTTATGTGAAGGGGTGCTTCTTTTTAGAGGATGATGGGAGTATCTGCTCTCTGCAGTACCAGCTACACGTCCCCCAGACAACCAGCGTCTACCTTACTATCCAACCACTCAGCCTCAGCCACAGACCAGGTTGGTTACTAGAACTGTTTCTTGAACAGTACATTTATTTTATATATTTCTTTCTGGTAGTTTTTGGAAAACATATCATACACAAGGGTGCAGTTTAGATCAACAGATTGGAGTTTGCGGATTGTAAAGTAATTGTGATCTTTTGACATTTTCATACGATCAGAAAAAAAAAACATTGCATATATTTAGCCTGTTTGATTCTTAACAAAATCATGTCTGTTTTTCAGACAACTCTTCAACGTGGATGACAGTGGACACGGCTCTTTTTGTCATGTCGACTGGGGAAACTAAAGAGGACTCAACATTAGTGTGTTTCACTGAGTCAAAAGACAAAGAAGTATGTTTGTATCTGTTAAGAGATGTACATTTATTATATATTCAGGAGATTAGTGTACTGATATAAAAGCCTGAAAGACACATCAAATCTGCCAGGGAACTGCGATTATTAGGAGACTGAAGCTCTTTCTGATCCAGTGAAGTTGAAACTTGTTTGTACTGTATTCCAGGATGTGCTTTGCGTTTTTAGTTTACTTTGCCACTCCTTTACTCCTGCAGAAGTACGTCTGGAAAGGAGAACTGAATGCTGGGACGTACCACCTGCTTCCCTTCACCAGTGGCTGCCGGTTAAAGAAAAGGAGCAAAAAGAGTCTTTCTAATAAACCCGTGGAGTTGGTCTACAGGACTGACACTGGAGAGCTCGACCTTACAAAGGAGCTCAGGTAACTCAGCCTCGACCCATTGTCAGTAGATATAGTTACACAATTGCAAGGTTAAATATAGTTCAAAACTGAATGCATGGATACGTGGGTGGAAAGAGGACAGGTGAATGAAGTAAAGATGCCTGCGTCAAGTCCTCTACTGTTAACATTTCTCGGTGCTGCTGTGATTCCGCCACAGGGAGGCGCTGTCTGACATATTTGAGGTTATAGACCTGGATGGTAATGGTTTACTCAGCCTGGAGGAGTACAATTTCTTCGAGCTGAGGACCAGTGGAGAGAAGTGTGACAAGGATGCCTGGGCCGTCTGCAAAGGTAATCATCACATAAAAGCTGTTTTAAAAGAAAAATCGTGTTAAGTTAATAAGATGGGGAGTGGTCATCATTTTGTGCTTTGTTTGGGCAGAAAACTTTGATATGAGAAAGAACCAACTGACGCAGCAGGGGTTCATGGAGCTCATCCTGATGGAGGCCACAGAGAAAGATGGAGACCTCGCCGACCTGTGGGTCACTCTGGAAGCCATGGGTTACAGCCGCAATCTGGAGCTAGTAGAGGTGGGTTTGTGCATCTGATTGCAGTCAAACCGTATAAAAGCGTGCAGATGTCAGCTGTAGTATCAAATTACTTGATGTAGTTTGAAGTATATATAAGTATGAACAGAATAAAACCCCCCTCCTTCCCTTTCTGTCAGGCTTGTCCATTTCAGATAGATGTGCACTGCGAAGACACTCAACCGTCCATCCAACCGCTCAGTCTGGACTCTGGTCCCAAGCTTCTGAACCAGGCCCTCCAGAAGTCCATCACAGCGAGGACAGGAGCAAAAGCAGTGAGGGGACACGACAATGTCTTCATCTACACCTACAGAGGAGAGCACAGGATCTCCTCACTCATAACCAACAAGGTAGATAAACAAACTTAATAATACCATGATCTGACAGTACAGGTAGAGTTTTATTCTGCAAATGTAAAACCTGCAATTTGTCATTCATCAGAGTTAATTTGCCATGCATCCTAATCGCCACAAGAGGGAATATAGTTCAGCTATTTTTGAATGAATATTGTATGGAAGTTCTCATCAAAAAATGAATAAAATAAATAACAAATAGTTTAATTAACTACATGTCATGTAAGTGTGTGTGTGTAGAGCAGAGAGCATCAGCCTTAGATGTCCTATCTCCATACAGTCAACAGCTACACTCTATGATTGCTAGAGACCATTCAGTCCATCTGTAATTGATATGCAGAGGTGCTATCCATTCTCATAGCAACAAGAGGTACTCTGAAAGAATGAGCTGGTGATACAAAGGAGCAGTGCAACTTAATATCATGCTAGTGTGTAGGTTTGTCTGTTTTTTTCATTGCAGTTTTATTTTTTTATTTGAGGTGTTTAAGAGTACAGACCCCTTCCCGGTCTGTCTGTTTCTACGCAGGCTCTGGATTGCCAGTAAAAAATGTTAAGCAGTACGCCTTGTTTTGCAGACAAACCAGAAAGTGACCGTGCATGTAAATAATGAGCAGAACAGGAACTGCTGCAGCAGCAGAGGCATGTCTGTGTTTGCCGTAGAAGTGCCAGGCCGGACTAAGATGGTAAGAGGTTCATTACTGCATATGATTTACATTTAGAATTAAATTATTCACATTAAATAAAAAAAAAAAAAAACACAGAACACGGAATGACTGTCGCTAATGTGTCGCTAATATGCGTGTTATTTCTGCTAGGTGTGCCAACATGTCCTACCCATCAGTGAGAAACAAGATTGGAGTTACAACTGTGTGGAGACCATCCTACCCAGCATGTAAAGTCTGTATGCACTCTCAGTGTATTAGGAATGTAAATGTGGTCATTTGTTACGTGATAGTCCTATTCATTTTTTATGTGTCTTGTTTGAAATGGACCATCACCCTATCGCTTTGACATTTTAACATGCCAGTTTGTAACCGGTTTGTGATACTTAATTTGTCAGAACTGAAGTTCTTAATCCGTCTTAATCCTGTTCACCTGCAGGAGCCAGATAACACTGTACAACCACACAATGTATGGTAATAGTGGAGTCAGTTACTGTTTTCCTCTTGTTGTAGAATAGTATTTCCAAAAACAAAGGTAAGACAAAGGCAACTGGACTTTACAACTCATTTAAAACAACAGTAGCAGCTTGGGTGAGTGGTGAAATGCCTTTGTTTTTAGCTATACCATGAGCTGAACAAATGAGAATCATCACATGTTGAATAATATTGTTTTCCTTCTGTCAGGCTGTTCTTGCTTCAATGTGCCTTTGTTACTTTGCTCGATGTTGGTAATAATAAAAGTCAATGATTGACTTAATAATTAATTATGTTAGACGCACAGAATGCATGTTTTATTTTACAATAAAAGCATTCATTGCTATGCCAAAGTATACAGTGGAATGATGTAATCACGCAAAAGAAAACTTTTTAAATATATTTTCTTCAATTTTTTTTAGTATTCAAAGTTGAAAATTTGTAATTTTAATAGTTGCAACAGCGATCGTCAACCATTGTTGCTATGACACACTTTTCTGACTCATTTGATTTACGCTTTTGAATGTCCAGTTATGTTTCAGTAAAAAAGACATCAAATATAAGAATAAGGACAAAACGTCTGTGTCTTCAAGTGTTTGTGATTGTGTTCAAATTACCTTTCCTGGAAAGCCAACACAGTAGATGCAGTGCGTATCTGCTGGATGATGGGAAAGCTTTAATTACTTTGAGATATATTCAAAACAGCTTTATTCAGCACCATCCAGATCAGAGAATTCAAATTATATTATTTGCTTTTTTATATTCTCTGACTTCTCAGAATCGGAAAGTAAAAATGTAAGATGACACACATGACATATTACAGATAACAGTTACGTAAATTACGAGTCTAACTTTCATGTTGGAATTGTGAGAAAGCCAACATCTGGTCCTGGTATGTTGTTGACACTTCACATTAAACTGGAGTGGTATATAAAAAAAAAAAAAATCTTGCAACCAATCTTGGCCTGTAAAACACACAATGTCAATGTCTCTGCTAGCACTGCATGAAATCTATGTGAAGCCTTTGGTCTCCATACTCTAAACGCAGTATGGGGCTGCAGGGGTTTTGGGCTGGCACTGAAATGCATTCCTTTGCATTGCGCTCAGGTCTAAACTTTATTTGCCCTTGGCCTTTCTAGTCGAGCACACTCTTGACCTCCTATTTATAACTCTGTCGGGCCATTATTTGCCCTTTGACTTTCTCTGCTGAAACAGTAGAGGCAGCTAACTAAATGTCACATGGAGTCTGAGTTGCATTTAATGTCCGAGGCCCTGTCTGCTCTTCTTTTCCCAACACTGAGGTGTAGTATCACCCGAGTGCTTGGGGCAGTTGCAGTTTGAGCTAATTAAAATATCAATTTTGTGAGATGGTCATTCCTAAAATCATTATCCATGTGTTTAAAAATTCACTCAAACTGTGATAACTTGGACTAAAACAGGGCTATAGAATAATTTTGAGATAAATAAGATGTTGGTTTGACGGATGTAATACACAGAAAGAACTGGGAACACACTAACTCTGCACTTTAAATGCTCTTAACATTTGTTCCTGTTCTACTGAAAGACAGAATCCTATACATACGTTTATATGCTACATATAAAGATGCACATTGTGGCTGAAGAACAAAACACACATGCCCCACAGACGTCATGAGAGGTCTGGTGGTAAACTTTGCTCTACTGATGATGATCAAACACAATGTGATGCAACAGGCAAAGTGGCCTGGAGCAAATTATTTCACAACTTTCTGGAAAATGTTCTTAATCTGAAATAAATGACTGCTGTAGTGCAGTACCTCTCTCTTTGTATGTGATAAGTATGTTTTTTTTTAAGATTTTATATCACCTAATAGAGCATTCAATATTTTATTAAGCTATTGTTCAGACTTATTGATGAAAAAAAAGGCATGGGCAACCAGCCCTGCAGTCACTGACCCCTATGAGCAAATTATTCGACCTGGAGAGTACAAAGGTCCTCTTGAGCATGAATTACATGTGTGGGTTCATGGATCAACAAAGCTTTTAGCCTTTTTCCTATATCTAAAGCTGGCAGTTTGCAGAAAAAAAAAAAATATATATATATATATATATACTTTTGCACTGCTTCCATATTTATGCTGGTAGTATATTTCCAGAAACATTAAACCATGTAAGTACAATATGAATTCATCTAAATAATAGCCTAATAAAATAATTAAAAGACTTTGGGTTTGTGGTAGACATTGAATCTCAGACATCATATGGTTAGAGATGAGAAATATTTGCATCACTAAATCTCAAAATGTAGATTGTGTGATATTTTAAAACCCAGTGCACTGATGATGTAACACTGCATCCATACCGTTAACAGTCAAAAGCTGACGTCATTGGCTGTATATATAGATGGAAAACAAAAACACCTGTAATGTTACCTCAGGATACCTGAACAGTGGTTTTGAAGCTCAGTGTGGGTGACACCGGCTGTCGCCATCTTGACAATGTCTGATTCTGCATAGCTTCTTCAGAAGAAGATAAAGGAGGTACAGAATAACAGATACAGAGATAGGCGAACCTTGATATAGTAATTTAAATGGGTGAGTCACATAAAACTTCACCGCTGTAGAGTTGTCATGAATGAGGAAAATCAGTCACAGAGACTTTCAGTAGTTTTATATATTTAGTGTCCACACCGATCACACATAACATTACGTCCACCTTCTTAATATTGTGTAGGTCTCAATTGTGCCTCGAGAGAATGGACATTGGCCTTCTGACGGTGTCCTGTGGTGTCTGACAACAGCATGCTGTTAGTGGAGGGCCTTTGGATCCTATGGGACAGACAGGTCATCACCTTGTGCTGTCTTTCATGTCTTTTGAGTTGTTCCTAAACGGTTTTTGTGTGTGCCGCTTTTGGGCTATGGGGTGGGGGTGCCTGGTCTGCTCTAGGTGTGTGATACGTGTCTAAGAAACGTCCACATGAATGCCGGATCCAAAAGTTTCCCAGCAGAGCATGGCACTGTAACAGTGGTTTTAATATTGTAGTGTATGAACATGTGGGATTCAGCCTCAAGTGGTCGTTTGAGGAACTGCACTTAATGACACTTCCTCCTTTGCTTCATGTTTCCTCCCTGGAGATTTCCTTCATTTTTTTTATTTGCTTCTGTGTTATAAAAAGCACAGTAGATATGTAATTTTTAATACTGGATGTGGCATTTCCTGTTCATACAAATAAAAGTGGCCTATTGTGGGGGACCCAAAGTGACTTCAGTATTTCAAAAACCCTGGTTACGGCCCTGTGCAGCGTTTTGTAATTACAGTACTATTAAAGAATTCACTTATTGCTTATAAGTTTTTACCAAAGCCTAAGACACGATCAAAAATTACTAAGTGTCACACGTGCTTGTATGTTGTTGTGGATGCGTGAAGAAATCACCCACGGTCCCCTACTTGCCCTTTAAACCGACAGGGCGGGTGTGTGGAAAAGGGGGAGTTGTCCGGCGTGTACGTGTATGTGGCTGCTCTGTGCCCGCTGCAGTCGCCTCCTCATCGGACCAGACTGCGGATCACACAGGGGGGGCACGGCCATAGGTGCTCACTGGGGGTCAAACATGGTGAAAATTACGACAGTGAAGACGAAGCCGTACGCGGACCAGAAGCCCGGTACGAGCGGCCTGAGGAAGCGGGTGACGGTGTTCCAGCAGAACCAGCACTATGCGGAGAACTTCATCCAGAGCATTATCTCGGTCGTGGAGCCAGCCGAGCGCCAGGCGGCCACTCTGGTGGTGGGAGGAGATGGGAGGTTTTTCATGAAAGACGCGATTCAGTTGATCGTCCAGATTGCTGCTGCCAACGGGGTCAGTAAAATAAGGGGATAGTGTTCACATTCGCACTCTCCTCGCTGTGTGTGTGTGTGTGCAGCTAGCTTAGAAAACACTGTCTCCCCTGGTTAGCATCGCGGCTAACGTCAAGCTAGCTGTCAAGTTTGTCAACTTTATTCCTTAATAACAACCCTACTGTGTCGTGTATTATATATTTTTTGGACTAGCATCCAAAGTTAGCCACTATAAAGTTCAAGTTAAGCTTCGTGCTAACTAGAAAGACAGCAAATTTAAAACGATATCATTCAAAATATGCACTAATAACACGCTAACTTTAATATTGACATAACGTTAGCCATATGCGAATATAATGCCAGGAACGTTATTCTGTTACAGTGATGCTATTAAAATGAATGGCTTTCATTTAGCTAACCGACCATGCGTGTTCTTTCAAGCTTTCCTCATTCCTGTGCAATAAACAGTAGCCACACTGCTGAATTTCCTGCCTTGGCTTGTCACATTTCATTGATTTCCACTGTGATTATGGGTTAAACTGCTTGAACGAGTCACACAACCTGACAGGTGCCTTCAAGATTCAGCCTGGCGTTTCCTGCTCTGTCTCCGATGTCCTGTTTGACTGCCGTGATCTTTTGGATAAAGTGCATGAGGGAGGCCGGTTACATATGACACGACTACCTTTGACATTTACACACCGGTGCAGAGGATTTCATTTGCGGATTGCTCAAACGACCGCGGGTTTAGTCTTGCAAAAACTGCCAGAAGCAGTTTTTTTTATATGTGTGTGTTTTGTAAAAAGGAAGTGTGATGGACTAACATTGTCGTATTGTTTCATAATTACAAGGTGGTGATGTTTCTTTTAGGCGATCGAGGGGAGGGAGGGCGTGATGTGCAACGCGCATCCAGTCACGTTGCCCTGCATATGTCTGTAGCATAGCTGGGCAATGCAGGCTCAAGCTGCAGGATGCATGGATCGGACGTGCAACACGTTTAATTCAGAATAGTAAACATTAAAATATCTGATGCACATGTTTAATAGTGGCACTCGCAGTCGCAAGCATAAGGTTGCCTCTCGATACTGCACAGGGCATTGATGTCTTACTGAAGCTGTGACCTTCTCTGTTATGGCTGCTGCAAAGTAGCCATGTTTTGTTTTTGCAACGATGCCAGTCAGATGGCTGATTTGGGTTGCTTTTTGCAATTTTTGGAGTATGTTAGGAGGTTGTGGAGAAATTTTCGCACTGACCGGGTGGCAGAGACGGAGGCACCATTGCTCAAATGTTTACACAAAGCAGACCACTGCATGCTCAAACAGACAGCGTTCCTAGACTGAGATAGAGACACGGTTTCATAATGAAGGGAGAGCAGAGATACATGTGCTATTTTTAGCTAGCCTCTTGTGCAGCCGGCTGTAAATCACCTCACAATAGCAAAAGATATAAATGATTGAAATAAAGGAGAAACTTTTTTTGCGTAAAACATACTTTGCTGCGTCTACATTGAATTTCCACATGAAGATTGCATAATATTTGAAGCTAGCCATGAGATTGTGTCAGTAATCTTAGTCACAGTTTGTATTCTGGTTTATTATTCATCCAGATTTACTATGAGTCTTTGAGTAAGAGAAATCAAAACAAGTGCTTTTAGCTGTGATTTGTTAAGTATACATTTTATATGTAGCCCTCATTTGCCTTGCACATCCCTGCTCCTCAAATTTACCTTAAACGTCATTTCTGGATTGACGTTTTTGCAATATCTCCTTTTCTTTCTCCTCGTGTCTTAAGTCTAATCATGTGTGTATTAATCTTGTATCCTTACCTGCAGATTAGTCACCTGGTGATTGGTCAGAATGGCATCATGTCCACCCCAGCAGTCTCCTGTGTGATCCGCAAGATCAAGGCGGTGGGTGGGATCATCCTCACAGCCAGCCACAACCCAGGGGGTCCCAATGGAGATTTTGGCATCAAGTACAACATTTCCAGTGGAGGTGAGAGGCGTTCACAGACTCATTGTTCATCTAGTTACAGCCTGATGGAGTCATTTTAAAAAGCGCTGTTATGTTTTGACTCTGTATATTTCTCACTGTGTAATTCACCCTTTTGCTTTGACACCCAGGACCTGCTCCAGAGGGCATTACAAACAAAATATTTGAAATCAGCAAAAGCCTGCAGGAGTATCATATCTGCCCAGAGCTCAAAGTTGATCTGTCCAAGATTGGCAAGCAGACCTTT
Organism: Planiliza haematocheilus; assembly: GCA_005024645.1. Classification (NCBI taxonomy): domain Eukaryota; kingdom Metazoa; phylum Chordata; class Actinopteri; order Mugiliformes; family Mugilidae; genus Planiliza; species Planiliza haematocheilus. Next base: position 2,135,502 of record SRSE01000293.1, on the reverse strand, counting down.
GAAGTGGAAACTTTCAAGCCCTTCACAGGTACAATTTGTTCAGGGTTAAAAATGAATACCAGCAACGTGAAATGTAGTTTAAGGTTCTGTTTTGTCTTGATATCAGTTGAAATCCATCAGGTAGTGTGACCATCGTGTACTGATTTGTTCATTTTGCATCATAGTGTTTATCTCGGAAGTAACCCCTATTGTAATTGTGCTCAAATTGTCTTTATTTGTCTCAGTGGAGATTGTGGACTCAGTTGAGGCCTATGCTGAGATGCTGAGGGACATCTTTGACTTCGCTGCACTGAAGGAGCTTCTCTCTGGAGCTAGTCACATTAATGTTCGACTGGATGCTATGCACGGAGGTATGGGACAACTCTCAACTTAGATTTACGTAGACTTTATTGATCCACAAGGGAAATTGCTTGGTCACAGTAGCTCAGTTGCTCATAAGCGAACGTTCCTGAAAACTACTAGTGAAAAGAAAAATGAGTAAGACAGTTTAGAAAAAATAATAATAATAATAATGTGACGGCCACCTGCCACTAGGGCCTGTTTTGTGTTTTCCCCACTTTGCCATGACCGGGCTCGTAAGCCATGGCAAAAAACAGAAACGCAGTTTAACATAAAGGTTAACTAATTTATTTAAACCAAACAAAAATCAGCCCATAAGAATTAATGGGGTTTGAGTGTGAGTATCAGTGTGTCTGCTGATGGGTGCATGATAGCGTATGTGTATTATTGAAAGATGCTAACACTAAACAAATAGGCCTAAGCCAACAGAACAAAAACCAATGCCGGAAGAATCCAGGTTGAAGATCAGAGAGAGAATGAGGATCGTGAATGCCAGATCTTATAAGGTCAGGGAGACTGGCCAATTGCTCAAAATTAGACCCGCCCACTGAGGTATGTGCAGAAACAGACAACAAGACAAGGGGACAACACAAAACAGGCCATAGTGGCAGGTGGCTGTCAGGAGACCCATATATTAAGGGTATCACTGTGTCGTTTCTGGCTCCCTCTAGTGGTTGGTCCTTATGTGAAAAAGATAGTATGCGAAGAGCTGGGTTCCCCTGCAAACTCAGCGGTCAACTGCGTCCCCAAGGAGGACTTCGGCGGCCACCACCCTGACCCCAACCTGACGTACGCTGCCGACCTGGTCAACGCCATGAAAGGTGGAGAGTATGACTTTGGAGCGGCTTTCGATGGTGACGGTGTAAGTGAGCGGGTTATTTCGCAGCTACTAAATCAGGCGGCTTATTGGGGAGAGGCGAGAGCGGAGTTGTGAAGTCTGTGAGCTGGATTTGAATCTATGATCTAAGCACGCATAAAATAAATTTAATAAACCCCGGTCTATTAAGTCTCTAATTTAAAAAGTCAGTAATGGGCCAGGGTCCCAGGGCGAGCCTGAGTTGAACTCATGTCGAGTTTGCAGCATTTAATGAGGACAGTGAATGATTTTCTCTCGAGCTTTCTCCCTGACACTTATCTCATGTTTGTGAAAGGAAAAGAACTAAGTTATAAAGTATGATATAATAAAAAAAGAAGAAATTACTAGGTCGTACGGAAATGTAAGAAAGATTTTTGATGTAAAATGTATACATAAATGTTTTAAATTATTAAGAAATCACATACAGATCATCACATATGGTTCCGTTTCACTGTAATCAGCAGTAAAATAAATTTTGAGTATCTTGAGCACAGTTTGTGGCTGTTAACCCCTTGGTTTGCCTCATCTTCAGGACCGCAACATGGTGCTTGGAAAACATGGCTTCTTTGTGAACCCCTCAGACTCAGTGGCCGTCATCGCCGCCAACATCACCAGCATCCCTTACTTCCAGAAGACTGGTGTCAAAGGACTGGCTCGCAGTATGCCCACCAGCGGAGCCTTGGACAAGTAAAAAATGACACAACATAATATTCAACCTGAAGTTTTCTTTCGCAGGTAAACTGGAAAAGCGCTGAGGTAGCATTGTTGCTTATTTAATCACGCGTGCCAATCTGTTCCAGTGTGGCTAAAGCTCTGAAGATGCAGCTGTACGAGACTCCAACTGGCTGGAAGTTCTTCGGGAATCTGATGGACGCCGGCAAACTCTCGCTGTGTGGAGAGGAGAGCTTCGGCACTGGTGAGAGCGAGTCGTCACGCAGCTAGGACTCCAGTGAGAGAACGCTGTGCCCCTTATCACCGTCTCAATCCTTTTCCTTTTTCTGCTAACCAACCAGGCTCGGATCATATCCGTGAGAAGGATGGCTTGTGGGCGGTGCTTGCATGGCTGTCAATCTTAGCCACCAGGAAACAGAGCGTGGAGGAGATTATGAAAGACCACTGGCAGAAGTTTGGCAGGAACTTTTTCACCAGGTCGGGAATTAAGCCTGTAGAGCTGTTTATAAAATTTGATCTTAGACCAAAAAAAGCAATATTTTATGTTGGCAATAGCAAGATTTCTTTTGCCGAGACTTAAAACTTCTGTAGATGTAGGAATCCAGGGTGTTCAGGTGTTACTCTGGCACCTTCTAGTGGCGAGTTAGAGAACTACAGCATATGATAAAAAGACTTTTGAAAAGTTTCAGGGTTTCTGTGGTTTATATTTTTTAATAAACCTTGTTTATCCAGGTACGACTATGAGGAGGTTGATTCAGACGCTGCGAACAAGATGATCAAGGATCTGGAGGCGGCGATGTTCGACCCGTCCTTTGTAGGAAAGAAGTTCTCCTCGGGTGATAAGACTTACGAGGTGGCCGTCTCTGATAACTTTGCCTATACAGACCCCGTGGATGGAAGCGTATCCAAGAATCAGGTAAAGAACAGAGCCCATAAAAGTGTTATTATGTGTTCAGTCAGTCTTCCATCTGTCTTTGGATGCGGTGTTTAGGAAATGCACTGATCAGCCACAACATAAAAACCACTGACAGTAGAATTTAAAAACATCTTTTGACAATCCAGTGTTCTGCTGGGAAACTTTTAGACCTGGCATTCATTCATGTGGATGTTACTTAGACATTTAGCACCCACCTAGACCAGACCAGACACCCCCACCCCATAGCAATGACACTCCTTGATGGAAGCAGCCATCCCCAGCAAAAACGGTTTAGGAACAACTATGTCCATTCTTTGATGAGTCTCAACTGTTTTGGGGGAGACTTACTTGGTCATAATGTTGTGCCTGATCAGTGTATGTGGAGTGTTTGATCCGTCCTATCTTTAATTCAAGTCCTCTTAAGAGTCTGCATCCAATTTAAGACTGGAAGGGCCTCCTCATTACAGTCGAGCCTTAATATTTTGAAGCGATGCCACCTCGTTTTAAAGTGATGTATTAACAGTAATGATGCAATTCAAAAACTGGCTGAAAGCTTGATGAAGTCACACCCCTAACTATCAGCATGTGTGAGTTATTGCACCTCACACATTGTACCTCCACATGTTTCCAACATTTTAATTCATCATCCTCTTTTTCTTTTTCTCTCTTTCTCGCTCGCTCGCTCGCCTGCTCTCTCAGGGCCTCCGGATCATCTTTTCAGACGGCTCCAGGATCATTTTCCGTCTCAGCGGTACAGGCAGCGCAGGAGCAACCATCAGGCTCTACATAGACAGCTACGAAAAGGACCCCCAGAAAATTTACCAGGATCCACAGGTCAGGACACTGAGCAGTCGTTTCAGCCGGATAAGTGAAGTCATCTGTTAGGAAAATAAGTTCTCATGGAACCAGGACCAGCACAAATGTTTTTTTCCCCTTTCTTATGGATAGTTTTGCTTGTGACTAATGATTTAGAAAGTAAATATAATAATATAGTTTGTCAATCGTCACCCACCTTGATTACTTTGGACACAGATTCGCTCATCTGGGTCCCTTCAGCCTGGCTGGGATGGTGTTCAACGTGCAGGACGACCAGCTTGCACTGGGTGGAGCTCTCCAAAAGAGATTTTTATTCAACATGGGAGATGTTTGGCCAAGTCTTGAGTTATGGCAGCTTATCAGGGCCAGCGTGAAGAGAGAGGAACGTAGCAGGGGGAAAATAAAGAGCGCGAGGTTCCAGCAAGACACTTCATAAAGTCATTCTGACTGGTGTAGACAGGGAGGTGATGTAGTACAAGGAAGAAAGACGAGAAAGAAACGAGTGAATAAAAGTTCTACTCGAGCCCCTTTATCCTCTTCAGCTCTTAGCCACAGTGAATGAACAGATAAGCAGAAACATATTGCTTCAGAATCTTAACTTGACAGATAAATGACCAGCGGGTTAATGGTTCAGTTGGCCGACATTGGGTAGGTTTGATTTACACACCCAGGCGTTTAGATTTAGAGAAGACAAAGAAACCTGCTTTGTATTTCTGCTCGTCTAGTTTACTCCTGGTTTATTAGACTGTGTCATACAAAACTGTACTTGTCTTTAAGAAGATCATTTTATTTTGGCAGATCTCTGGACGACTCTGCTCGTAGGTCTGAAACCGTTTTAAAAACGTTAACACCTCACTTCATAAAACTGTTTCATTTATTATTTATTCAGGGCTTTCTGGTCCCTGAATCTTAAATCCAGATAAGTATGGTAACATTTTGTAAAAATTTCCCCCTTCAAGTCTTGAAGTCGAGACTTGAAGACGAGCAGCTTATCTGGCCTTGTCCAGGAAATAACCTGCATTAATGACCATTTAGCTACCCTTGCTTTAACACTGTATTAGATAGCTTGTTACTTCTGCTACTTGTACAGTACTGGAATGCAGAGGCCAGGGAGGATGTGTGCACAAGGTATGACCCGAACAGCAAGTCAGATGTCCTTTGTTCTTTGTCTTCACATCGTCCAGGTGATGCTGGCTCCGCTGGTGGACATCGCCCTCAAGGTCTCCCAGCTCCACGAGAGGACTGGACGCACCGGCCCAACTGTGATCACATGATTCCTCCGCCACACTGCCTTCACTCACGCTCAGCAACAGGATACCTCCGCTTTCCTGGGGAGGGGGGGCGTGAATCTGACCCTGGATGCTGTTCTGTCTTCCGTTTCTGGCCCAGAAAACGAAAAAAGAAACAAAAAAAACATACAAAAGTAACATAGAAACTCAAACATGGAGCTTTGAAAACAAGAAAATACATGAGGAGGTTTTTATCCACTGCCAACTTCTAGTGCTAGACTTCATTGAGCTTGTACGTTCATATATAATAAGATCCAAATTAATAGGAAAGGGTTGCACTTTAGAAACAAGTGAATTGTTGTCACTTCAGTAGCACTTACACTGTGACTTAAGGAAAACAAACTGCTAGATGTGTGTACGCGCCTCATGTACTTTCTGTTACCACCTGAATCTGATGAATCTGTTCCTGAATTATAGTCTAAATTGGAGACACTGCCATACTGATTATAAGCAAGTCATTTGGGGCAACCTCACCCCCTCTCCCCTCCACTTCCCCCCTCCTTTTCCGACCTTGTGCCTTCCCCTCCCTTCGTTCTCCAAAACCACCATCAAAGCCTCTCAGCCTGAGTCCCAGCTAATGTCTCTAGAACTAACACATCTACCAGTAATAAAAGAACCTTACAGACAGTGACTGTGGTCGTGTTTTAATTGTCAGGACATGGAAATGTCCTCGCTTTTATATAGCACTTTTCTGCCTGTTTACAGTCACAGACACATCAAGGACACTTCGGCACGTAGCACATTCCGGGGATCGAACCGCTAACCCTCTACTTTGTAGATAACCCACTGTACCTACTGATCCACAGCCGCCCCAACGCAAAGCAAGGGAAAGCCAAAGCAAGAGGGGCGGGATTAATGATAGCTTTTTTTTAAGTTGGGACATCATTGTAGATAAACACAAGAGATCCTATCCTGCAGTGACTGAGCCACGTCTCACTGTAGGACAAGTTCCAGAATTAAAAAAAAAGAAAAAAGCCAATGGCTCTCCAAATACATTCCTGAGGCGAGTATGAACTGATGAATTCTCTTCCTCCCTCGCATTTCTTCTCGTGTAATGAGATAGTCACTGTAATCTTGATTAACGATTGGAGTTACAAAGTGTCAGGAGGTCAGCGGATCCCACAGGCTGCATCTAAAGACAAACAGATGAGCAGCTTTTTTTGTGGGGGTGGGGGAGGGGGGTTGTGTAAGAATGAATGAATGATGAGTGTTTGCAGGTACTGGATCTGTGTCAACATTCCCCCCCCCTCACACAAATGATATTTTGGATGTGAATTGGCTACAACTTAAGTTCATAAGGGGTTGCGGAGAAAAATTGGGTAGCGCGTCACAAGGGAGCTCTCTGTCCGTCGTCCTCTCTGAATGTGAAATGGAAAGTCGGGCCTCAATCATGGACGGCGAATTTTACGCCAGTATCTGTCATGTACGTCAGTGTCATTCTAACAAATACAACTAGATTTTTGCTCCAAGGAAGGGAGAGAGAGGGACACACCACAGTTAACATGCTGTACAGTAGTACTACAGAATTGAATGGGTAGTAATGGAGAAGAAATTAGATGAGAAATTAGAGGACAGGAGCTCGGTGCCAGAGAAAATAAATTGGAGGACAGGAGATTGGTGACAGAGAAAAGAAATTAGAGGATAGGAGCTTGGTGCCAGAGAAAAAGCAGAGGACGGGAGCTTGGTGACAGATAAGAGAAATTAGAGGATAGGTGCTCGGTGCCAAAAAAGAAATCAGAGGACAGGAACTTGGTGCCAGAGAAAAGAAATTAGAGGTTAGGAACTTGGTGTGAGAAAGAACAGAGTAGAGGACATGTGCTCAGTGCATTGTCCCCAGTTGAGAAATTAGAGGACAGGAGCTTGGTGCCAGAGAAAAGAAATTGGAGGACAGGAGCCTCGTAACAGAAAATAAATTAGAGGACAGGAGCTTGGTGACAGAGAAAATATATTAGAGGAAAGGAGCTAGGTGCCAGAGAAAAATTAGAGGGCAGGGGCTCAGTGACAGAATTGCATGGGTAGTAATGGAGAAGAAATTAGATGAGATAGTAGAGGATAAGAGCTCGGTGCCAGAGAAAATAAATTGGAGGACAGGGGCCTCATGACAGAAAACTAATTGGAGGATAGGAGCTCTGTGCCAGAGAAAATAAATTACAGGACAGGAGCTTGGTGACAGAGAAGAGAAATTGGAGGATAGGTGCTCGGTGCCAAAAAAGAAATCAGAGGACAGGAACTTGGTGCCAGAGAAAAGAAATTAGAGGTTAGGAACTTGGTGTGAGAAAGAACAGAGTAGAGGACATGTGCTCGGTGCATTGTCCCCCAGTTGCCTAGGCCTATTGCAGCATACCTAAGGAATAGTTCAGTCCAACCCTAACTATGCACTTTACCAAAAAGGAAAATCTTAAACCTGACGTAAAACTTATAGAGAACCCAAATCGGGATCTGGTTCCACAGGAGAATATAGCTGAAGGCTCTACCGCTCTTCAACTTTTTGAAATTCTAGGAACCACAAGTAGCCCTGCACATGGCAAATATTCCTTCAGCTGGAGCTAATTGACCAATCAAGTTGTATTTTCTTGCAGATATGTGTGGCATTTTGATGTATGATGGCGTTATGTTACAGCCAACTATTACTGCTAATCTACATTTCCTGGAATTTTATTGACACAGGCTTTGAGACGCACATTTCACAAGGCACTGCAGACTATTTAAAGCTACTTTTAAATAAATAGTTCCAATCTTTTATCTTATGTTTACATCAAGATTGCAGATATTGGCTTTTAAAGCTGATTGCTTGTCTTCAAAGGTAAAATCTATGGCGTTTAGGATGTACAACTGCCCCACCGCTCTTTCTCCCCCAGGAGTCACTGTAGCAGGGTGGAAACTTTTTTCCTTCATGCTGCATTGTTCAGACCCTGTCAGGCTGACATAGTGCAATGCATAATGTGCTCCTCTTGTTTGACTCATAATGGCTCACAGGCCGTATTTGGATTGGCTGTCATTACATCAGGTAATCACAATAAGGCTTACATTAAGCTGGCCTGCTCCACAGCTATTAGATGTCCAAATGGCTTTCTCCGGCGCTGGCACTGGGCCGTATGTTTTGAGAGCGGCCCGTTCACTGCCTGCCTGCATGAAGAGGGCAACGCGGTGGTGGACAAAGACGTCATTCTCAAAGTCCTCAAATAATGACTGAGGAAAGTAATAAGGTTTTTACCCTTCTGGTTCTCGTGGTCGTGTCTGTGTGAGACTTTTCTTCCACTCAAGTGATTAAGTATTATAGTTTGGAAGGGGGAAGCTTTCATAACACCTGCCTGTGAAATTAAATTTTTATCCCTGCCTCTCATACAAAACAAATGATTAAATTCCCATTTATTATCGTCACTCAACAACTTTTAATGACCACAATACTTTAGGTAATTGTGTCTCAACGATTCAGCCAATGAGGATAGTGTACTATTTTGGAATTATTAAAATTGTTGAAGTAATAACTTTCTTGCGGGTACAGCTCTGGACTTTTGTTGCTACCACCCTGTCTACTATCCCTCCACTAATACATGAAAAACTGCAATAATTGTGTGTGGCAATTGAATAAAACTCATATTTATATATGTTATATCCACAGAAATAAAACAAGTTGTAAAACATGTATTTGCCTATATAGAGGACATAGTTCTTCAGTGCTGCATATAAACCTGAAGACGCAATTAAACCAATAAATCCATCTCTAATGAGACCACTGGATATGGTAGTTGTAGCCTGTTTGATAAACTGTTTCCTGTTCTTCATTGTTTCTCCATGAGATCCAAAGCCAGGCTTCCAGATACCAAGTACTTACTTGATCAGGTGTGTACACCAATCCGGCATAACATTATAACCACCTCCCTAATATTGTGTAGGTCTCCCTTGTGCCTCTACAACAATTATGAGAAGAAGAGAATGGACGTGGGCCTTCTGAGGGTTGTTTCTAAACCCTTTTTTTTTGTGTGTGTGCGCCTGTGACCTGAGGATCAGTTGGTGTTGGGCATCATCACTACATTACACTCACCAATGTAAGCCTTCATAGATCCTAAATTATTTAAATTCTTAAACTAAACCAAGGAGAGCGTGGTTAAGAAGTGACATAACATGTAATTGTGTCTTTAATATATACACTTTGAGTAAAAGTCGTATTCTTGTGCCTAAACTTACAGATGGGGGGAGAGGAAAGAAATTGCAGCTGTGTTAAAGATGGCTCAGGTCCACTCTGTGTGTCACAGTAATTCATGACAGTGAACCAGAAAGCAGGACCTCCTCTAAGCTGAACGGAGCCGTGATTAAGACACCTGCACTTCCCCTACACTGACAAGTCTTCTGTGAAAACAGCCTATCAAGTGATCTTAGAATAAGATATATTAATTACTAGGTTTAAGGAACAATGTCCTATATACGACAGTATGTCAAAACAAAAAATTAAAAGGGACATATTATGCACTTTTTCATTGTGAACACACTGCAAGTACGAATTCCCGGTGTGTCTGTGGAGCTACAAAATCAGGTTTACAGTATGTCATAATAATGACAACTCCTTTTCATTTCTCTGCCAAACATAGCAGCTCACAAGCCTCGTTTTCCCACGGGTATCGAAAAGATCTTCCTGAAATGGACATGGGCGACAGCAGTCCGAGTGCATTTTAAGATACAGACCCTGTAATGACTGATTTGTAAAACCACGAGTATACAAGGATGGAAGAGTGAATTATCTGCACAGCATGTGGAGCTAACAAATTTAAAGACCCATTCTGGGGATTTGTGAGACTTAAATTATGTTTTTAGAAGGGGGAAGGATATGATACCTTTAATACTGAATTACTGATAAATAACAAACCTCAGGAAAAAGTCTGTATATTATATACACTGATCAGGCATAACATTATGACTTTCCTAATATTGTGTAGGTTTCCCTTGTGCTTCCAAAACAATTTTGACTCATTTGAGACATTAAGGGACTTTGTTGGGTGTCTTGCAGTGTCCAGTAACAGAATGCTGTTAGTGGGAGCATTTGGATCCTATGGGTTGAGGTGTCTGTGAATACCTTCAATATTGTGGCTGATCGGTGTATGTGCTTCATACCTTACTGTAAAGTATCATTATGTCCACTTAAAACAAACCTAGGGTGCTTTAATAGGGTTACCGAATGACTGTTTTGCTATTGGGCGACTCTTGTGCGCTATGTTTAAAGTTGAATGATGCGAAGCCAACGCAAAGTAGGTGGGGAACCTAAGATTGTCTGTGCATGATATCACCTCAAACTCGTCCTTTAGACGTAAACAAGCTTTGACAGGGTGTGTGAGGTTAATAAAGTCTCAGACAGTCCTCCCACCCCCCCACAACCCTCCAAAAAACTGGCATTAAGACATGCGGAGGCACCACATGAGTCATCGCCATCTTAACACTCTCAATTTTCCGGGTCTGGAGCCGAAGTGTACAGGATGATGGGTGAGGCCATAAAAGCTGTTCAGCAATGGGACGAGATGAGTTGGAACATTTCTGACCACACAGTTGAACCAAGCAGTTCGGAGCGGAGGCTGGATTGGGTCCAGTATCCTCTCCAATTCTTCTTCTGGTTCTCAGGCAACAAGTAGAAAAATAGTACCACAGAGACGCCACACTTGTATGGCCCATTGTCCTGTGGAGTGTATATTTGATGGCGGGGCCATAACCACAATTTCAAACGCTTTACATTGCACCCCAAATAAACATGTTGAAATTGACTGTTTACTGAAGGAGGTTTCCCTGTTTTTCTCAGATTTAACCTCATGCAACAACAAAAAAAAACATTCTTTTGTTTTATTTCTGCTTATCTGTTCTTTGTGTGCTCTCCACTAAAAAACACAAACAAAAGAGGCAAAATGCTCACCCAGTAAAATATTGCATGATGCACAATTCGCATTGCAAGTCATTTACTGATCTGCAGAAAAGAGCAGGACAAAGCAAAAAACAACTTTGTGTTTCGCCCAGTACGTATTTACCTATTTTCTTGAGTTTGTGAGAATTCAAATGAGAGAGTTTTCCAATAAATCACAGGGAATTTGATGTTTATGCAGTGCTCAGTGTTTGTTCCATTATATATCTAACGCATGGGTGTTGCCTGCTCTCATTGACGAGTTCTTTTTTCTTTTAATGCACAAATATCGGGCTGGAAGTGTTCCCTGCAATCCCACATTTATTAGCTCTGACTGTGGAATGTTCCAGTCCACGTTACAGGGATACGAAGGACGCAGTGGGGCTAATATTTTCTGTCAGCAGTTTAAGGACGTCCAAAACCGTAGTAAAAAAAAACAATAACAAAAAAAACATAAAAACAATTATCTGCTGATTGCAATGCTTGCAACGTGCTCACACATTTTCTAAGAGGTGCAAGGAAAATCCAATAAACAGATTCATAATATTTTGAAGGAAAATAGAATAAGACATAGCAGATATGTTTGAAGAGTTATCAACATCTTCATATTTTCATTCTCCTGTATTGGATGGGACATAATTATCGACTAGTCGACTTTACTAAGCAGGAAGTGGACGATCACGTGACAATAACAACACGGACGCCTCCGAGAAGACAGGTGAGGAGCCCAACGGTTCAGTGCAGCGAACTAGCAGCGGCTCATCAAGATTGTGGAAATAAAATACTTCACTAAAGATGACATGGAGAATATGTAAGTGAGTCCTGAAATGCAACAAATGTACTACTGCAATGCACACTCATGTGAAAAGCATCCGCTAATGCTAATGCTAGCAAAGGAACGATCCTAATCATCTCAACGGCAGTCATTAACGACTTAACCAAACGCCCACAGAAGAGGAAGCTGCAAATCCACAATTTTCCTGGTGAATTTCATTGTCTAAAGTTATTAGACCTTTAGCTGCTATAAGTCAGGTCAAGAATACAGATTCCACTGTTACAAAGGATTCTACTGTTTATATCTGTGACGTCATCGATCAGTTGACGTCGACTCGAATTGCACCGCATGCTAGTCGACTTTAAAGTTGTTCAACCCCCATTGCCGACTTAATAACAAAGAGCCCGCCTGTCCAGTGTGCTATAGCCACAGCCGAAAGCCTCGGGATCTGATCTTCAAAGAGACCTTTTAGAAACCCCCAATCCACACCGACATGAAAGTTAGATGAGTTTCACCATGCATGGTTGCAATTTTAATAATCTTATACTACTTTGGGCAAAACGGAGTCGATAGACATCAAGGAGAACAAAAAAAAAATAAAAAATAATAATAAATCAGGCCAATGTCAGGAATAATCTCGCTACTCAATCGGACCAGTGGTGAGGTCTTTCCCTTCCGCCCCTCTGAGGCTCCTCATTACAGAGAAAACCACCCAAACACAGCTCTTAGGTTAAACTCATCTGGCCGCTCAACGTGAAACTCTAAAACGGTGCTTTAGAGGGAAACACATATGATGTGCATCACCTCGCACATTTCTGCACACTGCAATCAGTCATGGCCAATTTCTCCTGGTTTGACAGTTATTTAGGGTTATTTTGTTTGAGTTTGCACCCCACGTGATATCAGCCGAGCACAAATGCCCTTTGTTGCGTTAATTGGGAGGTAGTGGGAAATCGTGCACACGAGAACACACACGTTTGTTGTGACTCTTCCTGTCTCTGCTACCAGAAATGGGCTCAGGCCCCTACAAGGCCTTAAAATTGCAGATTGCAGTTTAAATCAGTTTGAGTTAGGAGTGCGCATCTGTTAGTCCTTTTTTGCTAACGCTTAAATCCAATCAAGAAGAATTAAACTCTAAAGGACAAAGAGCACTGTTTTTCTCAACCCCAACCTCTGACATGCATGGATTTTTTTGCACGTTAAAGAGAGGCTCAGCGCTCGGTCATCATTAGCGAATGAGCTGCAGTTTCTATTTACACGTCGGATTGAACACGGCCCTGGTTTTGATCAGAGCTTTTGGCAGCTATCACAGCCTGCTGCTTTTTATCCCTCAACCATCATAATCACCATATTCTCAATTTCCTCAGCCACTCAAGTAACGGCAGGCCAGGGACTCTGGAAAGATGTGTTGACATAAAGTCTACAGTACTACAGGAATTCAACACAGGAGACCGCTGAAACAAAATGCGCACGCCCTTACTGTATCTCAAGGTCCACAAGAAGCTCAGGCAGTGTTATCTCCAGACGGTGGTTGTCAGCATCTCTCCAGGGATGATTCTTAGTGTGGAAGGGAAGTGGACTTTGTGAGGTAGCCATAGACTATTGCGCTGGGCTCCTCGGCCCGACAAAGACCAGCAATATTGGAGGTGAAGTCCTGACGCCTGTGAGCAACCCAGTTCACCCTCACTTTGGTCTTAGGTTGAAAATAATACAGTCTGAAACATTTGTCATGCTACTTCTCCTTTACTCTGCAGCAGTTAAATCAAAACATACTTCAGAGAGGATGATGTTTCCCTGTAATGAGCAGAGGTAGGTCACAATATGGGAGAACCGGAGATGCTAAATTGCTACCATTCTCTTCCTGCCCCCCCAAAAATGCCGGTATTAGTCTTTCAAGGCGCTCCGCGTGTGCAGACTCTCATGCAGAGACAAAGTACGTGTCAAAATCCAGAAGTGAGCGGCGTAAAATGAAACAAGGTGTGGGGTTACGGAGGAGGAGTGAGGTGGGTTAACCGTACAGCAAACCTCTGGAGTTATTGATTCTACCTGTGGTCCATGTGTAGCTGTTTAACTTGTTTGCAGGCATCGCTGTTCCAGGTACAATAGACCTGTGTCCCTTTGTCTTTACGCTTCCTCTTTCCTCCTTTCATGCGGATCTGTCTTTGTACATCTAATGCATGAACGCAAATCAAATGAGTTGAACGTTTGACTCAGTGGTGCTGTCCGAGTATAATGTTTGGATATGGTTTTAATAAGGCAGATAGTTCGTGACAAGGTGTACTATGCTGCATGAGGTGGCTCGATATCAGATAATCCAGAGAAATCAGATCAGCCCCATTAATCATTTTTTTAGACATTTGATCAACGCTATTGGAACCTATATTAGATATGATGTGGTGAAACTGGAGCAGTCTGAGGTAAGGGTCTTGCTCAAGGACCCAGCAGTTTGACAGCGCTTAGGTTTGAACCCCAGACCTTCACATCTCCCTTGTGCTTTGTGTGAGATACTTCAGTTTGGGATCTAGTGAATTTGGAGGCCAGGTCAACACCTTGTGCTGTTTTTTTTCATTTTTTTTTTTTTTTATTAGTTGTTCCTAAAGCGTTTTTGTGTGCGTCTCTGTGCTATGGGTTGGGGGCTCCTGGTCTGGTCTACGTAACATCCAAGCATGGTCAATGTCCTTCACTTCTGTATTCTCGCCCAAGAAAATCCAAACCCTTACGGGAATATTCTCAGAAATATGAGTGCAGTAAAATATATAGCCTACATAAAGCTACGCTAAAATCACCCTACACGCCTCTTCAATTTATTATTGGTATATTTTAATGTTCTTTTCCCCCACCAGAAAATATTTTCCTTCTTGTAAACACTGTACCTTGTAAAGCCCAAAGACTGAGAAGCTGTCCTTGGGTTACTTAATTCCTTGAAGTCATAATTTAGGTATTAAAAATATACTCCTCAATTTACTTTCAGTGTCAAGAGTATCCCCATATTGTATAATAGAAATTTAAAGTGAATATTACAAATTTGGAGATTAAAATAAATTAATTTGGGGACACAAGCATGATGAAATCTGATCTTAAAATAAAAATAATCAGTTTGCATATATGTATTAACACTTAATTGCATGAATGCCATTCTTCTAACAGTGATTTTTATACCTAGAACTTTAATACACCAGATATCTCCACTTCCCCTGCTAGTAGGAAATCTCAGGTGAAGTTAATGATGTCTTAGTTCCAATAAGTATTCCAGTAAACTGTCACAGACAGCCGTCTAACGGGTGATCCATGGGTTTTCTGGAGCTTTCAAGAAAAAAAAACACATCCTAATTTAAATTACAAATAAAAAAAAAATTTAGGGAAATAAATGGAAACCCTCCTCCTGTCCTCTGATGCTCTCAGCAGTGAACACACGGTGGCGACACTTGGCTAATCGGAGCCATGTGGCTCCAGTGGGCACAACTCCTGCACTGTGAAGTTTGTTGGAAAGATTGCGCTCAGTTGGAGAGAGAGACAGAGAGGCAGAGAGACAGAGACAGGGGGCAAAGAAGTGAGTAGGGCAGAGAATCGAGAAGGAAAGAGGCAGAATCCCGGAGAAACGGAGACAGCTTTCTTCAAGACGCCCACATTTTTTTTTTATTTTTTTGTTTTTTTGTTTTTAGTTCGGAAAAGAGCGCACGCTTTTCTTTTGGGGGCGTCCGAAATTAAATACTGTGTGCAGTGGATGTGAAAAGCGGGCAGAGGTTTTTAACACAGAGCCGGAGGAATGTATCCAACTCGGGCAGCGGCGAACCAGCGTCTCTGGAGATGTCCAGCCTGCGCGCTCTGGATCGCCCTGCTGCTCCAAAGTGCCCTGGACCTGAGCGCGTCTGGTGAGTGTTGAGACCTTTTTCCGATCCAAGCCCCTCATGTTCACGATCTGTCAGCCTTTGACGAAAAAAAGACTCGTGGGGCTTCCAGCATGCGGCTTTGCACGGAGTCATCAATCACCTCGTTTATATCGTGGCTGTATATTTTGAGACGCTTCTTGTTTTTTTGTTTGTCGCTCCTGAAATCATCTCATAAACGTCCCCCACGCTATTGAGCCATCCGCAAAGGCAGGGCTGTTTGCCATCATTCAGCTTTTTTTCCTCTCATGCAAATCAACTTTGGTTTTTAGATTATCGTCCCATTGTCATTGTGGAGCCTCGGCACGGGGAGAGGCTTGACTGCAGTGGCAGACAATAGGGGGGCTCTCAAGTGGTCAGCTGGAGGGCCATTGTGCCCCTCAACCGGCTCAGTCAAAAATTAAAGGTCAATTTAAAGATAAGGGATAAGTAAAGGTTCATTTAAAAGACAAACAACTGTTTGCATTTACATTTAGGTCGCTTGATGGCAACCGGACGACGGTAACCTCTAGGAAAAGAAGCAATGCTTGTGGCCTGCAATAAACTGCATTTACAAAGCATGCACTGAAATAACTCCTCAGTGTGTTGGTGCCATGCGGTTAAGACTAAAGAGTTTGCTCACTCCACAATGGTACGACCGTCTCCACTGCCTTCCGCCGCTGCGTGTGTGGTGTTAATACGTTAAAGATGGCCTTATGGTATATGTAACGGGCTTGTTATTTGACTAATATAAGTATGATTGATTTCAGTTTGAATTAAATTTGACTTGTTTATGAAGGCGGCTCAGGGAAGGCATTTAAGTGTATAGCGAGTATAAAACAATCCTCCACATCCACACAGATAGTGATGAATTATTCCCAGAAGGGCTTTCTGGGTTTGTTTGGATTATCTCTGTCCTCCTTAAATGCTTTTGGCTGTTATTTACAATGGATGCATAGTCTGCGGTGTATGCTGCATCCATTGTAGTCTTTTGTTCTTTTTTTTTATATATATATAGATATATACTCTGGCCTTTCCTTTCCTTCCTTTTTTCTCTGTATCATGGGGCGTCTCTTTTATTCTCTGGAGCAGGGAGAAATGTTAATCCACGCTACTTAACCGGATGAGTTAGCTACGACTCCCTCAGATGTAGTTTAATGGTATACGGAGCGGCCGAGCCCCTGCTCCTGCGGCTGCTTCACGTCCGGATATGCACAAGTGGAAAGCTGCTGCACATTTTAGCGCGTCAAACGCAGATAAGACTAAATGTTTTTTTTTTCTTTTTGCACTTTCCCCGTAGAGTTCAGAGGTAAAATCAGCTCTCTAAATCACATTTCACATGCTCATAGTGTTACAAAGCATAGCTCATTCACTTTGGACTCCTTCCGAACTAGTAAATGATTCGATCTGTTTCCCTAAAGATGATCTGCAGTCGCTGTGAGTGATAATCTGGATGCAGACTTTCCTAAACACAGCCTCACTTTTAAAGTAATCTCTGGAAACGAGAAAGCGACACCCATTACGGTGCGTGTGTACTTGACCTGTTGTTCGCCGCCTATGAAGCAGTTCCAGGGTTTGTTCGGTAGATGTTAACACAGGGCGTCTTGTCTGTTCTCTGGCCGGCTCTAATGGAAATAGTCAGGAGAGGAACAGCAGTGCGTTTCAGCTGTAATCAAATGGGATGGGAACAGTGCAGCGGCCTGTGATCGGTGGCCAGTGGCCGTAATGTGGCTTTATAGTGTAAGCAACGCGAGGGAGAGGGAGAAAGTCCGATTTGGTGCAGGCTCCCGGTCAGAGGTCACAGGTCACAGGTCTGTCGCCGTGGTTCAGATTCCAGGGTTTCCAGGAACAATCGGCGTTTCCCGTCACGTCTAAGGATTCATACATTAGCAGTCAAAACAGGAACGCTTGTGCAGTTTGTGTGCACTTTCTCTACGGCTATAGTACATGTTTGGGGAAATCTAGTTAAAGTGAGTGATCAGGTCACGGCCAGGAAATTGGATAATGGGTTGTGTTGGCCTGATTACTGTAAGACCGGAGTTTGTGCACTTTTGTGAGACACGTCCCTCCCCTTGCCAAAGCAGTTTAGGCATCACCATCGGCCTTGTAGGTGCTAATCAAAACAAGAGATTTCAGGCACTGCCTCGCTTGCAAATCACAAATGCAGCCCCGTGGAGGACTTTTCATCCGAGCATTTGCAATTTCTAATTTGACAGTGGACGCGGGCGTTGCAGCATTCACAAATTAAACTTGAGAACGCTCAGACCGCTACGGCTTTATTTAAAAAGCACCCGCCGCCTTTCTTTCCGCCCGCCGGCCGCCGCTCCTCAGCTAAGTGATAATCTGCTTCGCATTCATAAAAATAAAGCTGCGGCAATGTTTTTCCCCCCAGCGTAAACTGTGTAAACGTCTCCGGACGCGCGACGTGCACCTCTGAACATAAAAGGTCCTTGGCAGGGCAGCGAATATGGGGAACCTGTTTAAAGTTCGTTTAGTCTTTCAATAACACTCAGAAAGGCCATTAATCACGTCGGGTGGAACCGCCTGGCTGCGTTTTTTTTTTTTCGGCGGGACGCACTGTTGACAGTAGAGGCACTTCACCCCTGGAAAAAACACTTGGTGCTTCAGGCTGAGTGTGCGGGAGCTCGTCTGTCTGGCCCCGCTACCGTGACGTCTGCCTGTGTGCCGTTGCAGGTCATTTTCTTGAGACTCGAGGCAAAATTTGCGATCGCATATCTTTGGGTAAATCAGTCCACTCCGCCTTTTTCTCTGCGCTTTTCATCACGGCAGTATTTGCTCTTTTCACATTCACGTTGTGTTATTAGCCACGTGCTCTGGGATGTGTCGGGCTGCGTCATGGTCTGAGTGGTACATCTCTTTCAGATAGATTAACCCTCCCCCCACTCCCTCCCCCACCCCGGCCCGTGTTTAAAACTCAGCTCCCACTCTGCACGGCGCTCAGCTCAGGCGTCAAGTGCCGTGCATCCCTAAAAGCTCTTGGCAGACGCAGAAGAATGTGTCAGAAACTGTATGTGTGAAACAGATGTATGGTCTCATTCTGGGAAGAGGTGCTTGATTCTTTCTTTCTTTTTCTTTTTTTTTTTTAACGCGACTCCCATTATGAGTGTGTGAAGAAAATCAAATTGTTAATTCAATCAGCGCGCAGCCATAAATCACAGGCGCAGACTCTGCTTCATGTCGCCCGGTTTAAAACGCTGGTGTGTAAACTACACAGCGCCCCGGCAATTACCTACTTCCACGCTCGTTACTGAGCGCCCGTGTTTGCCAAGGCTCGGCGTGCCTCGCCGTTGCCAGGGGGGCCAGACTGTTAGGACTATATTGTGTGCAAATTGCTTAACTGATGCACAGCCAGCGGGCAATTTGCTATAAATGATTTTAAAAAGGATATCATATTTCTGTTTTCCGTGGGTTGTGACTTGTGCGGATTGTTTTTAATCGGTTTAATATTAATTTTTATTTTACTTTCACAAAATAAGGGGACTTTAAAGAAGCAGAGCTGCTGGCTGGGACGCCCTGGTACGTCCTCGATGCTTGGATGACAGAGGAATTTTGGAAGCAAGAGCCAGATTAAAGTTTTTCCTCCTCTGCCAAGTGAGGCAAAAGCCCTTCTGTGAAGGGGCACTAAGTGTAAATTTCCAGCGTTTTTTTTATTTATTTTATTTTTTTGCGTAACATTGGCAGAAAAACGCTCTTATTTCCACAAATCAGGCTCCGTGGAGCGCCTTGAGGAGGCAGCGTTTAATCAGAGCCTGAGCACAGTTCACTCAGACCCTGGTCGGAGGCGTTTGATAAAGTTTCTGCCACCGCGAGCCGTAGCCAAGCGTGAAAACCTTTTTCCTGCAATTTACCGTCTGCACAGGAGGACAGCCTGTTAGGGGAGAGAAAAACCTCTGCAGGGTTTCAGGGAAATGGATTGAGAAAGGGAACAAAAAAAAAAAGAAGCACTGGTGTGGATTTTTACAGAGGAAGAGTGTGGACTAGTCTTGTTTTCACATGTTTATTAATAGGCTAAAAATATAGATTTTCCCTTTCCATGCGTTGACTGTATAACTGTGCGTTAAATAGCTTTCTATTCCTTTTTTTTTTTTAATTCAATGCTTTCTGTGTTGATGTGTGTCGACTGCTACCTGGAAGACAAATTACGCCTGCCACGTATATAAGAAAAAAAAAAGTTCTCTGCTGTACTTTACACACACAACACAATTAGTTCTTTGCTGCAGTTATAAGGCAAAGCGCCCTGATGACAAAGTGACACTTTAATGAGTCTAATGGAATACGCCACACGTCCTGCATATCAATTTCCCCATACGGACTTGGCACGGTCTAATGTCCGGGCACTGCGCGGAATAGCACCGGCTTAAAGAGCTCTTAATTTCATCGCTCTTCGTTTTTCTTTATCAAATTACGGCTAGTGTCCAACGTCGCCTCGGGTCAGCACGCGGACCTCATGCTGCATTCGGTTTAATCGCGAGGCAGGATGAAACATGGCCTTTTAAATTCCCCTATATGTGTCAGAGTAAATCTTTTAAAACCATGTTTGTGCAGCGTTAAGGACTTCAGAAACTCCCACTGCAAGCGGACGGGCAGATCCCCGTTCACCCCACAGTTGGGCCTTTGTACGGCGCCACGCTCCCTCTAAGGTATTAAACGCTCCAAACTTTTACGGGCTTTCCTGTCAAAAAAACAACAAAAAAAAATATTTATTTTCCAAAAGAGATATTTTGACTCTACACAACTTTAGGCAAAGGCACGCCACTGTGAAATGAATGTTCACATAAAAACAGGGCTGCAACTAATGGATTGTTATTTCAGTCTTCACTTCTAATTGTTTTTGTTGATTCACTTGTTAATCTATTAATTGTCTATAAAATGGAAGAAAGAAAAAAGTAGCAAATACCTATTCCAAGATAACTCCTTCAAACGTCTTTTGTCTCACCACGATATTTTCCTGACTAGCAGTAGTTCATATTTGGAGGACATTTGTAAACCTGAATATCTCCCACCCACATCATACTACTGAATTAACTTGGATCTGCTGAGGACATTTTGGGCTTTTTAATGATACCAAATGTGAAGCGGCATTTACTGACCCATACACCTTTGGAAGATATTTAGCGTCAGGTGCCCCATTCACTCCCACTATATGGATATATGCGGTGCTCTGCTGGAGCTAAATATCTTCCGAAGGACTACAAATGACACCAAAGTTATATGGGTGAGTAAACGATCGTAATGTATGCCAGAAATAAGGTCCAGGAGTTCAGCATTTCTGCTTTAAGGGAAATGATTGGGCAGTGTTTTTGTTTCTTGGTAGTCCGGAGGATATATGACGTTCATTTTCCGGGAAGAAGAAAAGATCAAATTCGAGTCATCGTTTTCTTTCAATCAGCGACTTGACTCATCGCTGCAGCTGTACTTGACACGTTTTGGCCGCGACAGTCGCCGGTCGGGTTACTCGACGCTCAGCGCCGAAATTTCCAGTTGTTTTCTAAATCGGCGCCCAGTTTTGAAACGGTCAAAAGTCCACGAGCAATTGGAAGCGCCTGTCGAGTACACACATGCAGGTTTTGCGGATCCAAAAGGTTTGCGTCCCAGGTGTGATTTCAGTGCCACACACGGACTTACTTTCTTCTAGCTGGAGATTGGGAAAACACTCAACCCTGAGTTCACCCCCCACCAACACCGCCGCCGCCGCCGCCATCAGCACGACATCAAAACTCCTTGGCACTCGTCTTATCTGGCTGGCAGACCAACAATGAGAGAAACGCTGGCACTCCCTCCTAGTTTTCTCTCGGCTGAATTCTCCCTCTCATACACCGTCTCTTTCCCATTCTGTCCCTGCTGTGGATTTTTGGAGTGGCTCCTCCACTTGGCCCTTCTTGCCTGGCTGACTGACATGCTGCGCTTGGCTGAGCTGTGTGTGTTTACTCAACAATAACCGAGAGCAGGGTGGCTCCACGACAGGCTCCTGCGCTCTTCAGAAACATAATCTAACCTCTCATACGACCCTCTGGCAGACGCTCGCCGGTATTTGCCATCTGATCGAGCCGCCGATCCAAAGAAAACGCGTTCATACTTTTTAATTCATTCATCACAGTTATGGGATGATTGTGACAGGGATCTTCTGTCAAATTTAGGCTCTTTCAGTATTGGTCTTGATATGTTTTCGAGGCTCCACGTCTGCTCTTTCGCAAATGCGGTGCTGTGGTTACGCTGCAGAAGCACTGGACCATCAGCTCCACAGAGACTTTTGTTTAAACTTATCACTGCGCAGTTATTAATAGAACATCACCACGTATGTTTTTTGAGCAATTACAAAATGATCCCTGGCAGCTCAGTTACCCAAGCTGTAATTTTTTTGTGTTTGTTTCATTTCACACAAACACAAATGTGTAATGTGGGTAGTGCTTCACTCTTCTTGCGGAACTGTTAAACTAGAGACGTCGGGACTCCGGGACATAAATCTTTACGGGGCATCTAATGAATTGCGTTCATCGTGAATCGACTCCGTGCTTCCTTTCCTATCGACCTTTTGTTTCTGTTTTGCCGGCCGCGGCTCGGGATTAATTTGTTGCGTCGCTCCAGCTTCTCGTGAGACCGTTCAGGAAGTTGCAAGGGAGAACTGCGCTTGGTTTTCTTTGCTCTTTTATTGCTTTGTAATCACAATTAGTACGACTACAGAAAGTGCTTCTAAATCCTGTTGTGGCCTGACGTTGAGGAATTTTGCCTTTTTGAAGATTAGTTCCTCTAAATAGGTTTAGTGGAGTTTAGGTTTAGAGTCTAAAGCTGCAAGATTAACAATTCTGCTTGCCCACCAAATAGATTTAGAGGTCTGCTAAACCAATAAGAATAATACGAGTGTGAATTCCTAAGCCTTTTTATTTATTGTTTTTATTCAAAGATGCTTCATCAGCACACTTGTAAACTAAACGACTGCGCCACATTTTCCCATAATCCTCCCTGTAGATAATGTTGTCTCATCCAAAGCCTGTTTGATCTTCCAGTTTTCTTCGTTCACAGACGGCGAGAGTTTATCGGTGGTCAAGTCTTCTCTCAGTTTATTGTTCCCTTCACAAGGAAAAAAGCCCACCCACTTTTCTAATAGTCCTTTTCCCACCAGAGGTTCTGGTTTGCTGTGGGTATTGAGTGAATGTTTTGCAATATGTTTGTCTGCTCCATTGACGATGTTTGGCAGTGCTTGCAGTCGTGTATGTGCGTTCAAATGTGATGTGTTGTCAATAGCCCATAAAATAGCCTGCAATCCAGAGAGAAACTCCAATGATATCAGCTGAAATGTACGTACATTTGTCACACTGGCACCGCTGGAAAAAAAAGTTGGAAACTGTTTGGGGGAAAAAAGGGCAGGTACTTTTTACAAATGCTTTCCAGGTGATTGGATGAGTCATTTGTCTGTCGCTTCAATCAATCAGATCAACGAAGCGTGTAATGTGCATATAATGTAGGAGCGTTTAGAAAAGCTAACACAGCAAACTGCAGTTTAACAAAACTTTGACACAAAGAAAAAACATAGACTGTTTAAAGATGAACGGCGGAACTGCTCCTCACAAGTGACGCTAAAGCAAGTAGAGCTCCCCCTGGTGACTGGCTGCAGTATAGGTCATAAGCTCCGCCTCCTCCATGTTACTGGATGGGACTTGGGAAATAGGCAAGCACTAAAGTACGCATCAAGTAATTGTTTTTTCAAGGATGATTTCTCTCATTTTACATAGTTAATATGATCCTGACGCACGTTCAAGTGTCAGTTTTTGTGAATAAGTTTTAGAAACAGGATGTGACATCATGCTCACTGCGCGTTGCCATGCCAACCGCAAGGCTGTGAGAGCTGGAAAAAAATAAGTACAGCGTATAATCCAGCATTTCCTTGTAGCTGGTGGAGGTCGAGCATAACGTAGCATTAATTAAAATGAAAACGCGAGTGAGTCTAGATGAAGCGTGGGCAAATCATCTGTAATGCGGCTCCGTGTGGCTCCACTCTGGGACCATACTGCACAGACTCTGGCTCCAAACTCACAATATAGCGCCGTCCGTATCCCACCGGGAAACTAGCGTCAGTTTGGCCAATGCCAGAAAGCGTTTTGTCCATATTTATATACAGTCTATGTAGAAACCACTGAGCTAACTGTACAGTTAGCATAACAGTTGCCGAGTCTTGTCATTTCTGTGCGTCATTTCACCCAAAACATGCCCATAGCTGCTAGTAGCACCCCACAGGACAAAAATAAAGGTACAGCAAAGAACTGCAACTGCTGATCAAATGACGGTATCATGCACGCAAAGCCACTTTGTTCAGGATGGCCTAAACGCAGGGGAATCCCTTTAGGGGTTTGAGAAGCTTATGTGGACAGGCGACCTTAAATGGAGAGAAAATTGCGCCTTTGAACGTCTTGAAGTTGTTGGTTTAGCCGTGTTCTTAAACAGTGTCTTTAAAGTGATCAGTATTAGCACAAGCATGGCCTTAGTGTTTGTTTAACCAAAGCCTTGGCCATATTGTTCCTCTGAGCAAGCGCCCTATTACCCAGCAGCCAGTGTTTACCCAGCCACTTGATTCTCACAAAAGACTCGAGAGGGGCTGCCTTAAAGTGGTGGCTCAGTCCTGTCATCCGGGGGACCCCTAACTTTCACATTAGGCCGACAAGTACCGCCTTTAATCCCGCTGACCGAACGTGCAAACGCAGGAACGGCATCGCTTACAGTTTTCCGGCGTGATTGCTGGAAACGAGGTCTGTTCAAATGTCCGGCCTGTAAGGTTCAGGGACAGAAACTGTGACGGGAACATGCAACCATAAATTAAACTGACTTAGCATGAATAGAAAAGGGCACAAAGAAATTTGACTTAAATGGAAATTCCCCTTCTATCCATTCTAATCCTGTGTTGACCACACTGACCGAGGAATCTGGAGTTAAAGGTCTTGTTGGATGTAATTCTGAAGTGCTGTCAGTTAAATGCCCATCCGGCTAACCGCTACTGGCCGGGCGTCTGGCTAATTCAGCACTAACTGAGAAATCACTGCCCCTGTGTGGCATTAGATGTGGTCAAGTTTTGTTTCTTTTCCTCAGCCGTCAGATTCGGTGATGGAGCATAAGGACAAATGTTCAACGATGCAGCCAGTAGCTTGGTCAGAGCTGTTAAAAATGGCATCTTTTGTCTGATTTCTTTCTATTTTTCAGAATCCTAACTTAAGATTCGCAATATGTTAAGTTTGTGTGCGTGTTAAGGAAATTACAGCTGGTAGTTTGAGTCTCTGCAGATTATGACTTTTGGCAAACCCTCAAAGCTTCTTCGTTCATGGTCTCGGGAAAGAGCTGTTGCTAGACTCCAATTCGACTTGATGGCCTCACCATAAGGCGGCTCCTTTCAAGGCACGGTTATTGATTTCTTTGAAGCCCTACCATCCAGATTGTGGCCTTGTTTTAGACAGAAACAAGTGAACAGCCCGATGGATGACAGCCTGCTCTGTGCTACCGGCCGTTCGGATGTGTTAACCAGAGAGTTTGTAGAATGACTAAGGGAGTTCGGTGTTTGATGTCTAGCTGTGGGTTTGTGTGGTGAAATCTGCAGGAATGGTAATGGAAGGGTGCGGAATAATCCTAGAGGAGGCATCTGTCTTTGTGTTATTGTGACAAAATTTATGCCACCTCGTCCGGTTCTGTCTCCCTCTCGTTCGCCCATGTAGGGGAACTACAGGGGAACTGTATTTAACCCAGGTCAGGCGGAGAAGAGTCGCCCCAACTGAGACGCTCCTCACCGGGAATTTGTGCGTTTGTCTTTCACGGGACGGCGACATGTTCCTGTTGCTACATCTGCGCTCCTTAGAGGCGAATGAAAAACAGAGAAAATGGAGTTTACCCTTCAAAGCGCTGAACTTTTCATTTCCCGGTAGATTTTTTGTCCAAGGTGACGCTGACTTGGAGTGAAGCAGAGTTTTAAAGTTTACGTACTGCTATATTGTGTACTGCTCGCCAACAGTCTCCTCACACCTCCTGTTTTTTTTTTGTTATTTTTTTTTCTGTATATCTGTCTCTGTCTTTCCCCGAGTCTTCAACCTCCACCCGTTCCCTCGCTCACAAAGCATTGATTTCAGCAGGGCAGGAAATGAAACTTGCATTGCCCCGCGACTCCCAGCAGGACTGGGGGACACGGGGAGAGAAAGAGGAAGAGGTTCACAGAGCGAACGAAGTCCAATAGCAGGTTGTTGTTTTTTTTAAAAAGAAAGGAAAAGAAAAAGAAAAGTTGGAGTCCGAGGAGTTGAGCGCAGATTGGGATGAACCTGGCTGAGTGCAGGGAAAGCTGAGAAGGCCACGGACGTTATTGAGATGTAAAAATATTTTTACAGAGGCGTTTGACTGACGGCGGGCTTAAATTAACTCTCAGCCAGCCCTATCAGTCAAAAAGACGAAAAGATTCCACTCATTAGAAGGAAATACGGGATAGAAAACGGACAGAAACGGCCCGCTGAGCGGAAGAGCGGCTATCGCAGATGGACGACCGGTGGCCCCTCCGTCTTTGACAGCTCCTGACCTTCATCCCTCTATCAGAAGTCAATGATCTCCTCCTCAGAGGGGCCTGTATAAGAGGCTTAGGCCCACGTGATCCCACCGCCTGTTTGTTTAACCTCTGCGTGGCTGCCTCAGCACCACTAAGCTTCGCCCATAAGAGCTCATTACCTCTCCGTCCCCCATCCATCTCTTAACCGTCTCATCCAGGCTTTGTAGCAACTTGAACTCGGGGTTTAATAACCCCCTGATTATGTTCATTGTGAAACCCTTTAATAGCAGAATATGATGTCATCTGCGTAAAAAATAGTCGCTCTTAAAATACAATTTAAATCAATTCGCCGTGTCGAGACTTGAGCCTGCAGAAACAGCAGCGTTTACATCATTGCATTTGGCATCGCCGAGCAGTGCATGCAGACAGCATTATTTCCTAACAGTAATTGTTAATAGAGCATAAAACCTGTCATGTCATTACGACCGTGGCTGGAAGCGGAGGAGGGATGGCACGGCGTCAGCGTCTTTCCAGACGGTCGGCCACCGAACCCAGCGCGCTCGATTCGGAGTATTTATTGAGCTTTTCACTGAGATGTACAGCTGTTTACGCCGCTGCACGCATTGTGTAATGATGTTTTGTAACAAGGCTGCGGCCCGTTTCCGTAGATGTATGCAGACTGCTAAATAAAAATAGAGGGAGGAAAAAAAGCCCTTGTATGGGTTGCGTGGCTTATTATTCCTTACATGCTCAGTTGACGTGCTGCCTCGAAATGGGCCGCCGCTGATAATTTGGAGCGAGACAGATCGCTGCGGCTGTAACTCACGGTTGTTTGAGGGGGGAGTTTCAAACAACAGTGGAGTCGGGTCTGAAGTTTCCCCCCGGCAGTTTGAGAGGTGGTGGTGCGGTGGTGGAGGTTGGCAGAGCGACTTTGTTTCCTTGTTTTACGCTTCCTCCCGCCTTTTCTCCCGCTTGCTCCCGTCTGCAGCTTAATCTCTCGCCCTCCTTCCTCATCCTCGGAAACCTTTCCAAAGAGGGTTTGCTATAAAAAGTGTTTGCATTCCAGTTATTTCAGTTGTATCCTGGAGCATGTTCTGTTCTGACTCTGCGTTATTTTTATTTCCTTAGCTGCCTTTGTCCTCTTCTACCAGACAGCGGTGACCCGTCGTCCCCCGCTGCCCTTGCCCTGCACCCGTCTTTGTTAGTTCATTCACTCTTTAATTTAAACCCGATTTAACTCCAGCCGCTGGCAAGCTCAGCCTCTCATGATGGCCCTGAGCAGGAGCGGACATTGTCCTCTTGTTGTCTTGATATTTGTTTCCGCACGTATCCGAGTGCACAGATGTGACTCTTCAAACGTTTGGACTTTGACAAATCTCCAAGCAGCAGGCTACTATTTATGATCGCTAAACATAGCTGCTACGGGGAAAGCACACCCTTTTGTTCACTTGGTGTCGTGCAAACACAGTCAAGCGACTGTGGTGAGGTCAGACCTGCTGACTGAAAAAAGACAGTTGTGATAGACAACCAGTGTCTTATAAGGACAGAGACAGAAATGGGACGATTTGCCTTTAATTACCAGATGTTTGGTAGCCTTCCTGAACAGGACTGAAATTCTGTAGGCGTATCTTTATGAGATAAGCCCAAGGACTGCACTCAAGTTATATATTTAGAAAGGGACTCCACGGTTGTTTGTAGACATGTGAAATTGTTTAAGGAAGGAGCAATTTTCCCAACCACTGCCCTCCATGTTTAATTGTCACAAATAACCCATTGCTAATGGGTGCACTGTAACCTACTGTATGCCTTTAGGAAGTCCCAACACTGCCGTGCTTGCTGAATGAGTCACATCAATGAGCTACACAAAGCGTCTCCACAAATGCACGCCGAATGCTTGTAAGTGCTCTCCCGGATCAAATGTCATAAAACTTAAAGAAAAACAGAAGTTAAGAGTTTCCGAGACAATGGCAGAAAAGTGTTTTACAGGCGCTTGCGTCGCAGATAGCGGGGCCGCGTGCTCGCCCGTCGGCCTGTGCTCGCGGAGCAGCCGAACCGGAGTGTGATTGGTGGTATGCGTTTGCAAATGTGCACGCCCCATGTCCCAGTGTTGGTGGTCTTGGAAAGCCACCAAGATCACCCGGCTGCTCTGTAATGTGAAAGCAATTAGCAGCCAGCGGTTTTACACAGCGCTGATATGCGTGGAATAACAAAGGGGGAATGTAGGTCAGGAGCGAGCCATAGGTGCACGGTGTGGCCATAGGTTTCTCTTTTTTAAAACTATTAAAACAATGAAGTTATGCAGCTACAAATTTGAAGCTAATTTAGGTCCTTTGTGTACAGAAACATTTAAGCCTCATTGACTCATAACAATAAAATCATAAGGGGGGTTAAAATATACCAAATAGGGTGTTTTTCAACCTTTTCAGCTTCCAAGAAAAATGACTTTTGGATTCTTGTTTGGGTTCATAGTAGGATTCCTGACATAAATGGGTTTGTAGAGAGTTTAAACCCAGATTTATTCAGCTCCCTCCAGACCTCTTTGATGTCTTCACCCTCCGTTTACTTCATCCGACGTTCATTTTAATGAGACGGACATGCCCTCGATAGAAATCCGACCCTACCTCTTTATGGAGAAATGAGGTAAATTGCCTCGTATTCACTTTGGGTCAGATTGAGTCCCCTTTCTGTGTGTTCATTTATACTTTTGTGTGTATCTGCGTGTGTTTACAGTGTGCGAGCAGGGTGCGTGCCCCCTGTCACATCTGGCGGCTTGTGGTTCTTTTTTCATGAACTGCTAAATGAGGGGAAAAATACTCCCAGCTGCCCCCAGGAGAACTCACCTGGTGCCGTGTCCTTGTTTTCTCTCTCTCACACTTTCTTCGCATTGTTCTCTGCAAAACATGCACACACCCACATGCGCACTCAGAAAAAAAAACACTTTAGGCGACCTCTATCTAAAATAAATTATGACTTTTTGGAGCCTAGCTATATGTACGCGAGCAGGACAGCAGGACCTGGCCTGAAACGTGACCACGCTCTTAAGATATTCGTGCTGGCGTCCTTACACAAACTCGGAAGTTAGATTAAGACAAGACAAGAAGAACAGTTTGGCAGAGCTGCACGCATAGCAGGAGCAGCCACAGGCGCTTCACATGGTAAAGTAATTTTCACCTTGGCCGCTGTGGGAAGAGGAGTCCAGGAGCGGCGGCGTCGGCAGCAGCAGCAGCAGGAGCAGCAGCAGCAGCAGCAGCACCCCCCTCCCCAACTACCCTCACCTCAAACCTCCAGCCGGCATATTTCGGCTATCTGAAGGGGAGCAGAGCTGGGAGATATCAACCCCGAGAGCTGAAAAACAGCTTTTGTCTCAAGCGACCCTCTAAGACCTCTGTCTGCCTGCTCTATCAGCAAATCATAAACTATTCGGCACAACTAGAAACGCAGGAGTCCACAAGGAGAGGAGGGGAGGGGGGGAGAGAAGACAAAGGGAAGAAAAGAGAGGGAAAAATCTGCAAGATGAAAGACTTGAAAAGTAAACAAAACAGAACTGTTGCCAGCTATAGATCAAACGCTACGAGCTATATAAATCTGCAGACTTTTAACACCGGAGATTAACGGTGACCTTGACTCATGAGAAAAATCAGGGAGTTGGCTGCATGTACAGTCTATCGCAGAAGTGAGGTAAGAGCGTAGTTGTTCAGCTCTTATCTCGTGTTGAATTTAGTTATTTCCCAGCTGCGTGTAAATCAAATATGTCTGCGCTCTTGGTATACTGTCCTGAGAGGAGATCTCACACATGGCGTTAGCTTGAATGCTCTCAAACAGACCTATGGTGACACCTTTTGGTTCGAGGATTAGACTGTGCGATTTATCTCCGGCTATGTTTACGCGGATGTTTCCGGACTGCGGGAGGTAGACGGTGCAACCTACGCACGGAGTCCGACTTTTTTTCGGGTTCCGTTTTGTTTCAATTTCCTGCTTCACTTTCAACGACGGCGACTGAAACGTTCACAAACGCCGTAATTTCACAGAACACAATTCACACGAATGTTTGTATTTCCCAGAGGTGGCATAAATATTCACATTCTGTACTTAAGCAAAAGTACGGATACTTGTGTAAAAAAATATTCTGGTAAAGTAAAAGTACTGATTCAATTCATTTACTCAAGTAAAAGTAAGAAAGTACAGGCTCTGAAATGTACTTCAGTAAAAAGTAAAAAATATTTTGCCATTAATGAAACTATTCATCCGTTGATCATTTTTCAAAATGAAAAAGTTTTAGGGGAATAATTTAATTGACCAGATGTCCTATATGAATAAATGAATGATAAATTGAGGGTGATTGGGTTGTTGTTTTTAAACTGCTAGCTAGTGTTAGCTATAAACGATCAAAACGGTGCGTTCCCATAGCATTGCTAACGTTGTAAACTAGCTTCCAAAAAATCCTCAAAAAGCTAATGATAACAAAACAAACCAAACCATACCTCAATTATTATTTATTTATTTTCTTTTCACATTAGACCAGTAGTTCTCAGATAGTGGGGTCAGGTAGACTTTAACGATAAACAAGCCTGCAGTCACTAGGTGGCAACAGAGCTCAAAGTGATCAACAGGCTGCCTGTTTAAAACAGTAGAAGAAGAACACAGGAAGCGCATCGTCAACTTCCCTTCTAGTCCTATGCTCTAGTCATGTCCGATCTGATGTCATGTCTTTTACGTTTTGTCATTCGTGGAGGTTAAAAAAGTAACAAGCCTGTTTTTATAGCGTAAGGAGTAGAAAGTACTTGTATTTGTACAAAGTATTTGTGTACAAGTGTAGGGAGTAAAAGTAAAAAGTCATCAGAAAAAGAAATACTCAAGTAAAGTACAGATACCTGAAAAATCTACTTAAGTACAGTAACGAAGTGTTGGTACTTCGTTACTTCCCACCTCTGGTATCTCCATTCCTCAGTGTTTTCGATGCCGGGATGGAGAAGCAGACAGTAATACTAAAGCAGCCCAATCACAGCTCTTGCAGTTTGCGTCACTGTGGCATTTAGTAACATTTCCATGTTAGGGTCTGCGTAGGGTCTTGGCTGACACCGAATCTACGGTGTCAAATTGACGCAGAGGTTTAAACCGTGCATTAATCAGAACAGACTGGCCCGGTTGCAAAGAGGTTTACAAATTGAGGGGACGGTAATTTGTGCGATAGGAAAATATTACCACCTAACAGCCATGTAATCGCTTGATCTGATAATTCTGTCTGTGTGGGATGAATTCTTTCCACTAACACGTTTTGAAAAGATGAACAGAGATGGAATTGGTCCAGGCAGCAACACGGAAAACATTGTTGCCGTCTTCTTCTTCCTCTGTTGTTGGATGAATATACTGTTGTCAAAAATGTTCTGCCTTTCTTCTTCCTCCTCCCACTAAATCGTCTGTTTACCGCCACTGTTGTCCTTTCACACCCTCTCCCGCTCTCCGACTTGCCCGGACAAGACGAAAGAGACACCTGAGCCGGGGAGTAATTTTAGGCACAGTGTCTATCAAAGAAAGGCTCACAACAGAGATTTAGGAGGATTTACCGCCTTTCGCTCTGAACCCGTCCTTTCGGGATTCCCAGGTTTCGCACTAGTCGGACTCTGGATAGATGAGGGAACTCTGCTGCAGACGCATCACAGCTGCGGGGAGAGCTAGACAAGGTTTAGACAGCACTGTGATCCCATCCCAGTGGTTGCATTTTCACGTATTGTACTTGTTTATTCAAGTATCACATACAGAATGCCAAACCATAATCAACGCTGAGTGTATGCTCTGCAGCCCGTTTGATGATGCAGTTCAATCAAAAGTAAGTCTGGTATAGTTTTCTTCTAGCAACATTACATTTGCCCATAATTTGACCCCACTTTTTGCTTTGTCTTGATGTTATTGTATCCTTTATACAAGGTTTTTCTGCTCTAAATTACACGTTTTGCCCTTTCACTGTCTGTTAGGAGTATAAACTGAATTATGTTCAATAAGGATTGTGTACTGTAGGGAGAAAGGGAGAAAGCCCCTGTTTGACCACAAGGCCCGAGTTCAAGAAGCTGCGAACACCCACGTCCCTCAGGGGTCCCAAAACAAGACAGTGAACGCCTACCCAGGCCTCGGAGAGCTCTTCATTAACTGACCCGCCGCTCACATGTCCCTGCAGAGTGGAGCAAAATGAAAAGAAAATTTCCCCACTGGGATCTATAAAGCAGCCCGTGCAAATCGGTACACTTCCTCAGAATCCGACTCGGCCTGGTCCCAGAAGTGCCACTGGACCATCAAGATTACAGACGGGCCTGCCCCTTGACTTGCCTGCATTTAAAAAAAATACAATAAAAAATAGGGGCACCAGAGAAGCTTTTTGGAGTGGAAACCCTGAGACATTGATGCATTTTCCATCTTTACTCCTAAGCTCTTCAGTGCTAAATACAGTTACAGTGCGATCTCAAAGCCCTGCAAAAACAAAAAAACATCATTCACCCTGCATGCACTTTATCTAATTTATTTTGGACACATTTCCAAGTGACATATTCCATATTTGTTGTTCTAACCGCTGTCACGGTTAAACATAGCTTTGACCCAAGTTTCACCCATTTTTAGCGAATCCTGTGAAACCTCATTAACTTGTTACCTCAGATTGGCTTTTAATAAAGCTTTAGCACGAGTCAAGAGGCCAAGAAAACAGACCGCTGTTGTCTCATTTAGAAAAAAAATAAAATAATAAAGTGACCAAACGTGAGGTGTCTGCGCCAGAATTACATTTTTCGCGAGGCGGCCGCACCACGAGTGGTTTGCTGTATTTACGGCTGAGAACGTCCTGGGTTGACGTGCCCTGGCATCCGTGTTTTGAGCTGTTATTTCGGTTACTTACAGCTCCCCTGCGTCCACTAATTCCCGTCCGCATGACAGGCCAGTGTGCCGGTGTTTTTGTGGGCTTTAAAGGGAAGAAGTGAGGAGGTTCACACGACATTAAAAACTGCTCGGCCGCTCGGGTTGAGACTTACTCTTTGTGCTTCTATTCTAAATGCTCCGTCGGATGAAATCATGGCTGGGACGCCAAACTGTAACACAGGCCGTTTAGGGGCGGTGATCCCTCCAGACGCTTGTCTGTGTATACAGTATGGGTCTTGAACGTTCTTATCCACTAGAGTTAAAATGAAAACATAAGCAGCGGGATAGGACAGTTGGAGCAGCTCACAGCCTACAGAAAGCAGGCATTTATTTCCATATTTAGTCCATGAATGAGAAGGAAAGAGGAGGCGGGGCCAGGAGAGGGTAAAAGGGGTCAAGTGGCAAAAGGGGAAAAGAAAAAGGGAGATTGGTAATCGCTGATGTGCCGTCGTCGTGTCGGCAGATTGAGGTGAGGACAGCGTACAGTCTTGGGCTGGGTGGTGTGGTTAATTGGAAGAGCGAGAGAAATGAATGAGTGAAAGGGAGAAAGAAAGAATGGACGGAGGAGGGAGACGGAGCAAACAGAGGGTGAAAGGGAGAGGGGCAGAGCTTTTATGAGGCATGGAGAACGGGGTGAAAGGAGGGGAGAAGGGGGAGGACGACGCCTGCGGTGGGTCTGAATAGAGGGACCCCATGTTCTCTTTAATGTTAAATGAATAACTCCTGACCTGACACCGGCTTTTAATTGGTATGACCACCAGTCGGACGCGGCGCTAGGTAGGCCCAGATTCAGTCTAGCGTTCCACCAAGACTTTATGAACGCCAACACATTGCCGGGTTGGGTTTTTTAAGGTTGTAATAAAATAATAGCTTAGGAAATAACTCCCTAGCTACGCATCCAGCCGAGTATCCGTTTAAATTTACCACGGTTGAGGTCTGATTTTATCTAGAAACTGAATCAGGAAAAGACCAGCGTCTCCTCAATCCAGACAATTTATTCTTGTTGCAACTTTGAACCAAAAGAAATAGAGTTTAGCTCTTAAAAGTAAGAAGAAACCCACCAACCCTCAGTGGGATTGGTAGTAATAGTTATTTTATCTTTAAGCAATAATTAATTTTAACCAGCACTGTTCTTGCTAGAGCTTTAAGGAAACCCTCCTCTCTCCTTGACTGACTGGGTGGCTGGCCAGCAAGGCTTAGGCTTTGGGGGCCCTCCCATGTTTGGGAAAAGAAGGAGCCTCGGGCCCCGTGAGCCCACAGGATACCCCGTGCATGAATGACGGGGCAGAAGGGGGTGCTGGGTTGGGAGGAGAAGAGATGGCTGAAAGAGGCAGCTCAAGCAGAAAGAGAGGGAGAGGGGTTAAGTGGAGGCAGGTGTTCCATGACAAACCTTACAACCCCCCGCCTCTCCTCTACCCCGCTCCACTCCACCGACACCAGTCCGCCGAGAGTTCAGAAAACTAGCCCGGGAACAGACACTTGTTAGTCACTTCCCTCTTTTACCTTCCTTTGTCAGCTCTTATCCAGGCACCTTATCCGTCCGATCTAATCTGCCCCGCCAAATTGCACCCTTTTCCTTTCATCCCGGGTTTCTTTTCCGCGGTCTCCCCCCCGTGTGCCGTCCCCGTCGCTGCCGGACCACCTGGCTTTGTGGTTTGAAATCGCATAAAACTCCCGTCGCTTTTGAGTGCACGGACGGCTTTCCCACCGCTCGGCACTGCCCGACCCATCTGGCGAATTAATTTAGATTGGATTGACTTGAAGAGCGTGCTCTCTCATCGCGTTCCAGAGGTTATTAAAACCCAGCTCGGGATGGGAGCTAAATAGTACACAAAGTCAGTTTTGATCCCCGGGAAAAAAGAGAAAAAAAAAGAGGGAGTGCATGATTGGCGTCATTTGGTAATTGTATTAAATGAGATTGAATCAGTCTGTGGATATACACTTTGGCATTTTAAATGTAATGTTGTTAGCATCTCTTTTAGCGGCTTTCACTTTGGGCTCACGTTTTCTTAGGCCGTCTACGCCGCGTGCGTGCGTGCACTGACTCCTGAATGAGATACCCTTTTCTGATGCCACGTGTCGATACATTAAACTGGATTTTGAGGAGACGTAAAATTGTTCCAAATAGCCTGTTGGGGGTTGCTAAGAAGTGCGTGAAGGTCAGGTAATAACTTTTCTATCTGGAAACCTCCGGACACATAATTCATGGAAAGTTCAGTCTTATGATTTATTACCTACTCGGCGTATGGTCCAAAACACTTACGTTGGAGGTTTATGACTTGGAAATACACGAGTGTGCTGAGGTATATACATCTGTGACGTTACTGATTGATGGCCTGCCCAGTAAGAACTGCACTGTTGCTGTGTCTCTTCTCAAATGAGTCAATGGTGATTCTTATTGTCAGACGTTAGACTTTCATTTGACCTAACTACTTTTACCATGACTCAGTGAGCCTCTATTGTCTGAGTGATGTGTGGGTACGTTTAGTGCAACTGGAATGCTTGGAAGTTGTTATGACTGACATGTGTGTGTCTGTGGCTTTGCCAAAACATGAAAGTGTGTGTGTGTTTTGTGGATGTCTGCCTTTGAAATACTGTTGGTTTTAGTCCCGCAGTGATGATTCTTGCTGTTGAGTCCTTGAGCATCTTCAGACAGCTCTCAGTGTCAGTAAAACATCTGGAGGGAAGGAAACATACAGCTGCTTTGGTCTGAATCACCATTCATCATGACGCGCTCAGAATTTTTTTCTTCTTGCGAAGATGAATGAATTTGAGGATCATGTTGTTTGTGTCACTGTCTCGTCTCTTGGTCTGCCTTTCCCTCACATTCACCAACTTGCTGTGTTTCTTCAAATGCTCCATTTGAGTAATTTGCACCAATCAGGCATAACATTATAACCACCTTCCTAATATTGTGTAGGTCTTTTTTGTGGCTCCAAAACAGTTGCGACTCATCGGAGAACTACAATTACACAACTCTAGGGAGGACATGGACCTTCTGAGGGACATGGACCTTCTGAGGGTGTCCTGTGGTGTCTGGTGACAGGGTGTTGTTAGTGGGGGCCTTTGGGTCCTATGGGTTGAGGGGATGGGCCTCTGGATCATCCCACAGATACTTGATCAGTTTGGGATCTAGTGAATTTAGAGGCCAGGTCAACACCTTGTACTGTTCTTCATGCTTTTTGAGTTGTTCCTGTGTCAGGCTGCGTCCTGCTGCCATCAAGGAGTGTCATTGCTATGGGGTGGGGGTGTCTGGTCTGGTCTAGGTGGGTGCTACATGTCTAAGTAAGATCCACACCAATGCCAGGTCCAAAGGTTTCTCAGCAGAACATTGGATTGTCACAAGATTGTCAGTGTTAGTCACTTCCCCTGTCAGTGGTTTTAATGCTGTGGCTGATCGGTGTACACAGAGTGAACCACAAAGCCAACGAGCGGCTAGTCAATCAGCCCAGTTTTCCGAGGCTCCAGTCCCCTCCAGAAAAGAGTTCTGCTGATAGGCACAAATGGATAAGAGGCAGACTCAGAATAGAAACAACCACAACAATTGACTGCATTCTTTTTTCTTTTTTTAAAACTCTTTAATCAGTACCAGTGTAGAGTTTCCCATCGTCAACAATCACCAATTTCTGCCAGCCTGCATTATTGTTGTTGCTGTAATTATGTTAATTCAAATAAGCGATTCAGTTGAATTATTATCTGCTGATGTGAACGTGATCACCCTGCTGTGATAACTTTATGTAACATATTCTGATTCGTATCAGGCCGGTTGGGCTTCCTAAGGTGCTGCGCGTTTCGGCCAGACTTTCGTTCTCGCTTTCTTTTCGAAGCGCCACTTGAACACAAATCAGACAGCGATAACGAGGTCGCCACTTCACGGCTGCCGTGCTGCCTTAACTGGTGTCCGTTTGTGATAACGCGCCAGACCTGACTGATATGTTATCACCCACAGGAAGAGAGGCGGCATGCCAACCGGGAGTGGTTACGAAAGAAAGGGAGGGGTAAAAAGAAAAACAACAAATCCCTCGCGTGCATTAAAAATGACCAACTTTCTAGGACTCCTGAAGGTTACTGCAGTTCATATGGAAGTTTGCTTCGCTCGTATGACTTTGTTTGGTTTAAAAGCTATTCATTTTGTGGTGTTTTTGCTGAGCAAGCCACAACTTGCTGCGGTCGTATTCCTGTACTTAATAGCTGTTTTGGAGCGCTTGATAAATTGTAATTAAGATCTACTACAATTCGGACTCAAGGCCCGCATAGTTGGCCCGGTTTCCAGATGTCAAAGTATGCTGGACTGCACAAACAAAGATTTTTCTTCACGTTTTTTTTATTATTTCATGAAAAAGAACAGTTCTAGACGTTGTCGCGTTACATTAAATCACAGCGAAGAGAGAGAGAGGGAAGAGGCGAAAAGAAAGGAACGCAGTGACCGTTCAGCCGCCAGATACGCATGAGCTTACAGTTTAATCTTGACAAGAAGGTCTGATGACATATTAGCCTGACGTTCCCTCCCTAGAGTTGTGTAATTTTAGTTGCCTGTTTTCTGACCGTGCGGTGCAGTGTCTGCATAGCCGACATACCCGTGCGTTGGGTAAATGCACGTATAAGCAGCGGCGTTATATTTCTATACATTTGTGTGAATCTGACCCTGTGGTCTTGTGCGCCGGTTAGTAAGCCGTACAATAATAACGCTACACGGAGCAGGGGAATAGAGGAAGTCCAAGAAAGCGGGAGGGGGAAGCCATGAAAAGACATGAACGCTAGCACCCTAGGTGATTGTGAGACAGGACTTGGAGGCGCGGAAAGCCGAGCGGGAGGCCAGGAGGTTATTGGATTGCTCCGTTTGGCTCCAGAAATGACTTTTCCATGACTCCAGGTATGTGATCTTGGCTGAGCCCGGGGATATCCTCTGTTTATGCTCAGGCAAAGACCCGCAGATTTGGCGGCATGGTATTCACCTGATTAAAATGACCTTCTTGTGTAAACTAAGCTGGCGGCTTGAGCGCAGCACGTGCACACACACACACACACACAGAGGAACCTTCCGGGCCCTGAACATTGCATGAACAATTCTGCCTGTGTCACACACACACACACAATACATGCTGAGGGTATTGTGCGTTCATACTGCAGTGAAGCCACATCCCCATGGGAATTCAGATGTAAAGCCCCGTGGAATAATTACGGACACAAATAAAACTATCATCTGTTTGAGTATTACTCTAGAACCAATGCTTTACCGCGTCCTAGATGTTTGTGTGCTTTCCGTGGCGTGTGTGTACACAGTTGTTAAGGCCAGGTGAACAGGATTAAACAGTAATAGGTCAAGGCCCAGGGCAGCGTGCTCATATTTTTTTTTTTTGTCGGGGGCACTCCATCAATCATCTGTCTCCTCGTCATCCCTGCTTGTTCTCATGTTCCCTCTTTTTGTCTCCACCACGCTCCCAACATTCCCATTTTTCAACGGCGTGTCTGTTTTTTATGCGCTGCCGTATCTCCCCCGTCTTTCTCTTCCCCTTTCTCCCGCTTGTCCTCTTTACGTCTGTTTTATGGGATAAGGTCAAGTAGCGTGGATGCACTGATTTCAGCCTTGATTAGAACATAAAACTCAAATCCGACGTCCTCCTGCTTGCTTTCCAGGGCGGGCAACATGTGCTTTTCTCGGGCTCGTGTGTGAGTCGCATGCGGGGACTGTTTCCTGGGGTTTATATATCACTGCTGACAGCTGTCTTATTGTTGTATAATGCAGCTGGTTCTTTTACCTGTGGCCTTCCTTTCCCCCTTGCTCCTGTAAATCCTTCCTCGTCAGAACCGCTGTTAGTCACTTCAAACAAAACTGTCCTGACTGCACCGATCAGGCAAAACATTATGATTTAACATTGTTTAGTGCAAAAAGTTTCAAAAAAGGCAACTGGATTTTTAGAGAAGACATTTCACCACTCATCCGAGTAGCTTCTTCAGTTCTAAGGGACTGTGGTGAGTGGTGAAAAACGTCTTCTCTAACAATCTAGTTGCCTAAAAGTCCAGTTGCCTTTTTTGAAACTTGTTGCATTACCATGACCTGGATGACTGAGACCCTTCACAGAAACATTGTTTAGGTTTCCCTTGTGCCTACTGACTCATCAGAGAATGGACATGGACCTTAGGAGGACGTCCTGTGGTGTCTGGCAACAGGATGTTGTTAGTGGGGGCCTTTGGGTCCTATAGGTTGAGGGGAGGGGGGGCTCTGTGGGTCATGCTTGTTCCAGGCATCCCACAGATACTGGATCAGCAGTTTGGGATCTAGAGAATTTGGAGGCCAGGTCAAGGCCTTGTGCTGTTCTTCATGTTCCTAAACCACATCCCCGCAACTGCATCCTGCTGGGGATCCTGCTGCCATCAAGGAGTGTCATTGCTATGGGGTGGGGGTGCCTGGTCTGGTCTAGGTGGGTGCTACACGTCTAAGTAACATCCACACAAATGCCAGGTCCAAAGGTTTCCCAGCAGAACATTGGATTGTCACAAGATGGTCAATTTCGCTTCTCCTAATGTTGTGGCTGATCTGCTGGTCTGTATAAATCGGCTTAGTTGACCTAGTAATCTTAGCTTAGGTCTTCCTAACTAGAAGAGAACAGTAAAAACACAATCCAGTAGCTTCACCAAACATCTTCTGGAAAACATCACCCTACATTATGCATGTTGAGAACCAGATGCCCTCCGATAAACAGTTTTCTTGTTCTCAGTTCTGACTCTTACTTGCACAGTTTGGCTAAATCGGAGAATCCGTTTGCCAGAAGGAAAAAGAAAACATTTGACAGTCAGGCTGCAGCCAAAATGCACAAAGGTCTAGATGCAGGGCAAAAGCATGAAGCAATGAAATCTTCACATTGATATCTCCTGGCGCTCGCCGGAATGCGCAGCGTGTCAAAGGTGACCGGGGGAAAAATCGTGTGAACCGTGAAGCTTATTTTACTTGTTGCATCTTTGAGGCTGCATGTAGCATATTAGATCCCTTAAACTACACTTGGTTGGCAGTTATTAAAGATGACTGTGTGCTAAAACCCGACAAAAGAAGGCGCATGTTGCCTAAACTTTGATTCGGACTTAACTATAAACACAGAAATAGGAGTAATAGGATTAGCACATGTCTGTAACAGTATGCTGACCTTTCCCGGAGGGACACATCCATATAGAGCACAGTTGCCCCCCCCACCTCCCGCCCAATATCTGACTGTGTGTCAGTTATCTTACTCTTACAAAACCTCACAACAGGTAGTCTGTAGTGCAAAACTGACTCCGGATCAAAGTCAGCGCAGTGCCACCCCCGACCTCGAGTCTGAATCGAGTAGGACGACATGACACTGTCTAAATGTTAGTGTGGGATGTTATGCAACCTACCCTGTGGTCTGTGCATGTGTTAGCCTTCTTATGAAATCAATTTGCACTTAAATTCTTGCATTTAAAATTAAAAATCTGTCGCATTTAGAGGGGGAAAATGATTGCAAACCTGCTGCCCGTTTATTGAACAGTTGGTCTTCTTGGCCGCGCGCAGGGCTGCAGAGGACACTGGGAGGAGTGGGAATGTCAAGACAAAGACTACCAGTAGGGAAGGAATGCCGGTGTCCTGCTGAGCTAATCCTGGCTTGAAGAAAGGAGAAAATGTGGAAAGCGAGGGAGAGAGGGAGGAGACGAAAAAATGGCAAAGGAAGGGTCCCAGGGTCTGGGGAGAAATGGAAAGGATCGCTTGAGAAAAAAAAAAAAAAATCCTCTTCCCATTCACTGGCTTCCCTCTAACAGTCACCTGCTTTCACTCTGTGGCTGTAGGGTGCTCTCTTTTACGCTGGTGGTCCAACTGGTGGCTGTTCAGTTATCGAGGCATTTGGGAGTTAATGAGACAGCTGTACTGTTTGAGAGGTGAAGTCCTTTAGATCAGCTTTGCTCAGTCTGCGTGGCCCGCCGCTCACTTGTCTTTTTACTCCCGAGGGGAGTGAGTAATGCCACTTTCACCCTCGAGGGCCATTTATACTGAAACAAACGCCTACCCCGGCCTGCTTTGTTCACGACTGGATGCATTTTGGATTAGATGAGGCCTTTTATTTTTATATAAAATTAAACCAAGACAGATCCCTTATGCATATTCAGTAGAGTCTGCAGAGATTTTTAAATTATGTCCAAGTCTTGGATGCATCTGTTACTTGAAAAGTCTGTCCCGGAGGGAAGTGTGTTGTTTCCCTCCCTGGATGCCTTTGCCCGTTTTTTGCATGCGGGCACGTCAGGATCTTGGGAATCTGTTTGTAGGCGCTTACATCGGTGTGCTGGCGAGTTATGTTTTCAATCCGAGCATGAGAAGACACGGAGAGAGTCTGAGCCCTTTTGATTTAAAGCAGATCTTCAAAGCCTCTGTATGAATGCCGGAGAGGGCAGCGGCATCAGACTGCTCCCCCACCCACCCCCCAGACAGGAACCAGACTAGTGGGAGCTCAGGGAACACTGACGTAGAGTCAAAATGAGCTAGAAAACCAACGGCATGCCAGCGCAGGGCATGTTTAAATGACGCGGCAAATCTCATTGGACTTTCGGGCGTGTGTTCGTCTCTGAGCAGCTAGCGCGTACGTATTCTTTTGACTTTTTACGCTTATTCTGGAACAAATACGAGCCCCAACTTACAGATA
The DNA here is from genome assembly GCA_005024645.1 of Planiliza haematocheilus. NCBI lineage: Eukaryota > Metazoa > Chordata > Actinopteri > Mugiliformes > Mugilidae > Planiliza > Planiliza haematocheilus. The sequence goes on along the minus strand of SRSE01000293.1, from coordinate 2,094,016 downwards.
CCATGAAATATGGCAATGTCATGGTACATCTACCCGCTCCACATCTAGGAGAAACCAGCATGTTCCCTCAGTGGCTGAATCCAAACCATTTCCTGTCCAGTTTCCTGTGCCAGGCCTCCTGGTTTCGTCCTGTCTGGTCCAAGCTTGAAGCAATTACGAGCGGCTCAAGGGAAATCACCTCCCTTTACTATGTGCTCTGGCTCATTTTTCACAACACCGCCAGCTCTTTTAAAGTGTTGACAGAGACATTAAACACGAAGGCCTCCGTCACCGACGAGCAAGGCGAATTCGGGATGGAGGCGAGTTCGCGCAGGCCGAGAGAGATATTAAGAATGTCCCTTAAAGAAGAGGAACCGGCGGTGAAGTTCAGTTTGAGTAAGCGGTGCCGAGTGTACGTAGGTGTCGTTAACAAGAAATGTAGACATCTTTGCAGAAGACGGATCGGAAAAAATTGCAGTGTCAGTTCTGCGCAGTGTTGATAGAATGCTTCTGGCGCAACCTTAGGTGTGAAAGGCATCCAGTTCAGTACATTACTGTGGAAAAATCATTTCAAAACATTAACTACCATCCCGTGATTTATCTACCCGCTTTTCACTGCAAGTTGAGACGTTTAAAGGGATAAACCGAGAGGAGAAAGTAGAGAAAATGTGATTCATGGGACAGTTCAGTGTTTGTTGTGGTGACTGGTCCAGACAGAGTTCCACAGCAGACGGAAACTGAAGACGGGATTTTTATGATCCCACCACTTTTCACTCCTCGCAGCACATCACACACAAAACGGAGGTCAGCGTTTCCTCGTCCCTCAAGCCTCTGCTTTTCCTCCTTCTCTCATTCTGCTTGTCTCCTTTGATTTGTGCCTTTCTTACCACTCCTCCTCCTCTTGCTTTTTTGGGTCAGGAAGTTGCGCTCACTCAAATCCAGAAGGTTGTATGATATAAAGCCCTCTCCTTCACTTTATATTAAGTTTTTTTTTTTTTTTTTAGAAATCAACGAATCACAGAGATCTCCACGGGGCGAAAAGCCCAAAAGGGGAGGCTAGCACAAAAAGGGAAGAGGGAGGAGGGAGAGGGGGGATGTTGGAGTTTGGGAAATGCTGATGAGACATGGATTTCATTTGAGGTCGCCCGTGTGAGCGGTCCTCCTCCTCCAGGACAGGGGCATTGTTCTGCTCTTTGCCCCCAGCTCAGAGCTCCTGCCATGGGCAAGGCTTGTTAGAGAGACAGCCTCCTGTAGAGGCGGCCGGACAAGGGTTATCAAAGGACAAAGGAGCCTTTTGGTGTGCTGACAGGCGGACAGGTCAGACGCTGGGGTGTGTGTGTCCCCGTCGGCGAGGTGGGGGTTGTGTGGTGTGTGTGTGTGATGATGTGCGGGTTTGTGCTTCGGCACAGGAATCCTTCTGTTGTGTGTTTCTACATGTTTGTTCTCAGCAGTGATTAGAGGGGGCTGTCGATGGGTGCTAGCCGGCCGATTGACTCCCAGGAGACGGACGAGCTGCACGCGTGTTCGTGATCAGAGAACTGTGCCGCGATCAGGACGGACGACGGTAGCAGTAGTAGGAAATGTCAGAGGAGAGCATTGTTTGTTCCACCACCGGCAGCTGAAATAACCTTATGAAGCTGCTACAAAACATCTAAAACCATTCAGTTGAAATGTTTACAGTAGGATTTGTCACTGTACACATATGTCTAACTCCAGAGAAAAGAGAAAAGCAGCTGTATTCGTTCAGCGGGCAGCAACAAAAAACTCCTGTAAAGCATATATTCTTTTCTTTTTGCCGCATCAGTGCACCCAGTACGAGTCTCCATAAGATCCCTGGCCTGTTGATTACCTTCAGCAAAGTCTGACCCCTGTATATCCTCTCAAGTGCAAATAAATCTAGATTAATCGTATTTTTCATGCTGCTTGTGCTTACATCACAACGCTAACTTATCAGCAACCTTTATAATTAGCTATTCAAACATCCAGCAGATACAACGCCACGTTATTATTTGGAACCATGTGTCTGTGTCCACCGAGGAATCATTGGGCCTGTTCAGACCTTAAGATCCGATCACAAGTGACCAACTTTAGGTACGTGTGTTGAGACCTAGCATTAAACATGCGTTTCCAGATCTGATCTCAGTTTCTCCGTATTCAAATAAACTCCCTTATAAACACCTGACTCTGGCTTAAAGGGGAACTACAGTTTTTTTTACAACCTGGACCTTATTTCTGGCATAAAATGCAAGCATTTGTAGTTGTTTGGGAGATATTTAGATCTGTGTATATCCATATAGTGGGAGTGAATGGGGCACCGAAGCGCAGCCTCTAAATAACGTAGTATCTGCTGCAATACTTGTTCATTTCACCAATATTTTGTTATTGTACGCTAGTGCTATTCCCCGTTGAGTCTGGAGTTACCTATTATCATCATCTGGGGTCTGTTAATTGACCTACAAACCCCGGATGATGTCTTCTGACCTGGATGATGTCATCTCCAGGCGCCGTGCACACCCGCGACGGTCGCCTTGTTTACCTGTGATTTGCTGGGTTTTGATTGGTTCATCCACAACCTCAGAATCGGAAAAATGTTCAGCCATGTTGCAAAAAAACTAGTGAAATGAACGAGTTTCGCGGCAGATACGTTCAGATAATATGTTATTTAGAGGCTGCTTTTCGGTGCCCCAGTCACTCCCACTATATGGATATACGCAGATCTACATATCTAATAGTTATATGGGTGAGTAAACAACCATATTTTATGCCAGAAATAAGGCCCAGGTTGCAAAAAAAACAGTAGTTCCCCTTCAAGTCATTACTTATTGATGTTATATGTCATGAGGCAAAACTTTGGTCACACTACCAAAGGAATGCGATCCGATCTCAATTCATTCACACCTGTCTTTTATGTGATCGGATAATCCGGATCGGATCTTAATGCAAGGTCTGTATGGGCCCATTGATGCAGTGTGCTATATGCTTCACCTCTACTCAGATCGTTACCTTTCCAATATATTGTTCAATATGAGCTACTGGACATTTCTTGGCCCAGGAAAATGCTCAAACTTTAACGCCGTCCAAAGACCTTCTCTCGTTTAAATTTCCTTCTCTCTTTCCGCCGTTTTTAATCCGGATCCCACCGCTCCGCACATCCGAGTCCAGCTGCCCGACCCAGCCAAGATGAGCCCCGTTCCAGGAAGTGAACTGACTCTTAGTAATCTAATTTGTTTTTAATCACGAGCGCAGTATTCTTTTAATTTATTTGCGGGCTACATAAACACTGGAATTTCGTTTTTTTAATGCCTCTGTGCGCCTCATTTTGGAGTGCTGCTGCTGCTGCTGCTGCTGCTCCTCCATGGTAAAATGGAGTAAGCATTCCTTTTGCGGTCTTGTAGAGTTTAGGGCGGTTTTTAGGAAAAGATGACAGTTTCTAAACTAGACAGCTTTGATAAATTTCGTATTTAAGTATTCTCTTATTGCTCCTTTGTTTTACAGTTTTTTTTAATGGGGCTGTGTAGCTTCTGGAGTAGTTGTAAAAGTCTGTCATCAGCTTAAGGATCCCTGACAGATTTTCGTATTTCAGAGTCAAACATTTAACTTCTTGTATCATTTGGATCTTAAAAGGTTTTTCCAAGATACTCGAAGATCTTCCATGTTTTGTTTTTTTTTCCATTTTAAATTGCCAGAAAGCCTGGTGTTTGTACTAAATGTCTGAATTAAAGAACATGTGACAGTAATGGGATTATATACGATAATCATGGGTCAGACCCGCAATATGCCTGGCACACTATATGTGACCTAATCCACGAGGCCTTCATGTGCCCCAGTGCTGATTTATGAAACCCTCTGTGCTTCCAGCAGTGGCAGCCTTCGGTGCTGGATGCCGGGGCACCTTGATGGATATGGTATGTTATTGGGGGAGACAGAGGGTGTTGCACCTCCACCCCACTGCAAGCGTGAGTGCTTAAACGTGTATGAAAAGCCATGAGTTTTCCCGCCCCGCCGTATTTCACGCTGCGGTGAAATGGAGCCGATGCCCCGTGTCTGTCTGTAAAGATCCAGCGGGTTTGAGGAAGCTTGATACATTTGATGTTATAATAGCTTCTGCTGGTTTCCATACTGTTATAGTTGTTGTAAAATATCTCAGCCGTGTCGCATATGCTTTCTGTAATCCTTCATTAGCCACTTTAACGTGACACACAACCTAATTTAACTGGACAGTGTTTTTGTCAGTGGTGTTTTCGAATTTGAATTCATTTTCCTCGTCCAGCTGCTTGTAAGGACCAGTGGCTGTTCTGAAAATCTGTCAATGCTTCGATGTGATAGTTTATCAGCAGCCTCGGATCTTCTTTTCCATTGCCTCCATTAGCGTCGCATTTTGGTAATTTAAGCTTTGTGATGCCCTGTTGGTGCCATCAGCAGTTATTCTGATTAATCGCGGCGCTGAGATGTGGGCAGGCTTCATGGTTGCTGCTTTCCTTTAGAAGTTTTTTTTTCCCCAATAATGCAATCCCTCCAAAAAATATCAAAGCCAGCCACGAGTGTATTTGGAGGTTGCGGGTTTGGTTAAGAATCCTGTATGTTTGCAGATGTTTAGTTCAAGGGTGAACGCCTGCCGTGATGTGCGCTGAACTTAAAGCAGAGGTTGAAAGCCTTGTTGTACCAACACTGGGAAAATAATGAACAGAATTGCAACGTGCACAATCAGCCACAACATTATGACCACTGACAGGAGACGTGAATAACATTGAGCATCTTGTGGCAATACAATGTTCTGCTGGGAAACCTTTGGACCTGACATTCATGTGGAGGTTACTTAGACATGTACCACCCACCTAGACCAGACCAGGCTCCCCCACCCCATAGCAATGACACTCCTTGATGGGCACAGGCACGCACACAGAAACTGTTCAGGAACAACTCAAAAAATTCATGAAGAACAGCACAAGGTGTTGACCTGGCCTCCAAATTCTGTAGATCCCAAGCTGATTAAGTATCTGTGGGATCATCCACAGAGCCCCCTCCCTTCAGCGGCCCCCCACTAACAACATTCTGTTGCCAGACACCACAGGACTCCCTCAGAAGACCCATGTCCATTCTCTGAGGAGTCACAACTGCTTTGGAGGCACAAGGGAGACCTACACAATATTAAGAAGGTGGTTTTAATGTTCTGGCTGACTGGTGTGAACTTTTGGCAACTGTTTGATGGCTGTAACATCATATGATTTTCCTCGAGGGCCACAAAGTTCATGGAGAAGGTTTATTTCCTCGAGTTGATGAAACAAAAGGGACCACCCATGGTCGAAACAAACACTCCGTCTATCTCACTCACTCATTTGGGGCCATGCAAAGGATTTTCTCTTTTGGCACGAATGTACACACACACTTCCACCGTGGCGATGATTTAGACAAGCATACATGCTCCGATAAGGTGGACCGTGTCCCATTCGTACACACGGACACATGCAGCATGTCCGTTCACACGTACACACAATACACCAAACCCAAATTCTGTGTCACATACTCAAACATACACCCCATATAAACATTTTGTTCCACGTTTGACTCCTGGTTCCTGGCGACTGCTCGGCTCACCTACTGTTGGCAGACGCACACTGTCGTGGCATGACCCTACATGCAGGCATGCGGTTAGCTTGAGCATTTCAGCTGAAAAGCATTCAACCATCACTAGATTTCGCTTGAGTCTCAAAAAACAAAAAGCTGTTTTTTTTTTTTTTTGGGTGTGTTGTCATTCATTAATCTTGTCGCTGCAACACGCACAAAAAAAAAACACATTAGACCTATGTGCCAAATGTGTGCGTATGTGTGTTTGTGTTTAATGGGATTTTGTTGGACTCGGTCTTGAATGGGAGTGGAATTTACAGGTATTTTCATCATAGATTAATTAACCAGTTATTTTCTCTGGGATCTAATGTTTCTATTTTTATAAAATTCCCTGACATTTTGAAAAGAGAAACGAATCCTCTCCATTGGGAAAAGATTTACAGCACCACTTATAATTTTAGAGTTACAGAGACTTCCAGCATTGCCTTTAAATGCCCGTTCCACAAATGGAAATAAGATTTTCTTGCGTTACTAGTTGATGTGGTTGATTTGACGGTTTCCGTCACAGTGTGTCTGTTAATCTCCTGAAACAGACAATGAAGTGGGCACCTTTTTAAAAAGGTAGCCATCTTCTACAAGAGCCACGATCATCTCAGTGGAGTAGAAGCATCTGTTTTACAGTGACTTTTGTGTGATTGTACTGGAGGTTGGTGTGGCCCATTAGCAAATGCTAATAACGTGGCTTTGTGTTGCATTTGTAACTTGTAGATTTCCTTCAACACTACGCAATAATACCAGTGCATTTCCAGTTAGATTCAGTCATTGAATGTTGAATGTGCTGTGTGTGTTAATTCTGAAAATAATCCAGTAATATTTCCTGGATTAAGTGCGCTGTTAGCATCATTCCTAAATTGGTGTAATTGAGTTGAATAAATTAGTTTGGCCAAATTTAAAGCTGGAAACTGTTTCTAAATTCATAGATTTCATGTTATTTTTTTATTTTTATTTCATGAGAAAATGTTTAAATAGAAAGTTTCAAAGCTTAAAAGCAGAAGTTTGGTAATTATTTAGTGGTAGGTTAATATAAGGATTAATTGACAACTGAGAAATACGCGCTCTCTTGTTGCAGCCCTTGTAGTATTTTTATTCTGTCACACAAACATTTGCTTGACCACACAGTCATTTGTTAATACACAGGATTAGATTACAACCCCTTGTGCCAAGATCCCAAGCAAAACACATTTAGAGGCCCTGTCCAACTGAGAAACTGAGATATGACGATTAACCTACAATCTAAATGAACTAAGCAGCATACAACTTAAACCTTGTGAAATATAATCTAACCAAATGCTGCTGGCTTGTATGGCCCGCTCAGCAGCTAACCAAACAAACCAACCAACATGAAGACATCAGACCCCTGGCATAGTCAACAGCAGTATGCAGCAAGTCTCCTCCTGTGTCCATGTCTGTAGTCATTAGAGATTTGTGGTTTTAGCAGTCACGTGGAGCCGTCGCATCGTCATTCTGACGGTCAGACAAACATTACTGCAACATGTGGACTCCACATGAAGTCATAATACCTTAATATGTTTCTACTCGCCGTCAAATCTCCCTCCTTCCTCCCCCCCCTTTCACCCACTTGCCCTCTTCTTCATCTTCGTTCCAGGTCCCTTTGAGGGTGTTTTTCACAACAGGCCTTATTGACATTGAAACCCCTAATCAGATGCAGGCATCTCTGGCTAACTTAAACCATGAGTGGAAGGAAGGATGAGGAGAAAAATATGGGGGCTTGGCTTCAGTGTTAAAAACAATAAAGAGATTTTCAACACCAGCTGGTTGAGGGTATTCCAAAAAAAATATATAATAATAATACATCCCTGTTGTCAATTGAAGATGCATCTTATTCATGCTTCAGATGGGAAGTTATTGTATCCATCAAGCCGAACATTTGTCAAGGCCTGGAGAGAGAAATGTCAAACTGTCATGGGGAGAAAGAGAGGACAAGGTTTTTCAGGATACAAAATACTTAGCTAACTGGCAGGTGCTTCACATGTGGCTAAAAGCTTTTCTCATTCTTTCTTACTCAAAAGCAATAATTAAACTTGATCGCATGTCGTGACACCAGTCCCTTGTTTTTACCATTTTGGGAATGTCTACAAAGTAGTGGAGTTAACCCATTATAAGCAGCATCCCATGTAGCTCCAGCCTGCTTTATGCTAATTTTTCTCATTTCCCCGATTAATTTTCTATTTATTTGACCCAGTGTTTGAGATGTGACTATCTTTAGACTGAGCTTTGCTTTAAACCTCAATGAATGCATATCATAAAATGGTAACAAATGGCAATGACACCTAAAAGGTACTTAAGATACTCAAGTCATTAGCTGAAAAACCGGTCTATCGGCAACGGGTACCATGTTGATTGTGTCACGGTCGGCCATGCATGCCTGCAATCTGCGTGTTGCAGATTTTTTAACCCTAACCATGTCAAATTTGTAACTTTGTTGAGTTGGCAAGACCTGTCGATAGAAGCAGTAACCGCAAAGTCAGTTTAATTCCACCAGTCACAGACATTATTGTGGTTTATATAAAAGTCAGGCAGTAATTGACTCTTTTTTTCCATCATTCTATGCCATGATCTGATATTAATGCTGGAAACAAAGATGTGCAGCCTCATCTATTGCAGCTTCTCATCTAACAGCTCACCGTGGCTGCTCCTTCTTGTCCCATTGCCTTCTGCAACTATCTTGTTTTGTTGTTGGGCTTTTCGTGGAGAGTGCAGAGTTCACTGACAAACACATTTCATTTGCCGTAATTAGTAAAAGTCATGTGAAGCTTTGACGATTAAATGCTTCTAATGAGAAGCTCTAGCGGTAGGAAATTAGCAGTTTGCATTAGCTGCAGTGTTCTCTGCATTTTTGTGCACTCATATCCAGACATTAACTGTAACTTAAAATATGATCATTTAACAACCCATATAACTTTGGTCTCATCTGGAGTCGTTCAGAAGATATTTAAATCCAGCGGAGTGTTGTTTCTATTCATATAGTGGGAGTGAATGGGGCACCAAAACAAAGCCTCTAAATAACACATTATCTGCTACGAAACTCATTAATTTCACCAATATTTAGTTATGATACGCTAGTGCTATTCCCCGTTGTTTATAATGGACGTCCTTACCGCGTAGAGCCAGAGTATACAGATGAAGAGCTTGTTGAAAGGAGGATGCGGCGGCAGAGAGACTAACAGCTGACCAAAGAACAACAAACTGCGAATAGATAACAGGTAACTCCGGACTCAGCGGGGAATAGCACTAGCGTATCACGACAAAATATTGGTGAAATGAATGAGTTTCGTAGCAGATAATGAACCTGCGCCTAATCCAAATCTGGCCATGAGTTTCATGGCAGATAATGTGTTCTTTAGAGGCTATCTTTCGGTGCCCCAGTCACTCCCATTATATGGATATACACAGCGCTCTGCTGGATCTAAATATTGTCCAAAAGACACCAAATGACGTTTTTTATGCCAGAAATAAGGTCCAGGTTGTGAAAAATGCTAATTCCCCTTTAATGCTCAGTACTTAATAGCACCTTCCCAGGAGTTTCACTTTCTGCCCGTAGTTCATCTTTCACAATGCAGGAAAACTAATGAGCAAAAGCAGAAGCAAAGAGAGACATGGCCCGGCCAAAAAATACACAAAGCAAGTATTTGAACACTGCATTGTGTAGCGCGTTAAGGGTGTTAAACCCTTTCCACCGTTTTTCCTACCGTTCTGGCGGCGGGTATAAATTGCGTTACATCACAGCATAGGTTGAGTCATAAGACGCAGTCGTGGCCTGAGACTTGCCATTGTGAAGAAGCCCGGCGGTGAGACATTTCTCCGGGGGCGGTAGACGCACCAAGCGCAGATCCAATCTAAGCTCCCTCTGTTTGGTTTCGCATCGTCTCAGTTTATTGACATTGCTGTGCGCGCCTTATACAGAGCAGTGTGCTGCACAGACAGACACACACACACTGCTGTTTTTGTTGGACTCAGGAGTCTGAGACCTGCAGTGTGTCATTGGGACCGTAGGGAGAGGCAACGAGAGAGAGAGACCAGGTGCATTGTGTCCCTGTATGTTTGTGTGGTAGAGAGAGGTAGACAGAGAGAGATAGGCCCAGTCCCATATTCCCAGTCCTGTCTCGGTCAGAGAGCATACCGAGGTCTACCATACAGTCTTGCCATTCTTTAACTCGCTTGTTGGCCAGAGCTGCAGAAAATAAGGTCGCCATTAATTTACCATCACAACATTCTGGTTTACTTCACTCTCGGCTTAGTCCAGGAGACTCGGGCCTGCAGGACAAACGCACTGCAGGACAAACGTGTTGAAGGACATTTAGTCAGAAGAGTGTGTTTTCTCTCTTCATGATGGGACAGAAGAATGTGATTGACGTCAGTATCCCATGAACACATGGGGTGCATCTTAGTCCGCTTTGACTTAAACAAAGCCTCAGCCTTTTGCAGGGGAAAGCGGCCTCACTCGCATAAACCACACATGACCACATTTACAAGCCACTTCCAAATGGGTTCGCATTCTCCCCAAATTAGACACTCCGCTATTCACTACACTTACAAGCAGTTGTTTCTTTAACAAACAACCTTTTTTTTTCATTTTTTTTATGTTATTTATCTGGGGTTAAGAATTCCCCCCAGCGTTGAGATGATCGCTGCGATGGTATGTAGCGGCAGTCAAAGTATGTTTTAGAAACCACACGAACACAAATTCCGCATGGACACATTCGCAAGCTGTGATTAAAAAACACAAGCCCCGTCCAAAAAAAACGCACTTTCGCTTAACTCCTGTGTGAACGCGTCGCGAGCTCGGCAGCGGGCTAAATGACAGGGTGGCAGCGCGGGATGACAGCGGGCCATTTGATGGATGGGTTGTTAATGAGAGGAGAGCGGGACTAACGCTGGGGAACTAACCTCTAATGCCAGGCTCGCATGAGAGAGCAGAAATCCAAGAGGCCGCCCCATGGCTGTGGGAACGTAGCCGTGCAGAAATTTTATACAGAGGGACATTACTGCTTCATGAATGAACTTATAAAGTGTTTTCCTGTAGTAAATGAAGGGGATGTTTTTTGTTAAAACCCTTTTTTGATTCCTTTTCTTAAGCAGAATATATATAAAATCATAAGTAATATATACAGTTGATAAATGGAAGCAAACTTTAAGTTAAACCCTTAACGCCTGAATTGATTTTTCAGTTATATAAAGAAAATAATTATTTGTGTTTTTGATTACCACTCCAACCAGTCCTATGAGAAACTGGTGCTTGAATGTGCACAAACTGACATTGGAGTATTACGTGTGTTTTATCGGAATTTTATCGCAGAAACAGTGTGTCGCAAATTCGTAACACTAGGCTTGAAACGGTTAAGGTTTGTGAAAATCGGCTTGTGCAAATATAGCAGCCAAATGTTTCAGTTTCAACCTCATATGCAAGAACGCGCACCAGCGTTTTTATACTTAACATTTACGAAATGAATTAAGGTCTGAGCTCCATTTCAAAGATGGCGTCTGAGTGTAGCCCGTGAACGCTGCACATTAGCATCCGTCTTCAGTCGAACCGGCCGAGAGCATGCACTTCTAATTTTCTTTTCTTAAACTGATTTTTTTTTTTCAAAGTTTGCATGCTCAGAAAATGTTTTGCAGTTCCTCCTTTTCCAATGATTATGTATTGGAAAATGCTTTGCGGACCAGTGTGCAGAGCTTGCAGTAACAGGGTTCGGCCACTATGCCAAAATGGCAGTAGCCTTGACGTTGAATTTTATCTTAAAGAAAAGCAGATATTTTCATAATGAATTTGGCCACATTTGTTAGTAATTAAAACTAAGTGCATAAACAGTCTGCTTCCCTGCTCCTTTCCCGCTCCTTATAGATGAGGGTTTGTATTAAATAGTGTTGTTTGAAACCAGGGATTTCAGGGGGGCTGCACTTGGCCACGGGCCTACCTGCTTTTGGGTCCCTTTCCTCACATGACAAGTGAAGAAATATGCTTTCATGGTTCTGGATCGGAGGCGAGCGACTAAGTGTCTCCTCTTGGTCTCAAGCTGAAAAAAAAAAAAACCTAACAGCCCTCATATTAAAGGATAAAAGCTGTGTTTTAGCATAGTGAGAGGCTGGCTGGGGCTCAACAGTACTAACCACGTTTCGATAGAAGCGCTTAATCTCCTTAAGAACTGTAAGAGATCAGCACTGTATTAAAAGATATTCTGTATTACTGGAACGGATTACCTTGCGCTGTGGCTTTTCAAGGTGCGACCTCTTAATATTGAAATTAGACCGCGAAAAATTGCAATATTATGACTTTGTCAGCACATTTCTGATTAAATATATTCCGTTTATTACTAATTTGGACATATATTTCATTCACTTGCCTGTCATCTGCCTGTTGCGTCTCTCTTAGCGGCCCCATGGTTGCCCTTACTTCACCCCTTCTCTCACTTTTCCAGTTCCCCAATAAATAGCATGAAAAAGACTTTTGGCAACGTTTCCTGGACCCAGTTCCTCTCACTGTATAATATGAAATCGTAAAATGTAGAGACGTGATCAACTTTGTGTTTTTTGTTTTTTTGCAGCGGAAAATAATTCAGTCCCAAGATACGGCCTCAGCGGCCTTAATGGATTCCATATCGTTTTTTTTTATGCGAGTTGTGCAGTGTGGCACGAAACAACACAGATGTTCAACGCAGGACAGAGGAGGCCTGTGGGGGGACGGGGCGGCTTTTGCGGCGTTTGCGGCGGGCGGCGTTGACAGGGGTGTCATCTGTCCTCCCGCCCTCTGCAGGCCTCCCCCCGGCTGTTGGTCACAAACGCATGCGTTGTCCAACAGAAGCCCCATAAAGGGCGGGCGGCCGCTATCTGTCAGCGAAAATGTCTATTAAAAGCAAATCCAAATTGTTATTCTGCCGCAGAAATGTTCCGTGGAGGAAAATACGCGGGCGAGCTGCAGAAATGTGGGGCTGCGTGTTCGATCGGTCGATTCCCGGAAAGAATGTGTGGGCAGATATTGTGGAGCAATCAGAAAAAATAATAATCTTGACTAAAACTTGGATGTGCTGTGGCTAATTTATTTTTTTATATATTAAATACGCTTTCAAAATGAATCACATCAAGCAGTATGTAAAGGTTTAACTTCCTCCCGACACCTCCAGTGACAGATTAAAGGTACGGGACAAACTTTGACAGACGGTAAGTAGCGGCAGAGCAGATGCAGGATATTTATCTTCTCACTTTGTGGCCTGGACCTTGTATTTGCTTGTCATTACCGGACCTGAACTCCACAAAGTCTTCATTCATGCTCGCCGTTCCTCAGCGCGCCGCGCCGTTACCTCCCTGCGCCGCCACCTTCCTTAAAGCCACAACTCCAAAAACCGCCCAGCCCTGAGGGAATTAGCCTTTTTAGCTCATCCGCTTGTTTTCCGTGGGAATAGATTATGAGGATTGCCTGTCCTTAATCCCAGAAAAAACGTTTTAAACAGGATTTATTTTAATTTATAAGCCTATTTTAAAGTCAGAGAGGGTGGAGGGAACAGACACTGGATAGCGTTTATATCCAAAACACTTGTTCTTCTGTACCCTTGCGACAGATGACAAATTAAGTTCTCCTGGTTTTTTTTTTGGTTTTTTTTGCCTAATGGCTTTTCCAGCTCCAGAAAAAGCCAGCCCCCCGAAACCATCCATCTTTTTATCTGCTCTCTTTTATTTTTCTTGCACAAAGTTTGCGTCCATCGCTGACTCCCATCCCTCCGTCCCACTCTCTCTTTTTTTCAACTGATGGTGTACATAACAGCTGTCATTAATGAGGCTAAATCTGGCAGCGGGCTGGCGTTCTCAGCAACCGCCTGTTGGCAGGGAGAGTAAAAGTAAGAGTATCTAGTTAGCATGTCAGATTTAAAGTGCTGAAAACGGGATGGCGTAGAAATAGCGCCCTCAATGAAACTCAACCCACTTCATACAAATACAAATAGGCCAAACCCACAGTCGTGCATATCGAGTGGTCGGGACTGAGTTTGTTTGTGGGTTGGTGAAAAGCGTGTGAAGTGCATGTGTGTGTGAGTGTGTGAGTGTGTGTGCTTGCAGGCCTGCGTGCTGACTTGCATCATGTGTGACCCACATTCCTCTACGGGTGACTCATTCACACGCAGCGGCGTTTAGCAGAGTTAGCGCAGATGCAATACTTCGGCACTTAATGATTCACACGAGTAAAACTAACATTTGAAGAGCTGTTTAAGTATATTAAAATACCACTAAATGGCGTCTGTGTCCTGTTGCTGTGTGTGCTGAGGGGCCCACGCACGGGACGCCAATAGCTCCAAGCCAAAGGATTTGTGTTGGGGCCTCAAGTCATTTAATTCACTTCAGCCATTATCTTACATTTACTGTCTCTGTGCATGGATGGTAGAAGGAGAGACATGAACACATTTGAACAATTGTTAGGGGGTAGAGGTGGTAGGTGCAAGTGTCGGCTCGTCTATGTGCTGAATGGTGATAATATGGAGAAACGACGATAAATGAATCTTTCCTTTCTTGCAAAAACAGTGGAATTGATGTTTAATCTTTATTTTATCAATGTATATCGGTTTATAGAGTGTGTTATTCTATCTACTATTCAGGAGGATCCAGCTATCATAGAACGTAGACTGTATAATAAGATGATCGGCAAAATTCTCTAACTTTAGCGCCTCTAAAGTGAAGCCAAGTAGAGCTCCCCCTGGTGGCTGGCTGCAATATAGCCCACAAGCTCCGCCTCCTCCAGGTTAGTGGGTGGGACTTGGGCCAAACTAAAACATACAGTACATGATATAAAAAAAAATGTTCATATGTTCTCTCATTTTAGGTAGTTAATACAATGCTGATGCAGGTTCAAGTGTAAATTTGATAAGTTTCGTTTTAGTTATTTAACGCTATAGAAACAGGTCGTGTGTAATTCATTGTGCTTTGTTACTGGTGGAGGTAGAGCAGAGCTTTGTGTTAATCAAATGAAAACTCGTTATACCTGGAAAAGTAGCGGCGGTTTGGCCAATGCAAGGTACTGGGGACGCATTGTCCATATTTATATACAGTCTATGTCAGAGACCAACACCGATGGTAATCACTGAAGAATACTTTTAACTATGATTGCTTTTCATTTGCCAGATTCTGTACAAACACAATGTAGCCACAAACAGTGGCGCCTTTACAGGACCTCACATGAAACAGGAAATGAGAGACCGAGCTCCAAAACTGAATGAAATGCAGTAATGTGAAGCTCACACTTAGGAGCAATAATTTATGCCTTCGGTTTGTTTACTGCTGCAACTAATTCCCTTTCCTTTTCAATCATCAACTCGCAGTGGTTCAAACAGGCAGACGGCCCATTGCCTTGACCCTGCCAGGTCATGGGCCAGTAGCACTGGGAGACTAATGAGCTTTCAGTCACCCATCCCGGAGTCGGTATGGCAATCAATTAGAGTTCACAACAAGCCACCCTGAGCTGCTGCCTGCCAATTAAAGAGCTGCGTACACACACAGCTGCACACATGGAACATTCCACAGGCAGGTGGCAAGAGGAGGACTGTGTGGCGAACGCGCCGCGTCTCGGTCAAGGCCAGCTGAGCCGGTAGGGAGTTGCAGTGTGGGTGTATCTGGGCGCGGTGTTAAGTGAGACGTGCTGTAAATGGTTGCAGTGTCTCAACCCTCTCGGTCGTTTTCCCTCTCTTAAAGATTTGTGTCCATGTCAGGTCCTTCTGAAACGGTGGCTAAAAATGTTTTAGTAGCTGTTTTCCGCTCCACTGGATTGCTCAACTTGTTTAAAGCTGCAGTGCAACATTTTTTTATTTTTTTGTTGCCCTTAGGGGGCTTCAGTATTTGCATACTTTATAATATAATCCCAAACCAAACTTGAATGCCTCTACCTAAGAGTGTTATGTTCAGTTTACCCGAAGATGAATTGACTTAAAGGATTTGATAACACAAAGTAGCTCGTAGCCAGTAGTTCAAAAATAATTAAATGAAATGTTTGTTCAGACCCACCGGAGAGAGTGCAGAGCTCACATGAATCAGTCAGTTAGTCGCTAATTTCCATTTGCTTGGGGCTGAATGATCTGACATAAGATATGGCGGTAAATCAAATGTAACTTGATTAGCCAAAGATACTTAACTGTTGGGTGAACTCTGGTTGGATATAATTAGGCCTTTACACCGATCAGCCACAACATTAAAACCACTGACAGGAGAAGTGAATAACATTGATCATCTTGTGACAGTCCAATGTTCTGCTGGGAAACTTTTGGACCTGGCATTCATTCATGTGGATGTTACTTAGACATGTAGCACCCACCTAGACCAGACCAGGCACCCCCACCCCATAGCAATGACACTCCTTGATGGCAGCAGCCATCCCCAGCAGGATGACATGGCCTCCGAACTCACTAGATATCAAACTGATCAAGTATCTGTAGGATGATCCACAGAGGCTCCTCCCCTCAACCCATAGGACCGCCACAATATTAGAAAGGTGGTCATAATGTTATGTTAAAGACCCAAAATGTTTGTTAGGAGACCTTTAATCACTGGTCAATTCAACAGGCTGATAGTTCCATGCTCTAAAAGAACATTTTCATTTTTAATTTTTATTACTAAGATGATATTTTTCAATCAAATGTGACAGACCTTGCTCATTGTTCTGCTGTGAAGTCAGTCGTGACGTTCTTATTTGAAGGTGCGCCTCTTTTTCCACATCTGCCTTTGAAACCCGACCCTCCTTCAGGCGGATGTGGCGAGTAGTAAACTTTTACTAAACATGTGGGATTGTGGCCGTGCCGTGCGACGCTAGCGTAAGGTAAAGCGCTGAAGAGAAGAAAATCACAAAGGAAAGAAGTAGATTTTATTTAGCCGTGCTCGAAGGAAGCTGTCTGGGGCAGGCAAAAAAAAAATAGACAGTAATTGCGGCATGAATAGAATCACAGGAATCCCACGCACACACGCACACACATAACAGACCATCGTGGCCTGTGCTGTCATCCAGGAACCATCCGTGACATCCAGGCACTCCACGCCTCCCTTGGCATCTCTTTACCTGCTTATCTCGATGCGATGTCAAATCACCATTCATCAACGTGGGCTTAAGACAGCTAGGCTGAA
Organism: Planiliza haematocheilus; assembly: GCA_005024645.1. Taxonomy (NCBI): domain Eukaryota; kingdom Metazoa; phylum Chordata; class Actinopteri; order Mugiliformes; family Mugilidae; genus Planiliza; species Planiliza haematocheilus. Next base: position 2,077,303 of record SRSE01000293.1, on the reverse strand, counting down.
CGCAGCCCACACATCATCTGGAGGGCGGAGTGGGACGGGATGGATTGTGGGTAATCAGAGCAGGCCCCGAGACGGAGGCCGAGGATGCGCGGGAAAGGAATGCACGAGGGGAGGGAGGGAGGGATGAAAAGAAAAAAAGGGAAAAAGGCCTGTCAGGGATAATGGAGTAGCAGCATTTATCAGTCTCTGGATCTACATGTGGGAAGGAGCGAAGGAGGGACGGAGAGGGAGGGAGGACAGGACGGTGAGATGGATACAGGGAGAGAGAGAGAGAGAGAGCGAGGGAGGGCACCCAATATGATGGGTGAGCGAGCGAGGCAACACAGAGGTCAGGGTTCGCCGCGTCGAGCCGTTTCTCAGCTTCAACCAGCCAAAGAAAACCCGGGCTGCATCTGTGAAGGCTGGCTGTCCAAAAAAATGTCCCCTGTCATAAATGATTAGCCTGCTGAGTATTTGATTGCATTCATCATTTTGGTGTATTTACTTTGGTGCAAAGCTCTGGCAATTACTTATATTGTCCAACAGCCTGAAACTTAAACTTTGGAACCATTGATCAATCTGACAAACATTTTCTTGAGTGCATTAACTGCTGAGTTTATAAAAATCCTCCATCCTGTAGTGTAATCTAAATATTCGCTATCTAAAGAAGCTGGATCCATCACATGTTCTTTCAATTTTCATAGAACTAGACTTAAATAATGAATTCCGTCTTTGTTTTACATCTAAATGTGGTTAATTAATTAATATTGAAATTCACGGAGTTGCTCAGTAGAGCGAGGCTGTTAATTTCAGATTTTAAAAGCTAGTAGTTAGCTAATTTATGTCATTTATTTATCACGTAAGGTTAATTTACCAGTGATAGTTTAAAAAAAAAACACAGCGCTCAGTTTGACAGTAATAATTTGACATCTGGTTAGTCGTAATTAACCCCGGCTGAGCGGACAGGGCAGATGGTTAACGTTCACTGAATTTAAAAAAAGAAAAAGAAAAAGAAAAATGCTGCATGGAAGCATTAAATTTAAGTGGCTAGAAACGAGGCACTAATATGGCTTCTGGCATCTGAAAACAAAAGGAATGAACGCAGATGAGCACCGTTTGTGAGCGGGGGTGGGGGGTGAGGCGATGATGATAGATTCGGTGGTCGGAGAGGAGAGAGACAGACGCACGGAGAGACAGTGCAGGAATGCGGATGAATGGACGGGCGGGCGGAGAAGGGAGTGAGGGGTGCTGAGTGTGTCGGGAGTGTGTTTTCCCAGACCTTTCGGTGTCCCCTCTGCTCGACCCCGTTTTACGGCTCTTTTACGGCCCCTTGCATACTGTAGCCGTCCAGATTCTCCTCTCCGGGCCTCTGCTCACCTCGTCAACCCCAGCTCCAAAGCCTCAAGCAGGGTCAACCGGCCTCTAACACTCTGGCCCCCCACCTCCACCTCCACCACCACCATCCTGATTCCTCTCTAATTGACTCCAGATCAAATATGTCTTCCCTCGCTTTTCCCCCATTATTTCACACAAGCAGCATCTGTGGTGGACTTTTTCGCACAGTGACTTCATCAAGGCTCAGACCATTTTAAAAAGAGAGAGAGAGAGCAGGTGTTTCTCATATTTTGTCCATTGCTGTGAATGAATTGCTCAGCTCACACTTTTATAATTAAATACTTTTTGGACTTAACCTCTTTTGTGCAGTTGGGATTACAGCCTCGTTCGTTACTAGACATTTTTTGGCTCGTGAGATTCAGTTATGAAAAGCACTTGTTAAGAACTGCACTCATGGGATGCTTGGGATGCTTGTTATTTACGCAAACCTTTCATTTTCTTGTTACTTTGCGCCGCTGTCCAGGTAAAGTCAGGTGGAGGTGGAAGATTTAACCTGTGTCTTATAAAAAATGCATGATCACCTATAAAAAGGATACACTCTAATTTATAGTAACCAACAGTATGTTAAAAAGAGTAAATGGACTAGCCTCAATGTGAAATGTGTTGACAATACATTGGGGTTCAAAGGAATCTTATGGATTCGAGAAGAAAGTCCTTGAACACCAGTGTATTTTAAGTAAAATATCTGTGGCCCGATAGCCAGCCCGACTTCCCCCACCCACAAAATGTTTGTGTTATGAGGCTGGTCCGTTGTCGCTACATTAGGAGGTGATTATCTCCCAGCACCAGGCCAATCAAATATCAAATAATTTGGGTGGGCTTTCTGCAACAATGGACAGAATGGTAAACACAGATTAGTCGTACGTTTAAATACGATTATGCCGTAACTTACGCAAGTAGCCTAGGCCAGTGCAAACCATTTATACTTGTGCGCTCGTCAGTCTGGCTCTGTAAGCAACGGCGACTGAAACTTTGAAATTTAGCCAAAATTTTGCTGAGATCTTTCTTTGGCGTTTTCCATCTTTATTGATCAAAAAGAATCAATTTGAGAATCTAATATGGAGAAGCAGCCAGAAAGGCACAAGTGGACCAATCACAGCTCTTGTGCTTCGTGTTGCCGCAACATATAGTTACATTTTTAGGGAGGTGCACGTCAGGCTACGGCATTAGGGTGTAGCTACTACGTCAAATTGACGCAGATGCACAAACTGCTAACAACCTGAGTGCCATGGAGTTGAATTTGCTCACAAAAAATGCCTCTGATTGGTTGAAATTAGAGGATGGGTATTCTTTTCTCTTTATTGGTTGTACCATGCACATAATGAGATCCAAATGGTATGTTACATTGAGTTAGGCCATGCTAGGCCAATCTATACCTAGATGTACGTACGTTTGGAGCGACGCCACCTCCTCAGAAGTGGCGACATGTTTTGGTAGCACAGACTTTAACAACTGTGATTGAGCTAAATTGTTTTTTCTGCGTTTCCAGTCCAACCTGGACAAACACAGAACATTCTGCCTCGTTTGATTCAACGGTTGTCCACACAGTCGACTGCTTCTTCTCTTGTGTCTGCATTGCGTTGATTCAAATAAAAGCAACAGTTGTTAGCTCCAACTTCAAAATGAAGGCTCTGCATGGATCCACTGAAGACGTATAATGCAAGCTTAACGCTACTAACATTATTTTCTTATATTCCTTTTCTCCTTGTACACTGTAGTTTCCCCAGCCTGAACTCTGCACTCACTCACTCACTGGAGATAATTTATGATTTTCCTTCTCCCCTCAGCTCACAGTTAGATTGAGCAGACCTGAATCTGGAACAGTCAGTCAGAGTTTTCTTTTTCAAACGCCTCAAGATTCGAGCGTTGATAAATCTAGGTGCTCAAAGCCTAATTTGATCCAGCGCAGGCCAGCGGGACCGTCCAGCCCCGCGGACGTTCGTGTGTAAGTGGCGAATGTGTCAGAATCCGCCTGCCTTTATCCCTGCCGTTTGTCAGACTGAGCGCGGAGAATTCCCCGCGCTCCATTTTAACTTACGGCCTGCACATTTCGGCCCTGTGGACTCCGCAGCGGTCGCCAATGCACTCAGAAAGCAAAGTGACCTAGTCCACGCAGAGGAGGTGTGTCTTTTTCTGAGAACTCTTTGTGCAGTGTACGTTAAAACGGAAACAAATAATTCACATCTATAACTTCTCCCAGGCGACGGTGGTTGTGCAAAAGGCACCTAAAGCCAGGCTTCTCCTCTTTCACATTTAATAAGGTGAAAAGTGTTGGGGAGGAAAAAGCTTTATGTTCTCTAACATCATGATTACCGTTCTGAAAATATGGAGTACACACTGGATAGTAAATTACACTAACATGGGGACACCGTCCTCTTAAATCACTTCGGTCTACGTGAGTGCATCCTCGGCCCAGCTTTCTGAGCGGCTGTAGAATTTCCCCTCCGCAAACAGGAACTCTGGGAACGAAACGACAAATACACAGCTCAGCGGGGCGATAACTCATAGCGAACACGTGAGAAACGGGGACACATAAGGATCTTCTTAGTTACACTGCATATATATATATATATATATATATAAGCATGTGCACAGGAAGTATGCACGTACAGTATGAACCTCGACATAATGCATTTACATGTGCACCCTGTGTGCAGCCTCTGTTCATGCGAGCTAAATTTGCAGGTCACGTTCGCCTTTTAAAAGTTGCAGAAGTGCCGCACGCACTCTGTGAAGGAAGTTATGGGAATAATTCAGTTGCGAAGTAAATGAATCAGTAAAGCCGAAGGGGGAGAAAGGATGCCCGTGTTTAGGTCTGCTTATTTCATCAGCGTTCGGTAATTGCCCTCCTCAGAAGTTCAAGCCGCTCACGCTGTCATGTTAGCGCTCCTTACGCAGCTTTCCCTTTGCTTGTCTTTTTTTTTTTTTTTGTCGAACTCCTCAGATCCGCTCTACCTCTCTCTTCATCTTCCCTTTGCCTCAGACTTCTCGAAACCAGTGAACTGCTGCTGACCTTCACGGTCATGTCAGTGATTAATGTAGCCCTTCTGTGCAGCTCCCCATCCCATTCAGAAAAAAGAAAAAGAAAAAAATCCCCACTGTTAATGGAGAGGGGGATCATAGTCTGATAGTTTGCCCCACACCCGCTGAGAGATACGTGAGGGAAAAGAGATAAGATTTGCTTTCTTTTACAGCCTGTTTGCTGCTGTCATTCAAACACTCGAACGCACACTTAGCATGTGAAGTGAATGCGTTTTAGCCACAAAATGCTGCAAAACTTTAATTGGGTTTTTCCTCGCGATCATCCGGACAAGCTTAAACTGCAATACCTGCAGGTTGACATCAGCTTTTTAAATAAACCAATCTGAACACGCACGTCTCGGCATCATCCAGCCCTTCGCTTGCACTCGCTTCTCTTTTCCCTCCTACTATATTTGGAGTTAAAGATTGCCAGACCACCCGTTGGCTCGACTTCAGACGTGGAGACGCAGGCTGGCAGCGTTGGAGCACGTCGGCGCATTTGCCGCAATCAGAACTCAAAAAGGTTACGTGCAATTATTAATTATCTGTCTCCAAAGAGAGAGAAGTATATTTTCAATTCTGTTCAGTTTAAGTGAGGTACTTTGGAACAAAGCGATCAGTATTTCACCTCTGATGTTATTTAGCACCATGTGTTCCCTTTTGATAATTGTGCCCAATAAAAGTATTTTGAATTAGGGTTTGCTTCTAAATATAGTTTAGAAACTATGCGGATCCTGCAAGATGCAAACTGGGAACTTTCTTCTCTCAAACGCAACACGTGTATTGTGTGTTTGCCCCATTTGTCCAGATGTGAGGTTCCTAATTTTTGCCAAATATTAAAAGATTTTTTTATTCTACTTTTACTCACTTAAACAAAGATAAATGTCCAAAAACATCCACAGCCAGTCACTCCTTTTTCTCCCTCTCCCACTAATCCAAACTTCATAAAAGTGCAAAGCAGAGCCGTGTGCTCTGCTGCAACACTTTTAACCTGAAAAGATCCTCAGCTGTCAGTGGACGGACGAGCCGCCTCGGGCCCCGAACAGGAGACACAGAGAAGCAGGAAGTCGTCTTTTAACATTTCGTCCACCTTTGGCAATTTGTACGCCCGGCTAACCTGCTGAGATCTTCCCCTCGGGCCAGGTGATCGAGTCTCCCTCCCCCACCTCGAACAGGAGATGCCGATGAGTTTGTGAATGAGGACTGTCTGTGTGTGAATGGGGACTGTTTGTTGTTTGGGACGGACACATCCTCAGGGGGAGAAGACGGAGATAGACAAAGTAGACCAGGGAAGAGCTTTAGGGACAAAAGAGAGGTTAAAGGTGAATTAACGTGCCAAGGAATATGGGAGATAACCAGCTAGTTGAGTGTCATCTGTGTCTGTTTGCGGTTTCAAAAATGTTCAGTGCTCAATTTAGGAAATTGAATAGAATAAAACCAGTGGATGGGAATGGTGCGTTACTGTTAGAGCCACAGCAATAAGAGGCATAATTCACAGATGAGCACTTTGAGTAGCCCTGAACTGCTCCCATCTGCTTTATCTGCGGCGTTGCACGCGCGTATAGTCCGCAACAAAAAGATAAAGTTAACCGTCGTAGAGATTCATCTTAATATAACAGCCATATTGTTGCAGTCACGGTATCCTCCCATATGCTATCCCCAAAAACCACTTCATCAGCCTACGGTCACAATGGAATTAAACTGAGTACTTTTACAGCTGCACAGCTTGAAGGCGACCCGGAGGGTTTCGCAGCGCAAAGTGAGTGTAAATGGATTTTGCAGTGTAACGGACGGAGGGAGCAGGATTCTTGAACACTTTGCACACGGAGGGCGATGCACGGCTTGTCGCGTCCTGCATGTGCACGCACACAGCATATTCGCGTATATATACAGACATGAAAGCATGCACATACAGTCACACTCGCGTATGTAACCTCCACCTCCACCTCCATCGCTCAGCCCCTCTACTCCATCTCTCTGTATCTGTCACCACTTGAGGATTATACAGCGGGATACCTTACACCGCTGTTGCAAAGAAATGTAGCCTGGAAAAGCTCTCCTCTGAGCGAAAACACAATCATTTATCTCCCTCCGTCCACTCCGCTCCCTTGTTGCACGCGCGCTCTTCCATTTCCACCTTTTTTTTTTTTGGTCTCCACCCTTTCTCCTCTCTTTACCAGATTTTCTCGAGGGCACCGAAGCTGGAACGCCACAGAGGGGAACGCTTCTCGTCCTTTTTTGTTTTGTTTTCCTCTTATTCACTTACATGGCCGTTTGGGAATTCTTACGTTTTGATTAATTTAATTTCACAGCTCTAGTAAATTTGGTTTTGTCATAATAAAAGAGGCATTTGCAACGAAAACCAGCCATATCCAATTTTTGCGCGGTCAAATAACGTAGTAAACGCTAGCGTAAAACGTGGACAAAAGATTTTCATTCTCCTCGAGGCCCAGAGAAATAAAGCAGCTCTTCATCACTCTTTTATTAAGCCTTTATTAATTTAGCCAGGGCACATTTGCAGAATATCTGGAATTATTATTTTTTTTTTCATAATGCTTTTGGTTTGGAAAGCTCCTTCGTAAAAGATCTAGCAACTTTACTCAATTCCCCGTAAAAATAATTTCAAGTTAAAAGTGATAGTTTTACCAGGTGAGCTTTCAAGTCTTCAGATTCATAGGCTTTTTAGCAAGACTTGACTGTTAAAGCTGCAGGAAAAGTGCAATAAAATGCATGGAAAATAAAACTAATAACATAAAAGCGGTTACTATAAAAGGTAATCTGAGTACTCCAGATACCAGAGATGTGCTGTTCTTTTAAGCCCATGCGATTTTTTTCTCTTTCTAACCACTTAAATAAAAAAGAACTCCAACATTATTCAGGAAAACCGGAATATGTTCTTTGCCGAGGGCGTTTGAAGCTCCTCCACTTCACTCTTCACCTCCCACTGACTGGATTCTGCCCATTTGTGGAAGATTTGTATATTGCCTGTTATCTGTGAAATCTGTCTCAGAGCAGTAAATCAAAGGTGTGCGTCTGTATGCGTGTGTGAAATAATATCCGACCCCGAGGTGCCATCTTGGAGGCATGATGGACAAGTCCCTGCGTATATCCCTCTCTGGCTTTCGCCCAAAACATAAACACACACACACTCTTTCGCCTCTTCCTCCACTTCCTCGTGATTGTTTCATCTGTTAAATTCCACAAAACTGTGAAAAATAGTAATGACATTTATGATGCTTTCCTCTAAAGCCTTTGGATGTGATCTGGTGATCGGGCAGAATAAGCAGCTCCGTTTCTCGGACTCACCCGTCTTAAGATTTTACATCTCGTCACACACACACACACGTATACACACACACAGAGGAATGCCAGGTATGCTGCGTCTATGCAGGCCAGAGAAGAGGAGCCCTGTGTGTGTGATTGAAGCCGTCCTGCTGCTCTGGGCTGTGATATGATGAGCAGATAACAGCGCCACTAGATGAAAGCTTTGAAAAGTCTTTATCTCTTCTGCCTGTTCTTAGTCTGCAAAGGCTTTGTTCCTGTTTTTCACTGAAAACTGTTGCATCATGACTGTGATGTGAATGTTTTTTTTAGGGACGCACCGAAAAATTTGGAAACAACACGGCTGAAACAGGATGCTGCAGCTGCTGCAATTTTCGGGCAAAAGTGCATTTTCGTTTTTTCGGCTGAAAATTTTCGGTGCATCCCTCATTTTTCTCTCCGTATTCCAAATTGAATGAGTTTTCCTCTTTTTTTCTTGTTTCACACATGCATTGCTCCTTAACTTAACCTGGGCTCTCAGTTCAACTGTCTTTTGACACCTGTAGCTACAGGTTGCTTTGATGCCAGCGTCCGTTGGATAGTTAGCAGCTGACTTTTCTGGTAAACTCTTCTAGCGTAGCCAGAAGTTACCAGAATCCAGAGCCAGCTCTTGGAGGATTGACTCTTGAATGATGCTAGATTCTGTTAGCAGGTTGTACGTGATGTTCCAGCAAGTTTGGTACGCCTTTCTGGAGTCTTTTCATTGGCTGTTTGATCTGCATCTGAATGTTTTTGAAGCTGGGAGAAGACTAAAGCTAGTTGTTTAAAACGACTGCAGCCACCACGTCTTAGCTCAAAAGACCAACCTGCCAATAACAACCAGCAAAATTGCGCAAACTGCCACCTACCTTCTGGCAGAGGTATTACCACCAACCTCGTCTAATGCTGCAAAGCTGCTAGCAAAAGTGAGGATAATATTGCGTTGTGGTATCGGATGCGATAGAGTACGAGGTCATGATATGAGGACGTGATACTCATGTTGGTACTTTTAAAAAACACATTTTCTTCACGCGTCAGGCATGTCTTCATACCCTCAGTTGCAGAATGTGGGCAAATTTATTTGGGGCGTACACATACAGTCAAAGTGGCCTTATCCACTTTGAAGCAGCGTACGCAACAATTCAGGTATGTTTTCTTTCTCTTTGAAGAAAACGTTTGACCTCTGCTTTAAACCAATGACCCAGACTGAAGCAGTCTGATGCGTAAGAGTAGTTCAGTCACGGTCGTTGGTTCTGGACTTATATGGTAACTTCGTCCACAACACATATCCAATATGTCACTCGTTGTCTAATCCCCCTTTCGTTTCTTCATGTTCTTCTCCCCATCCTCTTCATTCGTCCGCCTGGCTGCCTGCTATGTAGCTTTCCCTTAAGCCTTACAACACTGGCCGGAGAGAGATCTGGTGATGATTAACCTTTAATTAATTGAACGTGATTTCTGCCCTTGAATGCTCTAAGGGCTTGTTTTTCTGCCTCCTTGCAACCAGATGCTTGTTGACCGTAACCAGCTGCAGAGAAAAGACCTCATTTCCTCTGCAAATGATGCTGTAAGTGGCCCATGCTTGAACCTGTGGCATGTTTTAATGGATTCTTACATTATGGGTCCATTTGTGCTGTTTATTCTTTAGGTAAAGTGCTGATATATGCGGAAGAGACTTGTCCGACGCGTGTTGAGTTTTTGTGCAGATGCAGGGGCTCGGGAAAAAACGGAAATTTGGTTTTGTGATATGTGGTCTCTATGTATACATTGGTTTAGTTTACAAAGAAGTGACATACCCAAACAAGATCATCTACTCATCCCATGCTTCTGTACGCACACACTGACACATCTATACCCTGAGATAAAAAGCCTGGCTTCTGTTGGTGCGTTCAGACCTTTTCCTTATCTAGCTCCTTAAAATCCCTCCAGGCGCACCGCCCTGATAATCACACTGTGCACAGTTGGACTGGTCAAGCCAAGGAAGCCGTAGCTGGGGGATCAGAGCACTATCTTTGGAGATGTGATCATCGGAATGACCCGACTGACATCCTAAGTGGCTCGCTGCACATTATTATTTATTTCCAGGTCCTTTCAAGCTCGGGTAGCTGACCAGGGGAAAATATTTTAATGGCCCCGGCACTGGACGAGGAGAGTAAACAGCAACCCTGGCGTTTATCATTTGTGAGTGGAAGCTAGTGTACGGGATAAGCTTGTGTCAACAGGTTAAAAAGACTTTAAGTGGAAGCTCTGGGCATGCAAAAACACTATTCCAGTCGGGTAATCGTTCAGAAGTCTTCACATCGCGTATAAACAAAATAAGGGGAAAAGAAAGCAAGAGGGTAACTGCACAGGACGAAATGTGGCTTCGGTATCGAGAATTCAAATGGCCATGGAGTGTGCTTATTAGATTGTTTGCGCTTGTGAAATGTAATTTCTTCTAATTTGCAATGATGCAATGAATAGATTTTAGAAGTCACTATCACAGTAAACTCCCAAAACTGATTTCTGGACATAATTAAATCTGCAGCTTTGCAATTTGGTTCAAAACCAGGCGGCGGTAAGTTTAGTTTATTGTGCAACAGGACACTCTGTGGAAATAGTAGAGCAGTTACCAAGCTTACCTCATGTCTCTATACTCGGGTCAGTTTCTTTTTCAAATTGTAGCTCTCCTCACTCTGGCTAAATTCTCCATCTGAACCTTGCTGTGAGCTCCCTCCAGAGCATCGTTCATTTCATGTCTCAGTAAGATGAAGATGGGACATGGGAGGCAGTGATGAGAGGAGAGTATCCTGCAGTCTGCTGAGCCAAAGCATATGACACGGACCATGTGTGCTTGGATGTGGCCCTTGACCCGCGTTGCACGATAACGCCAGTCTTCCACTTGTTCTGTTTCCCGCCGAACAAAGCTCCACTGTAGAGAGAAGCACTATGGAATCCATACCTCCAAGCGCCAAAAGCAAGTTTAATCTCCTGCGAGCTATTTTCCTGGAAAAAAATGTGATTATATAACGTCTTCCTTGACATACTTAAAAGAAATTACATGCCATGTAGTGTGAGATATACATGTCTTGGAGGAGATGGAGCATTCTGGGCTTCTCCTCCAGCAAAATATGTGATTCTTGGATCAAAGCGACGTCTCCTCTCATTTCGCAGACAAAGTACAGGAGTCGTCCGCGGAGGGATCGCATGAACAGTCAGACTTAATAGATATATATCTCCTGTCAGAACTTGGCACAGACAAAAAAAAAAAAAAAAGATGTGGGGGGTGAGCATAACACACCCAAACATGCTTTACGGTACAGTGGTTTGTGTTTTTGTGTGTTTTTGTGTGTGTGTGTTAACTGATCCCTAAATCTGGGAGTAATTTAGCAGGACTCGAGGAACAGGAGCAGTCCTGAAAAAGATGATAAACGCAGAATGGCACAGAATTACCAGCAACCACGCACACATGAAGTACATACAGTATACACCGCTGTCTTGACACAGTCATTATATATACTGTATATATATAATCACGTATGGTGTATGAGTTTTGTTCATCGTAGCCTCATTATTCTCGTTTTACCGTGTTTTTTTCCACTACAGGAACAAAAGATTTTTTTTTTCTCCTTAATGAGGTTAACATATACACAATACATGCACTATTTCCTCTTAATCCTTAATTTCAGTGGAGTAAAGAAAGCAGTGTAGTGCCCGTGGAGCCAAATAGCTCTCTGGGATTAAAACCCTCCGACACGCCGACACCACCCTCTCTGTCCGTGCCCATCTGTCCGAGGTTGACCTATTAGGTGTGACCTTTCAACCGGCTTGATGCATGGATGCAGTCGGCTGTTTTATTAGAAGGTATCGATGTCACAATCTCACGCGAACGGCCTCGCGGGCGCGTATCGAATGTCCGGCTTCATGAAGACTTTGGACCTGGCTGTGTGCTTTCTCTTTCAGTCCTCTCCAGCTCGCCTTTATTACGAAGGGCTGTTGCTTCGCCGCGTTCAATAGGGCCTTTGTCTTGTATTTGTGGGTATGTGTGTGTGCATTGCAGCGGTGGGTAGAAAGAAACACTGTCATTTACGCCGCAGTGTGTTTGTGACACTAGGAAAAAAAGCTTTTAATTGGCAGTCTCATTGATATGTGATATCAGTTTAACAGTGATGTAGGTGAAAATGATTGCACTGCTTTTCTATGCTGCACTCATCCAAAGTAGGATGGCGGGGTGTTTCACCATCCAACATGTAATTTATTTTTTCTTCTGTGCAACTCAAATATTTTAAGATTCTTGTTGAACTAGAGCATGTGCAGGTGCAGGATTACAATCTTCACTCACCACTTTGGGTTTGTTGCATGTTCTGACATTGCAAACTTTTCAAATGACTTGCTCTGCGCATCTAATGTCGTGCAACCCAACGATATTAATGTTGACTATCGTAATAGACAATGCAGAAAGTAATCTCATTTGAAAAGCTGGAGTTAACAAATGTTTAGCACATGTGTTTAAATATCAACGAGAAAATTATGTCCGATTAGTTCTATGATGATCCACTAACCAGTCACTCACGCTATCAGTCACTTGTTTGAGTTCTTGTATGCTCCAATTGGTGATTTATTACCAGTTGGTGACTGAGTCCTTGGCACGACAGTAACGCATGGCTAGTACCCTCAAATGAATCATAGCAAATGTCATTGCACAAATAGACTCTTACTGGTAGTAAATAGTCAGGGATTCTGAAGAATTCTAAATTTGGTGAAAATGGTGGCGTTCCATTGTGGTTTTGCCACTTTTAGTAATGTAATATCCAAACGCTTCCTCCAGCCGCGTTTAATGGAAAGTGGAGACGCATCTGCGACAGACAATGATGCAGAGACTAAAGAAGTGATTGTTCTGGCAGAGTGGGTCCATAGGCCGGGCTTTCTTGGAATTCGATCATCCATTAGCTGGACATCGGCTTAACTTAATTAAATTGGACTTGACGTCACAAAAACTGCATTCAGCATCGGTTTCCAGCCCGGCTGTCACCAGTCCTGTGTGTATGTGCCGGTGAAGAAGACCTATTGTTTGCTTTCATTATGAATTACCCTCTATCTCCCAGATGTGAAACACCATCTTGTTTTTGTACATTCTTCCTTGTGTCTAGAAGAAACGGGAGAGCCCGTTGGACAATTAATAATAAGTTGCTTTGCCAAGAAAAAGATGGAAGAGGGATAAACAGACAGATAAATGCAAGGGTTGTGTAATTTCTCTTACTTTTGTGCCATGTATGTTTATGTGAGTGATGATTGAAGTCGGAGGCAGGGAAAGTGGAAGTGACAGAGGGTTTATTTGAAGGCAGCTGGATACCGAGCTGTTAGGAGAGAGAAAGGCTGTAAAACTAGCAGGAATTTTGCTGCTGGGTGCTGTGAAGTTTTCACCAGGGAGGGAGGTGTACCGACAGCGACAGGGGTTCCCCCAAAGGAAAACGGCGAGGGAGGAGGCGTAGACGTAAGACGTGGAAGGAAGTGGAGAGGGAGAGAGCAACGGCGTCGACCATTACATTTGGTTTGAAGTGGAACGTGTCCTCACAAGAAGTACTTGACGTCAGATTTAACGGGAGTGGAGTCAGCAAAAAGAAATGGCAGTGGCCCAACACAAAGCTTGCTCCACAGTTTGTTTAAGGCACAGAGATGGGCGCAGATAGAGATCCAGGGATACCTCCCTTGCTACACTTATCAAAGCAGCGGCGGGGAGTGGTTGGGAGAAGCCAAGGCAGTAAATAACTGTCTGATTGGCCCCTTGTCTGACAGGCTCGTTGGTCACCAAAGGGATGCTGGAGATGTCTAGACATTATTAGGTGACTGAAAGGCTGACAACATTTTTGGTTTGGTTTCATAAACTGAAATCAAATTAAAGGTTTCATGAGGTGTCCAACATTTTTCAGTCCTTGTGTCACCCTGCATGCAGTCCCAAATCCAACGTTAACACATTTAGAAGAGGTGTAATTATCTTGTTAATCATATCTGATCTAAAAAAAATAAAATATAATGGATCTTGGACTGGAGCCTTGTGAAAAGGTGCCAGCTCCATAAAACCTAAGTTTGAACCTGTGTTAACTGTGAGTAGGTAAGGGTGAATGTTTTTTAAAAAAAATAAGGAAGTGGGGTAATAAAATAAAGACATACGGAGAAACATGTACACGTGCGCCTCATGCACTCCCTGAAAAGCAGACAGACGGTAGAACTTAGCCAAATTAGCCACATGCCAACCAGAACAACTGCCTGAGGCGGAGCAGCCTCAGAAAGAGAGAGTGAGTTAGAGAGAGAGGGAGTGTGTGCAGAGGGCGGAGGCAAAGTGAACTTTCCAGCTGTTACCGTATCATGTTTGACATCGGCGTCTTCTCCTCCACCCGCCGAAGAGCTCTCAGAATCAGACACACCACTGACGAGACGCGCACGTGGATTTATTAGCTCTAAATCGCCACAAGGCTAGCTCCTGAGTCATGCACTTGGCTTTTGCACGTGCAGCTTCGTCTTTCTCGCTTCTGAATCCGAGGCCTGTGGTCTCCGGGTCGAGCGGTCGATATGCCTCTCATCCCGGCAGATGGTGATTGGTTTGGACGATGCCGAAACATGTGCCCCCTTCCTGGTTTCACACCTTTAAACTCGCCCGTCTTGATTGACGCTGCTACTTGTGTTTGAGTTTACTCCAAACAAATAGACATGCATGTGAAAGAAGAATTTGCATTAAACTTTTCCCGGATTGCACCTGAACAACCCGCATGAAAAACTTTAAGCTAGCCTGTCTGTGCTAAGATGCAGATTTATTTGATTGATTGCTGGAAATATGGCCAGTCGCACACTCCTTATCCCGGATTCAGTTGTCGTTGTAGCCTAATGAGAACGTGCAGATTATTTCAACTGCAAGGAATCGATTAGCTGAAGGTTTGAAGGTGGTACGGTATCACATGGCCAAGATTTTCTTCTTCTTTGGTTGACTACACCTCAGTTACGGACACACGTAGTATCTGTCCAGTAATGTTCATCCTAACTTTATCTCAACTTCACAGCATGAAATTACGGATAGTCACGACAGAGCATTTTCAAAACCTGAACACAACCATAAAACACTCACAGAGATCCTAAATACAAATGCACTTTATTGCAAAGTATCAATTAATGCCGCCCCACCGAGCTCACACATTTCTTTGTTGAATACCACACAGCTCGCAAAATATACTCCCATTGACACACCTTCCGCAACACGCACACAGCTGCAGGCAGTAGCACACCGATGCCTGCTTGTACAGTACATGCATGTCCTGTTTGTAGATTGACAGTGTCGGGTTCTGCAGAGCATTAACGGATGATTTTCTTTAATAGTTCTGAACACCAAAC
Source organism: Planiliza haematocheilus (assembly GCA_005024645.1). NCBI lineage: Eukaryota > Metazoa > Chordata > Actinopteri > Mugiliformes > Mugilidae > Planiliza > Planiliza haematocheilus. Next base: position 2,062,246 of record SRSE01000293.1, on the reverse strand, counting down.
AAGTGTTAAAGTTGGCACACGTTGTTCTTTTTGGACCGTCCCTGCTCAGGAATGGACCTGCCCTACGTGCCATCGCATTATAGTCTGAGCAGGGTCGTGTGCTGCAGCGAGACGTGGGCGCCTGGGGCCTCACTCCTGCCCCGTTTACTCACCCGCTTCCCAGCTCTGCCACAGCGGCTTGTAAAAGTCACGGCGAGTGTGAAAATTAAAGAGATGCATGCTGCTTTTATGAGCTTTCTTTCACTTTTTTCCTCTCTCTTTTACCCACTCCCCCTTCCGCCCTCCAGTCTTTCCTCAGTTCCCTCCATCTCCCACCGCGATGGTGAAAGTGCCTTGTGACGAATACTTCAGTTAGTCATTACAATCCTCTTGTCTGTCTCATTGTTTCTCCCTTTTACTTTCTCTTAAAGCCTCCTCTGGACTCTTCAGATATGGTTTAAAGGCCTCTCTGTCTCAATTCTCAGATCTCATATTTAATGGGCCATTAAACCAAGTTGATTCATTCTGCAGTCCTCAACCCGAACTAATACTGATCTTGTGACGAGCTCCTCTAAATGATGTGAAAATCTCCTGTGAAAAGGCTGCACAAGGTTGGATTTTACCCCAGAGAAAGAGAAAGACGTAGACAGCCGAGGTGTTGATCAGCCAGAAAAATAGAGTCATAAATACGGATATACAATAACCCTCGGATGGCACACACTGTCAACCGCCATTCATAAATCATCAAAGGAATGAGCAGCCGTTCTCAGTTATTCCTGCTTATTATTTTGCAGTTATTCCAGGGCATGGCATTTCTGAAGGCCTGCGGGGATAATGACAATGTTAGTAACATGCGTAAACCCTGCAATCGGATCCGGCTCCGTGCTTCCTGGCATTGCCAAGGCTGCACGTCTGTAGCAGACGGATGGAGGGCGATGCCAAATCCGCTTGACAGCAGCTTTAAAGACGGTTCTTTTCCAGAAGTTGGGGAACTCTGGCTGCTTTTTATAGCGCTTTGACTGGAGTGACACATTTTCAGTCATTAATACCACTCAGCAGGGGCTCAAGTGTAAAGTAGCCTCTAGCTTTGTGGCATTCAAGCTAGCATGCGTGGTGTTTGAACTCCAGTAGGTTTTGTTGTTGGTTATTTCATTTGAACATTTGAAGATTCGGTTTGCCATGCCAGGTCAGTCCAAATCCAAACCTTTCCAATGCAACAATCATGCCAAGGGAATCTTTATTTTTTTACTAAAGCAACTTATGCACAATCCAGGTACTCTTTTTCTAGCAACATCCTGTCTCAGTCTTGGAGTATAGTTGCTGAAATGCCTCGATTTGAGCTTTACTCAATGGCGCCAGTGGACCATTTCTACCACTGTACGTTCTGCTGAAACTGTTGCACGGAAATGAGTGGGACCATTTGGGCTGGCAGTGGAAGCCAGGCCGTTGTCAGCCTGTAAAAGTTTAGGAGGCCTCTTTATGGGACTGCCCTGAGATTTGGGACTGTCCCTATTAGGAGCAGCAGCCAGAGTTAGTTGCTGTCACACCTCTCTGCAAATAAAGTTGGGAAAGCTGGTACGGTCCGAAGCCTGGAGCCACTTTATGATGTTTATGCACGTACAGCGTGCAGTAAAGAACGCGGTGGACGCCGACATCAATCAAAAATACATTGCAGTATTTTACACATAACACAGTCAAATGTGTGTGAATTTTCATATGTCTGCCAGTGACAGCAGAAAATATCCCGGTACACTCAGGGGATAGCGAGAGGTTAAAAAGGTCCATTGAGCAACGTTAACAGCCCACAGTCTGCCCGACAGTCCCAGACTCTGCAAGAGTGTGCACTATTTTTATGACCTAACTACCTGCGCTTTCCTGCCACAAATCTATATTACCTAACATCATATAGGGACCAAACCATTTTTATTTTTTTTAGGAGCTTGTAACATCTGGCACTGGTGAAGATACGTAAATAGTGAGATCAGTGCTTAGCTTTTAAATGGTCCAGGTCTTCTAATGTTACTGGATGAAGAGTTATGGGCAGTCCAACAATTGGGTGTAGATTACAGCAGCAACCTCATTATGTGTAACTCTGCTGCCCACGTTGCTGTACGTACACAAAGAGGCAGGCCTGCATTGCTTGAAGTCTGGATCTTCTCTCTAATGTCTTGAGCTTTTCTCACTCTTGGGCCAGCTTTGACTGAAGATTCGTTTAGGGTACTGCAGGACGAAGGCCCCGTAACCTACGCAATCTACTTCCTGCTTCACTTTCCACTTCCTGCTTTAAGTTTAACAATGGCAACTGGAGCTTTCACTTAAATTTTGCTTAAGACAAGTCATACCAATGTTTGCATCTCCGAACCTAACCCAGCTAACCTTTCCTTGGTGTGTTCTGTCTTTGACACAAAACAATATCAAGTATCTAGCGACATGGAACAACTTAATAAGACCGTATGTTTTTTGATGACCCTGATAAAAGCAACCAGCTGAAACCCATTGGTGTAATAAAGTTGCTACTCTACTAGCATTGCTGAATTGACCACTTCCCTGCATCTCTTGGCTTCTTTGTCTTTGTCCAGCTTGTGCTTCATCATTCTGTACATATACCTACTGTATACTTGGATAATAGAGGGATGGATGCTTTGGTCACAGAGCTACTCGATGCATTAGGGCACTTTATGTCAGATTGCAGCATTAAGTGCAGTAAAGCGTGGATTCATTTAGCGCAGATGCTTGATGTGGAACAATGACCATCGCTGTAATGGGAACATTAAGGCTTTGCGGTGAAGCGCGTCAAATGGAATAAGTCCAGCAGCAACGGTTAATGCGGACTTTGTAGAACAGAGGGTCGGCGGGGCAGAGGCCAAGGCTGACTACTCTCTAACAGCGCTGGCTAAACTCCACAGCAAGTTTGCTTTACCCTTCCCGCCGTCGCTTTGCACTTGATGGCGATTAATGGTGCGAGTCGAACATTGTTAGTGTTATGGCTGGAGTTCTCAGCGCTGGTCAGTGGCCTAGTTTGGGTCTGTAGTCAGCAGAATATGGGCAACACAGTGCTTATTCAGAAGCTTTGGAGCCCATGAAAGTCTCTTGTCAGATTTTCCAATTGGGGTCAATATTTACATATTTAGGTATGGCTGCCTTCTACTTTCATTAGCAGAGAGACTTCTACTCTACTTCGTCATCTAATAATTCCTATTAATTTTTGATGGTGATAAATTTAGGATAACTTTCCATTGGCTGCCATTAAGCCGTCTTGCAATAGATGCAGCAACTACGTCAAATTTAACTCTGTCACTGTTGAACTTTGTAGCCGTAGTTTGTAGTTTTGTTGTGTATCTCCCAGCAACATCATTTAATTTAAAATGAAATAAAGGCTGAGGTGTAAACTAAGTCGCTGGAGAATTGTCTTTCAAGACGATGGATTAGTGTTGCGCTGCGCAGCCAGAAGAACAACATGGAACTGGATTTGGCGGCGCAGATAGCCATCTAAGATAACAAAAAGTAATAAAGTGTGTGTCTGTGTGTGTGTGCAATGGAAAGCTCAGTCTGAATTTTTGAAATATTTCATGTGTCTGCATGCGTGTGGAGAAGATGAAATTCGTTGACTTAGCCTCAGCTGTGGTGTTTGGACTTTCAAGTTCTCCCGTAGAACCCATAACCATGGCGACTGTCTTTATGTTGGACTGCAGTTTTGCAGCTGAGGTGATGATTTGCGCGTGCGCCAAGGGAAATTTGAAATGTAAAGAAGGAATAATAATGGAGAGAGACAGGATTTCTCTGGAGTGGATAACTGCGTTAACTGCGAAGGGTGGAAGCAAATAAAATGAGGCACGAAAGGTGACAGGATGCAGTGCAGTTCATTCTAACAGCTGTGCTGCTGGTTTTCAGCTGCACAGTGCATGGTTTTGCTCACTAATTTATGCGCTTTTAGATACACATTACATACGCAGCACCTTCAGCGCCATTCATTGCCGGCAGCAGTTGCTTCCTATTTGCGAATTCACATAAAACCTGTGCCATGATTTTCCTTTGGGAGTTGACTCGGTCAACTCGACAGTTTTAAAACACATTTCTCTTTGTGCGACTGCAAATACGATGTCTTTACCTCTGCAGTTAAAAAAATACACAAAAAACAACACAAAATGACCTTTCCTTTTCTTTTGAGGTATTAACTTCCTTCACAAATGGCTTTGTCACCTCGTCTTGACGTGCGAAAACAACTGAAAGGCGTAAACCTGGCTTTGGACTCTGATTTTAATTAAATATGATGAAAGATGTCGAATTACCAGGGAACTAAACGGCCCACAAGGACAACAAGATAATTCGTTTTAAAATACGCGATGAAACGCACTCGGAAAAACGAACCTGATATTGATGACCAAGTTCCTGCTTGGCTCTGCTTGTTATATATATATATATATATATATATATATATATATATATATATATATATATATATATATATATTTTTTTTGCAGTGTTATCCTTGGGATACGTGCGAGTGGAGCGAGCCAAGCGGGGATATAATGCAGGAGTTATACGTGGAGGAAGGAAAAAAAGATATCTCCTGGGGTGAACTGGATTGATGGTTTGCTGTGTTTAACCCCGGCAGAGGGATTATTGTCGGATTTAATGCAACGTATTTTTAAGAAAAGTGTGATGAAGAGTTTGTCTGGATGATTATGATGCATACTCACCTGTTGATTCATTTTAAAAACTGTCTCTATTATTGAACAGTGTGGGATTATGATGAGTGTCGGAGTAACATGCAGCATGTGAAGAGCTTTTCTAGTCAGAGTGATCTCACCGGTTGCCCACAGGGACACATTATCTTAAAAGCTCCTGATCAAAGATCCTCTCCGTCAAGGGAGCACAGATGTATCGGTAAACAAAGCTGAACTCGCCTCCTATTTCCTTCAATTTCCCATCTCTTCTCCCCACCCATATTGTCTTTGCTCACAATCCTCCCCTTGTTCTGTCCTTTTGTCTGTTCTTACTCTCCTCCTGCACTGACCGTCTTCTCAGTTCTCCCCAACTGTTGGAAAGCATCAAAGACGGAGAGGGCATCAAAGGCTTCGGCCCCGAGTGGCCTCCTCTTTTTTCTCCTTCTCCTCCTCCTCTCATCCCAGTGCTTCCCTGCTTCCCTGTCTTTCCGTCTCCGACGTTCCGGCCTTGTTGTTCCTCCCCTCATGTGCAAGTGATTAGACGACGGAGTCAAAGGAAAACACGAGCTTTGTTTTCCAGGCAGTTGGCACGCTCAGAATTCCTGGGGATTTATAGCAGCGAGGAACCCCTCAGATCCTAACTAGTTAAATGTTACTCCGGAGAGTCTTCTCGCTGTCCGCTACCACCGTCCACCTCTCTCCTTTTTTTTATCCCCCCTATATGCATACATTCACGTCCTTTACCCTCTCCGTTCTTTCCTCTTCACTATTTTACTTCTTAATTCATTTTGCAGCGATTACAAACTTAATTTGACTTTCCTCAAAAGCTCCATTCACTGGGCAACTGCACATTTTCTCATTCCTTCCCAGCTGTCTTGTCTCACTCTCACCCCGGTTCTAATGAAAGGTCAGAAAGCCGCGGATGGCACAGTTACACCTATTGTGCTTTTACGGTCGGCAGTTTCATCGTCATCTGCTCGGAAAGTAAAAACAGAGGAGCAAGGGCCTTGATATTAAACGGCTTGTCCGTGGAGTGACCTTCTCAGTCCAGCTGGCCGCCACAAAGGTTGCAAAGAGTCCACCAACTAAATGAAGAGGAGCTGAATGCTCTTATTGCTCAATATTACCGCAAGTAGCACATCGGTATGATGTGATCTCTCTTTAAAAAAAAAAAAAGCAAATACTTTCCACATTAATCTGTTTCTGAGCACGAGTGCAAGAATCTTGATGCTGATTCTGTTGAGAATGAGAAAACCCATGACTTAAAAACACATTTTTGATAAGCCTTAACAGAAATGCATTTGGCAGCAATAAAATACAAACTCTGCCTTAAAGAGGAACCATTGTTTTTTACAACCTGGACCTTATTTCGGGCATAAAATATGACCGTTTACTCACCCATAAAACTTTTGTGTAGTTTGTATTCCGTCGGGAGATAATTAGATGACCGTATATCCATATAGTGGGAGTGACTGGGGCACCGAAACGCAGCCTCTAAATAACACATTGGATGCCGCAAAACTCGTTCATTTCACCAATATTTTGTCATGATATGCTAGTGCTATTCCCTGTTGAGACCGGAGTTAGCTGTTATCATCATCCGGGGTCTGTAGATTGACCTTTTATTTTATTTTATGCGTACCAACACCAAGGCAAATTCCTTGTATGCACAAACATGCTTGGCAATAAAGTATTTTCTGATTCTGATTCTGATTCTGATACAGACCCTGGATGATGTCTTGTGATCTGGATGATGTCGTCTCTGAGCGCCGCTGGTTTACCTTAATTTGCTACTGCTATGGTTCATCCACAATCTCAGAATCGGAAAAATATTCAGCCATGTTGCAAAAAAAAATAAAATGGGTATAACTGGTAATTCAATGGGGAATAGCACTAGCGTACCATAACAAAATATTGGTGAAATGAACGTTTTTCACTGCAGATAATGCAAGGCTGCATTTTGGTGCCCCATTCACTCCCATTATATGAATATGCACAGATCTAAATATCTCCCAAAGTAATACAAACAACAAAAAGTTATATGGGTGAGTAAACGACCATATTTATGCCAGAAATAACATCCAGGTTGTAAAAAAAACGTAGTTCCACTTTAACGTCAGTTCATTCATTTAGCATTTAGCCTCACATCAATATATTGCATCTGCAAAGGTCAACTATTAGTTGATATATCAGCCTTTATCTTTACGCTGAAAATAAGCCAGACTATGAATCTTCACTCAACTTATATTTAATGCTAACATCTTTTGCTGAATCACAAAGACTGATTTGGTGATAAATGAAAGCACACTCGGAGCGGAGTATGTCACTCAGTGGAAGGACACCAAAGTGAAACATCTCTCTGTCCAGTAGATGTTTAATCTCTCATGGTTGTGCTGGAGTCAAAGGTCAGGGATCACCGTAAGTTATCGCCTTTAAAAGTGTCAGGACACAACCTGTTCGCCCAGTAGAGGAATTTGTAAAGTTTTCATGGCAATCAACAATGAAGTTTAAAAGAGTCAGTGTCTCAGTCCGGTCCAAAGCGGTCAGCCAGCAGACCGTGCTAAAGATTGACATTGCCGTCGCAGTGTTGGCTAAGAATCCACATTATATCACAGTTTTTATGTCAATAAACTAAAATATTTGTCGGATTTTACAACCTCTAGAGGAGCGTGACATCCTTAAGCAGAAGTATCAAATAATCCGAAACAAAACCTCTGAGGTTTGCGTCGTGGCAGCACTGACATGCTCTGCAAAAGACCACCACATGCTCACACCCTCCCACTCACCAAGCCCCGGGCGGGCTGCACCAATAGGAGAGCACCAGCCACAACAGCAAATTTCCACCAAAAACAATCAAAGCGAGCAAAGTGTGGCTCATAGTCGCCCTGGCATGCTTGTGTGTTGACTGGCGAGTAATGAAAGAAATGTAAAAAGAGCTCGAGCTCAAATCACGCTCCAGTCAAACAAAGGAGGAGAGGGAACTGGAAGAGGGCTCTGAGCCTGCAAGTGATTTAAATCGGGGGGGGGGCTGACGACGCAGTGTGTTGCGCGTTAGGGCGATCCGTAATCCAGGAGAAATCTGCGCGACCGTGCGTGCGTATGTTTGCATCGTTCCATGTGCTCGTTTCACAGTCGTTTCACTGCATTACATGCTCTCCTAGACCTGCCGGGGTAGCTGTGTGTGTCTGTGTATATTCTCATGCAAAAATAAACACGAGCGGTTGGCTGGTGATATGTGACTGGTAAACTGTTTTCAGATTGTTCAGCTCTTTTCACATGTGGAAATAATAGTGCTCTGTACCAGATCATTCCAAACGGCTTATTTCGTCCATAGGACTCGATGCACTCGGATTGCAAAAGACTGGAAGTTGATTGACTTGAGTTGGAAGCTGACATTTCAGGATATACAGTAGGAGAAGAAACGTCCCTAATGGGCTTGTTGGAGATGAAAATAGTGGCGTATAATCCTGGTTCTGATTATTGACTGACTGGAAGTTTGATAATGTTACTCTGTAGGCATAGTTTTGTTTTGTGCGTAACATATGTGAGTGCAGATGAAAGGTGAAGTATTATACACCAACCAGGCATAACATTACGACCACCTTCCTAATATTGTGTAGGTGCCTCCAAAACAGTTGTGACTCATCAGAGAATGGACATGGACCTTCTGAGGGTGTCCTGTGGCAGCAAAATGTTGTTAGTGGCAGCTTTTGGGTCCTATGGGTCGAGGGGAGGGGCCTCTGAGGATCATCCCACAGATACTTGATCACTTTGGGATCAAGCATTTTTAACCCTCGTGCTACCTTTGGAGTCTCTGGGACCCCAAGTGAATGGACAGACATATGCAGAAGGGTAGCACGAGGGTTAAGAGCCAGGCTTCGTCCTGCTGTTTTTGCTATGGGGTTGGGGTCGGTGGGGGTGCTGGTCTGGTCTAGGTGGGTGGTAGCACGCCCAAGTAACATCCACACAAATGGAGGTCGGGTCCAAACATTGAATTGTTACAAGATGGTCAATGTTTGGATGATCGGTGTATGTTTTTTCTTTGCTCACGGTGAAGGTGTGAAACCAGCAGCTATTGTATGGAGGGGATGAAATGGACTGGAGGCTGTTATAACGTCTGTCAACTTATGTTATTGCACTCGTGTAGCAACACAACACATGTTAAACTCAGCTGCTCAGATTTTAGCAGTTTTTGAAGTTTTTTTTGAAGACTCTGGACTAAATCACGGCAGAAACAGCATGAAGCGCCCGAACGCCTTGATACTTTTCAACATGCTGCCAGCCGCTCGGAACCACCCACTAATCCCAATCCTCACCTTCCCGTTGCGAAAGGCCTTGCGTATATCAAAATGTGTTTAAGCACTTCATCAATACATCACGGCCGCTCCATGCAAAGTGATGACAGGTGCACATTAGGAAATAACTGTTGGGTCCAGCTGCTCTGCAGGTTTTGTGAATCAAAACACATTGTGGATATTTCGACTTGAGTAACGGGGGGGGAGCTTCTCATCTCTGCGCCGCCTCCATCTAAGGAAACTGTGGATTGTCTTAAACTACATGCAGATATTTCTCCTGAATTTACAAGTTTCCAGTCTTTCCCTGCCCCTACACCTGGCTGTCACTTACTCTTTGGACAATGAACACACTGTGCTGTCTCTTTGCAGCGTGAAAAAAAAAAAAAAACCCGGTGAGAAAGAAATGCACCCGTCTCTCTTTTTTTTTTTTTTTTTTAAATCGGGGGAACTGACCCGGTGTGCTGGAGCCTGGTGATTGTCAGCAGTGGCTGCTCAGTTCAAAGGCTTCATACTATATAATAATAGACAGACAGACGGAGCTAACAGAGTCCATCCACCAGATGTGGAGTATGACACACTCCAGCGTCTGCGCTGTCTGTCTGCAGCCTGCAGCTATATGCAGTGCACCGACAAGTACATGCATATACACACATTGACACGAAACTGCAGAATTAATCGTGCATATCTCCACTTCATCACGGGGAGCTTAAAGCTTCATCTTTCTCTGTCTCCGTTTCTTGCTTTTCACCGCTCCAGCTGGTCATCTGCATACCTGCAGTGTTAAGGCCTGGATTCAGTTCATCCCATACATGGTTTCCTCCCCCTTCCACCATCCGTTTCACACCTTTCATAAAAACCGCTAGGAAACCGGTGAAATCACTCTTGACGCTGCAGAACCGCGTGCGTTATTACGCTCCCAACTGTAGCATCAAAGGCTTGGATGGCGCTCGAAAAAAAATTCCTTCGCCCTCGCCCCAAACTTGATGATTAACAGTTTTGCTCTCTTAAAAACTATGCAGCTGCTTTGAGCCGAACTATTTCTGTGTCCACATTTGTCACTGACTATCACAAATGAGCGGACTTTCGGTAGCCTAGCAGCCCATTCCTCAACCTCTGTTTCTCCGTGCCTTTTTGAAGAGCAGGGAGGACTGTTTATGTTAGCATGAACCAGGCCTGAGCCCATCATGCCTTTATTGCTTTGAAAGGGACCCAGGGCACTGCGTAATGTGTACAGAAGAGAGACACTGTGTACAGTATGCCGAATTCTGCTAGGGCGGACGTGGAAAATGAGGATGGAGTGAAGCTCGGCGGGGCGGCGTTTGCGCGGAGAAAGGGTGGAAAAAGACGGCGCTGAATTTGATGAGAAGTTTTGATCCACCAAATGAAGCGCCACGATAACATCAGGGTCGAGCGATATTACTGTAAACATGTTCCATATGCTCGCACTCGCTACACATTTGTCTCCTGCTTTCCGCCTTTCTGCCCGTCTCATCCCATCTCTTTTGATTTCCTTTCTTACTCTTTCCTTTCTTTCTCGCTTCCCCCCCCCGTCTCCTTTCTTTCTCGCTTGTTGTTTTTGTTTGTTTTTTTATTGAGGAATGCTCCACCGAGGAGAGCATTTGATCTGACTGCTGCTTTGACCTACAGATGGAGGGGATGGAGGGGATGGCTGGACGAGGGGGAGGGGAGGTGGGGTGTATAAGGCTGCATGTGTCCCCAATTACATCACAGAGATGGCGGCGTAATTCACCGCTCTGCTCAGCGATCGGTGAATGGGGGGAGAAAAAAAAAAATGACGCCTAATCAAGGCCAGCGTACTCCAACCTGCTGCCAATTCTGACACATAGACGCTGAACATGCATGGACTCTCCTCACACACAGGCTCGCACATGACAAGAGCCTGCACACTGCTGCACGTTTGAGACTCCACACGCTCCACCCTTTTCTCCTTCCCTCCCCTGCAGTCTCATAAAATCAAAAATAAATCCTCCATGCCGCGTTGACGCTGGGGAGATCCAAACTAGCTAATGCAAACTTATCATTATTATTATTATTATTATTATTAGGAAACCATTTTGGCTTTTTAAGTAACATTTCCCTTCATCTGTCAACCCCAGCTTGCAGGACTCGGACAATGTCCTCCTTTGTTTCGGTTTCAGAAATGAGCCAAACCGAAATTTGTCTCAGATGAGTAACTCTGAATGTGAGCGTTAAGGCTTCATATTTCTTAACAATTAAGTTAATAAAAGTTTTCAGTGAAACGTCAAGCAGTCGTCGGCCGCTCCAACAGCTGAGACTCATGGCAAAAGCCCTCCAACTTACGTTCCATCTATTTTACTGACACATGTACCCACTGTTATTAAATTAGTTAGCAGCTCACCACATTGTGTGCATCTCTGGCTGGATACATGTCCCTAAATATAGGGTACATTTGTTCAGAAATCAAAGCAAGGAGTACGCTTTCACATCCAAATTGTAGACATCAGAAAGGGGATGAAGGTCTCTGTTATGTTCAGGCCCTAAACACGAGCAGGTAAATCGATTTGCATGTGGCGACAGTTAGCATTGCGGTTATATTAACACAGTAGCGAGAGTTATGCATGTAATCCAAAGAAATGTCAAATTTTAAAATTATTCTGCGCCGCGTTTTGAAATTTCAGATTTCTTTTGGAATACATTTATCTTCGGTCTAGCACTTCACACACGTTTTTATTGTTTATCGTCATAAAACAGTTATGAATGTAACCTGGGTTCTATGATTCAGCCGTCTCTGGCTGTCAGAATGAATGATACGGAACCGAGGAGGCGTCCAAAATGGTTTCTCTTGCTTGAAATAATTTACAATCTAAAAAAGAAAGCAGTTGGCACAGACAACCGCAAATTACTGTTGCTGTGGTTTTTCCTCTTTGGAGACCGCTGAGAGAAGTGACTGAAGGCCCGCGGGCTGCAGACTTACATCATATGCACTGGTCAGCAGTGTTCGTGGAGACTCTGTGTTGTAGCCTTAATGCTATTTTCCCGCTGCACTAATTGTTGTCGTTTAAATGTATTTAGCCACCGTATTGCTTCAGATTTTACAAAGAAAATCCATGCTAGTGCCGCAAATAAGAATAAGTAGCGTGTGTAATGAAGTCGTGTAACGATTACAGTGTGAAATTTGTAGATTGTGGGGTGAAAAACAGTGTTATGCATGGTTTGTGGCTACGGCATTAGCCCAGATGCTAACACCGCGGCCTGACGTGCACCTCCCCCGAAATTTAACTTCGCATAACACAGACGCAAATTGCAAGAACTGCGATTGGCGCGCTTGTTAGCATCACGTTTAGTATTTTCTTATTGATTGTTTAGTATCAGTAAAGACAGAACACATCAAGGAGAGGTTAACTGAGGAAGTTCGGGAGATACAACTCGGCGAAAGTTTCAGTCGCCGTTGTTGAAAGTGAAGCAGGAAGTAGAAACAAAAATGAACCGGGCTGGCGTTCAGGTGGCGTTTTTACAGAGCGAGCCACACTGACGAGCGCACAGGTATAAATGGCTCGCACTGTTCCTTAGCGTTATGAACCACGCTTCAGGTTCAAAGGTCTGGCAAACTTATTAGAAGCAAGGAGCAGAAGTAAGGTGCGTAGCAGGCCGTGGGATCCGACTCATAGAGGGATCTAGCAGATTTCATCTCTGCCACCTGGGAGATCTGAACAGGAAATGAGGTAATACAATAGACATCTTTGTGCATGTAGCGCCGCTATAACACCTTTTTTTCGCCCCCTCTCTCCGCCGCAATCTGCCTTTCCATCGTCTGGGGTGGAGGCGGATCACATATGAAGTGTGTGTCTGAGAGAATCGGGGGCTACGAGAGGTGAGGTGAGACCGTGTTTGGAGAAGCGAGCTGGGATGCTTTACAAGGTGTGCTTAGTCAGCCCCCGCGAGCAGAAACGGGATGGAAATCACAACAAGGTCTGAGGAGGGAAAAAATTAGCCGATTGTCTCTTTGCTTTTTCGCCTAAAGTTTGCCCACTTAAAATAAAATCGAGATTTTTCTGTACGCCCCAGCCATCCTCTCTGCTTGTACAGCTCTCTGTGTTAAGTCCACGTGGATAAATTTGGGTGGAAGTTTTTTTTTTTGGATCGGTGCAATGTTTTTGCCAGTAGAAAACTAAAGCCGGCGTGGTTGTTTGTTTTGATCTGCATCTGTGAGCCTTGTATGTCATGAATCATCAACCTCGTAATAAGTAATCTGACAATTCATTCACTTTCATGCTTTTTAGAGGCTCGGGTAATTAAAACCAAGCCCTCCCCACATGTTGACCCATATCTTTTTATATTTTATTCTCTCTCCCGGCTCGAGTCACCTGCTTTCTTTCTTTTTTCTTTTTTAACTCCGTACTCTTTAGTTTCCCACAAGTTTACCTTATATGATCTCCACGGTTTTCATCACTCCCATCTGCCTGATATTTCTCCTTTCGCTTTTTCTTCTTTGTTCTCTCACATTTTGCTGCCCTCCTTTTTTTTTTTTTTTTTTTGAGCAGATCCGAAGCAGGTGGCTCCCTCTCTGGCTCCCTCTCCCCCCTCGCTTTGACTTTGACATTAGGGATGGGCCAAAGGGGAATCGAAACAAGCAGGAAGCCTCTCTCTTTCTCATGTGCATCTGGTTCTTGGCGCCTATGTGTGCAGAAGAGTAAAGCGTAGAGCAACCATTAAGTCCTAAAGTTAAGTCCTAAAAAAGCCAGATTGATAGACAGATGCTTTAATTGGGGTAGTATTGATTGACATAACGGCACTGTGCATAACTCTGAAGCTCACAAAAGTAAAAGTAGGACAGTGGAGGCTTTTGTTTGACATCTTTAGCTGATTGTGAGATCTATTAGGTTTTTTTTTTTTAGATATGGTACGTGGAACAGCTCCAGTTCTGTTCCCTGGCTTTAAATATCTCTTTCCGCAGTAGACGGGAAGTCTTTTGCAGCATTTCGGTGTATTTGTCTCTCTGGCGTGTTTTCAGTTCTCTCACATTTCCTCCCCGCTCATCCTTTTTCCTCTCGTCCATCCTCCTGTCTTCCTCATTAGCTGGTGGCTACCTTTCTGTCTAAACAAGTGGAAGAATGCTGGTGTTTATTTTCATAACCTGCAACAAGTAGAGGGGTTCCTGCGGAGCGTCCGCTTGATTGACAGGGAAGTGTGCTGGAAACGCTCAGAGCTTCTCTGTTTGCCTCCGACTCTGTCAGCAGGCAAGGCTCGGTCTCCGGGATAGAGCTGGAAAAGCAAGGAACAAGAATAACACAAGACGTTTTTATAGGATTAAATAATTCTTGCACGCTTTTTTTCCCCCCACTCTCTTTGTCTTGCTCTCTGCAGCCTGTCTTCCACTGCCTGTTCTTTTCATATCTACATTTCTGTGTCTCCCTCCGTCCCCGTCGCGCTGCGCCTTTGGCCCGGAGTCAGATTTCTTGTGGCTGAGTCTGTCCTACAGCGTCAGCCGCTGGGAGCTGACTCAGTCTTGAGTTGATGGAGACACGATGTCTCACGCCCAGTTTCCCAGAAGCATCGCGGAATTATTCAGCACAGTTTATCTGTGCAGTCAGAAGCCAGTGAGAAGTGGCCCGCGTAAATCATCAGGTCACTCAGATTAGTTTGTGTGGAGAACTTTCACAAACCGCAGGGGTTAAATGAAGTTCATGTTGGAAAGCTTTTCGTAATTTACGGCCCCAATTTTAGCATTGCAAAATAACATTGTTGGACTCAAGATGAAAGGTTTAAAATATCTAAACTGACTCTGCATATGCACAGATTCACGATTTGTTCTTCTTAATTCTTAATACCTGGTCTGTATATTACCCACAATGCAACACAAAGATATATTATACACCGATAAGGCATAACATTACGACTATCTTCCTGATATTATGTAGGTCTCCCTTTGTGCATACAAAACAGTTTGACATCGGCCTTCTGAGGGTGTCCTGTCTGTGTTAGTGGGGGCCTCTGGGTCCTATGGGTTGAGGGGAGGGGCCTCTGTGGATCATCCTGCAGATACTAGACAGTTTGACATCTAGTGTATTCGGAGGCCAGGTCAACACCTTGTGCTGTTCTTCATGTTTTTTTTAGTTGTTCCTAAAGTGTTTTTGTGTGTGTACCTGTGTCAGCCTACATCCTGAGTGTCATTGCTATGGGGTGGGGGTCCCAGGTCTGGTCTAGGTGGGTCCTACATGTCTAAGTAACATCCACACGAATGAATGTCGGGTCCAAAGGTTTCTCTGCAGGATTGTCACAAGATGGTCAATGTTATTCGCTGGTCGTAATGCTATGCCTGATCCGTGCATAAGTAGTGCCAAATGTAGATGGGATAGGATGCCGAGCTCAGTCCTCAAAATTTGTCAAATTTTCCCTCACTTGAGCCACAAAACTTTTGTACAGGCACGTGTAAATAGTTGATTTTATATATGAAGTCATTTGAGATCCCATTCAAAACTCAGTATGAGTCATATTTAATTGAGTTTGAAATCACAGTCTGACGAATGCACTAATATGTACTAGATTTTGCTATTTGTGCGTGTTTAAATCCATTTGTGCCTCAGCGTGAAATGATCCATAACCATGGCCTGATGGAAGACAGACCTGCGGCATTCCCGCTAATAATCAACCATCACTGTGTTTGACATGTCATTTAAATCAAACACTTTTAGCTCTGGTCACGCTCTGTATTTCATTAATAGCGTCTGGCCTGAGCGCTCCTGCCTCTCGCTGATGTGAGCCGGCCTGCCAACACTTTTCAGTCATTAGACGTCCGACAGACAAGAAGAAATTCGGCGCGGCGAGCGAGGAAATGCCGACAGGCGTAAAGAATGGTTCTGGAATGGCGCCCCGGCTCAACTGTAGTCACATGACGTCTAAATCCCAGTCACGTTTGAGATCCGGCAGCATTATGCCGGCATTCCCAGATTCCATCTGCTGGGGCCTCTCCTTTTGAGTTTGTCATCCTCAAGGAATCTGGGAATGTCGGGACTGAGCTTGCGGAGTGTGTACGTTTCCCCGGCTGCACCTGAGCACACACACACACACACACACATATACACACACAGGCATGTAACATGGCATGTTTCCTATTCACACTATTGACACACATGATACACTATTTACAGGGAAGTCACGTACAAAGCACCAGGTGGGATGACTCTATTCATGTCCAGAGACAGTCAGACTGACCTGTCTTTAGGTTTTAAATCTTACTTTGTAATTATAACCCATGACAGTCTCCACAATGTCGACATAAAAGATAAATCTGCACCATTAAATTCCACGCTTTGTCCGCACAATGCACCGAGCCGCACCAAGTGACGCACCAAACCGCAGGTGTGATGACTCTATTCGCATTCCGCGGGCAGATGAACAGACGGACGGCTACCTCTGCAGATTACGTCAAGGTCCCAGGGCTCAGTCTGTGCGCCCCGAAAGCGATCAGGTTTTCCAGAGAGCCGAGCGCCTGCACACACACACACGCGCGCTTGTATCAGACCTGTCAGGTGAAAACAGATGAGCCGCACGGTAGGTGGTAACATGCTCGCGCGCATTCCTCTCTAGTCTGCTCGCACCGCGGGTAACCGGAGCTGAGGGGTGCCTCACCCGAAATGGACTAACCAGGCGTTATAGATCAGTGTGGTTTCCACTGCAGCCTCGCGGGGACGGCGGGAGCTCGCGCGTCGGCCTGACAACAGTCCTAAGGGCCAAACGAGGCAAAGGCGAGGCTTCTGCAGAGCTGCCGGCGCAGCATGGCGTTGCTCAAGAGCAAAGTGTCTGCCAAGGCAAAATAGACAAATGTCCATTACGGAGTGTAGATTAATATAAATATTTATAACGCACTGGAGATAAAGACTAACCCTATGAACCTTTCCATTCCCAAGCTGCAGCTTT
Organism: Planiliza haematocheilus; assembly: GCA_005024645.1. NCBI lineage: Eukaryota > Metazoa > Chordata > Actinopteri > Mugiliformes > Mugilidae > Planiliza > Planiliza haematocheilus. The sequence goes on along the minus strand of SRSE01000293.1, from coordinate 2,045,406 downwards.
TCCTCCGGCATGTTTATACGCTATTTGCAGCGGTTCTCTTAGCATTTTCATGTCCTCTCATATTTCAGACTGATAGTAGTCTGGCAGTTTGTTGGACGGAGCAGCGTGATATCACTGAGATGACACGGAAACCTTTCTCATGTCCCTATTTATTAAAATATACCAAAAGCATGCACTTATACTGATGTTATTAATTAAAAACATCCCAACGGCTCAACGGAAATGCGGTTAACTAGAACACAGAGTTAATGACTGTACTTGCTAACTGACATGCTAGTAGCTGTAAAAGCCAAAGGACAACACCTCAAATCATAAATTCTGACTGCAGTTGACTGCTCATCCATAAGGGATCCTGATCCAGCAGCGTGGCGTTCTCATGTCGCCCAGTTTGGCCTCATTGTACAAGAGAGACACCTTATTACGTTACATGTTTATAACAGGATGCTGAACTATTGGCTTAGATTCAAACCTCACCAAGAAAATCCCCACTGAGGCAAATTTCTCCCTTTGCTTGTCGCTCCCATTGAGGTCGAAGTTCGCGATCTCCAGCAGGTAGCAGGGTTTCCAGTGTCTTTTCAAAGGACGTCACATTTGCAGTTTACTCAGGCGTGCGTGCTCCGCGGAGGGCCGAGGAATGCCGGGGTAGTGACAGTCGTCAGTGTGAGCCTGACGCCGCTTAAAGGGATCCTCTCAGCGCTCGCCGATCGGTCCGGGCCTCGGGTTCTCCGCGCTCGTGTTTCCTCTGAAGTCGCCGTGCCGTGCTCGAACGGGGCCCCTCTGACGAGTTCGGATTTTGTGTTTAGCATGCATCCGTGTCGGTGCTGGTCACTGTGGGGGTGACTGAGCCAAACTGCGGGATACAGTTTTAGTTTCTCCACAAAATAAGTCAGAATTTTCTGCACCGTTAGTTTAAAAAAAAAAAGGTGTTTTGGCACATTTTTGCCTATAAAACAGAAATGTATATTAAAAATAAGGGCTCAGGTCACACAGTTATTCTATATGCAGTGCTGCTGCCTTTTCCCCTCCTCAACTTTTTGTGAATTTTGGGGTAAAGTAATGTTTTTTTAAGCGTTTTTCATGTTAGAGCAAATGTCTCTTGCAGCTTGAGCACGTTCTTTCTTTCTTTCTCTACTTCTTCTATTGTTCTGATCCAAAAAACGGCCCCGTCATGCAGCCTCCATGTCATCTACCCGACTCGCTTCCCCTCCCTCCCCCTCTTACCCTTCCTCCCCTCTCTCTCTCTCTTTCTCCCCCTTTCTCGCTCGGCCCTGTTCGTGCTCTTATAAGGTTACAGAGCAGGACTTTCTGAGGCGCTGCAGGAGTGTGTGAGAGTTACTCGTTCCTGTGTTCTCTGGTCCACGATGTCCTCAGGTGAACACTCGGTCCCCTGAGCTGGGCCTGCTTTTATTCCCCTGTACGCTTTGGTAGAGCCTGGGAACAAACACCTGCACACACACACACACACACACACACACATTCAGGTGCAGCTGTAGCAGCACAGGCTCATGCACTAATACTCATCCTTCTCCAAGCTTTACTCTCTCTGTCAGAATATAATACGTTCAAATTATTACCCAAACTGTTAAACAACATGCTCATGCACCACAGGTTGTATATGCTGCCTCATAGATGTCAATGCACGGCCAGCTTAATATATATATATATATGTATATTTTTTTACATCTTTACTCAATGATGGTTTATGAACTTTCCAGCCAACATAAACCTGCAGCCAGCTCCTTGGGACAGAAGCCCACTTCTTAAAAATTGGATTTTATGAGTGCCTTCCCAGAGAGTTTATGTAGGGGTTTTTCTCTCTCGCTTTTTTTTTGTGCACTCTGACATTTTCCCTCTCTCCATTTATCTCCATTCCTTCTTAGTCTTTTTTCCTCCCTCGCTTTTCCTCTATACCTCACCATTTGTCTCACTTTCACCTCTCTTCCTCTTGGCAGGATGTTTTTTTTGTTGTTTTTTTATAAATCCCCGTCCTCTCGCCATGACTGCAACTTTCTGCCCGTTTTCCGATCTCTTATCCCTAATTGCGCTAATAATCCATTAAGGCAGCTCGGGCCGGGTCTGCGTGCAGGCAGCGGCGCGTTGGCATTCGCCAATTGATCCGCCGTTCAAGTTGTCGGCGCTGATTGGAGTGGATGCTGAAATTAAACTATTTTTCTAAGGGAGCAGAGGAAGGAAATCGTTTGCGAGGCAGAATCGTCTCCTTTCCTGAGATGGAAAAAGAAAGCGACGAAGAGTAGCGATAGACACTTTGGGGATGGAAACAGAGACTTAATGAAGACGAATTTGGGGAAGAAGCGATTATCATTCCTGAATTTTCCGCATCTACCCGTGTACGTCTTTCATCTCTTTGAGGCAGAAGCATGTCATGGCTGCGCTGTGAATACGGTGGGTTTGCCATTCGTCCAGATAACCCCTGAGTTAGGTCAGTTTTCCAGCTAATAGGGATGGAAGAGGACCTTGGGAGAGGCCCTAATAGCAGAGTGGGAGAGCTCATACATCAGTCTCCCTCACCACACCAACCACCCCGGCTCCAAGCACAGCCCCCCAGACCATATAACAGCATATTAGTTGCTACGCATAACCGCTCAAATTGAACATTTCTGATTTGGTTCAGCTTGACTCTTTAAGTCTCCCTCTGCCTCTCTTTCTTTTTTTTTTTCTCCTCATTCCCAAGAGTTTGACGTTCTGCACTAATTCCCATACGCTTCCCAAATCGCACCGAATTCGCAGAGCCTTGTAGGGGTTAAGCTCACGTCCCCGAGCAGGTTTTTATCATCGTAAGCCACATATACGGCTGGACTGGGATCAGAGGCTGCTCTCATGAAACCTTCCGAGTGGAGATTTGATGTCTGGGCTTCTCACGGTCACATTCGTGTTAACCATTTAGTGGAGCGTTCGCGACTATAGGAGTGGCGCTCGCCTGCGAATGAAAGCAGAGCTTTGAAATATGCAACACCGAGAAGGGTTAAGAAGGGAAACTCATCCAGATTTAACACATCACTCCGGACATGGCATGAAATTATGTTCACGGCTCTGTTTTCCTGCTTCCATCGGCCGTCTTTGAAGGTACTTAAAGGGGAAATACTGTTAAATGAGATTCGCCGTCGGTGTAAAAACCAAGTGGAATCAATGTTCTGAGGAGCTGAAGAGTGCCTTTCTAAGTGGAGTCTAAATCCTCTGACAACGTTATCAACAAGTGGGAACTTCAGCTGTTTTGGGCGTGAGCCACAAACAGGACGTATCAAGTTGCAAGCTGCAAAAAAAACAAACAGCTGACATCAAGTTTGAGATCTTTGCACATGCAATAGGCTCGAATCAGTTGATATTATTAAATTTAATCAGAGCTTTACGTAAATCTAACACAGTTTTTGGATTTGTTAAATATGAAGCTATAAGCATTCTCCATTTCTGACTGGTGAAGAAAAGGAAGACGCTGGAATTGGTTTAAAACTGTGTCGTAAAAACATTTCTTCGACTTGAACTTGGTATTTTAACATTTTCAGCCCTTCGTACTGACAGCCAAGGCTTTATGTAATCTGGACATCCAGTCTAACCATCAGCAGTACTGTGATCCAATCAGCGGCCCGAACAACCGATCCGAACCGATACGAGCGCTGCTGAGGTGCCTTTTTTTAGGCCGTCGTTAGCAAACGGGCCTCCCTCCCCTCCGTGGCTGAGAAACATTAGAAAGCTAATCTCAAAATTGCCCCGCAATTCTTCCCAGATATTCCAGATGATTGTCTTAATGAGAGAGAACAGATGTGACCTCACGAGGGAAGCGGTGGAGTGGAAGAGAGAGAGATGGAACAACGCAGAAGAATCAGTGGACAACTTCTCATCTACGAACACAATGCCGATTAAAATCACTTCTCAAAAGTGTGTGACTTCAGTCCGGCCTTTGACGTGGCACAGCTTCCAGTGTTTTCTTCTCCCCCACCCCCACTCCCCTGACTTTTCCCATGTCCAGCTCTTTCTATTGAACTCTCACCTGGCTGCACTTGGCTAGCTTTGTGTGAGAGAAGCTAGTGAGCTGCGACGTCCCCTCTCCTCTGTCCTTTGTAATCCACAGAGCACGGAGCTTCTCGGAGTCCATCGGTGCAAAACACCAAGTCAATGTAGAGTCGCCTTGGGGCCCACCAGACTGAAATAATGTACTATCATTTTAAGAACCTCCAATAAGTCACTTTCTATTGCAAACTGCAGTGCAGCTTGTGAACGCTTGCAGAATTGCATAATAAATACCTAAAAAAAAAGAGAGCACACTTGTATTTAATGTATATCCACCCTGTGGTTTTTGCCACATATCTCAAGCAGTCTCCCATAACTCATAAAGCTGCCAGCCTGTTGCCGTGAGCCTGTTGCCAGTAAGCCTCCAGACTCCCACACTAACAGGTGCAGAGGCCCAGAGCGCTGCTCATTAACACAGTTCATTTCACAAGCTCCACCGCATAGTCATTACCATCCTGACGGAGCACGTGTGAAACAACACATTATCACCCAATTAGCATGACCCTGTGTCAGGATCCTGGTCCCGTTTGACTGCAGACTTTCTCTCCTCGCAGTCCCCGACTGTCACCCTGCGTCCCACGCACTCAACATTAAGATTTCAATTAAGGAGCGTTTGTAGTTTTTATTCATAGTTTTATTTTAGCGTGCAAACCCAATGCAAGTGCACCATCTATAGCGTTAGCTCTGCAGACAAGTTTCTGTGTGCAGCTATGTCGACGCACATGCTTCTTGCGTTTCTGCATGTGTATGCGACTGCAGGGTGCTTGCCCTTTTGCTGGCAGGCAGCCATTCGCTCATTCATCATGTTAAACTATCCCAGCTTGCACCAAGACACACACACACACACACACACACACCATCGTAGCTGATTGTAATTGTGAGATAATGTACGTTCCCTGAGAAGCAGCAGAGATAAAGCTCTTTCAGGTTCCCTGTCAGGTTACTACGTGTTTGGATTTGGTTTAATTTGTCGGGAATCACCTATGACCTGCAGCCCTTGCGCACTGAAAAAGCCCATTTTCTGTCCCCTCTCTGGCCGTAATGAAAAGCAGAGGGCAGCTCTGTCGTCAGCTGGTAATAACACGGCATTAGGTCCGCATGGCTTGTTGATAGGCTCCCTGTTGTACATTCAAAGCTTTGATCTGCGCTAGCAAATGTACAATGCTATTGTTCCGCTGTTTTTTTGCGTTTTTAAAAAAAGTGTCTGCAACTTTATGAGAGTTTGTTATGTGACTTGAATGCAAGCATAATTTTGGGACATCCCATTTTCCCAGTAAGCTGTGTTTGTCTTTTGTCGCTGCTTGATGTAACTTTGCAATGGGTTAGCATTGAGTTGCTAGTTTGGGCCGTTGCTGTCTCCTGTCGTCACCGCCTCTCGATTTTATTCCCCAGCTTTTTCTGAAAGTTTTTTGGGAATTAATCTTCAGAACCATTCTAACGGTCTTGTCCGTTTCCTCTGTTCACAGGGTCTGAAATTCAGCAAGACCCCAATGTGCTAGCTGCCACTTCATGGAACACTTCTAGCGATGGTAAATGCACGCACACACAAGTAGCAGGGACCTGCACCACTTCCCTAACAAACGCTGCAAAGACATCTGTTCCAGGCCACGTAACGATGATGTGCCCGCAGCGCAAATTAAAACACACGCAGGGCTGAACCGTAACCCCGCACGTGTTGTTGAAATTACAGTCAATGACGTGTCAGGAATTACACATCCTCTGCACGGTCACCTTCAGCAGCGCACCCAGTCGACACCCATTGTCCCACTGTAAACCACTGCGGAGGATAATTGACGGAATGAGTTGCACATTGATTTACTCAGCATGTGGGAGTTTAGCCACAGGTGCTCCGCATTTATCTAATTTCCACTGACCTACTTTCACTTCTTTCTTAAGCAACTACCTCTATTCGGTGCTGGTGCTTTCTGTGCATGTCATATTCCAGTGGGAAATATTTTATTTTATTTTATTTTTTGCACGGTTTGTCTCTGACCTGGTCAAAAAAAATTCCATCCTGCTTTTAGGAAAATACAGGAAGTGTGTTCAGGTGGAGTAAGAACAGTAGTTTGCATTCGTGCTGCAGTGGCAGATCGCAGAACAGGTGGTTTTTAGAGAACTTGGACAGATTTTTTTCAGATCTTTTACACAGCATCTCTTATTTCCTACCTTCTGAAGGAGCCAGCAGAGCTTTATTTCCAATTTTACTTAGACTATATATTGCCAAACAGCATCCTCAGGTTGTTTCTTCAAACATTTGTACAACTAATGAAATAATTGTCTACTTTTATAATCTACAAAACCAGACGTCATATTCAAAACCTTCTCACAACTGCTTACAAATGCACGGTTGCATCAATCTCATCGTCTGCAGAGCGTAGAGTTTCTTTGCCGTGCTCCTATGAAGTAGTGGAAAACTCTCTGATGATGAATATCGTGTTTTGAGTGACACCCACTGTTAATCCGCAGCTCTGAGACGGGACTTCTAAAACGAGACGGACAGGAGTTATTTTGTTTCCCCACCAGCGCTGGCCCAAAATATTGTTAAGTGTTGCTCTGTGTGTTGGTTGGCAGGCTTGTTTGTTAGTGCTGGAGTTTTATCTCGCAAAGCTAATTATGAAATGGATAAATCAAGGCAGGACTCTCGAGCTCTTGGCTTCTTAGAAGAGCTGCGCAATAGCTCATGCTGACAGTGTGCATGCACGTGGTCCAGGTGCTGCGCTGTGCTTTCATGTTTTCTTTCCCAATTGGAGCTTTATATCGTTTATAAAAATATCCGTGAAACAATTGTGAATTATAGAAGGTGAGGGGCCGTGACCATTGTGGACCTCCCAGAAGTAGTCATTACATACACCGATCAGGCATAACATTACGACCACTGACAGGTGGAGTAAATAACGTTGTGACAATTCAGTGTTCTTCTGTGGAACTTTTGGACCTGGCATTCATTCGTGTTGATGTTACTTAGACATGTACAACCCATCTAAATCAGACCTGGCACCCCCTCCCCATAGCAGTAACACTCCTTGATGGCAGCAGCCATCCCCAGCAGGATGCAACCTCAAAAACGCTTTAGGAACAACAAAAAAAAAAAAAACATGAAGAACAGCACAAGGTGTTGACCTGGCGTCCAGATTCACTACTGTAGATCCCAAACCGATCAAGTGTCTATGGGCTGATCCACAGAGGCCCCTCCCCTCAACCCACAGGACCCAACAGCCCCAATTAACAACATTGTGTTGCCAGATACCATAGGACACCCCATGATGAATCACAACTGTTTTGGAGACCTACACAAGGTAGTCATAATGTTATGCCTGATCGGTGTATATCGACTCAGACCACATTAGAATATCTTCTTTGGTCACTTTGATTTTACAACATGTAGTAATTTAACATGACCGCTCTCAGCTCATCATGTTGTTGGATCATGGCGTGCCTTTAAATACCTAATAACCTCGTTGCCTTCTGTTTTGAGAAGCGGGCCTGGCACCGGAGGATCACCAGTTGGAATCCCAGGACTGATAGGAAAAAATGTGCAAGGTTGGAGAGAATGAACAGCGCTCGCCTTCCCTTACCCTTGAGCAGCGCTCCAACTGTGCTCAAAGCCTTGTGTGTGGTTGTACGCAACGGATCAGTTAAACGGGAAGCGGTTCCACGTCTCTAAAAAAAAAGCATACAGGACATTAAAGTATCATCTTTGTCTCGTAAAATGTCTCCACGTTGCTAGTAGCTACGCACTATTCATCAGTTGTTGGTTTTTTTGTTACACTCGCAAAAGATCCTTTACTAGACTCGAGCTCTCCAGACGTTTGACAGTCCAAATCCTTTCGACGTATAGTAATGCCGTGTGATTTAACAAGACTTCCACCTGGTCCAAAACCCCATCAAAGTTTAATGTGGGTGATGTAACATGCAGATGAAAATGCCACTCACCTTTTTTTTTTTTTCCACCACCAGCCTATTTCCCCCCTTTTCTTTGATGAGTAAGGCTACGTTATTTATGTTGTGGCGTTGAACGGTCACGCGTCCCGGCGTTGCCCAGGTTTAGATCAGCGGATCCTGACAGAGGAAGCATTTAAAGCCCACTGTTCTCCAGTCGACCATGCAGGAACAACTGAGTCAGATCCATAAAGTTCCCTGGATATTTTTCTCAACGCTGCTGCCCAGAATTATCAGTCAGATCTCACCTCAGTTTCCACTGAGCTCGAACAGCCTTACATCCGCCTGAGCCCTCAGGAAGATACCCGGACTTGGAACATCCTCAACATGAGGCTTTATTGACCTTTATTTTCGCTCTCTCTCTCATTTAGTCTGGTTTTCTTAATTCACCTCTTCTGAAGCCAACCCGCCCACAGCATCCTCCCCACAACAGAGCGTGTGTACGCGAAAGCTAAACACGAAGACGTCGCCGAACACGCTGGCAAGAAGCAGGACGGTAGTTTCTGGACACGACCGAGCGGCTTATTGAAGATAATGATTAAGGCGGCCAATCGTGAAAGCTCAAGAAATCATAAACTCCCGAAAGGAGTGGATCCAAACAAATCCCAGAGACAGTTTTATTTTTCCGCAACATAAAATATGAAAACATAGTGCATCTGTGTGTGTGTGTGTGTGTGTGTGTCGTGTTGAGCTCAGCCCCGGACTAACATCTGTTTCTTATCTGATGGATGGATGGTGATTGCACCGCTTGTTTTGTCTGCAGGCGGGGAATGGTTTCGATTGACCAAACAGACAGCATTCAGGTAGCGTGGCTGTATCAGTATGCATCAGTAGCAGGAAGCTATCACGCTGTAAAAGGCTCGTTACAGGACTGAAATCAAGGGTGATGATAGTTTACTGAACTCATTTCCCCGCCCCCACCTCCCGGCTTTCTTTCTTTCTTCCTTTCGTTCCTCCTCGGCGTCTTTGTTTCATTTCATACTACTTTTTTCTTTCCCCTCGCTTCCTTTCTTCCTGCCTCTCTGCTGGAGAGTGACCCAGCTTTAATGAAATTCACCTTTTTGCCGTAGCTGCCACAGGCCCGCAGCGTGTCTACTGAGCGTGTTTGGTTAGCTGTGCGGCCGCTCGGGTTTCTGGGCCCGTGTCTTGCTGAGAGACGCCCGGCCGGCGCAGCCCGACTGCATGCATGCTATTGAACACAGACGCACACTCGCGTATAGACTGGCGCGATGAAGAGGTATTGTGTAACATGGCTTCTCCTGAGCGCGCGTGTGTGTGTGTGTGTTGCGGTGGTGTGGGTGTGCGTGTGTTTACATGCATACAACGCATGTGAGCGTTTGATTGTGCAAAACTACTGCGAGGATATGCCGACGCCGATGACAGGGCACCGTTTAGTCGCCCGCCACATTAAAGGGGCAGTCCGGGCCGAGGGCTTGAGTTTCAGCGTGCTCTTGGTGCCAAATACCACAACACTCACCACGAGACAATTACATAGAGAGTGGCTTTGTTAGACAGACATTGGCAGGACATCTTTCCTATTTCTCCCCTTCACCTCTCTCCTCTTGTCTTCTCTCCCCACCCGACACCCCTCCGCCCCCCTCTCTACTTCCCGCTGCTTTATTGTCGGGTTATTATAGCAGCTAATGAAGTGCGCACACACACACACACACACACACACACGGCTCCAAAAACCATTTTCTTTTCCATCAGCTCAGCTAATGAGATGGTGATAAAGTGACTCAGTGTGTTTGACCTGCTTGCCTTTGGCGAAGCAGTGGTGTCTGTTAAGGGTGCAGTTTTTGTTTTTGTTTTGCTTTTGGAACCCCATAGTCAGGTTCGACAGATTGCAGCGGTGACGTGTTACATCAGCGCGCAGGCGGGATCTGGCCCCTTTAAATTCACAGCAGTGCACGGGCTCAGGTTCCCAGCAGACCCCCAGGACTTTGTGTTGAGAGTTTGGAAGTCAAATCATAATGAAAATACACAACCGTGCAGAAAAAATGGTGGGCCCAATCACACAAACTGTCATGTACCCTCATTAAGATTAATGTGTCAACCAGTAGAATCGACCTTTATTTACACCCCTTTGTGACTGGTGTCAGCACTACATACTGAGTATGGTAGTTTCAGCGTGTGTTTACGTTCTCAGATGTGACGGCCTGGGATAGAGGGGCTTTTGCAACATTTTTCCTGTCAGAGCTTGTCTGATCACAGTTGCACATTACACACAAGCAAAGTCCAAGTTTGGGTTTTCTGAAATTTTGATTTAGGGGCTATTCACACAGGCTCGGAGTGCTTTGCCTGGGGATATTTTGGGACTGAACCATCAACTGGCCAGTAGAGCCGAGCTCTCTGTGCTAATGGTTTGTTTTTAAACTGATTGGTGAAGTCTATCGTAAGAAATGAATTCACAAAGGCACGTAGAGATATTTTACCATGAGGTGCACACGTGTCATAAATGGCAAGAATAGTTAAACCAGATTAGGCAGATAAAATGCAAGGCACGTCCTGGAAGAGTGCGCTTTGGACAGACTAAACTAAGGTTGGTTTGACCAGAATTATGTGGAACGTTTGGAGAAGGCTTGGAAAGGATACTGATCTGATCTGTAAAACAAAGTGGAGGCAGCGTGATGCATGAGCTCGGCTTCCACTGGCACAGCGTCACACGCGGTTATTGATGATGTGAGAAAAGACATAATAAGAATCTGCTCATACACCGACCAGGCATAACATTATAACCACCTTCCTAATATTGTGTAGGTCTCCCCTTGGGCCTCCAAACCAGTCGTGACTCATTAGAGAATGGACATGGGCCTTCTGAGGGTGTCCTGTGAGGTCTGGTAACAGGATATTGTTAGTGGGGGCCCTTTGGGTCCTACAGGTTGGGGAGAGGGACCTCCGTGGATCGTCCCACAGCGTCTTCGGACATCAGTTTGGGATCTAGTGAATTTGGAGGCCAGGTCCTTTGGAGGACCGTGTGCTGACATGCATTTGTGTGAAATGCATGTTTTCTTGAGTTGTTCCTTTTTGGGTTGGCTGCATCCTGCTGGGGATGGCTGCTGCCATCGAGGAGTGTCATTGCTATCGGGTGGGGGTGCCTGGTCTGGTCTAGGTGGGTGCTGCATGTCTAAGAAAAATACACACAAATGCCAGGTCCAAAAGTTTCCCAGCAGAACATTGACTTGTCATTGCTTACTTCTCCTGTCAGTAGTCATAATGTTGTGGCTGATCGGTGTGCTCCGCCAAATGACATGACTCAGGCAGCATTTCACTTGGTGAACACAAAATTAAAGATATGCAAAAAAACAACAGTCCACATTTAATGTATTACTGTGTTAATTATATCATATCAAGTGGACGCTCCTTAGATGGATAATTAGATTTGAGAAACCAGTTCAAAAATGCATTCTTATCAAGTGTGGGGCATTTTGCCCTACACTTGAGGTCATGGCACTTCTTTTTTTTTCAGCCTTCTGCATGTGTGAGGAGTCTACCGCAATAAATTCATCTCCGAGTAAAAAATAACGAGAAAATATTGTTACTTGATGTGCGTGAAACCGGCCTTAATAGAGGAGAAGGAATCTCACACGCCATCTCGGTATCTTTATGGTTGTCTCCTGACATTTAAAGTGATTACAAATACTTCCATAATCAGAGCCGACAAATTGAATTGAAAAGCGAAGCAAAGTGGAAAGTGGCCAAGTAAACAAGTCATGAAAACAAAACGAGTGACACAAATTTACTGCAGAAGCTGCTGCGCTCAGTGTTCCCTTTGTTTCGACCTCTTACGGCGCAGTTACCCGCGTACGTGCCGCTGGCAGGATATAAAGACATCAGGAAAACAAAAAAAAATCCACACTTTACTGCAAACCTTGTTACTTATACATTATCTCTATATGATGTAATGCAAGAGCAGCTCTCCCACACACATACACCTAAGTGAGATGTGCTTTTTATATCTACAAGTGAGAGGTGCGCTTGGAGTGGTTAGGGCGGTTGTGTGCAGTACGTCGAGAAAGGAGGACGGATAGGCGAAGTGGGTGAGGAGGGGGGAGAGGGCGGTGGTGGACGGTCGGAGGTGCCTCATATTGTCACACACTTGTTAGTACCACATTGCTGTGTTAATCCCTGGGCTTTATGGAGTGCAAGTGCAAGTGTTTGTGTGTTCTATAAATGTCCACGCTGCTCTTTTTCACAGGGGGTTGGAGTTCTTGCAGGCAGGCCTGTTTTACACACAACACTTCTGGGAGTCAGACGCCCTTGTTCATACAGATTCAAAATCCTCTGAAAGGCTCCACTACCTCATCTTTCTTACATTGGAATCAGAAAGGCGGAAGCTGACGAGATAGCTGACTGATTATTACTATTTTAAACAGCCTTTTCTGCAAAACCACCCCCACCCCATAGCAATGACAGTCATTGATGGCAGCAGCCAACCCCAGCAGGATGCAACCAGCTCAGAAAGACCAACTCAAGAAAACATGCATTTCACACTGGAGTTACATGGTAACGGTTCCTACTATACTAGAAATTCTACGCGACGGTACTACCGTGGATTACTATACTACCGTGGATTACTATACTACCGGTGCCAGTTTCTGCTACATAGCAGCCGGCTCTACTCTCCTCCCGGCTTCTCAACGCATGCTACTCCCTTGTAAACAAACCCACATGGCAACTACTGCAATCGAACTACACAGCTGCTGAATGATTGGCTGTTTTCTTGTTACTGGTGACGGCAATAGGATGATAGGTGATAGGTTGTTTCCGCACGCTGGATCCGCCCGTCTGATTTGTTGTTTGTGTTTTTCTGCCGGCAAGAACGAACTCCATGAAGACATCTCCGCTTCGATAGAAATACAGAAACAAAACAGACAACAAGTTAAAGTTTTGTCTCGCCCAGACGCGCGCACAGCTTACAGTCACAAACACGAGACAACACACTCACCACGGCAGAAGCACCGGCCCGGCGAGTCTGCAGCGTCGTCATCGTCAGTGGCACCACTACTTTTGCTCAACATTATAAGTAATTAATAAGTGTTTATAACTTGTACACTTGTACATTATACATTGCAGTTCACAAAAATAATAATAATAAAAAAGGCCACAGTATCGAGATAATACCCGGAACCATTGTACTTTGCCTGGCATAGTATCGTGGTTACACATTTTGGTATTGAGACAACTTTATTTCACACAAATGCATGTCAGGACCCTCCCCTCAATCCATAACCACATTTTTGTCAACATTTTGACACCACAGGACCACCATCTGAACTCCAGCGTCTATTCTCTGATGAGTCACAGCTGTTTTGGAGGCACAAAGGAGAACTACACTATATTAGGAAGCTGGTCATAATGTTACGCCTGATCAGTGTATGAGGAGAGAACAAGCTGGAGCAGCCACGGTCTGGAAAATTCCCGTTAGGAAGCGAGACCAGGCAGCTTAAACGTTAAACTCCTCTGTAATTCTGCATTCCCGATAACTTTCCCTGCAATTAATTTCTCCGAGATACACCTGAGAACTGTGAAAATGCGTGGGCGCGCCAGCATAAGCGAGCGTGTGTGCGCCTATTTTTAATCATCAACCCCTCCATTCACACGTCCGCGATCATCCGAGATCCCCCCGTGCGTGCTCTCCCTCCTTTGTTTGTCTTGGCAGGTTTGCGTAACGCTGAGCATTTCTGCATACCTAAGATGGGTTTTGGGGTTGAGGTTACTTTCCAGAGGTTTTTCATGACATTAACACCAATGTTTTCCCCGCGCATTAAACTCTTAGGTGGCCCTTCCAGATTGCTTTTTTTTTTTTTTTCCTGACCAGGGTACCTGGAGGTGATCGCGCAAAACTGTTTTTCTTTGTCTTTTTCCAATACAACACCGGGGGAATTACACTCCTCTGGCATCGCACTTCCCCGACGAAAAGTGAAATTAGGTGTTACGACAGTGGCAACCGCAAAATAACTCGCAAAACCAGCCTCTGAGTACGGCTGTGTGAAAATACTGAGTTGTTTTACCACATTTTTTCAAACAGCAGCATGTTTTATTTAATATCTGGCTCGGATGTAGTACAGTAAGTGTTGTTTGATTTATGTCTTTTTGTTCTTGGCTTTGTTTAACGCAATGTCTTCCCTCCCTTTTTGTTTCTCACTTATGATTCTTGATTTTTTTTTCTTCTCTTCCAGGGCCCTTCTTCATCCGTCTTGAAACTCCCATGAACAACATAACCACTTCCCTGGGCCACACGGCGGAGCTTTACTGCCGCGTGTCCGGCAACCCGACGCCCACCGTGCGCTGGCTGAAGAACGACGCCCCGGTGGTGCAGGAGCCGCGGCGGGTCTCCTACCGGTCCATGGTGTACGGATCGCGGCTCCGCATCCGCAACCTTGACACCACTGACACGGGCTACTTCCAGTGCGTGGCCACCAACACCCAGGGCACCGTGTCCACAACCGGCGTGCTGTTTGTCAAATTTGGTAAGAGGATATTCAAGTGGCGAAAGTGGCTTTTAAAGCGTTCAGCAGCTGGTTCCTCTTGTAGCTGGCAGCTTGCACAGAGCAAAATCTGGGAGCAATATTGTTTATCCTGTAGTTAAAAAAAAAAGAAATCCCCCTGTCTTCTTTTCCAGATCCACACCCCACGCTCGTGACAGGAAGGCCGACGTAAGTTGCTTTTCCACTATCCATTTGTCTGTCCGTCAGTCTGTTCGTACTGTGTTTATCAGAACGCAATACGGGAGGGGGGAGGGGGATCCGTGAGCAAATCTCACACACTGTCGTCAAACGGTCGCAGCTTCACGTTCCACAGATTGTTGGAGCTGAAAATTTGCAGAAGGATTTGTGAGTCCTGCAGAGCTGTGACATACATGTGTGATGGAAAACTAGTCCTAAGAGTCAGCTAGAGGAAAAGACACAGTTTGGACATTTAACTACACTTTCTACAGCACTAAGTGAGCCCACTAGCTAAGACAGTATTCTGAAAGTGGTGTCTGGCAACAGGCATTGTTAGTGGGGGTCTTTGGGTCCTATGGATTGAGGGGAGGGGCCTCTGTGGATCATCCCACAGATAATTAATCAGTTTGGGATCTAGTGAGTTTGGAGGCCAGGTGAACATCTTCAGCTGAATCCTGCTCAGGATTGCTGCTGCCATCAAGGAGTGTCATTGCTATGGGGTGGGGGTGCCTGGTCTGGTCTAGGTGGGTGCTACATATCTAAGTAACATCCACTTGAATGCCAGGGTCCAAAAGTTTCCCAGCAAAACATTGGATTGTCACAAAGTGGTCAGCGCTATTCACTTGTTTCCATGTGCACATTCTGAATTAGGACTTTTCGTAATGTTGCGTATTTCAATTAAAACGTGGTACATACAGATATTAGTTGGGTTTTACACTGCAAAAAACTAAATCTTACCAAGTATATTTGTCTCATTTCTAGTCAAAACATCTCATTGCACTTAATATAAGACACAATTGCCTAAAGAGTACCATTTCAGCAAGACACAGGGACAATACACCTTCATACAGAGCCATTTTCACTAGTTCCATTGGCAGATTTTTTTGCCTATTACAAGCAATTTTAGCTTTTCAAGCAATTTTTGCAAATCTGCCAATGGCACTAGTGAAAATGGCTCTGTATTAAGATGTATTGTCTTAAAACAACCCTGTGTTTTGCTGAAATGGTTCTCTTTAGGCAATTGTGTCTTATATTAAGTGCATGAGATATTTTGACTAGAAATGAGACAAATATACTTGGTAAGATTTAGTTTTTTTGCAGTGTATGAGCATTCTTTGGACGTGTCGACCGCCGTTTTCCAAATATGTTCCTCAATGGGCCTTTCGTCAATTGCGTGTCGTGGCTACACAAACCAACCAGGGAACAGTTTGCGAGGCTGCGGTGAGGACCCGCGCCCAAAAAGAAAAGTCACACCTACTTTTAACTTTATTTAAAGACCGTGGCAGCAGCAGGTTTCTGGATCCCTCTCAGCTGAGGGATTTGAACCAGTGAGAATGCTTCTGTAACCACTTGGCTGCCAAAGGCCATAGTTGGAATGGGCGACATGTGGACCGCTGGGTAGGAACAAGGCTTCGCTTTAGGTGCAGATTTACACTCAGTTCAGACATTGACGCAAACACATCCTCAAAGTATAGAGTAAATTGAATTAATTTGCTTTCATCCAGCTCTTATCAGACAACCCGACATGACTGAGAACGTTAAATTCAAACCCTGTGGTATTCACTTAATTTCAGGGCAATAGTAAGACACTAATCTGATTTCAGGGCTCTAATAAAGTTATTATAATAACAAGTGAATGTGCTCTGTCTGCTTGTGAGCTGATTAACTGTCTCCGAAAACATTGCTGTCTGAAATGAGCCGGTTTTGAAAAATGGCCAACATCCATCACCGCGGTTCCTGCCCACGTAGCTGCCATCTGTCTGAATGTACAGCAAAACCAACCCCAGCAGTGAGGTGTTGTCATGAACAACTTTAGCAAACGATGCAAAAAGTCTCAAAAATCCACTCTTAACATTTTCAGGTTATAGGCTAAAGCAGTGCTGCTGCCCAAACCTAAATCTAGTTTGAGTCTGGCGAGCTCCCTTTGCTTTGTTACAACGTCTCCCCGGTGTTATTGGATAAACCTCTGTGAACTTTCTCATTTCCATTGGTCTTCCCGGGATCAAAGGAGTTGAACTGCATGATTTTCCCCAGTGACATTACGGCGAGGCTCGCTGCCACGCTCCGTGCGGCACTCCGTGAATCACAACTGCTGGCGCGCGGCGAATATCGGACACTTACTGAATCTGCTCGTGCGCGCTCCTCCTCAGACATCTGTTTCTGCCGTTGCTTTGTTTACATGCTTTCGATTTTTCCCTTTTTGGCGAAAACGATCGCTCGTTTCAGAGATGTGACGCTCGGCTCGCGGAGAAATCACAATGCACTTTCTCGAGGGAAATATCAATAAAACGAGGAATCAAAGAGACTCTGGCCGGGGCGTTATTGGAAAAATAAACTCAGATGGAAAATTAAATTAAGATATAAATAGGAGGATGGGATTCTGGCTTTGTGTGACATGTTGATACAAGTTGTTAAGAATGTGACATTACCGCAAGACATGGTTTGTGATCATGAGAAGTTTTGTGTTTCTGTAAATATTATTTTATGTTGTAGTTTTCCTTTTTCACATCTGCACCAAATAAGGATTTTCAGATTTAAGTTTCAGTTTCCGGTGCATTAGTTTGTTTTCCAGGTTTGAGACCTTGTAAATGGTGTGTCGGTCACTAGCGGAGCAGTCCGTCAGTCTTGCTGAGCCTTGTAAATATGATCTGTGATTGGACTGGACTTCACAAAGAGAAACAAATAGATCTAGATTAAATGTCCTCGCCTTCAGGATCCAGGCTCTTTATTTTTCTGACGTGTTTTAAATGAGTTTTAACGCAGACCAGAGAGGGAACGCTGCCAGAAATGACCGGATCCAAAAGCCCAGACTTGTGCAACACAAGTGCAAATAAAAGTTAGTTTCAGAATAAAACGCCACCCTTTGGGAAGATTCAAAGATTGTTTTACAAAGAGAGATATTTGAGTTTTTTCCGATCGCCATTTCCAAGGTTTGAAACCAGATAGCAAACGAATACAAGAAAATACAAAAATGAAAATGTGATTGAAAAGCACAGCGAAATGAGAAGACTCAAATATAATTTAATATTTACAGAGATTTTACTTTTCATCAAAAAGCTTTAAAAACTTAGTTTCAGACTGGAACCCTTTTTATTAGATTAGATGCTTCAAGTGGTTAAGTGGTGATAAAATGACCTACGTTTATTGGAGTGAATGTGATGAAGATAGTGTGAAGATGATGATATTTATGAATATCAGTGGAAGGTACACCGATCAGCCACAACATTAAAACCACTGACAGGAGAAGTAAATGGCATCGGCCATCTTGTGGCAAGTCAGTGTTCTGCTAGGAAGCGTTTGGACCTGACATTATAAATGTAGCACCCACCTACACCAGACCAGGCCAGGCACCCCCACCCCATAGCAACGAGCAGCCATCCCCAGCAGGATGTAGTCTGACACAGGCATAAAAACAGTTAAGGAACGACTCAAAATATCATGAAGAACAGCACAAGGTGTTGACCTGGTCTCCAAATTCACTAGATCCCAAACTGATCAAGTAGCTGTGAGATGATCCGCAGAGGCCCCTCCCCTCAACCCGTAGGACCCAAAGACCCCCACTAACAACATTCAGTTACCAGACACAGCAGGACACCTTCAGAAGGTCCATGTCCATTCTCTGATGAGTCACAACTGTTCTGGAGGCACAAGGCGAACTTGCACAATATTAGAAAGGTGGTTATAATGTTATGCCTGATAGGTTTAAATGTTTGACAGGACTTTATCAGCTCATTTTTAAGACTACTTCATCCTCTGGAATATTCATAGTGACTGAGGTCTAGCTTCACTCCTCCACTTTGCAGGTTTGAATACATTACCTTCTCCTTGTGAAAGTGTTGCAGTCAAGCGGAGACCAGCGCGGGCCCTTGAGTCATTACAGTCATTACGGACTTCATTAAAACAGACAGGGGCCTCCTTTGACAGCGGCGGCGTTGCGGTGGCGGTGGGCTGATCGTCACTGCTGCTCATCATTAGTGTCACGGCCAACTTATTATCTGTAAAGTTAGGCTGGCAGCCGTCAAGGAGACAAGGTCACCTAATGATGACACGGGATGACCTTACCTCGCTTACCTCACACCGCAGCTGTTCAAGCATCGAAGCCTCTGCTCCGAGACGTTTTGAACAGACGTCTGCGGCAGACGCTTGTCAGGTCTTCTTATTTTTATCCCTCGCTCCCGGCCTAGCGGACAGACTGACATCCGCGTGGATAAATTCCACAAACATCACTAACACGTTTAGGGGAGGGGGGATTTCTTGCCACCCACCTCGATGGACGTGAACACAGGATGAACTTCAGGTCCTCTGTGTTGGCTTTGCCTCGCTCTGCGCTCTGATTTCCATCCCCTCCACGTCGAGCTAAAGTGTGCGCTCTGAGGCGTGCACAGCATTACAGTGTGTGTGTTCATATCCCGCAGGTTAGGTTTTTTGGGAGTGACCGCAGGCCGACTGAAGGCTGACAGCCTGGAGGTTTCAGGCTCGCAGTGCTGGAAGCTTGTGTTCAGTGTAGCTGCCTAAAACCAGACCAGGAGGAGGAATCACATCTGGAGGAGAAAGGGACAAGGATGATTGAGACAGACGGGATGAAAATATCGTGGATAATCTGAAGCACGAGACGGACATTTTTAGATTACAGGGCTGTTTTAAGGGTCCATTTATATGCCCATAAAGGGAAGTCCAAGATACACTGCATGCACAATGCACTGACTCAACGAAAAGCAAAAATATTCCCATGTCACTGCTTTATTTTCCCCTTTTTAAAGTCAGAATAGTGAACCAATATAGCCACCCTTCTTTTCAATAGCACTCAAAAGTCTTCCATCCATGGAGTCAGTTTTTTTTACCACTTGACCATCAACTTTTTGTGGAGCAGCAACCACAGTCTCCCAGACACCGTTCAGAGTAGTGGACCGCTTTCCTTCGCTGTACAGTACATCTCACGTTTGAGAAGTTCTCAACAGGGTTTAGGTGAGGTGAAGAAGGAGGCCATGTCAGTATTCTTTTATCTTTAAGGTCCATTACTGGCTGACCAAGCAGTGGAGTACTTTGATGCATGAGATTGGAGCGTTGTCCTGCATAAACATCATGCTCTTCTTAGAAGCTTCAGACCTTTTCATGTACCACTGTGTGAAGAAAGTGTCTTCTAGAAACTGGCTGGAGGTTTGGGAGTTGAGTTCGAGTCCATCTTCAACCTGAAAAGGTCCAACAGGCTCCTCTTTGATAATTCAAGGCCATAGCAGTACCCCACCTCCACCTTGCTGGCTTCTAAGTCGGAGTGAAGTCCTGTGCCCATTGCTGATGCAGCCATGGGTCCATCCGTCTGGTCCATCAAGAGTCACTCTTATCTCATCAGTCCATAAAACCTTTAATAAAATCTGTCTTCAGATGGTCTTCAGTGGTGGTTGGGTTTCAGCCTTCCTTACATTGGCCATGTCTCTGAGCACTTTGGGACACTCCAGACTGGAATATGACAGCGTCGGACTATAATAATGGGCTCCCGGTAGCTTCACATCTGATTCTTCTCAAATCTTTGGCAGTCAATTTGCATCTTTTTCTCTCGAACGCTGTATCCCCTCGCTGAGAGATGTTTTATAGTTTTCGAGATCTCTCTTCTGGCCCTTCTTTAGCCTAAGAAAACGAGGCTGCCCAGTGATTGTGCACACCTTATATAGGGCGTTGATCTCCTAAGGCCACACCCTCCCTCATTACACAAATCACCTAGTATGCTTGAATCCGATAAGTTTAATCAGCTTGGAAACTATACATAAAAATGACAATACGGTCCAAATGCTCACTTGCCTAATAATTGTGCATGCAAAGCTTTTATACTGGATTTTAAGATAAAGGTTGCTCACTGTCTAAACTTTTAATTTTTGTGTGAGACCAATAAAAGCCCTAATATTTAAGTATAGTGTCTCTTTTCAAATCATTCTAAGTATTTGCCAAAATCAAAGCTTAAAAACTTGGAACCAAAAATGTTCCCATGAACTTTTTATTACAAGATTAGAGAGAAGGCTTGTACCAGTCTCTTGTCTGAATATGTAAATAATCTCAGACGGCTAGGCTTAACGTGAAGACTGGAGACGATCGGGAAAACTGCTGGCATGCGTCCGTCCAAAAAAGTAGCAGGTCATGGCTCACTTGAGGACATGCCTATGGTCGGGCAGCCGTTACAAGCTTGTGCTTTAAATCCAGATGTTGTTGAAGTTCTCTTAGAGCCGTCAGTTAGCGTGGACTAGGCGGGGACGCTTAAAGGTGTCCAAAAGATACACCACATTTATTTTCTGGAGGTGCTTGTGAGCTGTTGCTTTTGGCCACAGAGGGGCTACCTGTTTGCCCATTTCCTGCCTGCCGTGCTAATCTCAAGTCAAACCAGACCACATTATTATTCATTATCAGCCCCAAATCCTAGTTTCAGACTCAAACGATTCCGTTTACATCAGCACTTATCGCTAATTAAGGAGCAGATTAGTGTGTCAGTGGTCCCCCTCTACGCGCTCCTCCCTCGCCCCTCTCTCCGTCCGCCTCCCCCTCCTCGGAGATGTTTTCACAGAGCCAGAACAAACACACGGTGAGGGGAAAGAGGCTCGCCTGCCAAAAGCGAGACCCCCGACTTTCTTCGTTTTTCTCTTTTTCTCCCTCTGCGCCGCGCTGCCATGCTTCTTTCTTTTACAGAGAGGGGGGAAAAAGAGAAAAAAATAAATGATGGAGACAGCGGGGAGGGTGAAGGGAGTGAAAGAAAAACAGTGTTAGCAGAGGCGGAGGAGGATGGTACCATTAACACTCGGGGCTGCGTGTTTTTCTTTGATTCCCGGGTCCTGCGGGGTCGGCGGCGCTCAGGTGTGATTAGCTGTGTGAGCCGACGGGAGGTTTAGCTGTAAGCTTAGATCAGAGGCAGTTAATAACTCCTAACAGTGGCAGGCGTACACGCTGCCTTCGCTCTGACAGGGCAGCCCAAAACTATACATGTTAACCTTCCCTTTCTTTACATCTGTATTTTTCTTCAATTAATCAGTCGGATTGCTTAGATTAGCATCTCGTCAGTAGCATTTTCTCTGACGAATTTACTTCTAGTGACGCGTTTTGGGGGTTTCAAAAAGGAGCATCTAGCTGATTAACATCAAGGTACGTCCCTCGGTATGTGGTGGAGATCAAATCAGAGCTAAAGGAGAGCAAATATTGACCAGAAACACAATCACGGTTGACTTTTTCACGTCAAATCCGCCAAAAGAGTAGATTTGTTCCGCAGAATAATGTGTTTCTGATGGTGCCAAACAGCCAAACATACTCCCCAGTTCCTTTTACAGTTTTCAAAAGCAGATTTTTACATTTCCAAAAATGTTGACATGTACTGGATGTAGACGTTTTTAATCTGACAGCAGCCATAAACAGACTTTATGCAACACGACCGCTGATCCCGGAGTCTCTGTCTGTGTTTACAATAGAGGGGTTTTCTCGCTGTTTGAAAAGATTAATAACGCTACACCCTGGCTGTCGAGGCTGTTTAAGTTTCTCAAAACTTTCCCCCCGCCGCTTTTCTCTCAGCACAAAAAAAAAAAGCAATTACAAAAATAGCAGCTTTTTTTCTCTCTTCTCTCTTTTCCCTCCTTCTCTCCCGTCAGTCTGCTCCACAGTCGGGGATAAAGTAGACACAGGTTGAACAAAGAACAGATCTTTCTTCCTTCTGAACCTCCTGCTCCTTGCTTACCCTCAATCTCCTTGTCACTCGCTTCAAAATATCCACCTTTTCTTGAATTGAACGCTCGACGGTGAATGATGAAAGATCCGCGTGCGACGGGCAAAAAAAAGACCTTCGGGACCAGTTGGATTAGCGTTTTTATGACCGTTGTGCGTCATTTCAAACCACTTCACAGCTCTCGAATAGATTTATAAGTGAAGAAGTTTATGCGTGTATCTACGTCCATGTAATACAGTAAGATCTTTATTTACTTTATGTAAGCTCGCAATTAATTTTCCAGCTGAGACCTTGTTTGGGTGTAACTCGACGACTCGGAATGACTCCTCTAATCAGCTGTGTTTAACTGAAATATAGAACAAACACACACACATGCGCATTCCTGCAACGGAGGTGTGTGTGTGTGCATGTGGCAAGGAACCAACCAACACACGACGGATGGCTCTGTAATTAGCCAGCTGTCAACACACTGGATTAAATTGACCTTCGGAGCTGACGTGACAACGGCCACGAGGCCTCCAGCTCGCTTTAGCCTCCGCTGGCGGTCCAATTATACAGTCGCAGCATCAAAGAGTTAAAGGGAAAAAAAACGGCTAATGAGTAGCTTGACTTCGCGTTAGCTGTAGCGTGCGTGTTTCGCCCTCAGTGGTGCAAGGGTTGATTGACAAATTAGTTTAAGGAAGCAGCTTCTAAAATGTGTAATAACTTGAAGATGTCACACTGGGCCGATGTTGGAGCTTGCGCAGGCTTGCTCGATGGTATCAGGCGCTCGAATACGTCTGTGCAGCAAACGTTACAGTTTGGTTGAGAGCCTGAGATCTTTTTTTCACCATCCCATGTACAGCAGCTGTTGGGAAAGGCTTGTACATACAATTGCCGTGTGATTAGAATATGATTTATTAAGACGGCCGGCCGGTAGTTACACAATCGGGGTATGTTGCAGCATCCTAGGTGCGAGCGTCAAGGGATTTTATCTGGCAAACATCAGCAAAGCATCTAATTTGAAGCCGCAGTTGAGTAAGTGAGATAATTATTTTAGGGAATCTATAACAGATATCGTTCTCCAAGTTGCAGAGTGAGGCCTGCAGGCAAACCAACGACTGATCTTCCAGCTGACTTTGGCAACAACAAGTCGACACGACGGCACTGTTTTATCAGCACAGTGCAATTGAATGGTAGCAAGCATTCCTTTCCAGTGTGTGAGTACACACACTCACTCACTAATGGTGCGTGGCTATTGCCACACATTGCTTCACGATTATTGGCTTTTCACCCACATTTTCTGCAGCTCCTCTACAGTATTTATTGTGACACCTTCTTATTTTGTCTGCGATCTTCCTGTAAATTAGACATAAGCTTCCCTGTCAAAGTTGTCGTAATGATAAACCTGCGTCTTTCCTATTGAGATTTACTATTTTCCCCCCCACACAAAACTCTCACAGCTGCAGACTATAATTCTTCGATTAGATATGTTCTGGCCAAAAGTGAGACGAGAAGAATGATACCACACTCAAATAGGCCTGATGAATGTGAATCAACAGCAGCTGCTTAGCTTAGCTTAGCTTAGCTTAGCTTAGCTTAGCTTAGCTTAGTTTAGCATCAAGATGGAAACAAGGGACGAGATGGCTTCCTTATTAATCTGATATACAAAAACTGTGACAGTGACCAAAAAATAGTCCCACAAATAAACCTTATAAGCCACATGCTGTTGTTCTTAAACTTAGTTTTTGTATAAATCTATAATCTTTATTCACAGTATGGCTTGCTATTTCCCCTTTGCTGAAAAGGATTTATGTAGCTAGAGGTAGACAAAACAATATGTAAAGCACAGACGCCATGAACAATCTGACTTTACCCCTTAGAAATGTGCAGGATTTAAACAAAAAAAAAATAACAGCCCTTCCGCCCGTCCAGCACCCCCTCCACACAGAGTATGTGCTGTTCTGGGTCACAATAGGCTCTTAGCTGTGACCATGAACTTGTGTGTGTGTGATGCATTGAGTAACTCGGGATTTCGGTTTCACTTCTGCTCACCTCAGCGCCAGTGTCAACACTGCTGTGGCTCTCCGACGCTGGCCAGGACGGATGATGATTTGCTCCACACCGCAAGCATCGCACCCATTTTAAACTGAGGGGATGACAGGCCCACTCAGTTTTTGGATGCGTTTACCCCCCCTGCCACATGCTGATTCACTTTAGCACTCCACATCAGAATAGCGAAAAACTTATTTCAGTTTGAGGATCCGGTTACGCATCTCCTTTTGAAACTCTTGGCTGTTCGATCCTGCCAACAGCAGGCTCTGTACCAGTTTTCTTAACCCATTGTTTAACCATAGAGGTAAGAGAAATAGCTGTTGAACGATCCCCAAATTGCCTTTTTCTTTTCTGCCAAATATGGAAACTGAAGTGATGAAGCTTTCTTGGCAAAGTTTCTGGCTTGTATGTAGCTTTTTTTTACTTATACACTTCAGAAAACAAAGACATCCTATTGAGACATTTTCACCTTGTCCTTTCCTTTTGCATGTCCGGACTAGACTGGGTCTTTTACCCACAAGTAGCCATGCACACACTCGTGCTTCCACATAAAACGGTCAAAGAACTGCACACACAGTCACACCGACAAACTCAATCCAACCCACGTGTTTGGTTAAGTCCTCGGCGGGGCTTAATTGCCGCCGTGTTGTAGATTCGTTTTAGCTCGGCGCTGATTGATTGGCGATCAGGGCCCTAATATGGCTCTTCGGGGACAGGCCCTTTGACATGGCCTGGTCCCAGGGCACCGGCACTGTTTGAAACCAGAGATCACGCCGCAGCCCCCTCCCGCAAGCCTGGACGCCCCTCTGCTAAATGCTACCCCGGTCACACTCATACAGGCTGACACATGTGAGCACACACACACTCTGAGGTTGTCGTGATGTGTAGCCGCCTTTAACCATTAAAGCAATTTACATTATTTGGCATTAGCAATGGCGTATGTCTGTCTTTACACGCTTTACCACACACATTGAGTTTCATACACAAGCCATTATGAGCAGAGCTTTCACACTCAGCTTGGACAAGGCCCGCTTCCTGTTTCCTGTATCCCAGAATCCCTTGTGTCTGTCTGTTGGCGATCCCGTTGGCAGGTCTGGTCAAGGTCAGGTCTGGTAAAATCTGCGGTTTAGGGCTAAGTGCGTGCGTTTTTGCGAGCCTTGGTTTCTCCCTGAGGGGTTCAAGGCCTAGGTGGAGTATGCAGGACTTCCTTGAACTCTGCCCTGAACCCCCCATGAACACACAGACGCGCACACACATTCATGTAGGGAGGGGGAGAAAAAAAGAGACATACATGGAGACATGTATGCACAGAAACTGTTCTTTCTTAGCCCTTGGAGGTTGTGCGGTAGAGACAGAGGAAGGCACAGTGCACCTTGAGTATTTCTCCGTATAAATAGCGACTTTTGTTTGCAGTCTGGGCCTGTATGCTGCGAGCCATAACCAGAGGACATTTGGTAATTTGTAAAGCTTAACATGATAAGTGCAGTTTCTTGTTGGGAATACTGATAGAAGGTGCCCTTTCATTTCTATTAGTTGAGCTCAGTTTATCGGTCGGCCTTGTATTTATTAGTCGTGGCGCCCACCAAATTGCATTGCATTATGACTCGAGTGCATTTTAGGTTGTGATAAAGCCGTGTTGTAGGTCATGGACGAGATTCTCATTGCCGACAAGTAGAATGCACGTAATTTAAAAAATGTTTGCCTTGAAATTCACACAGATTAATAGGAAAAAAGGTTTCCTTGTTGTCTTCTCCAGCACATCCCAAAGGTTCTCAATGGGGTTAAGGTCTGGACTCTGTGGTGGCCAATCCATGTGTGAAAATGATGTCTCATGCTCCATGTACCACTCTTTCACAATCTGAGCTCCATGAATCCTGACATTGTCATCTTGGAATATGATCCACTGATGGAATAACCTGCTCATTCAGTATATTCAGGTAGTCAGCTGACCTCATTCTTTGGGCAACACAATGTTGCTGAACCTAGACCTGAGCAACTGCAGTAACCCCAGATCATAGCACTGCCCTCACAGGCTTGTACAGTAGACACTAGGCATGATGGGTGCATCACTTCATCTGCCTCTCTTCTTACCCTGATGCCCCCATCACTCTGGAACAGGGTAAATCTGGACTCATCAGACCACATGTCCTTCTTCCATTGCTCCAGAGTCCAATTTTTATACTCCCCAATTGAAGCCTTTTTTCCAGTTACCTCACTGATTAGTGGTTTTCTTAAGCCTACACAGCTGTTCAGTCCCAATCCTTTGAGTTTCCTTCACATTGTACGTGTGGAAATGCTCTTACTTTCACTATTAAACTTAGCCCTGAGTTCTACTGTTGTTTTTCTTCGATTTGATTTCATCAAACCTTTAAATGATCGCCGATCACGATCAGTCAGGAATTTTTCTCTGACCACATTTGTTCCTCGAAGACGATGGTTCTCCACTACCCTTCCAGTTTTTGCATTGGACAGTTCTTAGCCCAATTTTAGTAGTTTCTTCAACCTCCTTAGATGTTTTCTCTGCTTGATGCATGGCAATGATTTGACCCTTCTCAAACAGATCTTTTCCAGGGACGTGTCTTTCAACATGTTCTTTTAAGAAATGAAAAGCCACTCATTGCATCAGTTAAAGAACTTGTTGCCAGCTGAAAGATAATCGCCCATGCAGTAATTATCACCTCTTGAATTCTGCATTAACCAAACTAAATGTGACATATCAGTGTATTAGTTGTAGTATAAACCAAAGCACCAGGTGTTTCAGTGGACCGTGCTTGCAATGTTATTACTGTCAACAGACTCCCAACCCACATTTCTTGTCTTTACTTGCTTTAACTAATCAAATCAACCACTCTTATGGAGGCCCGCAGCTACATGGAAGACCAAATTTCAGGCTTGCCTGTAATGAAGGGGAGCAAACTGGGTTTTGTATGGAGTCATATCAGCTCTCAGCATGAATAGGTCCCTAAAGGTCAGAAAGTGGGCGGATTCCACTGATCAGCAAAACACATTTCTGTGGCAAATGAGGACAAATCAAATGAGGACAGGAGGAGATGTAGTATGTGCATGGGTGTGTATCCGTGAGTAAGACACGGTGTGGTTTTGGAAGGGAAAGCATGCCCCACGGTTATACTTACTGCTTTTATTTGAATGTCTTAATTCTTCCTGTGTATGTGTGTGTGTGTGTGTGTTTCCAGCATAGCTGCTTCAAATGATGGAAAGGGAAAAGCAGCATATGGATTCAACTACTGTCAATTATGAATAGCGAAGGAGTGAATCATGGTGTTCAGGTGTGAATTTGCCCAAATAGAAATATCACTCTTCATTTCCCACATCAACATCTGAAACTGAGAAAATGTGCCTTCTGAGGGTGTCAGGTCTTTGGGTCCTATGGGTAAGGGGCCTCTGTGGATCATCCCACAGGTACGTGATCAGTTTGGGATCTTGTGAATTTGGAGGCCAGGTCAAAACCTTGTGCTGTTCTACATGTTTTTTGAGTTGCTCCTAAACCAGGTGCCTGGTGGGGGGCCTGGTGGGGCGCCTGGTGTGGGTGCCTCGTCGTCACAAGATGTTAATCACTTCCCCTGTCAGTGGTCATAATATTGTGCTCGATCGGTGCATAAATCATGTTGTAACTACAGCTGACAACTGTGAGAGTGTTTGTCTGACCCTGAATAACATGCAGGTTTGTCCTGTTAACATAAAGCCTATAGATGATCTTTTTATTGAAAGATTCAGGAGCCAAATCCTCCTAAGATGGTTCTGAATATAACCCTCAGAATGAATTGTATGTGTGTGTGCGTGCTTATACGGTACACGTCTAGCTTCAGTAATCCTTCCACAAAAGTATTACTTGTCACACATGGGCTGTCTTTGAGCGAGGGATTAATGTCATGAAAACGACTGACTGCGGTCTTCAGTGTTGCACCATTATACGCTTATTTTCTGATGAAGTGCAGCGATTCCAGCCTTCCTGTTGTGCCCACATTCCTTTACTTTGGTTTGTATGCTTGAGTTTCAGCAGGAGACTTTTTTATTTTGATTTTTTTTTTTAGTCAGTGCTTGCCAGTAATCTCCAGCAACTCCAAACAAAATGCCTGAACTCGGTATTTATCAATATAAAAGTGACTTTTTGGGGACTGGTAAAAAAAAATCTGTATTTTCCATGACGATTTACATCTGTAACTATAACAGAACATAGACCCTTTGAACAATAGCACACAGAGCGCAGTGTCAACAGCTGATTAGCAGCCTTGTGAATGTATTTTGAGGTGGGTGTCCTTTAGCCTATAGCTAACATAAGCCGTTTTTTACTTGTGTTCCGTGTCCCGCAGACACCTTCGACAGCACAGCGTGTAAAGAGGGATTATTTATGGGCACCACTGTGCAACAGTGTTTTCCTTCCCCGCAGTACCTGGTCTTTAGTGACTCTTAATCGCTCTCATCAAGGTTTACTCCACTTTCCTCAGGAAGCCGTGCTCGCGTTTGAGCGTGTGCTTTCTTGTCCCTCGAGCGCCCGTCAGTAGCCAGTCAGCCAGAACATGTGTCCTCCTGTCTTTTTTAAGTGTCTGCCTTTGTGTGTTCAGATTGGGCCCTGTGATCTAGGCAGCGTGTTGTCGTAAATCATGCGGGAAAAGCGCGTGCGTGCGGAGGTAGGGAGGTGGGGATACGCTCTGTCTAAATCACAGAAGTGGCTTTGCTCTTGGCAATCTCGTTTCTCCCCCCCACCCCCGTTCATTCTTTTTCTACTTTCTTTGCTTTTCCTGTTATTATTATTTCCACACGGATGTCTGTAGGCAGCCCTGGAGTCAATTCAAGGAATGCTGTTAAGGAAAAAAATTAAAAATAAAGACAGGAATTTTTACTGCCACAAAAGTAGAAAACAAGAAGTTTGTAATACTGTTCCAGCGCCATACAGGAGTCCTGGAAATGTATTGTTCAGTATTTGTCTGTCTTTCTGAATGGCAGATTAAACCTTATTTTGTGATTTAGAATAATCTTTATTGTCATTGCAGAACACAAGTTCACACACTGCAGCAAGGTTTTGTTTCATGTCTGTGAGATTTAAATCTAAATTAGAGAGGAATGGAATGGAATAGTAAAATTTTAAATATATGAATATAAATATAAATCAGACTTTTCTTTCCATTTTCCCCATCTCACTTTTTGTACTTTCCCTTTTTTGTGCCTTAGGGTTAGGGTTAGGGTCTTCAGCGTCAATCAGAAGTTTCCCACCCTCCTACTACTCCTCTAATTCACATTTCCATCGGTGTCTTCTACCACGTGACTCCCGCGTTCTGTTTGTTGTTTGTTTGTACGCGTCTTGTCACCACCAATTGACGCCCCTCAATCCTTAAAACACTCCCACCGACCTGGGCCGTCCGAGTCCTCCAGCGAAGGGATGTCGCCAGGGGGGAGTTTTTGGTGAGGAGTGACGGGATTGATGTAGGGTCCCCACGGAATTACCATGTACGCGTTAACCCTGTTATTAGAACTCTTTAGCTTCATCCACAGCCACGACTTCCATCCTGTGTGTGGGCAAAGTCTGGGTTTAAGAGCACATTCTTAGGCAGAGCGCAGTCCAACACATGAAACGCCGGCATCTACTATATCTGGGAGTCATTTTGTGCAGTGTTTTAGATAGGATCAGCGCAAATTACGTTCAGTTGAAATGCTAACATAAATAAATGTTTTATTTCTATCTCGACTCAAGAGCAGTTCAACCAGAAGCGGTTTCATTTACTGTTTAAGCCCATCAGAACCCGCAACGTCTTTTCTGGGAAAATTCCTCAGAATCACTGGAAGTGATGCGTTTTGCATTTCTGGCAGCGAAGAAGAATGTTTGCCTGTGTGAAATAAATACAATATATTTAGAACGAGCAGACATTCATTTCCTTTCACGCAGGTGCAGAACGTCCATGCATAACATTATGACCACTGACAGGAGAAGTAAATAACACTTACTCTCTTGAGACAATGCAACGTTCCGCTGGGAGATGTTTGGACCTGGCATTCATTTGGATGTCACTTAGACGTGTACCACCCACCTAGACCAGACCAGGCACCCCCACCCCATAGCAATGACACAGAGGCACATACCCAAATGCTTTCGGAACAACTCAAATAAACTAGAAGAACAGCACAAGGTGTTGACATGGCCTCCAAATTCACTAGATCCCAAACTGATCAAGTATCTGTGGAGTGCACTGGAACAAGCCTGATGCACAGAGGCCCCTCCCCCAATCCCCCACTAACAACATTCAGTTGCCAGACACAGCAAGACGCCCTCAGAAGGCCCATGTCCATTCTCTGATGATTCACAACTGTTTTGGAGGCACAAGGGAGACCTACACAACATTAGGGTGGTCTTAATGTTATGCCTGATTGGTGTATATGCCCGCTGGACACTGGCTGTAGTCTTTGTGGTGAGTTAAAGTGCAATCTTTAACAACACAAAGCGACGTCCCAGTGTTGTTTGGCCTGTCCCTATCTTAAAGCTACAGTGACCTTTGGCCCCCAGATTCCAATCGGTTTTTGATAAACACTTGTGCCATTGTTGAAGAAATTCCCTCAAGCAGATTCTAGGATATGATGTTCACGAGAATGGTACAGACATAAAAAAAAAAAAAAAAAACACGAGGCTGACAGGAATAATTTAGGACAACCAGACAATTAGGTTAAACCTCAACTTTGTGAGGACATGAATGCCACGTTTGTGCTGTGTAGCTGTCGACTGTTTATAGAACAATTGATAATGTGATAACTTTTCGGAAAACTAAGAACCTTGCAGTGTTTTGGGTTATTCAGGGTTTGGGGTATGAAGGGTATGAACTCATGGATGTTTTAGTCATCTGGACTTTCTGACCGTATTGTGTTACCAGAGACAAAAACTGATTTAAAGAATTCCTTCCATTCAGAACTGTCTACCAGACGTGACAAATTTTTGTGAGATCTGAAATGTGAACAGAACTCACCACCTCAAATCCGTCTCTTAAGTCGCTTCTTGCTTCCTTCCCCTCCTTCCTCTCCCCGTATGCCCCTAAACTCCTTCCCTCCGACAGAAGCCTCCATTGTTGCAGCCGGTGAGCGGCAGTAACATGAGGACCCGGTGGGCCTTCTCTTTCTCCATTGTATCCCAGCGCAGCGCCTTCAGTTGCCCTGACTCGCTGCTCATTCCCAGTGTGGTCACGGGCCACTGGCAGCCACAGATCCTAGTCAACCTCAGCCTCTGGTGGCCATTTTGGCTCCCTGACAGTGAGAGATCATTATACAGTGCAACCACACAGGGAGTCCTCTTATGATAATGGAATTGTATTGCCAATGAGTGCACAGCACTGCAGAGGGACTAACACATAGATCATTGCCCTGTAGTCGTTGTCTCAGAATACGAGTTTATATTTCAACACAGCACAAATAAAAACAACAGCCTAAATCATGTGGACTAATTCTGTGGTACTTCTCATAATTGCAAACAGACAGAGTAATGCCGAACAGATTTTCATCTCTAATCGTCTTTGTCAGGCTTACTTTTAAGGAGGAAACAATCTCTTGAGGACAGCGATTGTTTTCTTCCTGTCTTCCTCGCTATCTTTTCCTTCCAAAACCCACAACTGTCCCTGATTTACTGTTGGACGTGTTCCATCAAATGCACTCGCACACCGTCTTAGGCCCTGTTCAGGCTTTTGGTCAACATCCGTCCAGAGCAATCTGATCGCAAGTGGCCAAGTAAAGGTGAGAATGTGACCAGGATGTGTTTGAGAGAGTCGATCTGTGACCACATTTTGGTGGTGGTCTGGTTCCTGGGTGCTTGGATTCCTTTGGTAGCATGAGATCAGATCTAAAGTGCTGTTTGGGGACGCACAAGGAGATGCATTTTAATGCCAGGTGGCCAGTGGCGATCCGATTGCCCAGGATGGATGTTAATGCAAGTTCCTTGCCTTAGACTCATACACATATTCAACTCCAATTTATGAAATGTGATAATTTGTCACCTTCTTTTTTACTTCTTATACACAGAGTCACTGAAAAAAATACTACTTAATTTAAAAGAACAAACATAATCCTCACTGGTTTTATAGGTCTTACCCCATTAACTTCCATTTACACGCACAACCATTGACTTCCTTTTTTCAAAGCAGTTTATGGGATGAAATCATCTATGAATCAGCTGATGTTTCATTTTCACAGTGACTGAAAACAACTCAACTCAGATTTGACACATTCTGGAATCAGTTTGTTGCTACTGGTGAAGATAAACTTCACAAAGCCTCCTAGCTTCCTAAAACCTATTTCATAAATCACCGCAGTGCACAGCTGAGTACTTAGAAAAACAACATATTGCTACAACTCATAGACTATAGCCCCAAACCGAGGGACCTCCCCATTCAGGACTTAGCAACGGTGACCTCATGCTGCCAGCAGCTCATCTCCTCTTCACTCGGCACCCAGAGCAGCTCCTGGAAACCAAACCCTGAAATCTAAAATGTCATCGGGATCCGCCCCTCGCCTCCTTCTTCTTCTTAAATCCTGTATTTTCTGTATTCCACCCTCGACAAAGAGCGTAGAGATTCCCATCCCTTTAAGCCCAAAACTAAACACAAACCCGTCATCACTTCCCACAGATACATGATCAGAAATACCCAAGTTTACATCCTCGGGGCCTGAAGATTTCAGCCGTAGTCAAAACCTAAACCAAAATACAGAGTCAACAAAGCAGAGGAGAGAAGTGTGTTTATCCTAGAGTAGAGAGAATACATCATATAGTAATCTCACATCTTTTTGTAAGGTGATTTGTAGATGTTTATCTGATGCATACACCGATCAGCCACAACATTAAAACCACTGACAGGAGAAGTAAATAACATTGACCATCTTGGGACAATACAATGTTCTGTTGGGAAACTTTTAGACATGACGTTCATTCATGTGGATGTTACTTAGACATGTACCACCCACTTAGACCAGACTAGGCACCCCCACCCCATAGCAATGACACTACTTGATGACAGCAGCCACCCCCAAGCAGGATGTAGCCTGACGCAAGCACACACAAAAAAGGAACAACTCAAAAAACATGAAGAACAGCACAAGGTGTTGACCTGGCCTCCAAATTCAATAGATACCAAACCCATCCCCTCAACCTATATGACCCAAAGGCCCCCACTAACAACATTCTGGTGTTGACACCCGCATATGAGCCACAACTGTTTTGGAGGCAACAAGGGAGACCTACACAATCTTAGGAAAGCGGTCGTAATGTTTTGCATGATCAGTGTATTCCAAATCCTTCCTTTGAAATTTCACAATAATGCTGCAGCTCAGCAGCTGGATTCATTTGACCAGTTTATTTGGTCCGTTAAACATCAGTAGACAAAAAAGGACTAGTAGAAATTGGAAGAGACAGATTTTTGCAGATTTATTTCTTCGGGCATTTGTCCGTACGGAGTTCTGTTTCTTATCACCGAACAAAAAGCTCTTAATGGGAAAACTGAAGCAGATGGGAGTGAAGACGAGTCATATTTAAAGGGAAGAGCCTCATGTTTAGAGGTGGCGTGGGGGTGTTTTGAACGTTTAAGAATCCATTTGTTTTGCCTTTGATGCCAAATAGAACTTCTTGTAGATGATTAGCCGCAGAGTGGGCTCATCCATTTTGGCGGTTTTGACATTCATGCTGCTCGACTAAAAACTCTCCTTTTTCCCGTTAACATTTGTCATCAACCACCAACCAACCCTCGTCTCAGAGGTAGTAAGAAATATTTTTGTAAAGGGATCACTGTAACTAAAACAGTACACTCCATCCTGTCATCAGCCTCGGGTTTATCGGTTTGTGCATCCAGCCATGTGTGCACAAAGTGTGTGAGGTATTCTACATAGCAGTGCATTCTTTTCTTTTGAGTGTTCATCCTGTTTTGCGTGAAATCGAGGCCTACATTTTAAAGCCTGCGTGTTCTGTTAGTGCCTTGCTGGTTTATTCTCAATTATAATAATGTATGTATCCAGAATAGCAGAAAAAAAAAAAAAACATTATTCAGTTTGGTGATCAACTATCTTGTGGGTTTACGTTTGTTTGCCCGAGAAGTTGTGACATTTCAACATGTAGATGCAGTACTGTGAAAGGAGACACTGTTCATCCAGAGCCATTAATTGTCTCCGTGTATCAGCTAACATACGGCGATTAACCTGCTCCGTGTCGGCATCTTAGCTCGGTTTTTACGAGTGTGTTGGAATGCCGTTGTTAGCATTTGGCCGTTGCTGCGCACCCACAGACTTGTTGTGGTTGTGTTTGCTGGCTACTTTCACATTCTTATCTGTATTTAGTTTCATGATCCTTGCACAAATTTATGCCTTGAACAATCTTCTATCAACACTTCATGCGAGTCGAGGGAAAAAATGGATTTTTGTATAAATATGACATTCTGAATGTTGGTAGTTTTTAAATGGTGTCGGCCAGCGACCGGTACCTCCAGCCTGCACGGACTGTAACTCAATACACCACCCACAGTCAAGTTGTCTTAACACAGATATTGCACATGTACATATGCACTGATCAAGCATAACATTATGACCCTAATAGTTGTTAATCATCATGGACCTTCTGAGAGTGTCCTCCAGTGTCTGGCAAGAGGAAGTTGTTGGTGAGGGCCTTTGGGTCCTATGGGTTGAGGGGAGGGGCCTCTGAGGACCGTCCCAGAGATACTTGATCAGTTTGGGATCTAGTGAATTTGGAGGCCAGGTCAACACCTTGAGCTGTTCTGCATGTTTTTTTGAGTTGTTCTTAAACAGCATCCCCACAACTGCATCCTGCTGCTGCCATCAAGGAGTGTCATTGCTATGGGGTGGGGGTGCCTGGTCTGGTCTAGGTGGGTGCTACATGTCTAAGCAACATCCACATGAATGAATGCCAGGTCCAAACGTTTCCCAACGGAACACTGAATTGTCACAAGATGGTCAAGGTTATTTACTTCACCAGTCAGTGGTCATAATGTTGCTGACATATGTACACTATGTTTTTTACTGTTGCTACTATCGTGTTCTCTTTCCATTATTCTAATTTATTCCATTTTGAACTTTTTAATGCAAAGGTTTCATTCTTCATCTTCATCTCTGTTTTGCCGCTGCTGTGGAAACTGAAATTTAGACGAGAGGCCGATAGCGGTGCACCAAAAAGTGCTGTAATACAAGAACTGAATTCATCATTTCTACACTTTCATACTTGAATTGCTCCTTTATATCATTTTAATGAGCAGATTTTGCAGAACCAGATGTTTCTCAACAGCTAGTACTTACTATAGTGGCACCACTTAGGTATGAATGTATGTAACTATATGGCTATATTGTGATTCAGGGTGGCGCTGACAAAAAAACAACAAGCATGGCTCCTTAGCAGGCCCTTCTATGAATAAATAATGAGGTTGGAAAAAAATGTAATTGGGCAATGAATCAATGTCCTCTATACCTTGTTTAGTTTCTGCGGTGAGGCTCTCCTCTCTGTTTATATCTGGATTATAGATCGAGCCTCGGAGGGAAAACCCTTCCCTTGTAATTAACTGTTATAAAACATTATACAGAGGGCCCGTGGCGTTGGTGTGTAAAATAAAAAGGCCCGAACAGCTATCCACTGTTTACACAAATAGCAACCGCACTTGGCTTTCCTCGCCTCGGATAGCTTACATGTACACACACAAACACACACAAAAATAAATTCCAGAGAGATTTTTGGGAAAACCTCAGATATCTCACAGTGATGGGGTGCCGTAGTTGTGTCTTCCCTAACCAGTCCTCACATTTTCAAGTCGTTTTTTTAGCTGTGCTGGACGGGATCTCAGACGCGGTTGTGAAACCGAGTTGATTCACAGGAAAGTGAGTGAAACTGAAATAAAGAAAGCACCGGGGGGCGAGCTGTGATTTAGGGCCGAGCCGGTACAGCCGAGGGCGTTCGGAGCGGCCACAGATATAATTTGCCCGCCGGGGATCCGGCTACATCGCGGCGGATCGTCTCCTCTCCCTTGTCATTTGCTTGTCTGTGTGCGGCTTCATGCTAGCGTGGATTTGTGTGTGTCCACGATCGTCTGTGACGCACAACCGGACTAAACTCCTGAGCCGCTTGGACACGCTCCAGCCCTCGCTCTTTATCCCGAGCGGGTGTTTTCTAAGTGGCCTTTTTCATCTTCTGGTACATCCACAATGATAATAACCCAAATCAGCCTGCCTCAGTATGCCTCAAAGTATTCAACTGCATTCTTTCAGTGTAGCTTTAATGGCGGACGGGCTTTTCACCTAAAGAGATGAAGCTCTTTGCCAAAGGGAAAATATCTGAATATGTAGCAGTTTGTGGCTAACTGGGCGGGGTGCTAAGCCTGCTGCTGGCTCACCGCAACATGAATGCAACATTACTTATATCTACATTTTATTAGATAATTACATATTCTCAGGATCATATCTGCTCAAACATGCATTAAGCCGTAAATGTAACATCACGGTATCTCGGTGTAATCAGCAGTACGCAAACCACTGCTTTACAGTTGTCCCGTGCGTGTGTTTGTTTCCATGTCTGGAAAGCCCATTTAGATCTGTGCAGAGAGGGGTAGAGGTAACTGACCCCGGCCCGTCAGTCACTTAACACTCCTCGGCGAGAGGGGAACCTAATGACCTCCAAACTTACACACCGTTGGCGTTGGTTTGTGTGTGTGTGTTTTGAGGGATTTGAAGTGCTCTTATGCGTGTGTGTGTGTGCTTGCCTTGCACCGTCGTCACCTTGTTTTCTGTTGCATCTTTATTGCAGTTCCTGGAGTAATTAGTGTAATTCGCACACTGTTGCGTAGCTTGTAAACTACCTCGCTGACTTAATCAACACAGGCAGGAGGCTTGTTTGGAAGATAATAAAGCGCTAAGGGGCAGTGCAGCTTGAAGTTAAGCAATGCTCAGTCCAAAACAAAGGAACAACGGTGCAAGGGGGAATTTTAGTTATCATTACTACACCAGAAAGGGCTCAACTATCCACTTAACCTTTTAAAAGCCTAACTATTTTCCTAAATTTCTGGTCAGCCATTACTTAATTAACATTTGTCCTGGGCTATCTGATCGCAAGTGACCAAGAAAAGGTGAGAACACAACCAGGATGCATTGGAGAGATTTGATCTTTGACCACAT
The DNA here is from genome assembly GCA_005024645.1 of Planiliza haematocheilus. Lineage (NCBI taxonomy): Eukaryota > Metazoa > Chordata > Actinopteri > Mugiliformes > Mugilidae > Planiliza > Planiliza haematocheilus. The sequence continues at coordinate 2,007,900 of SRSE01000293.1, read as the reverse complement.
TTTGGAGGTGGTCTGGGTCTGGGGTGCTCTCATTTCTTTGGTAATGTGGACAGAGCTGCAGAGTGCGAAACTAAGATCAGGTCTCAAGTGCCGGTTAGGGACGTAAGGTTGATGCCGATTGTGATCGGATTGCTAAGGACAGATTTTATTGCGAGGTCTGAACGTCTGTGATTAAGTGAGTCTGAGAACAATGCAACCTGGAAGTCAAGCAATGCTCAGTCCAGAACATAGAAGCAATAGTGCAGTGAGTATTTTAGTTGTCATTATTAAACCAACCGGAGCTCAGCAATCCACTTAACGTTTTGATTTAATTGGATTTTAGAGAGAGTGCTAATGTTTGCCATTATGAATTGAACATTTCACCCTGGGCAAGCTGATTATAATTGACCAAAGTGAGGACACAACCAGGACGCATTTGACAGATTCGATCTTTGACCACATTTTGGTGGCGGTCTGGATTTGGGGTGCTTTCATTCCTTTGGTAGCATGAACAGAGCTACAGAGTGTAAGATCAGATCAGATCTCAAGTGCTGCTTGGGGACGCATGTGGACAGATTTTAATGCCAGTTGGCCACTTGTTGATCACAGTGCTACTTGGGAGTCAAGCAATGATTAGTCCAGAGCATTTTAAAAGCCTAACTATTTTCCTACGTTTCTGGTCAGCTTCGAAGGCAGTGCTAATGTTTGCACTGAAGGTGAGAACCCAACAAGGACGCATTTGACAGGCTCAGTCTTTGACCACATGTTGGTGAGGCTCAGGTTCTGGGTTGCTCATTGTTTGGTAGCGTGAAACTGAGATCAGATCTCAAGTGCTGGTTTGGGGGACACGTTTGAGAACAGTGCAACTTGGGAGTCAAACAATGATTAGTCCAGAACACAGACGCAATAGTGCAGTGAATATTGTCGTTATCATTATTAAACCAATCAGAGTTCATCTGCCCACTTTACATTTTAAAAGATGAACTATTTTCCTACGTTTCTGGTCAGCTCTAAAGGCAGGTGAAGGTGTCAACACAACCCGGACGCGTTTGACGAGCCCCACCACATGTTGGTGGGGCTCAGGTTCTGGGTTGCTCATTGTTTGGTAGCGTGAAACTGAGATCAGATCTCAAGTGCTGGTTTGGGGGACACGTGCATATGTGGACAGATTTTAACACCAGGTAGGAGGCCACTTGTGATCAGATTGCCCAGGACGCATGTTAAATGCAAGGTCTGAACATCTCAGTGAGTTTGAGAACAGTTCAATTTAGAATTCAAGCAATTCTCAGTCCAGAACACAGAAGCAACAGTGCAGTGAGTATTTTACTTGTCATTATGAAACCAGTGAGAGCTCATCTATCCACGTTGCGTTTTAAAAGCTGTTCTCCTGCATTTTCCGATCAGTTTCAGAGGGAGTTTTCATGCTTGCTCTTTATTCAAGCAGCTGTGTCGTAAGCGTGAGGGTGTACTTCATGTCGGCCGGTAATGTGTGGGTCTGGGTGCAGCCTGCTCCTCTATGCTATATATTGTGGTCGTGCCTGGTCTTAAAGTCCCCATATGGCACGACTTAGAGCACATGACCGAGTGATCTCACACCGAGCCAATAGCCTGCCAGTGAGCATGTGGACAGTGTGTGTGTGTGTGTGTGTGTGCATGCACAAAATAAGAGTGCGAAAGAAGGTTTGAGATAAGTGGGTAAAAAAAAAAAAAATGGGGCAAGTAAAATTAGAAAAGGGGTCGATACGAAAAAAGAATCTGGGTGAAGTAAAAGTTGTATAGTTGGGAAAACATGCTCTCACTCTCTTTCTGTCTTTCCCTGCATATGTTTCAAATTATGGCTCTTGGTGACATCCCTCTGCCATAACAGGATCAAACATCAGCCAAATATTAATTCTTAATGCGGTTTACATCTGTGCTGTGAACTATGTGTGTGTGTGTGTGTGTTTTAGATCTCCGCCTTTGCTGCGAGTGCGACTTATCTTTAGCCAAGCAAAGGCAGCAACAAGAAACAGGCTTTTTCCATCCACAGGAGCGCAACACTCAGCCGTGGCGTGATGCTCAAACGTTGCCTGACCTCTAGTGGTGTTTTTGTGCATCGCAGCAGGTGTAGAGTAAGCGGTGCAGAAAGACGCCTCGGTGTCGCTTGGGCCGCTTTAAATGTGACTCACCGCCTTTTCTCCGCGTCCCTTCAGGGAGGACTTCGATGAAGAGGGGTTCTGCCAGCCGTACAGGGGCATAGCCTGCGCCCGCTTCATCGGGAACCGCAGCATCTTCGTGGACTCCTTGCAGATGCAGGGGGAGATTGAGACGCAGATCACAGGTGAGAGGATGCAGCAGGTCCAGATATACTTCTGCAATGTTTTATAGGTAGCGTTTGTGTGTAAAAGCTGTTTTCTAACACAGGACAGAGGCCTTTATTTAAGTTTTTCTGCCTTGTTTTAATCACAGTTAGGTGCTTTTGACTGAATGGGAGGGAACAGCCCACTGTATGAGCATTTAACATCAGGAAAATGATTCGAATAGTTAACTGACACCATGTAAAGTTTGGTTTGCAAGACAGAAACAGCAGACCTCCCTGTTTCTTTCTCTTACATCCTTGAAAAGTCTTTGTTTATTAGCATGAAGCCGCACTCGTTCTTTGCTCTTTTTAAGACAATGCAGCTTGAATCTGGAACAATATCTTCCTCATTTCTAGGAATAAATATACCTGTGCTTGGTTTTCGATTATTTATTTCCTGCGTGCATGCTGTCGGGTCAGCGAAGCCATAAATACTTCTAAAGGACAAACTAGTTTCTCCCCCTCAGGTGTTTCACGTCTCTCGTCCTGCTTCCCTCGCGCAAAGTGAGTTCACTAGTTGAACCGTCACGTTCTGTCTTCAGCTCCCGGGCTCTACGCTGAGTGACCGTTTTAAGAATAACTCTGAATATTCTTAAACGAGTTAGGACCGCTTTAGAGAGCGAACCCTAATTGATCTACAGTGGGAAGGAAGTGAGACTTCATTTAACAGAGTTCAGAGGAAGTTCAGCTCCTCTATATGGAGCACACATGGCCTGCATACCGTTTTGCGCTGTCCATACATTAACGTCTCTCGGCTCCTGTGTTTTTGTTTGCGTGCAAATGTCCTCAGAGGACAGTTTAATATGTACGTTATTGATTGCGTCCGTACGGCTGTCAGCTTTTCCCCCTGAACAGTCCAGGAACAAAGAACGCTCCGACTCTATTCTATAACATCAAGGAAATGCGGAAATTAAGATTTATGCCGCCGCGGAGACTATTAATCCTACAGCAGGGCTGTACATCACACATGATATATTACAGCCAGAGCGTCCGCATTCACCGTTCTGAATTTAATGTCACCTTTATTGATCTTTACGATTGTTTCATTGAAGCAACGTGCGCTGCAGGAACGCTTGGACGGTGGCCAGCTTCACTTATCCACTCTTTATTCGCTTGTCTCCTTCCCCTCGCTGCCCGTAGCTGCCTCACTGATAATGACAACCACAGAAAAGCATGTGTTTGCAATAACCGCGCAGTATGACTGTGAGTCATGCATTCGAAGCTGCAGCGTTCATAGTCGGTCTCAGTCCTTGATCCGTTTTGTGCATAGAGGCTAAAAGAACCAGGTAGAAATAGGGCTAAGTGTATTTATTGTCTTTTGCTGTATCATTTCTTCATGTCTTCATCTGAAAAATGTGTAAAATGTTCTGAATTTCATTGAGTCTCTTGCCTGTTAACATTCAGATGTTCAATTTCTTTCCCTTTTCCACCACCGAAAACCATTTCCTCCCGTCGCTCCTCAGCCGCGTTCACCATGATCGGGACGTCCAACCACCTGTCCGACCGCTGCTCCCAGTTCGCCATCCCGTCCCTCTGCCACTTCGCCTTCCCCACGTGCGACCGCAGCTCGGGGACCGACAAGCCCCGCGACCTGTGCAAGGACGAATGCGAGATCCTGGAGAACGACTTGTGCAAGACGGAGTACATCATGGCCCGCTCGAACCCAATTATACTGAAGAGGCTGAAGCTGCCAAACTGTGAGGACCTGGCCGCCTCTGACAGCCCGGAGGCTGCCAACTGTCTGAGGATCGGAATCCCCATGGCCGAGCCCATTAACAAGAGTAAGAGCTGGATATGTAGCATTGTGTTGCTGCTGCTAACGCTGCATTAGGAGAGCAGTACTTGTTCACAAAAAGACTTATGACGGAAGGTAGCTGCTAGTTTCTAGTTAGTAGTAGTAGTAGTTAGTAGGTAGTCAACAACCCTCTCTGTGTGATGTTTTGGTGCTGAACATTTAAGGTACAAGTAACCTTTCTATCCCTCAGATCACAAGTGTTACAACAGCAGCGGGGCAGACTACAGAGGAACCGTCAGTTCGACCAAGTCGGGGCGTCAGTGCCAGCCTTGGAACTCCCAGTATCCCCACAGCCACACCTACCTGGCCGTCCGCTACCCGGAGCTCAACGGGGGGCACTCGTACTGCCGCAACCCGGGGAACAAGCTCGAGGCCCCTTGGTGCTTCACGCTGGACGAGGGGGTCCGCATGGAGCTCTGCGACATACCCATCTGTGGTGAGTCGCCGGGACGCGTTTCAGGCCGAACTTGACGTTGCTGTCGAGCGGTACTCATTTGACGTCATTTCCTCTCTTGATAGACCATAAGGACAAGTCGGGTGGCAGCAACATGGAGATCCTGTACATCCTGGTTCCCAGCGTGGCCATCCCCTTGGCCATCGCTTTGCTCTTCTTCTTCATCTGTGTGTGCCGCAACAACCAGAAGTCCTCCAGGCCTCCCGCGCCCCGCCAGCCCAAACCGGTCCGGGGACAAAATGTGGAGATGTCCATGCTCACGACTGCGTATAAGCCAAAGGTAGAGTAGCAGTCACAGCACATGACACTGTGGGAATATACACCGATCAGGCATAACATTATGACCATCTTCCCAATATTGCGTAGATCTCCCTTGTGCATCCAAACACTCATCAGAGAATGGACATGGGTCTTCTGAAGGAGTCCTGTGGTGTCTGGCAACAGAATGTTGTTAGTGGGGGGGGGGGCCTTTAAGGGGAGGGGCCTCTGTGGATCATCCCACAGATACTTGATCAGTTTGGGATCTAGAGAACTTGGAGGCCAGGGTCAACACCTTGTGCTGTTCTTCATGGTTTTTTGAGTAGTTCCTAAAGCGTTTTTGTGTTTGTGGCTGTGTCAGGCACCCCCACCCACCCCTGGTCTGGTGTAGGTAGGTGCTACATGTCTAAGTAACATCCACATGAATGAATGCCAGGTCCAAACGTTTCCCAGCAGAAGATTGATTCGTTGCAAGATGGTCAACGTTATTCCCCACACCTGTTAGCGGTTTTAATGTTATGGCTGATCAGTGTAAATGATTGACAGCCTCAAGGAAGGAAGGAATTATGTCAGGGTTGCTGTGTGCATTAGTTGCACTAGACCTGCGTGCCAGCTGAGCGTATACATCGCTCTGGTCTCTCCTGCAGTGGCGCTGAGTAAGCGCCTTTCTGCCGTGTTTGTCTTTCCGAGTCGTGAGCGCAGACGGCAGAAGAAGTCAAAACACTGGCGCGGCACTCTGCGTGACAACCAGGACCCGCCGCGGCATGCCGGGGGTTACCGGGTTGACTGTGCGAAAATGACCTGTCTGATGCAAAGCTTCAGATCTCTATCATCAGATCTCAGCAGGTCCAGGAATGTTCAAGTGCAGCTCCTTCCCCTCTCCCGCTCGCCCACTGGGTCTTTTTCCGCAAACCTCTGCTCTCACTTAATCCATCTTTCTTTGTTGCTCTTCTCCCATCTCTCCTTCCATCCCTTTACCTCTAGACCTCCTTCCCTTTCCTCCCCCTCTCCTTCAGAATCTCTTTGTAATGTAGATCACGAAGCTGCGGCTCTCCCGGGCCAACACACAGCTCACGTTAGGATCTGTATCGCGTTTCTTTTGAGTTTGCACACTCGGCCGTATCATATCTTTTTTCCACATAATTTCTGTAGTTGAAGGCGGGTTATCTAGACAGCGTGTCTGCTCGGGAAAGACTGCAGCTGAAGGTGATGTGTATAATGTTACAGTCAACATCAGCTGCAGCAGGCCGCAGAAGCGTCAGAAGCCATTAACATCTCTAATGTATTTAGGTTTTTTTGGGGGTTTGGAACAAATGCTTCGCCGACCTAAAAAGGCAGCGTCTCCTCTTTGTGTTCATGTTTTGAGTTTGTATCCGGAACGGGACATCAGGGAACGTTTCTGCAGAGTGGCGTCTGTGCACTTATGGCGTTATAAAGTAGATTTTAAATTACACTTTAAAATCTACAGCAAGACTGTAAAGACATTTACACAAATGCAACTTTTATCTGTTTTACGATGCATTTATCCGATAATGCAGCTACATACTGAAAAATCCAAAAGAGAGTTTGAACTAAACGAGCATTTCCATGCAATTTCTATCTTTTCAAGCCTTTTTTTTTTAATGTGCGTTGAATCCTTGTGTATATTTAGATGCGTTATCACCAAGTCAGATGTCTTTCTTTCCCTCTGCTCTCATCGCTCAGGCTTCTACCCAGCAGGCTTTGCTGCGGGGTCACGCAGGGGCCGCAGCCTGTGACAATCCATTTAGACACACATAAACACACGCACTCACGGACCTGCCGTGGTGAGAGGAGGATCTGAGGGTTTTGGGTGTGAGGAGGGGGGAAAAAGAAAAAGAAAAAAGAGGGGTGAAACAAACCCATAACTAAAAACATCTGCGTCTCTCATAATATACAACACACACACACACACACACACACACACTCTCCACCCCCCTCGGAGCTCACACAGACCTGTGTGTGGTGTGTGTGTGTGTGTGTGTGAGAGAGAGAGAGAGAGTGTGTGTCTTGCTCACAGAGGAATTTCATTATTCATCTCTGAGTTCCTGGAATCTGAAAATCTCTGCCAACCTCTCCTCACCTTTTATCTTCTCCCAAGTATAGCCACACACACACCTACTGCAGCTCCCTATCATTCCCACACACACACACAGACACAGAGAGCTGTTTGATTGTAAAATTCAGACCAGTGGTGTGCCCACAGTTGTAGGACTTGTTAAAGAAAGGTGTGTGCGTCTTGCATTGGCCATCTTCACGACCATCTTCCTAATATTGTATAGGTCCCCTTGCGTCTCCAGAATAGTTCATCAGAGAGTGGACGTGGGCCTTGTGAGGTCCTGTGGTGTCTGTCATCAGGCTTGTCTCAGTGCATCCCACAGATACTTGATCAGTTTCAGATCTAGTGGATTTGGAGACCAGGTCAACACCTTGTGCTGTTCTACGTGTTTTTTGAGTTGTTCCTAAAGCGTTTTTGTGAGTGCACCTGTGTCATGGATGGCTGCTGCCATCAAGGAGTGTCATTGCTATGGGGTGGGGGTATCTGGTCTGGTCTAGGTGGGTGCTACATGTCTAAGTAACATCCACAGCAATGAATGCTAGGTCCAAAAGTTTCTCTGCAGAACACTGAATTGTCACAAGATGGTCTCCTGTCAGTGGTTTTAATGTTGTGGCTGATCAGTGGAAATAAAATGCAATTAAAAACCTGCTTAAACAATTCAATATAATAAGATACAGACAAGAACAGGGTAAGAAAAGACACTAACTTTCTAGCAGAGGTGCGGTCCATCCGGCTGTCCAGGTAATTTGTGGTCATAACACTAACAGAAACTCCAGAATAGCTATTGTTTGCCCATGAATTAGTATTTTGTGTCCACAAAATAGGTATGTTGTGCTCACAAATTATTATTTCGAGCCCATGAATCAGTATTTCGTAGTCTCACTATGTCTTTTTCTCGGATGTTACGTCTGGGGCTCTGTAGGTTTGCCTCGATATTCCCTCACATGGAAGTTAAATACGTCTCTCTCAGTTATTATTATGAGTCGAGTTGCAAATAATATAGTGTCACTTTATCACACTCCACTATGTTAAAGTGTCACTCAGTTTGATCAGCTGCAGGGGTTTTAATGCGTTTGCTGACTTTGTAAAACCAAGTCGTCTCTATCTTTAATTAAGGAGCTGATGTGACTGACTCTGACTAAATTCTAAAGCATTTCTCACCCACTCATGACCTCATACGTGAGCTCAGCCCTGCCAGATTTAGATGTTTAAATCAACCTCCAGTCTGAGTCGTCCTCAGTGGACACGAGCGAATAAAAAGTCAAAGTCAGCCCCTTTACAAAGGGTGCCTCTGCGCTTTCTGTTATTTCTGGCAGAGATGAGGTTGCTTATTCTTCCTAAATGCTGCTTAAACTGTCAGCTAAATTACATTTTGAAGCCGACAGATTCCATAATTTTCCCGCGTCTCTTTCCAGAGGCGTAAAATGTGAGCTGATGTAATGGACTGAGTCTAATTATCACAGTCTCTAGGCCGTAATTCTATTTTTTTAACTACTCAAGCGTGTATTTGGAGTTATATCGGGCAGTTCGCCGGCAATGAATTAGAGTCGTCAATGTACATTTGGTGCACGTCATGTCATCGTTTCACTTTTCCGTACCAGGATGATGGTGAGGAAAGAGTACCTGGGTTGACAAAGAAAATAATGACCTAATTTTTCTGTCACATTTTCTTCTGACGCCACTTCACAGTTTTCCTTTCCCTCTTTCTCTCCTTCTTCTTTTCGCTCTGCAGAGTAAAGCCAAAGAGCTTCCCCTGTCGGCTGTGCGTTTCATGGAGGAGCTCGGGGAGTGCTCCTTGGGGAAGATCTACAAGGGTCACCTGTACCTGCCGGGCATGGACCAGGCCCAGCTAGTGGCCATAAAAACCCTGAAAGACATTTCCAGCCCCCAGCAGTGGGCCGAATTCCAGCAGGTACAAGAATGAATGAATCTCCAAAGACTTTGATTTATTTATACTCAGATCTCATCAACCTGTAGTGCAATTCTGTGAAGGAAGTGTGTTACTAAAACGACCTACTGTCACTTAGACTAATCAGAGATTATGCCAATACGGGTTAATTTTTATTTCTACTTCCTGCTTCACTTTCAAGTATGGCGACTGAAACTTTCAACGAAATTTCGCCAAAATTTCGTCCAACACAAGTCATACAAATGTCTGTATCTCCAAACCTCCACAGTTAACCTTTCCCATTCTTTAGTGATCCAAAACAACCAGTTCGAAAATTGGACCAATCACAGCTCTTGTGGCACGTAGTTACATTTCTAGGGAAGTGCGCGTCCGTTACGGCGCTAGGCTCTGTCTAGGTGTCTGCGTTGTCGCCGTAGCTTCTGTGTCAACTTAACGCAGAAGCCTAAACCGCCAATTAGACTTAGACACACTTTATTCGTCCACAAAGGAAATTACTTGGTCACAGTGGCTCAGTTACACATAAAAAAACACTCTTGTAGACTCTTGTAGACCAGTACTAAAAAGAAAAACAGGTGATGTTAAGAAATACAAATAAAAATACACAGAATATGAATCAAAATCTAGTAAAATTAAATAGTGTTAGCTAAAAATGTGCAACATTTACACATGAACAAGTGTACAAGGAGCAGGCACAGAAGTAAATATATATTATATACATATGAGAAGGATTTATAATGTGCATTGACACGAATAACAAGGAGTTATCTGTCATAGAAAGCTGAATTGTTGTAGGGTCACACACTACAAGATTTCTTTCATTCGATGGAGGCGTCTTTCCTAAATATTTGAAGCGTGCTTTGTTATGTTTCCACAGAAGGTAAATGCGGGTGGAAGACTGTGTGTGGCTAAAGATCGCTGAACTGTGGATGAGTTCACTAGAAATAGATCCAAAAATAAACTGTAACTACAGGCGGGTTGACCAGATACATTTAGAGGTTGGGGAGGACTGAAATTGATGACACGCATGAAACTAAATCTTCACTTTCCATTCACAGAAAATGAATTGCCATCCTTTAAAGTGACCGTAACTCTAAGTGCATCTGGATCTTAAGGAAACGTTATGTCACAAGCTGCAAAAAAAGAAAATTTAACAAACAAAATGAAACTTATTTCATCTTGGGCCTCATTATTATTTATCTGACTTCCATCTAAGGAGGCCGCAGTGCTGACTGAGCTGCAGCACCCCAACGTGGTGTGCCTCCTGGGTGTGGTTACCCAAGAGCAGCCGGTGTGCATGCTGTTTGAGTTTCTGCCGCAAGGCGACCTCCACGAGTTCCTCATCATGCGCTCGCCGCACTCCGACGTCGGCTGCAGCAGCGACGAGGACGGCACCGTGAAGTCGAGCCTGGACCACGGCGACTTCCTGCACATGGCCATACAGGTAGGACCTGAGAAAACCTTTAACTAACGTAATATAGAGGTATTCAGGTGGAATCTTATTCATTCAGTTTAATTCAAACTACTTTATTTGTCACCAAGAGGCAGTTTAAATGGGCATAAGTAGCTAAAAAGGTGTAAAAACTGTACACAGCAACAGTCCCAAGTGCTTTAATATAAGCTGGAATTTATGCATTTTTGGTAAAACTCCAATTTAAAACAATTCGAATTGCTTCAGCCTGCTTTCTCCACCATAAAGACGCAAACTGGAAGTAGTTAAATTGAAGTTAGACGTCCAGTAAATAAAGAATGTGCTCATTTTCTGCACAGACTGCACGTCGGGCAGTGAAGCACTTCCAAATATCTCAAACGTGTGCACAAAGATGTGTGAAAATCTCCTTATTAAAGCATCCGTCCTTGAGATGAGCAGCTGTGCTACAAATCAAAGAAACAGCCCTGTGTATATTCAAACATAACAGGTCAACTAGGTCAACCTCTTATCTTTGTGTAAACAAAGAGGTCAACTAGATCTCCTGTAGACCTTTTCAATAACAAACAAAGCAAAGTTCAGTAGTTCAGTGTCAATGACGGATGAATTCAGCGGCGATGTTGCTCCTAACTGCATCTTCAGAGCTTTGCATTTCGCTTCAGCCGCTGTTCACAGATAATTCTCACGTTAAACTGATGGGAAAAAAGTAGAAAACTGCGTCTAATGCCTAAAACATGATCAAAATTGGAACTGTTGCACTTATGTACATTATCTTTGCTCATTCAGTTTGATCAGTCGTCTCTTTTCTCTGAGCTTCCTCCGCTGCTCTGCATGTAATCAACCCTTTCTACCATCTAATCTGATTTAGGTGGCTGCCGGGATGGAGTACCTGGCCAGTCACTTCTACATCCACAAAGACCTTGCGGCTCGGAACATTCTGGTGGGCGAGCAGCTCCACGTCAAGATTTCCGACCTGGGTCTCTCCAGAGAGATCTACTGCTCAGACTACTACTGCGTCCAGCCTAAAGTTCTGCTGCCCATCCGCTGGATGCCCCCCGAGGCCATCTCCTACGGAAAGTTCACCACAGACTCGGACATCTGGTCGTTCGGGGTGGTGCTGTGGGAGGTCTTCAGCTACGGCCTGCAGCCCTACTACGGCTTCTCCAACCAGGAAGTGATGGAGATGGTGAGAAAGAGGCAGCTGCTGCCCTGCCCCGAGGATTGTCCACCAAGGTGTGTTGGAGTCAATGTCGCAGTACGGTATGAGAAGGGGTTACACGAGGTTTTTGAGCCATTGCCTGGTGTCACAAAGCTACAGGTAGTCGTGTTAGCAGGGCAGCAAAGTCGGCACGCTTCAGCTATTTTCTGGAACATTTAACTTGTAATCAAAAAACACATTAAGCTGCTGAAACTAAGACTTATTAAGACTGAGAGATAAATAAGATAAATTTTCTAAACCACAATGTCTCCTGTTACTTCAAGCCTCAACCAAGTAGCTTTTGAATTGAATATTTTAGATTAGTTCGTTAGATTAGTTCATTATCATTCATTCTGAAAATTGCTGTTAATGTTCACAAATGATTTCTGTTGCCTTTTAGATTTTATGGTTTGATGACTGAGTGCTGGCAGGAGGGACCCGCACGTCGACCACGCTTCAAAGACATCCACGCCCGCCTCCGAGCCTGGGAGGGGCTGTCGTCTCATGCCAGCTCCAGCACGCCCTCTGGTGGAGGGGGCAACGCCACCACTCAGACCACCTCGCTGAGCGCCAGCCCAGTCAGCAACCTCAGCAACCCCCGCTACGCTGCTGCAGCCGCTGCAGGCTACCTCTACCCGGCCCAGGCCATGTCCGCTCAAGGGCAGATGGCTGCAATTCCAGCCTGGACACCCATGGCTGTGCCCCAAACCCACCAGCGCTTTATCCCCGTCAACGGATACCCCATCCCGCCGGGATATGCAGCTTTCCCCGCTCACTTTGCTCCCCAAGCTCCACCCACAAGGGTAATCCAGCACCACCTTCCCCCACCCAAGAGCCGCTCGCCCAGCAGCGCCAGCGGCTCCACCAGCACAGGCCACGTCAGCGGGGTGCCCTCCACCACAGGCTCCAACCACGACGCCAACACGCCGCTGCTCTCTCACTGCATCATGCCCGGGAGCGGCGGGGGGCCGGCTCAGATGTACGGACAAGTTTCCCAGAAAGGGTTGGGACAGCTGGACCACGTGTCACAAACGTCAGCGCTGCTCAACGCTGACGCTGACGTACTGATGTACAACGACTCGGTCATCACCGCAGACCTGTAGATAAACTGAGGAATACTTAACTCCCTTTCTGCCCAGGACCCAGATATGAGAGCTCAGCCTCTCACACGGGGGACCCAGTATCACAATTCTACTCTGGTCGTACTGAGACCCAGCTGAAACAGGCCTCTGTGCACATCTGTGTGCAAGAAACACTGCAGCTACACACGTATATACAACGGCTGTCTGACTTTGTAATGCCTTACTGTTTAAAGCAAGTGTACTTACTATCATGGTTTGAAAAAATGTTGTTATTTTGTTATTTTAACCTCTCTGTAAATACGGTACACAATTCCTGAATGAATGAATGAATGAAATACAGAGATATATATTCAAAGGAACTTTTTTTTTTTATTATTAAGGAAAACACTTTAAAGTTGAACACGTAGCAAGTCCACCCTGTGACAAATAAGTTCCTGTGCCCACAACCACAGTCAATGGACTGCTTCAAAGAGGATGTCGAGGAGGAAGAGACATTCATGCGATGACCTTTAGGTGCCTTTCAGCAAAGCAGTGACTTGCTAGTCAATGGACGTATTAAGAAAAAATAATAATACAACAGCCATGTGATCAAGCTTTAATAGAGAAGACAAGCTGACCTGCTCAGATACTGGGCTCTTTGGACCCCAAAACCAAGACATTTGTATTTTGGTTGCATGCCAACAGCCATGTGACTGCCCATCAGTGCCTATAAATTGGCTAAAATACTCATCCGGGCTCCAGAAAATCATGAGAATGCGTCTTCATTTTGACAGAATATCCCTTTGAAAGCGACGGCTGAATGTTTCCTGTATCTTCAACATGGACTAACCCTAACTCCTAACTCCTAACTCCTAACCCTAACCCGGCCTCCTCAAACTCGTCAAAGCTGAGAAGCAAGAAGGCTGAGAGTTATCTCCTTATCAGCCCTTCTCCTTACTTCCCATTATCATTTCTCTTTACGTCTTTTTTCCCCAGCTGTTGTGGCATGTTGTAACGCCAAAGCTGATTGCAAGTTTATAAATGAAATTGCACAGCGCTCACATTCTCCGCAGCTAAACTCCACCGCACGTAAGGCAAACACCCATCACGCAGGAGCTCGGGTCAGTTTTACTGTCGCGTGACGCTAGCTGGAATCAAGCAGCATCATTGACTGGGAATGGTCTTAGCAGAGTGTTTACAGTGTTTGGTTTTGAAGGAAGATTTTGTGGCTTTGTCCGTTGCTGTTTGCTATTTTATCTTTATTGTACAAAAATACCAACCATGACATGGAGGAACAATAAATTTAAAAGGCTTGTGATGTCTCAGCCGTGTACATTGTTAAAAATATATATATATATGATTGGTGTCTTGAGCTAGCGCTGAGCAGAGGAATATTTCTCCAGAATAAGGATACACGTCATTAGTTTTAAGCAGATTATAGTAATGTGTGCAGAGAGAGGTCTACACCAATCAGGCATAACATTAAGACCACTTTCCTAATATTGTGTACGTCTCCCTTGTGCTACCAAAACAGTTGTGAGAATAGACATGGACCTTTTGAGGGTGTCCTGTGGTGTCTGGTAACAGAATGTTGTTTTGGGGGCCTTTGGGTCCTGTAGATTGAGGGGAGGGGCCTCCTCTGTGGATCATGCCATAGATACTTGATCAGTTTGGGATCTAGTGAATTTGGAGGCCAGGTCAACACCTTGTGCTGTTCTTCATGTTATTTTGAGTCGTTCTTAAACTGTTTTTGTCTGCGTCTGTGTCAGGCCGCATCCTGCTGGGGATGTCTGCTGCCATCAAGGAGTCTCATTGCTATGGGGTGGGGGAGCCTGGTCTGGTCTAGGTGGGTGCTACATGTCTGAGGAACATCAACAAAAATGAATGCCAGGTCCAAACATTTCCCAGAAAAACACACACAAGGGTTTTCACAATATGGTCAATGTTATTTACTTCCCCTGTCAGTGGTGTTAATGTTGTGGCTGATTGGTGTAGGGACACCGAGCACCAGGTGCACTAACATGCAGGTGCATCCAAAAAGTAAAATAATCTGTTTCCCCTTTTTCTAACTTCACCCACTACTCATTTATATTTCACCGTGTCCAGTTTTGTGCAGCAGGTAATCAAAGTTAAGTCATTTTAAAGTAATATGTATTTGTGATATAAAGAGGTGTGCATGATAAATTTAACTCTCAGTCGTGTAGTCACACAAGTCATGCCTCAGCTGTTATGATACAACCATGAAGGCTGAATATGAAGCTTCTGTCATCAAATCAGCAGTAGCAGAACAAGTCAGTAGTAGTTTTTAAATAGTTGTGCAGTTTGCCAAGAACACATCAGGCATAACACAAGAATATCCTGGTGGCTTTTCACTGCGGATGTGCAGCTTTGTTTTTTTAAAGATTGGTTTATTTTAATGTTTGTGGAATGTAGATTTAAGAGGAGAGGCTACAGTCTGATCATTTTAGTGTCGTCACCTCTCAAAGACATGACTGCACAGCACCCCATCAGCTACTCGGCTTACCTCAACAACAGAGTTAATCCACTATAATTCAGATTGTCGTTTCGTTTCCCCCGAAAATAAAAGAAAATAAATGTATTCAGTTATTAGTTATGTGAAGTGGGTGTTCTTGTTCCTCGTGTCAGATCCAGTTATTTTAATCATTTGAAGTCACTCTCTTTCTTTCTTTCTTTCTTTCTTTCTCTGTGCTTCAAGTTTTTATCTTTATTTTTATTTTCCTGAAGCAAACTACCTACGCATCTGAGCTTGTACATGTAAAGCATGTAAAGGGGTACTAATATAGCAGTGCAAAAAACCACTTGTGCACAAGACTGTGAATCTTAATCAAGTAACAAGGTTTTTTTTTTTTTTTTTGTATTTGGCAAAAGAAGTAATAATAATTGTTGTTCTTTTTTTTTCTATTTTGTTTTATCCAGATCCTTAATTGAACAACATTAAAATCAATTTCTATTTCAACAACAGTGTACCCATTACAGAAGGTTTACATGCATCTTGACCAGTAGAGGCCTTGTCTTAGTATTTTGTCTGAATATTTTTTTGCACAGATGTTTTGTATTGCAAAATCATTTATTAAATGATGTTGTTTGGTTAACCACGCGCTCAGTTTAAGCGTTCATTTACGTCATGGAGAGTTGTAATAGCTTTGGGGATCCACTGGGTGGCACCAAATCACGGTTTTTCTGCATTGCCTCATTATTGCAGTGACTACTGTGGACCAGGAGGTGGTGCCCTTTAGTTGTTTGGTTAGTGAAGGCTTTAGCCTCAAAACAGCTGGAAGTAATATTAGTCCTGCTAGAATTTGGCCTAAGATGAAAAATGTTATTCTCTTCCTATGAATACTCGTGTGTGTTAGTGTGTGTTTTCTTTCATCTCCTGGTGCAACTGACATTTTGCACACTGAGTGAGCCAAAACAATAAAATCATCAAGGCTGTGCAAGATCCTGACGATCCTGGCGAATAAGATATCATGCAATGTGACATGTTCAGCTTTAAAATATTCTAATTTCAGTTTACCTGATTAAGTATTTGAGGCCTTAACATTAGATGTTTCTGTAAGTGTTATGTCATCGTTTCCTCAGAATAGAAATTCAATTAGACCTGGATAACTTAAACCAAAACTGAATGTATCATGATATAGATGATGTTAAATTGGGCGTGGTGCAATCATGTGATCATATCAAAACAGAAGCTCTTTCTTGATGTCAGATATCTTCATTCCCTTGTGTGTGTGTGTGCACCATTAGCAAAGATACAGCCTCGGCTGAAAACTATTCCTGCTCCTGATCTGGACTGGCTTATGGCAGAGTAATAAAACCTCATGGCTTCTTCATCTGAGGCTCGGTGCTCTGAAACTGTTGGATTTAATTTCTCCCAAGGCCAGAGCTCAACTCAGTTGCTCTGCTTGGAAGTGCAGCCAGAGCGAGTGAGTGAGTGAGAGAGGAGGAGAGCAAAGGAAACAGCCAAGAAGAGAGGAGGCATCTGTAGTTGATAGAAACAAACATCTGTGCTGATGTGAGATGCCCGGATCCTGTCAGACTCACATCCTGAAAAGCAATCTGGACTTTTGACATTCAGTGCCGTGGCTGCGTGTGCCGATGCTTCCTTGTCTTAACTTGGTCGGTCAAAACATACCACGGCTGAACAGCTTTTAAATGACCACATTAGAGATCTTAATTTCCATTATTTGTTCGCCTATAAATCTCAGAAGGTAACTTTTTAACAGCACACATGTTTAAGTCAAATTTAGCTTTACAGAGATATATATTTGTATATATGTTTAGCTTTAAAATCAACAAATGCAGCTCATATCAGTGACAAAATGTTCTAAATCTAAAGGTACTAGCTTGTAATGGAGCTTTTAGCTTAAGCTTCAGGAAAAAAAGAACACCCAACCTTGAGTTTTAACATTTCTTTGACGGCCCTGTGCACCAAAATGTGTGATTTAGTAGAGGACCAGGACTGCAGACCAGCGTCACACTATAAACCTTGGCGTCTTGGCAAGAATCCTGCAGAAATAGCTTGACTGGAACCGTATAAAATGTAGTAAAGTGACTCATTCCTGTAAAGGTAGTGATACGTTAGCATTTTGTTTTTCCTGAAAAGATGACTACGTAAATGGCAGCGTTGCAACAAGCATTCAGCCCCATTCGGCTACTTTGTTGGGAGCTGTGTAACTTTGGAGTTGGGTTTCTGGACATTTGGTAAATTTATATTCTAATATTCACCTATTACGATCTGGAATGAAACGTGGCTCCCCAGCTGCTAAATGTACACTAGCTTGTTGCTGACTGTTTCGTTCGGAGAAGCTAGCAAATGCTGCAGCACAAACAGTGCAATTAAAGTGGTCAGAGTGAACAAGATTAGTAGAGTTGGAAGCCAAACAGCTAAACATGAGCTCACAGTAATGCTCTGGAAAACTAGCTGCAAACTCCAGTGATTTGTAGGTACACCAGGAGTAAGTCCTTAAAGAAGTTATATCACAAGTCACATTGTTAGTATTGAGTTTACATTTTTGCCCATTATTTGTGATGAAACCATGAGAGGAGGTCACAAACCAATTTATCTTTACAGTGTCCTTGCATTTCACGGGCTGAGATTTTGATCTTAAAAGCAGCTGGCAACTGAGGCAGTCAGATAAATGCAAACAGCAGTGGACGAAATACAATATTTCCATCTTAAGTGTGGTGCAAGAAGAAGAAGAATGTCCCTCAATGTTCTATTTTGGTGCAGATGATATGTTTGCACCACCAATAAATGGACCTAAACATCCCCACCTCAGCGTCAAAATAATAGGTGGGGTAGGGATGGGTGTGTCTTGTCCCTCTGGTTCAAAGCCATAGAGGCGACTTCCTGCGGCCATATCGTGTAACTGAGGACGACCACTCCCTCTACACCAGTGACAGACGAACCCTGAGGGTGCTCTCTGCTAAAGGAGCCTCATTAAACCCCTTGTATTCGGGATGTAATGGGCTGTAATGGGCTTTGAAGGTAAAGGACAGGGCATTTGGCTTTAAAAGGGAGACAGATGAATAGAGATGGATACGGGTAAAGTGCAGCGAATGGCTGGTAGGATCTGTGTGTAGCTTGAAAGCAAGGCATACAGAAGAGGGATCATCAGAGGGAGAAAAATGTGTATGTTTTAGTGTGAAGACTTCAGCCACAACATTAGAACCACTGACAGAAGTAAGTAAATAACATTACCAATCTTGTGACAATACAGTGTTCTGCTGGGAAACATTAGGACCTGGACCATTCATTTTTGTGGATGTTACTTAGACCCTGTAGCACCCACCCCATAGCAATGAGACTAAAAAAAACACGAAGAACAGCACAAGGTGTTGACCTGGCCTCCAAATTCACTAGATCCCAAACTGATCAAGTATCTGTGGGGGGTTGATCCAGAGAAGCCCCTCCCCCCATATGACTACCCCCACTATTGTGTTACCAGACACCGCAGGACGCCCTCAGAAGACCCATGTCCATCCTCTGATGAGTTACAACTGTTTTAGAGGCGCAAGGGAGACCTACAAAATATTAGAAAGGTGGTCATAATCTTATGTCTGTTCACTTATCTTTATAATCTAAAAGTGTTTAAAGTATTTCCCCATTCTCAGCCACTTCTTTGCATATTTTTACGCACTGTGAGGTCCCTCTGCATGTGTAGTATGCGCATTCATGCCAAGGTGTTACACTCGTGACTCTACTGTGCAACTATTAAACGATTGAACAGCACACCTTTAAAATGTAACTTCTCCTGCCCCCTAGAGGTGATAATATGCGCTCCCTTCGCAGCGGGGCGTGGTCACGGTTGGGATAACTTCCGATGTGTACGTTTGTGACGAGCACTGTTGTGTTTTTACTGTTTTCTGAATGTTTTCACACTAAAAAAAAAAGATTTATTCATCAAGAAATGAAGGGAGCATTAAATTAATAATTCAAATAATTGTTAGTAGCAGCCCTATATAATTTATATTGAATACGTTTCAGTTCGAAGTGCAAATTGTCATATGCAAATTAAGGGATGCGCATGAAAGTATAAAAAATATGAAGTAGAAAATAAATGAATAATAACACAAATAAAGGCTAATACAAAAAAAACAAAAAAACTGCCGTGACCCGGATTCGAACCGGGGTTGCTGCGGCCACAACGCAGAGTACTAACCTCTATACGATCACGGCAAGCTACCCCGCGGGGTCGTTGACGCCATCCCCACATCATCCGTCGATGGCATGAGGACGGGCGAGGGAGATTCCTGATTTGTACAGATGAAAGTTTCTGCTGCGACTGTACGATGACTGAGAGGATGGGCTGCAGAAACCAGGGGGAAGGTGGAGGGGGGGAGTCAGAGGGATACAGTTTCACCGTCCCCTCACTCTGTCATGTCAGAGCTGGAAGCTCCTAACAAGCCTCCGATTGTTGGGGAACATGAGCTGTTTTTGTTGAGGGGCTGACAGGCGCTTGACCTCTGCTGTCCAGCGCTGACACGCACTGACCTTGCAGAGGGGAAGTGAAGTGAGGCCTTTGAACGCTGTCAAGTGAACTATCAGTGCCTGGTTTAATTTCCCAGGGGGCCGGGATCAGGTCAGGAAGTCTGCATAGTCACATGCATGCTTCATGCTAATGATTTTCTACCGAAAAACAACATTTTTAAAAAGTTTGTTTTCCATCCAAATTAGTCTATGTACTGGTTTAGCAGGTATACTTGTGTGGCATTGACGCTACATAAAATGCTAATGCTTCACCATAATTATCAACAATTCCTGTTGCGAATCTCTGACTTTCGGTTGGTAACATTATCTGCTGAAGAGTTAAAGGTAGCTGTTGAAACTCATTGTTCGGGGTGAAAGCATTCGGTTCTTTAAAAACATTAATAATCCTCTTCACTTGTTCGACGGATACGCTGCAGAGTGACAGAGAGACGAGACGATAACAATAGAGCAAAGAATGAATCCACAATACTTCTCCTGTCACACGGATCTGAGATCACATGATCTCTCACAACAATGGCTTGTGGCTCACTGCGATAACAACCTCCACATCGGCATATCTTGAAAAATGAATGTGGTCAGAGGAGTGAAAAGTGACATTATATAGATCATTACATTGTCTAGGTCTCCCTTGTGCCTCCAAAACATTTGTGACTCATCACAGAATGGACATTGGTCTTCTGATGGTGTCCTGTGGTGTCAGGTGACACAATGTTGTTAGTGGGGGGCCTTTGGGTCCTATGGGTTGAGGGGAGGGGCCTCTGTGGATCATCCCACAGATACTTGATCAGTTTGGGATCTAGTGACTTTGTGGCCAGGTCAACACCTCGAGATGTTCTTCATGTTTGTGTTTTGGTTGTTCCTAAAGTGTTTGAGATGTTCCTATAAAATATTGTGCAGAGTGGGCTGTATTTTCTGATTTTACTGTTAAATAAATGAGAGGAACATTATGTAAAATGTTTATTTATCTTGTGGAAATAGCACCCCACAAGGAAAGAGGGATAGAGAGGGAACTACTGAAGCCGCTTGAATGCACCTGAAGCCTGGGCTGCTCCAGTGCAGACCATTTCCTGGAGTCTTTACTCGTTCTTCCTCCTGATTGGCTCCTGAACCAGGAAGCAGTAGCAGCAGATAGGAAGGAACGAAGGTGGAGGGTGTCACAAATGCCAAAAGCTAGGTTTAGGCACCCAAAACTGGGCAATGCAGGCACAAAGGTCCTCTGTCATGAGTATGCTGCCCACTTTCTTTCACTACCCTGTCACTGTTTTAGTCAAATCAAGCGGCACATTTCAGGTAAGCG
Organism: Planiliza haematocheilus; assembly: GCA_005024645.1. Classification (NCBI taxonomy): domain Eukaryota; kingdom Metazoa; phylum Chordata; class Actinopteri; order Mugiliformes; family Mugilidae; genus Planiliza; species Planiliza haematocheilus. Next base: position 1,987,096 of record SRSE01000293.1, on the reverse strand, counting down.
GCGTTCATTTGTTCATTCATTCTAATGGATTTACAATCTCGACAACATCTTTATATTAAATGAGACGTGTTTTAATGAAGCGTGATTGTTTAGTCAAACACAAATCGAGAACAGAGAAATCTTTGCTGCCTTACGTCTTAAAAAAAAAGCCTAATAAGATCTAAATGACTGGGGAGACTACACGGATTGTTAACCTGGGCGTGCAGTCAAATTCAGTGAACAAACGTCTGTTAGAAGTTTACAGATAGGTATCTTAAACGACGCCGCGTTTAAAGGTAAAGTGAATGTGTTAATGTACGGAGAGGATAAATAGCATGGGATGAAGGTCACAAACAGCCTTAAGCAAGTAATTCACTTATAAATGATGCGTGTACACACGGGCCTGCTAGAAAGGTGAACCCTGCTGCATCTCCTCAACGATGTAGACATACACCGATCAGGCATAACATTATGATCACCTTCCTAATACTCTGCAGGTCTCCCTTGCGCCTCCAAAACAGTTGTGACTCAATTGAGAATGGGTCTTCTGAGGGTGTCCTGTGGTGTCTGGCAACAGGATGTTGTTAGTGGGGGCCCTTGGGTCCTTTGGCTTGATGGGTGGAGATTGTGGATCAGGTTTGTTGCATCATGTAACATCCACATGAATGAATGCCAGGTCCAAAAGTTTCCCTGCAGAACACTGTATTGTCACAAGATGCTCAATGTTTCTCACTTCTCCTGGTCATAATGTTGTGGCTGATAGCTGTATTGCACCTATACTTTGTGCAGTCGTATGTTTGAATGTCTCAATCATTAGTTGCTACTGTTGCTTCAATGTAGAGATGGATGCAGACCATGTAATGCATGTTAGACTGACGTGTGGGACAGAATACAACTTTTCAAAGTTTTCAAACGTGTTGTTGCGTTATTATATCATTTTTGTGCAAAAGTGGAGTTTTTTAAAAGTCAGATGCACCCTAAGCCCATCAAATGCATGACAGATGTTGGGCTGATCACTGAATAATTAGATTATTCTCCAAGATGCCTCATACACGTTGAATCCGTCTTCCAACATGTGATATTTTCACGTGGATTCTGGTTGTTAAAAGCGATTATGCGTACACCCTCTCTCACCCTTACCTCACATATAATCTCTTCTCCCCCCTCCCTCGCCCTCAGAGTCCTTCCCTTATTTCCTTTTCTCCGTCTCCCCTCTCTTCCCACTCCACTCAGGCTCTCTATCTAATAATCCATCCATCTTTGCGCTGGAATGGCGGTGTAATGCTTTCCATCTGTGCGTGTCAATGGCGGGGCTCCAAGGGTAAGGCCTGTCGCTCTTTATTCGACCCCCACCCCTCCACCCCATCCACTTCAACTCCTTTCCAACAAAACCCCCGAGTCTGGTTCCACTCAGCCCTAAACTCTAAGATCTCACTCCACGCTGGGGCCCCTCCTGGCCTGAGGCAGCAGGGGGAGGTCGGCCTGTACCCTGGATCTGTTCTTCATGGATCCTGGAGATTCTGGGTCACTCCCAGACAAATGAATGACTCAATTAATCACATTCCCACCCTAAAATAATAATAATAATAAAAAAAACACCTCTAAATATTCTGAATACAAGTGAAAAAAAACACATTGTCAAATGATCAGCTTATTTATTTAAGACATGAGTTAATGCTTCGACTAATCAGAGCATGGGTGGAGAGGTTTCTCATTTTTAAAGCCTGAGGACAGTTTCCTTCAGATGTTAAAACATTTGACAACAAAAAAAAGAGATTCATTTAGAGAACTGGCTAAAGATATACGCTTCGTTAGTTTAAATCCATCCCAAAAATGGTCCCAAGAAGGTGAAGATGTAAATCAAAGCATTTCAACTCTTTGTATGATTCAATATCAGTATGCTTGGACTTTGTATTAAATGTGGAAAATGTTCAATGGGACTTTTTTTTAATGTTTTGCCTCAATGCATCACTTGCAAACACATTTTCTGTTTAGTTCTGGGACTTTGTCTCAGTTAGTTAACTGCGACTCTGAGCCAAACTTTATTTGGACGTGAGCTGTGCTCCAATTCTCATATACTTGAGTGAACAAATGAATCCGACTGGCTTTAAAAAGCATACAAATGAAAGATTCTTGATAAAGAATTTCTGCATCTTATGTTTAGTAATGGGGCGGCACTGTAGCGTGGTGGTTAAAATCAATGCCTCACAGCAAGAAGGTTTGAATCCAGGCCGAGCCGAGCCTTTCTGTGTGAAGTTTGCACGTTCTCCCTGTGTTCTGGGTTCTCTCTGGGTGCTCCGGTTTCTTCCTATAATTGGTGATTCTAAATTGGTGTGAGCGTGAATGGTTGTCTGCAAAATCTGCAAACGCTGCACGATTTTCAGAAGGAATTACATACAGGTTCATGGTTTCACAAGTCACTGGCAGTTGACCTATTTCGTCCTTTATATGCAAAGACATGTTATCAAGACGGCCGGTAAGTGCCGAAGAAGTTGGACAAGACTCGTAGCCATGGTAGCTGAGGAAACAAACCTTGTTGTGGTGTTTACCGTCGTCAAAGGGTCTCTTGTAATCCAAAACGTCACCTTTTCTAAACCTAAGTAGTTTAGTTGCGTGAACCGAAACAAACGACTGAAAACAAAAGTGAAATATGTGAAAAAGTCGCTTTCTGTGTGGAGTTTGCATGTTCTCATTGTGTCTGCGTGGGTTCTCTACAGGTTCTCCAGCTTCCTCCCACTGTCCAAGACATGCTGGTTAGGTTCACAGGTGGTTCTAAATAGGCCGTTGGTGTAAGTGAGTGTGAATGGCTGTCTGTCTCTCTGTGTTAGCCATAAGATAGACTGGAGACCTGTCCAGGGTGAACCCCGCCTCTCACTCAAGTATATGGGATGGGCTCCAGCCCCCCCACGGCCCCTCGCAGAACAAGTGGTTACAGACCAGAAATCAGCAAAGTTAATTGACAGTAACAGTTTGGGGGTATAGTATAATTAAAACTGACTCTTTTTTGAGAATGTTGTGGCCTTTTTTTCCTTCGTTTATTTTGTGCACTATTTTGATGCTTTCATCTCATTCAGCTGTCTTAAATGCAGTTTAAGTGTCGTTTTTAAAATCAGATATTACCAAAAAAAGTCTGCTTCCAGCATTTCAAAGGTTAGAATTTGCAGCTTTTTGCAGTTTAGCGTCAAATTAAATCAAATGTTTGAGGTTTTTTGGCTAAGTCAATCAAAAGAGACTTTGCAAAGTTTGACACTTTTATGACATTTGATCTTCTAAATCTAAACCATCGATTCAGCAAAACAAACTGAAAAGAAACGCTCGCTTGACAATAAAACATCAGAAAGCTCCTTTCAAACCTTTAAAATGTCCGTTTCTTTTTCAACCAAAAGCTTCACACGTCCACACATATTGTCCAATGAATGATTTGAGTGTGATATATAGACCACCCAGCGAGGCAGCGCCTGGTATGTGGTCAATAGATGTTTAAAGAAATACTGGCGAATTGTTTAGAGGGCAGGCCATTCTCTGCAGGAGATTTTACAACGCAACGACATCTTGTTATGGTGGAAGAATGCACTGGTTCTATCAAAGGGAATATCCAGCCTGAGACTGAATGCAGCCTCGGCTGTTCCTGTTGACTTCAGAGTTTGTGAGCGTGAAGTTCGCCGGGCTACCCGAGGGTACGGCAGGCGCGAGGCGTGAGCGAGGATGAAGCTGTTTCGGCTGCAGCATCAAAGACGAGCCGAGCGCGAGTTCCTGTTTTGGGTGGATGTCTGCAGTAAGTCTGCGGCAACAAAAGTGATTTGTTTTAGCAAACTAATGGAAGAAATGGTTTGAGGGAGTCTTTGCTTTGTGTCGCCGCCAGTGAGACGTCCATACACGGCTCTGTGTTCTGAGCTTCTTTTATCTTCCCTCTTGTGCACTGTGACCGACGAAATGCTGCAGTCACGACAAAACCGCCTTTGTGGGGGAAAAAAAGCAAAAAAAAAAAAAAAAAAGCCCTGATTTGGATTAGAAGCAGTGAGTGCGTTGTGCATATTATAGGCTCAAGGTCTCTGCAGAATCAGCTGAGATCAGATGTGAGATTATGATTAGGCTCCTTATTTTTTCCTCGGAAAGGGAGCAAATAGGGGTCCTGCTCTGTGCTGCATTCTGAAAGAAAATCTCTGCAGTATCATAAACGTAGCAAACTACAGCTAGGAGGGCTGTTAGGAAGATATAATTACATCTGAAACAACCCAGGCTAGCTGTTTACCCCTTTTCCAGTGCTAGCGCTAGGATAAGCTAAGCTAAGCTAGCTTCAGATTCATATTGCGAGAGCGGTATTGATCGCGTATTGCATATTTCTGCAAAGAAATGAACTTAGTGAAAGCCACGTGTGTTTCATTTTTCTGCAGCAAACTGCTCAAGCACGGCAGAATGCTTCCAGATCAAGACTGACGCAGGCTCGATCCCAGATTTTGGAAAACCGCAGATCTGTGCGTGAGAGTTTGGCGTGAGCACGAAGAGGATGCACTAATTAATATTTTATATTTGCTCATGTGGAAGCGTGACGACACAACGTGGTATTTATTCTCCCTCTTCCTCTGTCTCTCTCTATCCTCTTCTTGCCCTCCTTTCATCTCCTCCGCTCATCCTCTGCTCCCGCCGTCCTCCTCCTTTCATTCCCTCCTCTTTTGATATCTTTTTTTGGAGGGCCTGTGCCTGTACTTGCACATGGCACACACACACACATTCAAACACACCAAAAACTACGTCTCATTATCGTTTCCCGGCCAGCAGGCATCTCGGGTAATCACACTGTTTGTTTGTGTCTGTTGCGCCGCCGCACTCTAACACGTCCTATCTCTTCAGGTTTTTCCACAAACGCATATCTCATACACAAACTCACGGAGTCATATTTTTATTTTGCCATCTTTCATGCACACAGATGTCAAACACAGCACTGCACAAAGCCACAGCCTCACTCTTGAATAGAGCCAGAAATAGCGGTTGGGTTTGACTTGGAATCGGCTTAAGTCTTCAAAGAGCATTTTTTTTTTTTTTTTTTTTGATGCAGCAAAAAAGGAGTGAGGGGGGGAGAGGGGTGAGGGAGAGGGGGGGAGGCTAGAGGGGAGAGCAGAGCAGATCTGGTTGTTATATCCAGCTGTAAAAAAAAAGGGGGGGGGCAAAAAAGAAAAAATACTTCAAAGATGACTCGTGTTGCCATGGTAACAGTACTGTGCCTGCTTTAAAGAAGCCCCACCACACCCACCCCAACCCAACCCATCCCATCCCAACCCCCTGCTCCAACACATATAACAAATGTATTGATGGCAGCAGAGGAGCAGAGTGCTGGTGCAGACTTAGCCCCTAATCACTTATTTTTCTAGCTCCATCCCCGTCTTCCCTTTCACGGGAGCCGCTGCTCTCCACATCCAGCAGAGATCGCATTGATGTGTTTAGCGAAGGGTGCTGCTGCGGCTAATTAAAACCCAACGGGGTTAGCAGCTAATGCTTCAGCGTCCCTGTGAGAAATGATTGGGTTAGTCTTATCTGGCGGTAATGGAGGTCGCTTCTTCGCGCTTTTTGTTCCTGTATCGACGTTTCGGGGCTTGCTCCCTGTAATTATGACATGCTATCACTTCATAGCCGGTAGGAGCCAAATTACATTTGCAATCGGATCCACTTCCCAGTCTCTGTTTGTTTCCGTTGTCCTTGTTTGTGCAGATGAAGCTCGAGATGCGCTGCTGCTGCGCTCTCATTGACTTTTCAGTTCATTTGAAACCACTGGGGAAATATTTATCCCCTCAAGGATAAAGAGAGACAGAACACGTTGCATCGACAGCTGAAGTGTCGTTTTGATTCACTTGGTCTTCGCTTGAATCGTTTGGACATGCAGTATCTCACAACTATTGGATTAAAAGCTACAGTAAATTTGACCTGGCATTCATTCATGTGGATGTTACTTAGACACGTAGCACCCACTGAGACCAGACCAGGCACCCCCACCCCATAGCAATGACAGTCCTTAATGGCTGCAGCCATCCCCAGCAGGATGCAGCCTGATACAAGGTGTTGACCTGGCCTCCAAATTTACTAAACCTGATCAAGTAACTGTGGGATGATCCACAGAGGCCCCTTCCCTCAACCCATAGGGGAGGGGCCTCTGTGGCCCCCACTAACAACATCCTGTAACCAGACACCACAGGACACCTTCAGAAGGCCCATGTCCATTCTCTGATGAGTCACAGCTGTTTTGGAGGCACAAGGGAGACCTACACAATATTAGGAAGGTGGTCATAATGTTATGCCTGATAGGTGTAATGTTGATATTGTCCAAAATCTCTTGAACTAAGCATCTGTGGTACCTTCATTACCTATACTATCACATAAAGTATCAAGTCGTGTTTCAAAGATGCATGCACTTTGTGCGCCCACCATCCACTGAAACCTCTTCTCTGGACTCAGCTTCAACAGATAGAAGCACTGTAACCCACTGTAGCAGACATAATCTCTACTGGCATCAACAACAGCAAGCTGCAAAGCCCCTCCAAGTGTACCATCACGTTCGTTCGAGCAGATAAGAAGCCTCAGCCCCCAAAGAAGACCCAGGGGGGCGGCCTGCTTGCTACAGTGAGAGACTGGCAGCTCCTGGTCGACCTTGGGAGACAGTTGAGATTTGCATCATTGCAGCAACAACACCCCGGCCAGACATGGTCTTGATGTCCGTGGCTACTTGAGCTAACTGTCCCGTGGGAAAAGCGAGTGGAGGAGGCTCAGGAACGAAAGAGTTTCAACTACGCTGACCTGGTAGCTGAACGTTGGAGGAATGGGTGGAAAGCCTGTTCCTCTGTGAGCCTACTGAGGTAGAATGCAGGGGCTTCGCAGGCCAGTCTTTACATCAGGTCCTGGGATTCCGACTGATCTGCAGACGAAGAGCCTTGAAAAACATCATGGATGCGTCTGGAAAGGGTTCACGGAGGCTCTGGTTGAGGAGTGGGGATGGGGATGCGTGGCATACTGTGCTACCTGGACACAAGTCGGGGCCTGATCACCCCCGGCTGAATCACCCGGGTGAGGATGTCTGATGTAAGATCCAAAACACCCTGTGACCCCAGTTACATCACACCACAAGGTGTATCTCTGTACAGCATTATTTGAAATGCTTCGTATAGCTTTACTATATCTTTTATATAGATCTAATTTCTTTTTACTTTTTCTTGTCTCTTTTAATCTTGTTGCCATCGTCTTATCGGCTTCTTTCCTGTCTTGATTTTAAAATCCAGATATAACGGTTTAAACCCAGGGATGATATGATCAAGTCATCGGGGTCTTAAACACGAGAGGATCCCACCTCCAATAGGCTGGAAACGTCATTTTTATAGTCAAGTCAAAAAAAATAAAAGGAAAACATGACATAATTCGCGTTGTGAGTTAATCATAACAAGGTTTTTCTAGCTTTGGCTTCTACAGGAAACACAATAAGAACCCACAAAGCTGCGTCACAAGTGTTTTGAGTCACAACATCGTGGTGAAACCATTACATGGTAAGGTTACTGTGATAAAGTCAAGAAACAAGTGCTTAAATGTGTTGAGGTAAAACATATTTAGGATAATGCTGTTTTATAAAGGAACTACAGTGCTGTTCAGATTCTAATTTCCACTATAAGATTTCCTGTTTAAATGTGGAAAACATATCATTTTTATTACTGCTGGAAAGGTCCATGGTTTATAATTCAAGGTCACACAAATATAATGTCTTCACATCCGTCTGTGACCCCCCGACCGAGAACAATGCAGCCCTTTCTGCCCGGCTGATCCACTCCTCTCCGTCTTGTTACGGCCTCTGTACTCCCTCCGCGGCCTTGTGAAGCGCAGGAGTCTGTCACGCATTACAAAGAACTGGGGCTGGCTGGTTTGTCCCCGAAGCGTTTCCTGTCTGCAGATGGATGTCTGCCCAGAGACTCTGAAGCTCCGGAGCTGCCAGTGAGTCAACGTCAGCTGGGAACTCGGGGGCTGTTTACGTCTGAAATGATCTCTGTTTGAAAGGATCACTGAGGCGCCATGGTCATCAAGACGGAAAATCGTGTTAGTCGGTCGGGATCACTCCTCTGTGGTTGTATGTTATCAAATGTAATTGGAGCTTAGAGCTCGCATCAAGTTGGGTATTCTTTTTTTCACAGTGCCCCTGCTGTACTGATTCACAATTAGTTTTATTGAGTTTAACGCTGTTGACCAGAGACATACTTGCATGTTTTGAACATAATCACATAATCTAACTCACTGGACAAGAGCTTTAAAGCCAAACTGCTGAATGTTTGTTGTTGTGTTCTTTCTCCGCTCCCTTCATCTCGCTGATGGAACACGAAGAGATCACGAAGGAGGATTTTCCTAAACACGATGTTGTTGTCGTCTCAAACCCGAGAGGAGCATTAGGAGCAGCTGCACCCAGAGCATTTCCTCTGAGCGGTTTGAGGCCGACCCAGGAACCGGCCGGGGATGAACGAGCTGCGGCGAGAGAGTCCGTAACTCGGCGTCGGCGTCACGCAACCGATCACCTTACCGAGACAAATGAAAGCAGGTTGATGGCAGTGTTTGGAGGCGGGTTTCACGCTCAGAAAGGAGCAGCAGTCGGTTACTCTGCAGCAGATTCCTGTTGTGAGGCCTGTTATTAATTTGTTTCAACTTGAAAAGTAACCAGGCTTTCTTCATCAAAGGCGCATTTGAGGAGTTGTTGTTGCATGCAGTTCGAGTAAGGAGGAGACGCAGTCCAAATGTCACGATGCCGCATGATATCCAACCTTTTTTACTGAATGCATTAACTGCTCTATGTTTTTACATTTTCATTAAAAGATTTTGGAATAACTGATCAAGAAATACTAGAGGATTAGAGTTAAAAGAATATTTATGTCTATATGGTAAATCAGGTAAGAAGGTGGTGGTGGGAGCATATTTTTCACCTTATACTATTTAGAAGGCCTGAAAGACTATACTCCAGTCAGGCATAACATTATGACCAAATAAATGGTCTCCCTTGTGCCTCCAAAACAGTTGGGACTCATCAGACAATGGACATGGACTTTCTGAGGATGTCCTGTGGTGTCTGGTAACACAATAGTGGGGGTAGTCCTATAGGTTGAGTGGAGGGGCCTCTGTGGATCATCCAGCAGACACTTGATCAGTTTGGGATCTAATGAATTTTGAGGCCAGGTCAACACCTTGTGCTGTTCTTCATGTTTTTGTGTGTGCGAGTGTCATTGCAATGGGGTGGGGGGTGCCTGGTCTGGTACATGTGGGCGGTACATGTCTAAGTATCCACAAAGCCAGATCCAAATGTTTCCCAGCAGAACACTGAATTGTCTCAAGATGGTCAATGTTATTCACTTCTCCTGTCAGTGGTTTTAATGTTTTGGCTGTACTTCAGTAATTAAGCTTTCCGAGTTTTGTCCTTAATATTAAAGCTTTGTTTTTCCCTGAAAACAAAATATCTGGATCAGTGTCCGCTTCTATAATGTTATGTAGATCTAGGTTTCAGTGGCCAACTTTTTTTTCTTTTATTAAACTTCTATTCAGTAATTTACGACCTTTCCTGTACTGAAGTTTGTCACACGCAACAGTACACGTCTAAGTAACATCCACATGAATGCCAGGTCCAAACGTTTCCCAGCAGAAACACTGTATTGCCGCAAGATGGTCAGCGGTGTTTACTTCTCCTGTCAGTGGTTTTATTGTTGTGGCTGATCAGTGTACATGGAGGCTATGCGTGGTTCTGTTTGTTTCCACTTTCTCGTCCACCATATCTCGAATGTAAAGCCCTTGTTTGCTTCCAGTGTCGCTGTGAAAGTCTAACAAGCCTCGGAGTGTCTTGTGCTTGGTGATTATTGTTTTGAGGGAATTGTCATGCTCAGTCAGTTGCGTTTAGCTTTATTTACACAGCAATGGAAAATCCAGTTGTAGCAATGTTTACTTCCCACACACAGAGAGACACCTAATCCGACAGAGGACTGTTTTAATAATGAGACGCCGTGTAACCTCACGCAATTTCAAATTTTCCACTTCCACAGGTAACGAGTAGCATTCTCCCCCACTGTTTACACACCAAAAGAAATCTCAGCCATAGCCGTTGGAGCCAGATGTGAAGTCCCGGGCTCTTCCTGTCTTGCTTTGATTAGGACGTCACTGCATCTCGCTCCAAATGTCATTTAATCTTTTTAGAAATCCAGGATCCCGGACTAATGAGCCTCAGCTTCTCCTCCTCTCGGCCTTTATCATCCCAAACCAGGTGGCTTTGTGGGTCTGTGGCGTAATTAAAAAAATGCAAATGGGCTAATCCTGTAAAACAAATCCTTCTGTCTCTGTTAATGAGGACCCCCTAACTGCTTTCTTGTGTAATGAAATATTTGTCTCTGAATAAAACGGCGTCGCTCTCCCCGCGCGGATATGCCAGTCAGGATTAGATGTTTCACAGACCCGTTGGGTTCCTCTGGCTGAGCTCGCAGTCTGAAAACGATCCAAGAGATAAAGTAAAACAATGAAAGCAAATCAAACTGGTATAGTGGTCGATTTTCTTCTTAACAAGCAAAACGTCTCTCCAGTAAAGGACACATTTGAGTGCACTACGTTGATCAGGCATAACATTATGACCACTGAGAGGAGAAGTGAATAACATTGACCATCTTGTGACAATTCAATGCTATGCAGGGAAACTTTTGGACCTGGTATTCGTGTGGATGTTACTTAGACATGTAGCACCCACCTAGACCAGTCTGAACAACATTAATTTATTACCTAAATGTGTGAGTAAAACAGTGTGAGTTCACCTTGCCATCAACAAACTCAAACTGACCCTGATGCTTCTTCTCAGAACATCTATGCAACAACGTGGCGAATGCACCTGCTGCTGGAGCGGTGCACACATGCATGCACGTGAACACGTAACAGGTGTGGAGCGGAGAGAGTTGATGTATGTTTTCAAAATCCTCCAGACTCATAAATACTTCTCTCACCACCATCAGAGCTTTGATGAGGTCAACTCTGCCTGTGGCTGAAGGGAGAGTGGCGGACAAACTGACTGTATAATTAAAAAAAAATAAAAAATGAAAAAAGTTGAGCTATTTTAGTCCGCTTCAAGTTATGTTAATTTATTCTTTTCTATATTTGCACGACGTTCTTTACATGTTTTCCACTATGCAAATTCAGGATTTAGGAAATGAAATCTACACAAGGAAGGCGGCTAGAGAAAGGGGATCTTCTTGAAAACCGATCACGTATGTGGCACGCACTTGGAAGCATTTGGAAGTGTCCACAAGCATCTGACGGCCATGCCAACGTCTGATAGAGACTGCAGCCAAAAAGGGCGCAGACAGACGACCCATTCAGGAGCGCAGTCAGGAATTGGTTTCTGCCGCAGCCTGCAGAGCTGTGTGCTCGACCCACTGCACCAACCACACTTGCATTTCACGAGCAGAGCAATCCGTGTGAGTAAAGTCATCGGAGGACGATCGAATGCAGACGAATGGTTCAGTAAGGCAAAGGAAGTGGTCCATATTTTTGAGTATGCACTATATCCTTCCTTAAAAATGGTGCACGTCATTTATACTTTTTGTTATTCAGACTCTGTATGTAACAATGGTAGATTGCTAGACTTGATTTTTCTTTCCCTGAACACAAACTTAAAAACAACTAAAAATATTTCTCCCCTTGACAGGCATTGAAGTTATTTTGGCTCCACTGTGACGTGATCCCAGTCGACAGGCTCGTCTCTCCTCTCTGTGATCAAAACCGTGACTAAACGAGGTTGACTGACTGACTGAAACATCAAATACACATATACTTAAATGCGTCAGCTCTCTGGTAAGTCGCACACTATGACGAAACGGAGAAATTAGAAATGATCTTCAGACGGACTGATCCTGAACTGATCTTTGGGGAACTTGGACCGAGCTTATCACACCAGAAACAACTTCCGCAGACAGAGGAAACAGTCCGGTTATTTTAGTGCTCTTGTGTAACAGAGTTGATTTGGTTGTTATTTTTGTAAGAGACAATCTTATGGTTGTATGTGGTGATGATGATGATTTGATAGGAGATTGTGGCATCAAGACTGAAAATAAATAATACAACCCTGTGTGAATTATGTATGAAGTGCAATGCTGCAAACAGAGCTGGGCAGAAGGTGTGTTTTTATGCCTTTCCATCTGACTCTGCAGGTTACCCCGTGTCTAAACCTTGAGATTTATTTGAGTGAAAGGGCCGTGGATGTCATCACCCTCCGTGACATTATCCATAGAGGAGTCCTGAAGAGTGGCTTTGAAACTCAGTGTCGGCTGCGTTGTCTGTCGCCATCTTGGCAATACTCCTAAAGCTTGTTATACTCCAACGAGAAGCGAGAACAAAATACGTTTTGGCCGGGTCATTTATATTTTACGAGAAACTCAAGTGTCGAGAGTCCTCGTAAGGCCCGCCCACTGCAGCATAGCTTATTATTTTCGGAAGTTATTTTGACGACCGTGTCCGTCTGATCCATACTATTTATACTATCCACTGACTGTCGGATCACGCCGTTCATTCAGCACGCACCTGCACACAATATGCCGATCTCTACCATTGACTCAATGACTACTACCCGCGAGAGATAAGCATTTCCGCTTTTCCGCATTAACCACGCCCACTTCCAAGTTCTGACCAATCACAGAATAGTTGTAGGAGAACATACGAGAAGAAGTTTCTGCCTGGATGATGCGACGAGAACAAGTCACGCGAACTCCGAAACGAGGAGCAAGAACAAGTTTCCCGCTTCTTGCAAAGTATGTAACTTCTTGACTCATTTGACTTAAATGGAAAACGTTCAAAGATGTTCCGCGTGGAAAGTGCTGAGGTTTGGTGGGTGATTCATCCCAGATAGCAAAATGTCAAGAATAGATTAATCAGCTGAAGACCAAAACTACTTTTATACCAGGGTGTAGACATGTTTATTTCTGCTGTAAGCTGTAAAGTTAACAAGGATGTCTATGGGTGTCTCGCTATTGGAGCCAGCCTCAAGAGGATGTTTGTGGAAAAGCAGTTTTTGCGCGTTTGCGTTAATTTTTCGGGAACTTTGGCAGACGTTACAAAAACTGTCTGGATGAAGTATTACACGATGACTTGTAAAAGCCGTCTTTAGTGGAATAACATCCAGATTAAAGGCAGGATGCTTTCAGGTCATTAAAAAGTCTTAAATTTACAAAGGAAAAATGAAAAAGTTGGCCCTTAAACTGAGCCCACTGTGTAAGCTTATTCCAAACATTCAGGGTGAGCTGGAATCAAAAGGCCATGAGACAGACGTTTTGTGCCTGAATGCAATGTAGGTTAACCAGAAAATCTCCAAAATTTACTTTAGGCAATGAGATGCCTGGGAAGAGGCCAGTTGTGCAGCTGCAAGTCAAACACACTCTGCACTCCAATGAAGTGGAGCGACATCCAGAAAGAGGGAGCCCTGATTAGAGGTCAGCTGCTCAAGGGGGTTGGAGTGCTGTCATACTTCAAAGCCTCACATCATCAGCCACGACTACAAGGTTCCTTAACGGACAAACTGTCTGTCATGCTTCTTTATTTCGCGGGCAGCAATCAGAACGTGAGTTGCCCAAACACACCAAGCCTCCCTGCTCTCTCTCAAAACAGCTCTGCCCATGTCAACCTGAAGCTGCAGGGAAAAAAAGAAGTGGATTCTCACAGGAGTGGAAGCTCCAGCCCGGGTTACCAACACCCAGAGCGGCTTTCATTCATGTTCACACAAATACTCCCACAATCATACCTGCAGGATAAACGAATGAATGAATGATTTACAGGTTTGCCGCAAGAGCCGAGTGTTTCTTTGTGTGCCTGCGGACTTTTAACTTGGCAGCACCTCTGGTTTTAACCAAAGCTGATTGGCAACTTGTTGGAGCGGTGTTTGAAGTCACTATAATGAGTGTTGAGGGAAATATTTATTCCCTTTTACCTCTGTTTTTGGTCTCCAACATTTCCTGTGGGAAAAAATACTCGAGTATTTAACTTCTGAAAGCCATAAATATGTTAACCACTTGGTCGGCGACTTGGTGTTATGCAGGTAGACCAGTGTGTTTTGGGAGCAACCCGGAGCGGATGCGGGTGATAATTCCACAAGCAAAACTTTGCACATTGCCATTTGACAATTATTATTATTATTTATTTATGTTTTTTTACCAGTATCAGTTGCAGCACACAAAAGTAAAAGTGTTACGTGGAGACAATTCTTAAAAAAATCCAATACCCTCGTAAAAACCACAGGCTTTAAAGTTTTTATAATCCCCTCAAGATAGATATGAACTCTCAGTGGTTCTACCACTATCCTGGCAACAAAAGGAAAATGCGAGTGGTGTATTCAGTTGCTGGGTTCATTCATTCATGCCAAAGTTATTTTAAATGCATGAGAATTAATGGTTAGAGGGTACCTTAGCCTCTTATACCAGAAAACTGGCTGAACAAAGGGACAAACAATAAAATACCTGCAGTCACGTGACACTGACGGGACACGGGTAGTTTCCTCTTTTATGTTTGCTGGGATTAAAGGGCAAAGGATGTGGTGGGTAACTTTGTGTGTATTTGATTTATGGATTAAATTATTTGTTTACCATATCAGGGTGAATTCATGAAGACGGCTCTCTGTTGTTTTTTTCTTTTTGTTAAATTTGTATGCAGAGTTTTTTCCATATTTAACATATGTTCTAAATATAGATGGTATTAGTTGTTACTTTTTCTTTCTCACACTATAAAACCATTCAGGACAAATTTATGCTTTAAATCAAATTCATTTGAAAAGGTAATTAAATTATTTTCCCGCCAGAATTTTAGTTTCGGTAATAAAAAATGTGTTGAATTTGTCTTTTGACGTCCACGTTGAAAAATAACATTTACGATTGACACCAAGTAAAATCCGAAAATCATCAAAAAGGGTTTTTTGTTTGTTTCATCAGAAATCTTTTGAAGTGTATGGTGGGGCGTTCGAGGAGAATCAGACACGCGAATATTTTGTGCGATGCTAAAAAACAAAACAAAACAAAAAAACATTACGTCTTCTTAACATCTAACTGGACACCTATAGTGAGTTAATTATTCAGAAAAATAAAAGCTGGCCACGTTTAATTTGTTTTACCACATCAGCTTCTTTCCAAGTTGTCCTTTCCCCAGCTGCGCTTGAATGCATCACGAAACCCTGATCCGTCGGTGGAGCGATCCAGGCGACGGTCGGACTCCTCGGTGTTTCCACGCCTCCCACTTTCACCCCCATTGTGGTGAATCTCCGGCTCACACACACTTTGCCAGACTTCCAGGAGTTGGAGCGACTGACCGAAGAGGGAAACGCCGACAACCTTAAAAGAAGCAGAAGAAAAGAAAAACCTGTCCTCTTTTCCCGCATGGATCTGCCTTCGTCTCTTGGGGGATTTCAGGGAGCTGCGATGGTTCGCGTTGCCGGGAATTTTGGAGACTTGCGCCGGAGAGAAAGCGCCCGCGTCCCCTGCGCTGCAAAGTTGTAAAAGTTGTTTCCCTTGAAGTTTTATTCTTCCGCCACCAGTCCAGACTCCGCGTTCCTCCAGCCTGTTAACCCACGGCCATCATGGCGAGGCGGACAGCGGGGGAACCTCTGGTTTTGACGCCGAGTACGCGCGCCGCTCTCCGGGATAAACCCCCTCGCTTTCGCGGAGGCTCGCTGGCTTTTTCGTGGAGCTTCGTTTTGATCTGCTCGGCTCTTTCTTGTGGATATTGCGGCGCTGAGACGGAGTTTTCTATCCTGGAAGAGGCGCAAGTTCTGGCCGAGCAGATGAAGAAGCTGTCCTCTCAGGAGCTGGGAGTCTTCACCATGCAGGTAAAAAAAAAAAGAACAAATCAAAAAAATGTTTTATTTTTATTTTTTTTGCAAATGTGTGTTTAATTTGCTTTACGTAAATTTAAAATACTTGTGCAGCTTCGAGTTGGAGCTGGTTTAAATAACCGTTTTTTTGCAGAAACACGCTTGCAAAAAGAAGCCTACACATCAAAACAATAATCTTACAATCGCACATGGAAACTTTGTCGACAGAAACGTTGCTGTGTTATGAACCAATTCGCACTTATGTTGCCAGTGTTGCGGTGCAACAACAAGCGCTTTGAAGTTATCAGCACCGTGGAGGCTTATTATAATCATCTTCTCCACTCTTAAATATTTCATAAAACCAATTCAGTGGTTGTTTTGCACGTATCTGCTGAAAGGCTGGACGAAGCGGGTCGTTAAATCACAATCAGGAGCCAAAATAAACCGCGGTTCTCATCAGCTGCATGCGACTGAAATTCTGCGTGACTTCAGCTCTTTGGATTTGTGTCTGGCTGCAGAGATGTGCACATGTCACCGTGCACATGAGGCGAATCCATCCAGTCTGTATTTTTTCACCGATTGATGAGCTGATAACCTGCACATTAAGCCACATGGATAATTCAGTTTTAACTGCAGGCCCATCCTCAGTTGATCCAGTTAATTATTTAATGCAAACTATTAAATCTATGCCTGCATGTCATTGGAATAGAAACACTCAGCAACTGCAGCTTTTTTTTTTTTTTTTTTAAATCTGCTTACAGATATCAATCATTCACCAATCATTTAATTGGCAAATTTACCTCCATGATCCCAGAGCTCAAGGTCACACCTTCAGGTGAACAAAGTCCATCCTGCGCTCGCCCAACGTATTCAGATTCAGTTTTACAGTCACGTAGAAATTGTGAAAAATATGGTTCGAGAAATGGCTTCAGATTAAATTTCTCTGCCGTCTCCCGTCTCCGGGCCACTGTTGGGTTGTTTTGGAGCTGTAAGTGTTAGTTCAGGGGTTTATATCGTTGTCTGTAGGTGTTTAAAACTCCAAACGTGGACATGTTGCGGTTCAAAGTGACCCACGCAACATAAAGTCATCCAGATTGAGTCACGCAATAACACCAAACCATTTTTTTCTAACATTTTTTTTTATTATTCTTAAAATAACCTGAAGATTCATTGATGGAGAAAAACAGAACGCCCTAATTGCCTGTGAAAACGCTACGTGAAGCCTCGCCCCTCCTCTGCCCGCGTCCGTCCGTGCGGAGCTGCATTGAGACACCAAATGGCAGGAGGTGCAGGGTGCAGCGGTGGCGGGTGCAGAGGGTGCGAGGCGGAGGGAAGGTGGGGTGTTTAGCACTTCAGAGGCGGAGCAGCTCACAGGCCCTGAACACAGAGGCAAGGCAGCGGGAGGGCCCCGGCCCCAAATGGCGTTTCATCTTCTCTGCTTCCACACTGAGCCGCCTTCATCCCAGCTCTGGGAGCCGGCTTTGAGGGCTCCCTCTGATCCCGCCGGATCCGCCGTTGTCACCGCTCATCCCTCCCCGAGCTCCAGCTCAGCTCTCTGGCTGTCACATTTCTGCCTCTCCCCGTCATCTTCCTCCGCCGCTTCCCCTCACTCCTCTTCTCCTCGCAAACGCAGAAAATTACGACAACGGTTCCGTCAGCTGCGGAGACGTAATTAAAACGAAACAGTTTCAGCTTTTTGTCACAAACGCTGAAATGTTTACGACTGATTTGGGATTGGCGCGGCAGCAGACATAACGCAGCGTCATTATTCTCCCCCCTCTATCACGGGAAAAGCCTTCAGAGCTCTCCTGTTGTTGTACAAGCTGTGAAAATGTGACTTGGCGTGGAGCTAATGCGAGCGCGATTGAAGTGGTGCATTTGGTGGATTCGGTTTTGTGTAACTGTACGAGACGTGCATCCAGTAAAAACAGCCTTTCGTCTGCATGTGAAAACAAACTGCAGGAGCCTGCGTGTACATCTGCTCGGGCCGAGGCTGAGATCTGCAGGTGTGTGTGTGTGCATTGAACTCGAGCTTATCATCTCCTCACGGCTATTTTTTAAACAAGGATGAGATTTTTTTTCACATCCCGGCTCCTCCCGAACACGCTCTCGTCCTCTGACTTTGATTAAAATTCTGGTTTTTAGAGCCGCAGCTGGGATTCATTATCCCCAAGTGGAGTTCTCTGCTCTTTCTTGGTGGGGCAGCAGAGGCATCCGCACGCACGGCTCCAGCGCCGCTACTGTTTCAGACAAGCATCTGAGGGTTCCGTTATCAAGCAAACACCCCGGCATCTCCATTGAGGAGAAAAAAACCCGTAATTTTACCCCTTACCACTCCGCCCCTCATTCTCCGGCAGATGTGTAATTTGAGGCTGGGCTTGTCGGTGCGTCTGAGTCACTGGGTCAACCTTGTTCAGTCTGTCATTGGGTTGCTCTGCTATCAGGGGACGTGAGCGTGCATGGTTGACACTTTGTTTAAGTTGATAGGCTCACTTCTCAGAGCGTATTTCTCCCCCTTTAAGCTCTATTTGAGTCGTAGGAAATACTATTCTGGGTTCCCAACATGGCAACCTCTACAGCACCGACATGTGTCTTTAAGAGACGATTACTGAAACGACATAAAACGTCACTTTACGCCACAGTTGTTGGACAGAGATTTTCAAATGTGTTAACTCTAGTCAGCTCATTTGTTTTGGGGACTGTGCTCAGTTTAGTTTTGAGGTTTTATACTGAACATGTAACATTTAATCGGTTTATCACGCGCAGTAGTGCCTGATCTGATTCCACAACTTTAACATCATTCACAGAGGCCGCTTCTTCTGTGTTATTTAACAGGCTGACTTGTATCAGCTGCTACACTTAAACCTATCAGCCACAACATTATGACTGGAGAAGTTAAAAACATCGACCATCTTGTTAGAATTTAATGTTCTGCTGGGAAGCTTCTGGACCTTTCATGTGGTTGTCGCTTAGACATGTAGCACCCACCTAGACCAGACCAGGCACCCCCACCCCATAGCGATGACACTCCTTGATGGCAGCAGCCATCCCCAGCAGGATGCAGCCTGACAAGAGCGGTAAAAAAAGATGAAGAACATCTGAAGGTGTTGACCTGGCCTCCAAATTCACTAGATCCTAAACTGATCAAGTATGTGTGGGATGATCCACAGAGGCCCCTCCCCTAAGAAGACCCAAAGGTCGCCACTAACGAGTTGCCGAACATCACAGGACACCCTCAGAAGGCCCATGTCCGTTCTCCGATGAGTCCTGCACAATATTAGGAAGGCGGTCATAATGTTATGCCTGATTCCAACATAAGTGTTTACATGGATGCTAAAAGCTTGTCAAACATCAGTCAGAGTAGCTTCTTTATTGACATGAGCACGAGTGGTTCTGCGCACTGTGGCGTCTGCAAATCTGCCAGAAATACGACGGGTTTTCAAACGTCTCGTCATTTTTCTGCCTCCCACAAAGTCTTCGTGGGGCGAACACGAACATAACCAAACGCATTCACTCCAACCAGAGAGGAACTGTCTGATCTAATGCATGTACACAATTTTTGGCGCTTATGTCATGAGATTTACACCACCCCTCTCAATCAGACTGGAATTCTTTCCCGAATGGGCTAGCCTGTGTCTGACTGAAGTGGTTATTGTAAAAAAAAATGTGGGAATTTTTTATTCAGATTAATCTATTTCTCTTATTATTAGTGAAAGGTTTGAATCCATGTGAATGCAGCACATCATTTGTTCTGTCTGTATGGCTTTTTCTGGCAGGTTTACACTTTATAAATCAGAAAGTAATGGAGATAAATTATTTCCCGTCATCGCCGTGGCGCAGATTTGGACCACGTGCTTCTTCTCTAAAATGCTCTGTGTAGCTAATAAGCGTAATAGTCTTTGGAGCTTAAAGCTGGAGCGTCCTCGTTTGGATTTAACCTCCAATCTAAATATGAGACGGAAACGGGGCCCTTTGGAGACAGGGCCCACGCAACACGTTACAGCAGCGGAGGCTTAATCAGCTTTAACATAAAGGCGTGCAGATACTCTCACTCAACACAAAAAGGGAGACGTTAAAAGGTCGAAGGCCCAATAGCTTTCACTAAGAGGGTATTTACGCCCTAATGGCCGATTATTTATGAAGGATATTCCACCGTGTTAACTTTAAGGGCCCCAATCCAAGGAATAGTGCGGTCAGCAGTTGAGGCTGCCTCGTCCAGTATCCCCAGCCCCCTAATAGAATATTGATAGCAATTTGAGGGCGATGGATGTTTGGATAGTAAAAGAGAAAATTGGGGGAGCTCTGGCTCCGTCTTTAACTTGTGATTTTACTGGTTTGGGTTCAATCCAGTCATGACAGTGCCCACATCTGTTTTTTTTTTTCTTGCTGTATTTACCTTGGACTTGGCACTGCGTGTTTTTTTTTGTGTTTTTTTTACATGCATGCACCCCCCCGAGTCTCTCTTTGTTCGCCGCTGCCTTTTATTTTAATCGCCTTATTTCTCTACGCTCTCTTTCATAGGCCTTCAGCTGCTGCGTTTCTGCTCCTTTTTCCCTTCACTTTAATATTGAACCAGTTGCAGAGACGGGTTGGAGTTGGAGGGGGAGGATTTGAGGATATACAGCGGGACATCAGAATTCCTGCTAGGCTCTCTGCAGCACGGCTTCAAAGCCTCCTCGCCTCTTACTGCATTGCTTGCATGGCTGTGTGCTCAAACAGTCAAGGTTACTACGAGCCTCGCAAGCCCACTGCCTCAGCTTCAAATATTACTGTTTCTCATCCTTACCCTCCCCCGTTTTTAAAAAAAAACTTTGAGTCTGTATTTGTGTGCTCAATGTGTGCGTGACATGTCCGTGCATATCTTTCAGTTAATAAACATGCTCAGAATCTATTAACGAACCACTATTTCATCCAGTCTGCTCAGCTAGAAGTTTCCATGTAGTGCATGTGGAATACGTTATAGTACATATGTGGATTATATAAAAGAGAAGCATTTTTCTTTGCAATCGTTTCTCTCCAAAGCTCAACAGAACGCTTAAATGTCATGTTTATCTCTAAGCACATTCCTACTCATTCCTTGTTGGGGCTTAGTTCATATTTCTTTCCTTTAGAGGACAGGTGTCACACAATATGACCAGCTTTGATCCGTCAGTCAACACAGTGTTTTAAATGGCTGAATCAGAGGACATGCCATTGATGGAGGACAGTACCTCAGGTTTTATGGTGATTATTAAAATATTTTCAATAGTTTGTGTGTGTGCATGTTCTGACATGGTGGCATGATACAAGTTGTGCAAGAAAAGTAATAAAGGCTGTTACATACTCTGAGAAGCAAGAAGTTTGTTCTTGCAGCCCTTGTTTGGGAGTTCTTGCAGCTTTTTTTCTTGTGTGGTGTCCGGTTACTAATCCGTGATTGGTCAGAATTCGGTAGTGGGCGTGGTTAATGCGGAAAATCGGAAATGCTAGCGGCCACTCTGTGAGCTCCCAGATGCTAATTTTCGTAGCGTCACCGCTAATCTCATCTGGGTCGAGAGTGACATACTGTGTGTGGGTGCACGCTAAATGAATGCCGTTATCCGACAGACACGGACGTCAAAAAGGCTGTCCGACATCCGAAAATAATAAGAAAAGTGCCGTCTATATGCTGCAGTGGGAGGGCCCTATGACGACTTACTAGGAGTTTGGAAGAACTTTGTTCTTGTTCTCGCAGCCCTGGGAGCAAGAACAAATTTCTCACTTCTCGTCCATCACGCTTCAGTTTATGATTCTTTAGGCTGTTTATTCGTCTGACGTTCATTATTTTAGAGACCCAAACGACACTTACACATGTAGCCAAGTCCCATGCTAGCCATTTAGTTGTGCGCTTGAAACTTTTACCGAAATTTGTCCGAAGACGACGCAGACTAATGTTTGTGTCGCTGAACCTCCTCGGCTAACCTTTCCTTGATGTGTTCCATCTTTATTAATCCAAAACAATCACTAACCAAGCCAACCAATCGCCACTGCTGTGGTTTGCGTTGCCTCAATGCGTAGTTATATTTCATGGGGGGTGCACATCAGGCTATGGCGTTAGGATCTGCATAGGGTCTGGGCTCGCAGAAGCCTAAACTGCCTATTTCTAACTTAAACAACAAAAATGAAGTCATACCTCTCTTTAACATTATTAGGGTCCTAATTTCAATTTTACTACAATTTACTATTTACTGTGTTGGATGTTCAGGTTGACGGAGCTACAGGTGCTTTGCATTAGTCGGCCTTGAGTTGAATTGCGAGGGCAGAAACCTCCTTTTCATGCTGACCATAAATTGTGATGTGCCTCAGTGTTTTATGAGCCCTTCGAGGCTGTGCTGAACTATCCTCACCTCTGTCCTTTTTTTTCCCATCTTTACTGTTTTTTTCCCCCCAAAACTGTTCAGTGAAAGTTGTTTTTGTGTTGTTTTTTTGAACTTGCTTTCACATACAGTTATTGGACTCCTGGTCCCATGGTTCCTGCTAATGCATGAATACTTTATAAGCCCACATCGCTCTGTTTTGATTGTGCTATGTGGTTGTTTTTGCCTTTTTTGCTGAATTTTAAATGGCAGCTCCAGTGATACGGTTGAGTCTGAATTACAAAGAAATGAAAAACCTAATTTATTCTTTTAATTTTTCTGGAAACATCTGGGCTCTTTGCCAACAGCTGCCGAATCCCACGGCGACATGTGCAGCGTTTTCAAACCACGAATGATTTCCATATCAGTCTTCAGAATTCCTGGCCTGTCCGAGACCAGGGAAACGGCCCAGTTCTGTCGACTCTACCTTTATCTTCCCGTCACAATGCAGGAGAGACCAGGGCCATGGTTTTTATTAAATGTAGGGGCTGCTTGTGGGTTTTGGCCTGTGTCCAGGCGCTGAGAGGCTCGGGCGCCCCTCGTATCCAGCCGCCTCAAACCGCAGTGTCTCCGTCCTCCAAACCGAACACACACCAGACACGGTGAAAGTCCAACAACTTGTTGGACGAGTCGCACGAAAACCTCGTTGGCTCAGGATTTAAGAAAAACAATCTTATCTCCAAAATTAAAATCTTAAATTTTTGCCTTTATATCAAGGATCAGTTCTTTCTTATCGTACACTCGCATGAAAACACAATCATGACGGGAAACATCATGCTCCCTTATCGTTTGTTTTTATATTCCAGTTTCCGTCCATGCGAGTGGTCTGACTTTAAGGAAAACGATCGTGGTTGCTCTAGTTCAGACTGAATATATCGAAACAACTACTGAACGGATTGTCTTTTAATTTTGAGGAGCTATTCATAAGATGAATCCTGCAGATCTTGGGGGTCGTGCAAATTACTTTAGTGGAAGAAAGCGAGCTGAAGGTTTCACTTATCTTGTTAAATTTGCCGCAGCACTTGTTGCGTACCTTCCCGTTTCGTAGACGGTGCGTCTTAATCTGGATTTACATGATCCAGTTTTTTCAGAGTAGCCCAGGTTGTAAATGGGGAAAAACTACATTAGAAAGATATAATTGTGAAGGAGAGTCAAGCATGGGACCAGTATGGTCAAAAGAACTGTACATGGTTTAAATGAACTAATAAAATGTAATTATACTCTTCAGGCATTTTTTAAAGAAGTATAAAAACACTAATAAGGGGGTTTCATAAAAAAAGTTTATTTTAAAACATTCTTACAATTATATCCGCTTACGCCTACGTTGAAAAATCCAGACCGAGATTACCTTCCGTACTACTTGTGATATACGCAGATCAGGCATAACATTATGACCACATTCCTAGTATTGTGTCTGTCTCCCTTGTGCCCTTGTCCAAAACACTTGACTCATCTTAAAATGGACATAGGCCTTCTGAGGGTGTCCCGTGGTGTCTGTCGTTGGGTCCTTTGGGTTGTAGGGAGGGGCCTCTGTGGATCATCCCACAGATGCTTGATCAGTTTGGGATCTAGTGAGTTTTTTCAAGGATTCTTTATTCGAGGATTCTTGGAGGCCAGGTCAACACCTTGTGCTGTTTCTCATGTGTGCGAGTGTTATTGCTGGGGATGGCTGCTGCCATCAAGGAGTGTCATTGCTATGGGGTGGGGGTGTCTAGTCTGGTCTAGGTGGGTGCTACATGTCTAACGTCCATATGAATGAATGCCAGGTCGGGCAGAACACTACATTGTCACAAGATGGTCAATGTCTTACTTCTCCTGTCTGTGGTTTTAATGTTATGGCTGATTGGTGTACATGTACTATGTGATATTTAAAGTTAAACAGATCTTCTTTTGACCAGGCCACACTAATGTCTAGTATCTTAATCAATGCACAGCCGTTTTTCCTCCACGGCTCTTGGACCACACCGCTCTCCTTCGTTTCAGTCAAATCCCTTTCATTTTTTTTGCCAGTCTTAAGTACAGCCTAGTGCACTGTCTCTTGGCTCCTCGCTGGCCTGTGGTCAGGATGGAGCATGAAACTGATGTTCTTCCTCTTCTGCACCAGCTGTTGTGGTTTCAGTCTGTCTGTACTGTCGTGGCCAGATCATTTATCTGCCCCGCTTTTTGATCCATTTCCCACATTTCTCAGTTGAAGGAGGGCCTCTCTCTCTGTTTGGCCTCGGCTGAAATCGGTTTTGCAGTGTTTTCTTGCCGCCTCCCCAGCCTCAGCGCGCTCGGATCTGCTTTTGCTCACCCTTCATCTTTGCCTGCTTGCGCCTCGCACCGACCTGGCTCCTGTTAAGAATCTAGATGGAATGTTTCCTTGACTGCCGTCTAAGTGCAATCAAGTTGAACATGGTCTGATTAGGGGAACGCTTTTTCCTCCCTTCCACCTGTAAACATTCAGACTTTATCAGCGTTGCCTGGAATGGAGAACAGCATGGCACTCGCAACATCTCGTCTGCGCTTATGCCGCGCCGCTTGCATGTGCACACATCTGCGTTCATGTTGGTTTTGCGATTCCGTGCGCACATAAACAATCGGCCAAAATAAATGGCTAATTTATTAAAAGTGTGAGAGACATAGCCATTGTCTTTGTACGGCTGGGCCCTCCGGGTTTCTTAACTAAAAGTAGCTAACTCTGTGCTGCTTATTAAAGAGTAGAACTAATTAACTGGCTGCGTTTAATCAGCTCATTCTCACTTTTTCTTAATGAATCTCTCTTTCTCCATCACCCCTCTCACTCTTTATCTCCCATTCATTATTGCCTGCGCTGCCTCGTCTTTTCTTCGCGCCG
Source organism: Planiliza haematocheilus (assembly GCA_005024645.1). Lineage (NCBI taxonomy): Eukaryota > Metazoa > Chordata > Actinopteri > Mugiliformes > Mugilidae > Planiliza > Planiliza haematocheilus. The sequence goes on along the minus strand of SRSE01000293.1, from coordinate 1,962,084 downwards.
CCTCTCACGCGCAAACGGACAAAAAAGCCATAACAAATGCACTCGATGTGCAAAAAGAAAGGATCTTTATTGGTGATCCGAGCTTTGTTGGGTGTTTTTTTTTTTTTTTCTTCTTCTTCTTTCCAGGTTCCTGCCAGAGTTACTTGGTTAGCTCCAACAGGGCTGACCTGGCAGTGTGAGCCCAGGGACCCCAGGCCACCCTTTAGCAAGTCAGTCCCTTCACTCGCCACAATGGGCAGGACTCAAAATGAACTCTGCCTGAAAGAGAGAAAGAGGGGGAAGGAAAGGGGGCGGGGGCTTGTGGTGGAGGCAAAAGGGCCACTGAGGAAAATACCCATTTGGGAGGGCAAGGAGAATATAGGGACTAGCTCCCTCCCCCAGACAACATGCATTTGAAAGGCCCCCATCCCCCTCAGCGTGCACACACTCTCCTGCAGAAGAGGCTTTGCATTCTCGATGAGCAGAGAGTTGGAACTCCTACTGTGGAGAAGCAGATCAGACTGTTCTCCATGCCTTTTTTCCCCCCTTTCTCTCATGCCTCTCTCTCAGGCGTCGTACGTAAACTCACGGTAAACCCCAAACTTCACAGTCGCTGGAAAGCGCAGTTTCCGACGGCGTCTCGAATTTCCGCCCGTGTGTTTTTACGCCAGTGTGCAGTATTTCTGTACTTGGATGGGGCGACGATCTGACGGCGCCTATGCAGCAGCGGGCTTTCGGGATCTTCACCGAGCCGCGGCGCAGTTCAGAGCGCAAAAAGAAATGCTGAATTAGGTACAAGGGGGTGGAATGGAAGAAGAGTGGGAAAGACTGAGTGCAGCGGCAGCAGCCAAGATTTGGCAGGCTCTCATATTGTCGCATGCACACACACACACACACTCAAAGCACGGCCTCTGCTCTCTGCTGGTGAGAAATTATGACACCTCTCAAACTTTCGGGTCACGGGGTTATAGAGGTCAGCTCAGTTAGCCTAGCTTCTATCTTCACAGCCGTGCATAAGTGGGACGTCTGCTGCAACAAGAAATCATGCAGATTAGACATGAATAGTTGAGTTGAAAAAATATATATATTAAAGGAGCATTGATTGAATTTCTGACCACTTGGGGGCACTAAAACAACTATTGCGTAAATATTTTAACCTAACAATGTTGTTGCGTCCGATATATTCCTTCTACTAAAGCCTTTAATAGATCTACGCAGAGCTTGTGTCATAGCCTACACACGTTCAGGCCAACGTTCTGTGAATTCGCCGCTAAAATGCTAGCCTCGTCAGCTGTGTCGAGCTTCTCTGTGAACTTCAGTGGTAATTGGAACTGAGCTGCCCACGCTGGAGTCGGAGCTACTACATGTTGAAAAACTGTTTTACCGGGCGGTGCGTAGGAGGCAGAAAGAGACCGCCGAGAGACATGAGCGAGAAGATGCATTTCCAGACAGCTGCAGCCGTTGTGCATATGCAAATACTGAAGACATACACCCAGCCGCCACAACATTAAAAGCACTGATGGGTAAAGTAAATAACATTCACCATCTTGTGACAATTCAGTGTTCTGCTGGGTAACTTTTGGACCTGGCATTCAGTTGTGAAGATGGTACTTAGGGCCTGTCCACGTGGAGACGCTTTTTGGTGTAAACGCAGATGTTTTGCATCGTTTTGGCCGATCGCATAGCCCTAAAACATCTAGCACCCACCTAGACCAGACCAGGCACCCCCACCCCATAGCAGCAGGATGCAGCCTGACACATGGTGTTGAGCTGACCTCCAAATTCACTAGATCCCAAGCTGATCAAGTATCTGTGGGGTGATTCATAGAGGCCCCTCCCCTCAATCCATACGACCCAAAGGCCCCCCACTAACAACATTCTGTTGCCAGACACCACGGGACACCCTCAGAAGACCAGTGTCCATTCTCTGATGAGTCACAACTGTTTTGGAAGCACAAGAGAGACCTACACAGTATTCGGGTTAGGGTCATTTGTGGATAAGTGAAAGATTTCAGCCTTCATTGTACGTGAACCTAAAGGAGACGTAACAAAAATTTCAAGTGAAAGCGGTTCACATTTTGCTTCCTGTTACAAATAAGCAGCAAATGTTGGTTTCGCAGTACTTGACCTTTTAAGTTCTTTGAAAAAAAAATCCAGTCTTTGTGCCTCCAGCAGTCTGACGAGATGCTGTCTGCCTTTCTGTTCCTGGTTCCCCCTTCTGCCCATCTCCTCCACCATCTTCATCTTCTCGTCTGTGGGTGGTGGCGCGTGAAAGCGTGCCCTGCGCCTTTTTTGTCTGCTGCCGGCGCGTCGTCTTTGAAGACGAGTCAGGAAGTGACCTGGGCTAATGAGCTGAACTTTGGACTTTTCTGCCTCCGTCTCCGTAAAACAAGGCCGGCCGGGAGATGAAAAGGGATGCGATGTTTTCGCTCTCGCGGAGGGGAGAGGAAAAAAATAACGTGGCGAGGGAGAAAGTGTGACACGGCTTGCTAATTAGGAAGCGGGGAGCTTTGTGTGCGCGATGAGAAAGGAGGTGTACTCCGAGTCGACACCTTCGGCATTCCAAACCAATGTAAACACCTTAAGTCCCGCTCTTACATTATCTCTGTGTCAACCTATACACACATATATTTCACATAAACACAGACGCATATAAAGCTACATGTACATGAGTAGCCACAGCTGTGTTTAGCTATCATTGTCTGGGAGCTCAGATAGGTGCCAAACAAGTGGCTTATTGGATCTAGGCGGACTCAGAAGTAATAGAAGACGGGCATTAGGAAAAGCCGGGATGTTTTCGTCAGCTGGCGTATCGGCGTTACTCAAGCCCGCTAAAGAATGCAAAGTCCTTATTTATTCTGGACGAAAATGCAATCGCGAGTTCCTTCATTTCAGCGCGGAGATCCAGGCTAACATGCACGTCTAGCATGAGACGTGCCAGTACGGCATGTTCAGTGACTGCAGCAATTACAGCGGACTTTTTCCTTCCCACCGGGATGTCGACCCAGCAGACAACGGCGCTCGTTTAAGTTGGATAACTGAGCCCCGAGGCTTTTAAAGTATTTCGCTCGGTTTCACAAACGATAACCGTGATGTCCCGCGCAAGGTTTCTGACTCGTAAAAACATATTGCTCTTGTTGCACGGGGACCATCTTGAAATTTTCTTTGATTTTTTTTGTTCTTCCTCTCTGGCTGAATCTGTCCAGATCCTCTTTGTGGTCTCCCAGTCTTGGCTACGACAAACCAAGGAGGGTTGGGCGATCAGGATTTTCAAGTTCCTTTGTGCGTTACCTTGCTGGTTCATAAACTGTTCTCTTTTCTTCGTCTAAATTCAGTTATTATTAAGGCTGAAAGGAAAGGATTTTTTTTAATGTTTCTGGCAGCGACTTCAGTTGGATTTGCATGTACAAAAGGACCGGGGACTGGGCGCATAATTGCCTTTAGAAGAATAATAAACAGAATTTTTTTTCTCTTCTTTTGAGTTGTACTCTGGTGAACACACATTCAACGCCCAATTAACCACATTTATGTTTTCTTATACTAGAGGACGAACCAGGGATTCAAAATTTTAATTCATTCATGGAACCCTCATCTGTGAGAAATACCTGTCCATTCAAATCCGATCCCGACCTTAAGCGCATACTTGGTTGGAAATCTGTGCCATGCCCTTATAGACTCAGTTCCGACATGGGTGCAACCCTCGGCTGCTGTCATCGTCTGAAAGGCGTGTTCGATTTAATCCGGATTCACCTTCAAACGCTTCAGTCACGGCTTCTCTGTCGACCAATTGATGGATTTCACCAGATCCTTCCTGGTGGTTTTTACCCATCTAGAAAACTGAGATTCAGCAAAGGACTCTCTGCCGGTCTGTGTTTGTGAAATCAGTGCCAGCAATCTAGCTGACAGGTCTTAAAGCTGAGCCAGTGGCCTACCAAGCTTGGCCGTCTCATTGCTTAAGCCTTCATTTGTGTCTTTCCTCAGACAGAAGCCTCAGCTAACTCTTCTCCGGGCCTCTGGTTTGTTGCCAGGTTTGGTTGGCTGGTGCCGCGCCAGCTTCTCTTTCGCTTCTTTTTCTCTGTCTGTCTAGCCCAGACGCTGGCACCACGAGGCGGCCGGGGTTTCTGCTGGTATCACTTGGCAGCGAAACAAGAGACGGCGTGCAGCTTTTCCCTACATTTTGCAGGATTTAGCATTTAGGAGTTGGTGAAACGTCAATAAGTGTTTACAAAAAATGTGCTCTGGATACGTGCTGCATTAAGACGCTATTGTCTGCAAGGTAACCCTGCAGCCTTAGTCCTCCAAGGACCAATCAAAAGCTGATCTGAAAAAGCAGGCATTTCTGCACACGGTATCACGTAGGATTTGTGCGAATTTAGTGTGGTTGTGAGGGAAGATCATGTTTGTCCGGGTTTCTGGATGTTCTAACCAAGCGTTAACCCCTCGGCGACTGGAGTAATACTTAAGCAGCAATGGATGCAAAATGTCTGGTATTTTACCCTGTGGTATTCTTTAAAGTGACCCACGTCTCGGTCTTAAACCTGCTCTGCTTTCATGAGTGCCAGTCGCGGGGGCGCAGCCAGATCTCTTACCTTTTCCGGAAACGTTAATCCGTCAGTGTTACTCGGCCTATGTGTGAAAGGGCTGTTAGCCTGATACTGAGCTCTGTGGGAACAGGAACCCGTGTGAATGTGTTCATTTTTGCTGTTGTGTGGACCTGTGTGTGTGTGACCATGTGTACAGGTGGTGTGTTGTTTTACATTCCTTTGCCTGTGTGGCTGGATTGTAAATGCTAAATTCCGATTAAGGCAATTTTTTAACATTTTAATTTTATAGGCATACCATAAAAAATATTTGAACTCATAATCTAAGCTGAAGGCCGTAATTGTCCATTGCAAAAACACATACACCGATCAGGCATAACATTATGACCACTGACAGGTGAAGTGACCATCTTGTGACAATTCAGTGTTCTGCTGGTAAAATCTTTTGGACCTGGCTTTCATGTGGATGTCACTTAGACATGTAGCACCCACCTAGACCAGACCAGACCCCCCCACCCCATGGCAATGACACTCCTTGATGGCAGCAGCCATGGCAGCAGGATGCAGCCTGACACAAGTTGTTGACCTGGCCTCCAAATTCCCTAGATCCCAAACTAATCAAGTGTCTGTGGGATGCACTTGGAGGTCCCTTCCCTCAACCCATATGACCCTATCACCCCCCCCATAACCTTCTGTTACCAGACACCACAGGACACCCTCAGAAGGCCCATGTCCATTCTCTGATGGGTCGCAGCTGTGTTGGATGCACAAAGGAGATCTACACAATATTAGGAAGGTGGTCATAATGTTATGTCTGATCGAGGTATGTGTCAAAACATATATAGTAGAGAGATAATATCAGTTATATTAGTTGATTGGTCCATCTAGCCTTCTTCTGCAGGTCTTTTGAGACATTTTCCAAGAATCTTATGTCTCACGGTTTGCACAGCACATATATATAAATATAAAATACATTGATATATGTTCTATATGTGTCCCCGTATCACCCACCGTCAGAATGCGAATAATATTTTGGTGTTTAATGAGGTGCCAAACCGAGCAGTTTGATTGACCGCTGCAGCAGGAATGCCAAACGGGGGATTCTTCTTTGAGGGGAGCTGTCATGTGTCTGCCGCACGCATCATCACAGAAGCGCTGCTCTCCCTCTCCTGGCGTTCACGCTGGCAAAGCCACCCGTCATTTACATACCAGAAACTCGAACGAATGTCCTTGGGGAGCTCTCTCTTCTTTAAGCGCTCGCGCTCGAGCTTCTGCACACAGCGGTGATTGACTCATGAATGTGAATAGAGGAGATTTCCGATGTTTAGACAGCGCAGTGCAAAAAAAACCCTAAAAAAATGCATATTCAGTTGACATCCCTCATAGTTGACACGTTCACAAAAACAGACTGTGTGGCTACACTTTGTGTGTGTGTGTGTGTAAACGATATATATTTTTTACTTTTGCACATAGGAGATGTGTGCATATGCATTTTAAACTTGAATTACTGTGTTTCTTTGCTGTACTATAAGCGCCCTGTACTTAGTAGTAGTTTAATGAGGGAGCAAGAATGACACCCAGCACTCCTCTCCTCTGCTGGGAGTTGCTGAGTTGCTGCAGGCTTGTAGTTCCACTGATGATGAAACTGAGATTGATGCAACGGGCAGCTTCTCGTTCTCTCACGCTGGTGTGTGCGAAGGCTGCACGCTCACCCGGAGAAACGGCCTGACCTCGCCAGTCGTGCTTCTTTGAATCAAACCCGCGAACACTGTGCGCACTATGGGCTTAGCGGTAAAAAACACGCCTCCACATTTCAAGTTTCTCTTCGTTCAAGCCGATCCAGGATGCGGAACTAATTTATTTCTGAATGGTACGGGAGTTTGTTTTGAGTGTCTCAGAGTCGTCTCACAGCTTTACCTGCCCTTCAGGGATTATTACGTTAACATGAATGCGGTAATTCTGAATTAAGAGAAGGGGGATGCAGCTGTATTGTGTGTTTAACACAGACGCACACACTTAACTGGAACTGGACTGCTATTCCTATGAAAGTTTGCACTGATCAGCCACAACATTAAAACCACTGACAGGAGAAGTCAATAACAATGACCAAATTGAAACTTTTGCACCTGGCATTAATTCGTGTGGATGTTACTTGGACATGTAGCACCCACCCAGACCAGACCATCACTCCTTGATGGCAGCAGACATTCCCAGCAGGATGCAGACACACACAAAAACGGTTTAGGAACAACTCAAAAGACATGAAAAACAGCATACGGTGTTGACTTGGCCTCTAAATTCTAGATCCCAAACTTATTCGGTTTCTGTGGGATGCACTGGAACAAACCTGATCCACAGAGGCCCCTCCCCCAACCCATAGGACACCATCGGAAGGCCCATGTCCATCCTCTGATGAGGTTTGGAGGCACAAGATAGACCTGCACAATATTAGGACAATGCTAATTAATTGGTGGGGCTGTGGTCTTCAGCTGTACAGTTCCTTGATAACCTTACCCGACCAAGTTCCCCATTGGTTGGACAGTCTCTGGTATTATTTCATATCGAGAAAGTGGTGTGGGAGGACATACTACCTGAGACGATTTACGTAACCCAACCTAACGGAGATCTGTGACGTGTTTCTAAGGCTACAGGTGGAAACGCCTGGTGTGTGACTTCCAACTGCAGCCACTCTGGCTACAGTTTGTTTGGCACTGCTCATCTGTTTTTTTAGCCACATTTTTTACCCGTTTTCTTGAATACTGACTTCACCTGAGCCCACACCAGCAGGTGCACATTTCTAATCCTTCTGTTTGCATTTCTTTATCCCGTCTCGTCTGTTTCCCTACCTGCCTTTGACACTCTCTCTCTCTCAACCCTAAACTCCTGCCATCTCTAACTTTCTTGAATAGATAGGTCAATTTATGAAAAGGCTCAGTCATTAGCTGCTTGATCATCTTTTTCTTTGTCTGCTTTCATTTCCTACTTTTCTCTCGGGCTGCTTCGCTCTCTCTCCCGAGGAAGTTGACCGATTGAACAGAGAAAGAGGGGCAAATTTGTGTATGTGGTTGAATTTTATGTGTGTACCTTGGCATTGTGGTTTCCTGTCGCAAATGATGCTCGCAGCTCAACAACCGCCTTTTCAATGCGGCCGTGCGCAGTTGCGGATCTCCGCCAACGTATACGGGTCAGGTGTCAAACTAGAATGGAGAAAAAAAACAACAACATTTCAGCGTGCGATGTGTCAGGCGGCGGTGTTATTTGTTCCATCTTTGCGTGCACGTCTATGACTTTGCGTAAATGTGCTTTTTATGTGTATTCCTGTAATTTAGTCGACCATGGGCTGATGTTTTCCTTCCTCGCCGCAGCTCCCAGGTTGCCTCCCTCGGCACGCTGAGATGCCAACACAAATCCTGCGTCCAGTTAATCACTTCATGTCGTAAAGATTAATGCTGCACTGTGCTTCACCGCGGCTGGCGTGACTCTGCTCAATAATGAGGTCTTATTTTAGTAATGGTGCCTTTTGAACATTTCTTGTGCCTTGTTGTCACTTTTATAGACTTGTTGCTCTGATCAGTGTGCGTTGCATAGTTCCATTGAGAGGCACAGACTCTTTGCGAGGTCTGTATTTTCCGCTGAAGAATTTAGCGCAGCCATTGATGCAGGATATCTGGATAAAGCAGCTGTGGCATTTCTTCTACAGAGCGAGGAAGATTTGTATGGAGGCAACTCTGCAGTTGTCTTTTTATATCTCAAGAAGCATGTAAACTGAAAACCATCTGCATTGCTAGATATTATTACCAGAACAAACACATGCTCATGTTTTATTGTTTCTTTCATGGCTAATTTTTGATTAAATGGTCTTTACATATATATTAAATGGTGCCTTTCTGTGGGGGTTCAGTGTCTTGCTCAAGGACATTTCGGCATGTAGCACGTTCTGGGGATAAAACCGCTAACCCTCCAGTTTCTGCACAACCAGCTCAACCTACTGAGCCACAGCCAACCTAATTTATGTGCATTGACCCTGAAAAAAAACTGTAATTCCAGTGATTTGTTGAGTAGAGTAGAACAAAATTTTCAAAGAATTTAGTTGTATAGATTTTTCGCAAAACAATTTAAGCGGCAGTCTGTAAAATCTCTGGTTCGTTCTCTTTGGCGGCACCTTTGGCAGTAAGTGGTAATTGCATGTTCATTTTTTTCTCACTACTCGGTCAAACTCCAGTGATTTATTCAGTAGACTAGAACAGATTTTCCAAAGAATTTATAGTACAGTAAGCAACTGCAAAATAGTTAGGGTTTCCCTCCTAAAATGTAAGCATCAGTCAATAAAATCTGCGGTTTGTTCTCTTTGGCGCCACCTTTGGCAAAAAGTGGTAATTGCATGGTCATTTTTGGTAATCGCTACTCAATGATCAAACCTTGTTGATTGTACCAAATTCCAGTGATTCCTTGAGTAGACTAGAACAAACGTTTGAAAGAATTTAGTTTTATAGTAAGCAACTACAAAATGGTCAAGATTTATTCCAAAACAATTTAAGCGGCAGTCTGTAAAATCTCTGGTTTGTTCTCTTTGGCGACACCTTCGGCAGTAAGTTGTAATTGCAGGTGTGTTATTGATGGCTTCCTCAGTGATCAAAAAGTTGCCGCCTGTGCCATGTCGTCAGTCGGCTGAACGATAACACCTGGTTGTACTTGCTGTGTACATAAGGACTTTAATATAATTGTCGTCAGTGGGTCATGGACTCGATTACAGTCTTTGTAGACATTTTGTTGAAACAAACGTCTCCAGGTTGCCGCTTTAACTAGCCTGGTGGACAAAGTATCTGAATTCATCTCCTCCCAATCATCTCTACAGCTTTAACATGAACTCTTGCATTGTCGTTACTGTATATGCCATCTTCATTTACTTGTATGTGGAGTGTTTCATCTTTATTATGAATCCTGCTATAGCAATGAAGTCTTATTGTTAAACTGCATTCTTTTCAAGTAGTTTAGTAGCCAATAAACTGGAAACCGTGTGTAACTCGTACCTTTGGCGCATTTGACAAGACTACTGTTACAAGGTAACCCCAGATTATTGGATATTAACACAAGATCAGGCTACAGCGCTGCACTTTCATGTACATAACTCCTTAACAATAGCGACCACTGCAGTATTTACTCTGGCATTCAGCCTAGGTGTGGGCTAACGTATAGTGTTGCATGGGACATTTGTTCCTGTCCGGTCAACTAATGAAACCACGTTCAAATATCACAGAGAATTTTTTTATATATATATAAAATGTGTGAAGGCCATGCCAACGGGGGTCAGCAGGACCGGGCTGCGCTGGTTTAGCTTGGCAAAGGCAGAACCCGGTATCATATGTAGCTTAATCCTCTCCGCAGAGCGACCCCTGCCTCTATTAATCAGTGCGTGTAACTGCCCTAAGAGTACATGAGTTAGAACAAAGCGTCCTGTCTGTGGAGGGACCTTCTGACGGTGGCCAGACATGATCTCACATCGTGCTCGGAAACACGAGAAGGAGACCACCCCGGGAACTTTTTTTTTTTTGGCGTTCCGTCTAATGCCCTTTATTCGTCTTTATCTCTTTACCATCTTTCCCTCTCTTCTTCTTCTTCTTCTGTTTTTTTTTTTTGTCCCTGGAACTCCCTCACATTAACCTGCCTCCTGACTCTTATTCTGTATTCTTATCCTTTATCCACTTGCTATCTCTCGCTCTTAATAATGTGAGGGTCATCATTCGAGTTCATACTATCTGCCCATTATTAAAAACAACACGGGAGTATTTGAGTTGTGCAAAGAAAAAAAAAATGGCACAATCTTTCTATTTTCTTCTGCAGATTTATCTACAAAGGGCGTTGGGTGTTTGTTCACATATATATGTACTGATAGTGTGGCATCTGCATCGAAAGCCCTCACAGATGAGTCCACTGCACAGGAATGTGAAGATAATCCAGGATAGTTTGTGCAGACAGTGCGGGCGCCCCATCTGAACATCCCCTTCACTTGGCTCAGAGAGGGGCTGTCTTGGCAGGAAGCGTATATCAAAGTTTTGCGTTTTATTGGTAACGAGGCCGTGGCGCTGTGCGTGTCTGCAGATCTGTCTCCGTCCTTTTTTCTCGGTATTCTCACACACTCTCTCTCCCTGAACTTTTTCATATCTCTAAGTCCGGCTAACAGAGTTTTGGCCCCGGCGGGGTGTGTACCAATAGGGTGTGACTGGGACTTGTGGTGCCAGAGGCTGCTTGTAGGCTGGCATGGGGCCCTCGGTGGCTGAAGCCCGGTCCAGAGGTTAAGTGTTTTGGAAACTTTGCATGGTTTCCACGGCTGGTTTGCTTCTGACGGGCTGTTTGTCATTTCACCCGAAGCTGCTGGTTCACAAATCAGGAAAAGGAAAGTTTATTTTTATTCCGTGATAAAATACAGCTCTTAAAAAGTAACAGAGTTCAGAGACACAATGACCGTGTACACTGATCATGCATAACATTATGACCACCTTCTAAATATTGTACAGATCTCCCTTGAGCCTCTAAAACAGTTGTGACTCCTCAGAGAATGGACATGGGCCTTCTGAGGGTGTCCTGTGGTGTCTGACAACAGAATATTGTTAGTTGCGGGGGCCTTTGAGGGGAGGGGCCTCTGTGGATCATCCCACAGATACTTGATCAGTTTGGGATCTAGTGAATTTGGAGGCCAGGTCAACACCTTGTGCTGTTCTTCATGTTTTTTTTAGTTGTTCCTAAACTGTTTTTGTGATGGATGCTTCCATCAAGGAGTGTCATTGCTACGGGGTGGGGGGGGCCTGGTCTGGTCTAGGTGGGTGCTACATGTCCAATGATTGCCAGGTCCAGAAGTTTCCCAGCAGAAGATTGAATTGTCACAAGAGGTCAGTGTTATTTGCGTCTCATGTCAGTGGTTTTAATGTTGTGGCTAATCGTTTATGTTTAATTATTAAGCTTTCCCAGTTTTGTCCTTAATATGAAAATGTTGACCCCCGCTTAAAGTAAGACTCAGCAAATGCAACTGATTTCCCTGAAAGCAAAATCTCTGGATCAGTATCAGCTGCTCTAAGGGTATGCACGTAAAAAAGGTCTAGGTCTCAGTTAATAGTTGGCAATAGTCGTTGTCTTGTTGTGTTTTCTTAAACTTCTATACAGTCATTTATGAGCATTCCTGTCCGGATGTTTGTCACGTGAACCGAGTGCAGTGCTTACTGTAATTCAACTCCTAATTAACTGACTAAAGTCCACCTTTTACTAACGAGACATTCGTTCTTGTGAAGCCTTTCCTTGCAGGCCCGCTCGCACCTCGCTTGCTTTTTAACGGCGAGCGTCTGCTGTCTCCGGTCCCAGTCATGTCGGGTGAACACAAGCACCGTCGTTTATGGGCCTTTTGATATGAAAAAAAGCACTCAGAGCCCCTATAAAAACACAGAGTTTTCTCATTATCGCGCATTCCTTTGTTGAACTAATTTGACCGCCGCGTGTGAGGTTTTGTTTTCGTCGTCTCTCACTCCCAGATTTTATCACCTTAATGGAGGCGCTCCGGTATGCGGCTTTGATCAGCCTTTGGAACGTTTTCACGTTGGCTCCACTTTAGCAGCAAGTCGTTATTCCCACAGTGCACCGCGGGCCTGACGCTGCTGCAGATGCAACCAAAGGGAAAATCTGCCAAACGTTCCGTACGAGACTTACCCTGCTTCCTTCAAGCTTGGGTCTTGACTTAAAGCTTTAACATATATTTAAACTATGCTTTTATGGAAAAATTAAGACTGTCGCCATTAAGAACTAGTTTCTTTATGGAGCTTTACTATGACCAATTAGTCAAGCATGATTGCTGTGTGGTTACTGTGGCCTGAGGCCTTGTTTTAATGACTAGATTGCCTTGACTTCAAAGAATGTATGTGGTGAAAAGCATAAGGTAACGACTTGTACCCAGCGCCTCTTACTACGTGCACTTGACTTCTGCCCTCGCAGGCACGCCCGCTAGTTAATGCCAAGAGGAGGAACCTGCAGTATCATACAGAGTTCTGACCTTTGAATGGCGTGTGCTCTGATTTTACTGCAGCGCTGCAGCCTCGTCGCCGAGCCGGTTTGGAGCCAATTGTCTGTCTTCGCTCGCGGCCTTTCTGCCCACGGTTTACGTTGTGTGATGCTGAGGGCCCGTCCACATGGAGACATTTTTTGGTTTAAACGCAGATGTTTTGTGTCGTTTTGGCCGATCGTCCACACGAATCCTGTAAACGCATTGCCCTAAAACGCACTTTTCTGAAACCTGGTCCCAGGGTGGAAAAATTCGCAAACGCAGCTCTTGAGTTTTCGTTTGGCCGGGGAAAAACATGCTCGTGTTATAGTTACTAGTTACAAAATGTTATTTCTCCTTGAGTTTGGTTTCTTCTAAAGCCGATTAATGCGCATGCTCCGCCTCTTCCTCTCCGTTTTTGGTGAATTTCTGAAACTGAAACAGCGCCCTCATAGGCCTGGAGTATGAAGTAGCGTTTTGAGTCGCGTTGAGACTGATCCATGTGGACGCAGATATTCTTGAAACGATGCCAGGGAAAACGGAGGGGGGACAAAATCGTTTTGGTACGTGTGGACGAGGCCTGAGTATGCTCGTTTCATTGTTTCCTGACACCCGTTGACCGACCGAACGACGCAGAACGGCCTGGATAACGGCTCTCGTTGGAGTCCCAGTGCTTCGTCTATGGACTAAGCCGCAGTTTAGACGGTCTATTACCATCCTTTGTCCTGCAAATTATACCGGCGGTATGCTCGAGCTTGTAGAGACAAGAAAGTAAAAATATCTACACATACGTAGCTCCCGTCACAGTCAAGTTTGCTGGAATCCGGGTTAAAAAGAAAAGCAAGTACAGATGTTTCTGAATAGGTTCAGAGCTATTGAGTTGCATGCACAGAAACGGAAATGTGCTTTATAGAACCTATACCAGAAACTTTCCACACAGTACAGTTTTTTTTCCGAGTATCAAGTAAAAGCCCTTTCACAGTCGTAGCTTTAAGTGGCCATCAAGGCCTGGCTTTGGTATGAAAATCTTTCTATCTAACCACGGCTCTGCTATCTTCTCTTCCCTGCTTTTATCTGACCCCGCCCCACTTCCCCCCCCCCCCCCTTTTTTCTCCTCCACCCTCCATTCCCTCCCTTTTTTCTCTCTCTCTCTCTCTCTCTGTCACACATGTGGAAAGCATTATATCCTGTCTGGTGGAGAGGGAGAGCAAACATCCCAGGCCGAGACTGAGAGCCTCTTGGGGAGGTGTAGGGGAGGCCGGGGAGGTTTTTAGGATCTGCGTGGTAGCCTCTCTCCCTCCCCCTCTCCGGCTTTCTCTCGACCCTGTTTGCACAAAAGGGGCTCTTGTTATTTCAGAACCACAGCACCCAGTAGCTGACAGGTTTCGCCCTCCCGCGCCGCACTGGACTCGGAGAGAATGAGGCGGAGGGAGATAAACAAAGTCCACTTAGAATTCGCCAAAATACGGGCACTGGGCCCTTAGCACACGCATGCAGTGCATTTCAGGCGGATGATATCTGTACCATCTGTAGATAGCACATGTTCAGGTACCTCCTCGGGGAGCTGATTACAGTTTTGGGTTCTTTCTGTATTGTCTTTCAAAGGCGCGCTCAGATTTCGATCTGGAAGGATCTGGTTTGGCTGCAGGATGCGTCCTATTGAACCGTTTTTGAAAGCAAAGTAACTTTTGAAGGTTCCAGACTCATTAAATAAATCCTGTAAAAATAAAATCAGATAGTTTTTGCCTGGGAAATGTGTAAAACCAGGCGTAAGTGGTGAACATACACTTGCTTACTGCTCATTTTTAACTGGAATATCTCGTCGGTGAGATGTCAAACCATTCGAGCTGATTGAACGTTCTCAAGAATTAGATTTAGGCACTCTGTAAACTGCTGTTCTCTTTTCTGCATATGAAAAAGCCATCATCCTTCCACTTCACTTCTTCACTTTACGTCCCCAAAGCCGGATTCCACCACGCCCTCGCTGCTAAAAAGTATTCATGAGGTCTCTGGCAATTTTCAGATCCGTTATAGGAGCTAAACCTCCAGAGGATCCATCGATCGCCCCCCTTGATCGTCTCCGTCGAATCGGTGTGGGTTCGTCTGGATTTTCTAATTTTCTAATATCAAAGATTGATTTTTCCGACAGAAGATCAAATAATTGCTTTCTCATTTTAGCTACGACTGAAGTCTGCTTTAGGCGATGTGAGAGTGAGGTTTGACAGGGGAGGGTTCACAATAGAGAGTCTGATCAGTCAGGGTTGATGTGAAGAACCCAGTGCGTCTTGGGATTGGGGCTTTGCCTTGAAACAAACTGTTTTATCCATTAGAGCGTTACCATGGCAGCCGAGTTACGTTTTACGAAGATATGGAGGCTGGGAAGAATTTCTGCATATGGCAGCAGTCCTCCCTGCTTCTGCCACTTTTTTTTTTTTAAACGTCCATGCGATGGTTGAAAACGGATTGAATCTGAAATCACACGGCCGGTGAAGAACGTTTGACTGGCAGGCTGCGAACACAAGCGCCGTGTGTGGGCTGAGGCTTTGGGGAAACTGCCTCAGGTTGTCCGTTAGTTAGATTCAGGCAAATTAAATTGACCCCCAGCACCCTCTAAATGCAGCAAGCAAGCAGTTGGCAGACACTGGCGGCCCAGTCATTTAATTATCCCAACCTGCTCCGCTGGCTTGAAATGGAGACGCACTTAATTAGCAAGGGTTTGGTTTCTCTGTGGTCATTATAGTGACATTTAGTGGTCCAGCTTTGTCATGCCCCTCCCTACTTCTTCTTTATTTTCTCCTTCTATTGTTGTGGCAAAGATAGACCACAGCCTTGATGACTTGGTGACTAATTCTTTGGAAATCTTCTGCCATGAATTGTGTGCTAAACTGGTAAACTAGCTTTGAACGACTTTGTCCATATCTGTATCTGATAAAGATGTGCTGACGTGGATTTTCCATTAAGTGACTTTCCAATATTCCTGCCTAAATCCATTATGGGGCATGACTTTTATCCGTATATGATGCATTCAAAGACCTACAAAGCTCAAAGCTTTGCTAGCAAACAATGTTAATTCTTCCTGTTAGCTTCAATAGTACAGTATTTCTTGTTATTAAGTCTTGTTACCTATGTGCAAGCAAACTGTTGCACAACTACACATCCAGTTGTGTTTCCGTCCATCTGGTGATTGCTAATCCGATAATCTCCCTTTTGCTCAGTTTTGGTCTCCACCACGTACAGATCTTTATTCCGTTACCTCGCGCGTGCGCCGCTTTCCTCATCGTCGAGATGCTACTTTGTCGGCTGTTTTTGCGTTCCTGGTGACAGACGGTGAGCTGAGGAATTGCCAGAACGCAGCAAAGTAGAGATGCGAGAAATCGGATAGTTAGCGATATATCGGCGTCGATTTTTAATTTCCGTACATTTGTCCTATTACAGGTTTTCACTGGCGCTGATCGGCCGAATGGTTCAGTAATTTATACTTTCAGAGTCTCCCGTGACCCTACACTATAGCTGTGTCTGTATGTCCGTTTCAAGGATTACAAGAGAAACACTGCCGAGCTTTTATTTACTTCGGCTCCAGCTGTAGTTGTGTTGCGCGCAACTGATAGAAAACATCTTGAATATATCCTGCAAAACATTTCCCAGCGCACTGCACCGGGGTTAATCCCACAGAGAAACCGAGGAGTAGAATTTTTCTTCTGTTGTTCTGGCCTGTGCGCTATGAAGCTGTAAACTGCAGGTGCAATTATTTCAGCCTTTGTTTGTAGTATTGCGAGAAAAAAAAAAAATCTGAAATACAGAAACCGAGAGCTCTCCCTCTACCCCTCTCTCTCTCTCTCTCTCTCTTCCTTCCCTTCACTTTTCCTCTCCCAGGTGCCTGTTTCCTGACTCTGCTTTGTAGCTGTGAAAAAAAAAAAAATCGAGATGGGAGGCAAGGTTGAGGATGAAGACGTAGCAAGAGTCTAGGGGAAGCACACACACACACACACACACACACACACACACACACACACACACACACACACACACACACACACACACACACACACACACACACACATGCACATCAGAGGAAAACCTCTAATGCTGAATCCTTGGCTTCCAACCCTTTGTAGTGCAATGAGCGCAGAGTTGGCTGGGGGCAGGGAGGGAGGGAGGGAGGAAAAGCCAAAGGGGGGATAAAGTACTGAAGGAAGGAGAGAGGCAGGGCTGTATACCAGCAGCATGGAGGAAGCAGCAGTTACTGTCCCCTGGGCTCTGGGCTTTTATCTGTCAGTTGTATGGGAACCGATCTCTGTCCGTACAGCTCCAAAACATCCACGCTGCAGCCAGACGTGTTCATTTGTGACCTGCCCCATTCACAGAAACGCTCCCACGGTGACGTACGGCCCGTGCAAGTTTCCTCATGCACAGCCCACAATTTATTTAATTCACGGTTGGCGCACGGTGACTTTGAATGCGGGCCCCACTCAAGGGACGCTCTCGTTTTGCCCCGCGGTGTGTTCTCAGATGAACCTTGGACCACTGAAGCCCTGGAGACAGGATTAATGGGCGTGTGTGCGTGTGTTTGTGTGTGCATTTTTGCGTGCAGACTCTCCAGTCCGATTGCAAATAAGCGTGAACTGCTGCTCCCCTGCAGCCTTTGAAGATGCTTGAATTGGTAATAGGTGGTTTCCCAATTTAGGCCCACCTCCACTTCCTGTCTCCTTCTTTCGTCTAATTTTTCTCCTTTTCACTCTTCCCTCCGCCTTCTTATTATTCTGCGCGTGTGCCCTTTCATCCATTTATTTCCTTTAAAACGCACTCACTCACACACACAGACACACACACACGTGACTCTGTCTTTGTCCTGTGGTCGGTGTCATCCGTCATCTGTTCGGATCCTGTTCACTGCTTCGCCGCGAACAAAGAGTCACTTTAAAAGGAGAAGAACCTCTTGGGTTCCGGCTGAAGTCGTATGTCCAATCAAATGCTGCGTGCATAGAGTGTCCCCACGGTTGACTTGAGCTGCTGCAACAGGGTGCAGAAGAAGAAGCGGCGTAACTGACGTGCACCTACATTTAACGCAGGGGCTGCCGCTGGTCCCAGGACAGTTGATCTCAATTGGTCATAATTTTGCAGTAAGAATTGGATTTCAGGAAATATTTAGGGACGCACCGAAAATTTTCGTCCGAAAAGTTATCGCCAAAACGACACTGCCGAATCAGGAGGTTGTGATGATGCAAGCAATAACTGTCGCAATTTTCCGCTGAAAATGGCCAAAAAGTGCGTTTTCGGTTTTTCGATTTTCTGTTTTTTTTTTTTTTTTGGCCACAAATTTTCAGTGCGTCCCTAGAAATAATTGCAACAAATGCAAGAGTCCTTCCTCACTGCTCTAGTTTTGATGCAGTGTGGCTAATGAACTAGCGCTCTGTTTATTTTGATCAAGCATCCAGGCAACGCAAAACAACATACACATATATATATAAATATATGTAATGAGAGGAGGCATAGCTGTGGCCAGACACCTCTGTCAGGTGTGCGGCAGTGCGCACTGTTGTGTGATCATCAGATGAACTGCTGGGTTATATAATTATAACCAAGATGCTATAAGTAGCCTGTCTGGCTGCATCACAGCGCACCTGACTGTCTCTCCTCTTCTAAAACCACATCGGTAAATTACTCGGGTTATGTAATTATAAGGGTAGTCGTACCCGTCTGTGGGTAATGTGCGTTCACACTACAAACTGCTCCAGGGAGTGTTTGTGAGCGAGCTCAGACATCCCTCTCCAACTGGGCTCGGTTGATTTGTTCCAGAACAGAGAGCTGCGGTCGCACCAGCCCAAACAAACCGACCCGGGGGTGGGAACGCTCCCGGTTTCTAGGCGTGAAAGCGTCCATAATCCTCTTTTGCTAGAGTAGCGAGTTAAGTAATTAGTCTGGATAAAGCTGAGCAAATAGTTTAAATGATAAGTCGGTTGCTCTGCGCGCTCGGTGTATATCTCAACAAGCCACACACACACACACACACACACACATGCGTCTCAGCGCCGTAGGATTGACACAAACTGCAGCTTTGAGGGTCTCAGTTCGGGCTTGCACCGAGGTCTGGCCATTCCTGAGAACCATCGGACTGTGGTTAAGATTAACCCTAAGGTGGACAGATTTAAAAACTGGCCTAATGAGACAAAGGCTGGTGCTCTCTGATCAATGGGACAGCCGTTTGAATGCATTTCTTTGGAGCTTAGCTGTCAATAAGGCGCCCATTCGGATCTTTTTATGGTCCTCCTTTTGACTTGGGGACAAAACAACATGTGGATAGTCTTAGAGAGTTCATGTATTTTTCAACTTTCCGTGCTTCGACAGCAGAAAGATTGCTGCTGTAAGTGTGCCCAACGTGCTACAGGCTGCTTTTATTCCACAGCTTTTAATGATTGCGTTTTATGCGTTATTTGTGTTTCGCAAAGGTTTTCTGTTTGAGCTGTGGTTAAAGCTTTTCCATTGCAAACCAACTCAGACTATAAATGCTTTTGTTAAAGAGCATTTAATTCCATAATCTAGAAGAAGTGAGCGAGGAGGAACGGTCTATGGGGAAGTCTAAGTATGCCCTGACACTGTGTTTTCAGTGTGTCTGCGTATGTGCTAGTGTTTGACTATGGGTCAGGGGAGGCCACAGGCCCACGGTGGCCCAGGCAAACTCAGGGCTCTCAGGTTTCAGAGCCGAGCATTCCTCCCCGACTGCTCCATAGCTGTGAAAACCGCAAAGCAGCTCCAACAACAAACACTCAAGGCACTGGGGGAAAGACAGCTAACCTGTGGCTAATCAACAACAGGAGCGCTCTCTCTCTCTCTCTCTCTCGCTTCAGGATTTGTTCCCAATTTTTCAGGATCGCAGGCTTGACGGAAAAATGTAGGTGCCCTCCCTGGTGCCAGGCCCCCTCCCTCCCCTCCACCCCCTTTCTCTTTTGTTAGTGTAGACTTAAGTTTTAAAAGCGCACGGTTCCTGCTCAGCAGTGGCAGCTCTGTTTGTGTGCGCTCGTTGGTGTTTATTTGACAGTTCCACATCTTGGACCTGCTTTTTTTTTTTTTTTTCCACCAAGAAGGGCGTGGAGCTGTAGACTGTCTGGGCTTGGTTTTGCACTTTGCAAATAACTCAGTAGTGAAATATGCAGCTGCGTGTGTAATAATAACATAATGAAACTGTTTGTATAGCACTCCACTGTTAGTCATGTGGCCTGTAAAATATAATGAATACGCACAACAAAAACACGCAGTCATAACAGGGACTGCTGACTCCATTTAGACCATCCGGGATAACACTTTGTTTCGTTAATGACTTTGTGTTTGTGCTGCCGTGTTAACTGGTCACTTTAGACATCATTTATTTGTCAGAAATGTAACTGAGTACTTAATCTACCAGAGTGTAATCTGGGGAATTATGAAGACATTTTATTAAACAGTTGCATCTATTCCAGTCACTTTCTGTATTCCTGTGTGTTTTGTACATTTAATTTGAGGAGGATATTGTTCAGTTAAGGTTGCAAAGATTAGTCAATTAATATATCTCGATCTTATTAATATATTTTTCTTTTTTACTTGCAGTTTTCAAGAGGTTTTAAATAGCTTCTACTGGGCTACTGTGACCAAGCAATTTCCCTTGTGGGTCAGTAAAGTCTATCCAAGTCTAATCCGTTAGTTGACACAAACAGCAATCATCAAGCTAGCTGTTAGCATCAGTTATCGTCCGAAAAACAAGAATGACTATCCCGAAGCACCGACTACCAATCAAGAATTGGACAAAACCTTCTGGAAAAGTTTTCTGACACTGAACACAGCTCTGTCTTATGGTCTTGAAGTCCGAAAGCTGGTGGATCTTCTCATCTCAGAAGCCAAAGCAAGCAGAGCTCCCCCTGGTGGCTGGCTGCAGTATAGGTCATAAGCCCCACCCCCTCCATGTTAGTGGGTGGGACCAAATTAAAACACTAAAATACGCTGTAAATATGTTTACAGGATGGTAATTTTAGCTAGTTAATATAATATTGATGCATGTTCATGTGTCAGTTTTATAGATAAATTTAATTTTAGTTATTTGACACTTTTGAAACAGGATGTGACTACTTTAACATTTCCTTGTAACTGAAGGAGGTTGAGCAGATTATTAGCGTATTGTTAGTTAAATGAAAACGCAAGTGAGTCTGACGGAAGTGCGGTAAGATCGTTGAGGGAAAATAGCGTCAGTTTGGCCAACACAAAGAAGTGGGGACGCATTGTCCATATTTGTATACAGTCTATGTTTGTGCTGCTGTGGAGGAAGTTCCATTTTCACAAGGTTTACCTTTTCCTGGATCTTTTTAAAGGACATCAACACTTTGGACTTTAAGCTGTTTTTTCACTTATATGCATGGTGCATTCTGGGTAATCGCCGCCTTCTGGAATGTGTCTAACAAAAGGTGCGGACAGGCAGCAGGAAATGGTTGCAATGCAGAGACGGGCAATTTAAGGTTTTGTGTGTGGGGTGGGGGGGCACCTGGTTACAGTGAACCACCTGCCTATACCTGCTGCCTCAACACAAACGTTGGCTTTTACTGTGTTTGTCGTCATCACACAGCACTGCTGCCCGCCCGCCCGCCCGCGCGCGTGCGTTAGAGAGAGGGGATATTTAGCCGACGAGACTCAAGAGACAGTACGGATAAATGTCCGCGTTAGCTTACGCAGTGTATGGCAGTTCCTGTAATCTTTCTCTGGGGCTTTCTGAGCGCTGCGGTCACACCACCACTCATTTTCTCCATCCCTTAATGCACCGCTCCACCTCCTGTTCACTTAACAATATAAATCAGGGGCTATTAAAATGTTTCAGACTGGATGGTGGGGGGATTTTTTAACGAAAAGCTTGTGATTCTGAACTTTATTGTGCTTTATAGCTGACCTCCAGACAGGTGACGCATTTTCCCTCCTAACCAAGAACCTGAGGTAAATGCCCGTGCTGTCTCGGTGTGCGGTTTGGTCGTTCTGGCGGACGTTCAGGTTTATCATCCTCTCTGGACTGCTAATAAAATGCCTCCAGATGCACCGGCCTGAGCAGAGAAATGCATTAGCGCTAGTGCTAACGTGTCTGCCTTACTCACTGGATCTGGAGTCGAGATGGAAACTCGCGAGTGTGAAGATATTTTGGATGCTATAAGTTAAATTTAATCACTCCAGGTATTGTCAGACACGTAAAACACCTGAGCAGCCCTCCACGCCATCATATGCTTTAAATAGTTTGTTCAGTGCCTTGATTTTAGGAGTATTCAAGATTAATAGCGTAACTTAGCGTTCCTGTATTTTGTCTTTTTATAGCAGGAAAGGCACAGCTGTAACAAATAGCATCAGTGTTGGTTTTGGCGCGTTTCGAGGAGCCAGCGAGCCAAAATGCACAACGCAGCACCAGAACTCCTGCGCTGAAACACCTGCATGGCCGTTTGCAGCGTTATTAGCTGCGTCACTGCTTCAGAAAGCAAATATCTGCCATTAACTAAAAATAAATCGCTTTAATTGGTGTTTCTGCAAAAGTATTTTGCCTTAAAATGTCTGGAACAAATATTTTAAACTAGAAGATGAGAGTTATTGCCTTCGGTCGGGATTTTTTCTGCCGTGTTTGGGGATAGGATTTTGTCACGACCCAATATTTATCTTGTAGCGCGGTACGTCCACGTGTAAAGAGCCAAATAAGGTGTTCTATATTAAGGCTTCTGTTGAAATGCAGGAGCGCATTTGTGCAGTTTTAACTTAAAAAATAGAAATAGAAAAAATGGAAATAAGGCGAATAATCTGTCTGGGGGACAGAAACATAGAAACTAAAGCTAAAATTGAATAAATAAACGTTAAATATTAAAAATAAAACCTAGGTATTAATTAAGTCATGAAATTGAACATAAATTGATGTTTCCAACCATTTCTCCTTTTTAATTTTGGCAGCCTCTGGTGCTTTTGGTATTTTTTTCATTTCTGGCCGACGCGCTTTGTTCTCAAAATGTCAAATTGTACTCGAAGCGAAGTTCAGTGCCCAGCTTCATCAGGGCTGCCAGGCTTCATTAGCACGAGAGGCACGTAGTCGCCAAAGGTCCCGGTTCGACTGGATTCCTCACAGATGCGAAGAAGCGCGATCGTGACGCGTGCATTAAAAAGATGCGGGTGGTTCGGTTCAATGGAAGCCACGTTGAGGTGAAACGTAAATTTGCAAATTCACTTTTAGCGGTGTTTCAAACTCTGAAAGAGTTTTTGAAGGTGTAATGAGTCCAGCCTCTTAACGACAAAGCTTTTTTTTTTTTTTTTTGCTCGCCGACACATGAAAGAAAATCTATTTCTGCAGACATTTCCTCGGGTCACGGTTTTCAGTTATTGAATTTGACTCTGCAGCATTTCTTCACCATTTCTTCCCTCTCTCTCTCTCTCTCCACAGAGGATTTTCAGCTCATTTGTGTACACCGAGAAGACATCAAACGGAGAGACAGAAGTGCAGCAGGTGAGTAACAAAGGCTCCTGCTCCTGCTTTCTTGTTTGTGTGTGTGCGTGTGTGTATGTGCGCGCCTGCCTGCCTGCCTACCTGCTTTTGCATGCATGCGCCACACATGGTGTCTGTCTGGTGGACTCGTGCGGCGTTCAAGTCAGCAGCAGTCAGCGCATGCACCAGCCATCAGAGGGGAAAAAAGGGGGGGGTATATTAAAATTCTATGGCTGCCGTCTCATTGGCTTTGAAGTTCTCTGTCTGCTTTTCCACTTGCCGTCTCTCCCTCCCGCTCACAATACGAGCGCACGGCTTCATTCAGGCAGAATAAGATCGCTCGAAGGAGAGGGGAACAGAGCGCAGCCAGAGACGAGTGATTTCTTTTTTTTTTTAAATGACCCACAAACGCCAGAATCACGCGTGCCACTTATTTATTTATTTATTTTAAGGGCCCGGATTGACAGATTATGCACATGATTTCCGACGCACCGGCCGCAGACGCGACTGTGTGCATGTGTGTTTGCAATCCTGCGTCGAGGATCTTGGAAGAGTGACAGTAAACACCAGAGTGGTAAACAGCCACCAGCAAGAACAGACAGGTTGATGTTTGTTTGCATTTCTCCCGTGACTGCGTTTCTGCGTGTGCACTAGTATACCCATCTGTGTCGGCGCACCGAAACACGTTGCAGGTGTTTGCTATTCCGGAGGCGGCTGAAATTGGCCTTGAAGCGCTGCAGTTCTCTGTAGAGATGTTATTGTCTTAAATAACCAATGGCGTTCACTCGGCTCCGAGTGTTTTCTTGTTGAAGAGGATCATTATTGCGGTCTTGAACCCGTCTCCCTGGGAACCACGGCAATCCCAGCTAAAACAGTGACACTTGGCTTTTGAACTAGCATCACCTGTAGGTACGTTTTAATGAGCGGCCGCGCCAAAGTCAATCTCGCTCATTGTGGGCCGGCCTTTGAAGAGTTTTAAGTATTTTATCGCCGGTTCAAGGAGCGGCTCCCAAAAATTCTGCGCACAGCCCTCCCCAGGCGGGCGGGCGGGCAGGCGGGCTCCATCTAATTCAGATGACAGCTCTGGCACTGTTGGCTCGCTTGTTCACTCCGGGCAGAGGGGCAGCGTCCCCGAGCCAAGGCGAGGTTCAATTAGGAGGGTGTCTGCAGAGGAAGAGAGGGCCGGGGGGAGAGAGGGCAAGGAGCTGCAGAGATGAGCCACCTCCGGCTTCTCTTGACAAGTTTCTCCTCCGGAAATTCATTATTCAGGGAGACACACAGACATCTGTCCCTCTCTCCCTCCCTGCATCCCTCTCACTGCCTGTGTCCGTCTTTGAGTGTGTCCTGCTTGTTTTACTCGGTGGCATGTGCTGTCAAGGTGGCTATCATTAATTGAAACTGCTGGCTGCTCTTAATGTTTGGATTTCTGGACCAAACAAAGGCGCTTTGGAGTGCTTTTGTTTTTACCTTTACACTGAGAACTGTAGGGAATGAGGAAACTCTTTAAAAGGAATAGTTTGGCTCCTTGCAGGTGTTGTTGTTTGAGGCACTTCTTGTCACTGCATTACCTGCAATAGACAGCAATAGGCATGTCCCCAAAAACTAAAAATAATGAACTGCTGGGACGGGGTTAGGAACAAAACGTATTGTAGCTACCAGAAACAAGGCCCGCCAATTTAAATGTGTTCTGTATTAACAATTTTAGACAAGCCTTTTCAGATGGGGAACAAAAATCCATTATATCGCTACCTTCAGTGCCACCAGACTCCATTGACAAAAACGGCAATTATACCTTGCACAACTTAGGAGTTGCAGGGGCAATTAAAATTAAAATCATGTTTTTAACAGGTCTGCATTTACTAGGTGCTGTGCTTTGGTGTGACATGAACAGAGGTGGGAAGTAATGAAGTACAAATACTTTGTTACTGTTCTTAAGAAGATTTTTCAGGTATCTTTACTTGAGTGTTTCTTTTTCTGAATGAAAAGAGTTAAAAGATGTGACATGATCGGCTCGGACATGACTAGAGCAACTAGAGAAGGAAAGTTGACGATGAGCTGTGTGTGTTCTTCTTCTACTGTTTTGAACAGGCAGCCTGTTGATCAGTTTGAGCTCTGCTGCCACCTAGGGACTGGAGGCTTGTTTATCGTTCAACCGTCAATAGAGACATTAATACTCAAAGTCTACCTGACCCCACTATTTGAGAACTACTGCCCTAATATGAAAAAACAAACAAAACAAATTAAGGTATGGTGTGGTTTCTGTTGCTATCATTAGCTTTTTGAGGATTTTTTGGGAGCTAGTCTACAACTGAAGCAATGCTATGGGAACGCACCCTTTTTACCGTTGTTTATAGCTAACACTAGCTAGCAGTTTAAAAACAACAACCCAATCACCCTCAATTTATTATTAAAAACGATCCATCCATCCATTCTGCGAGAACTTTTTCATTTTGAAAAATTATCAACGGATGAATTGTTCCATTAATGGATTTACTTTTTACTTAAGTACATTTCAGAACCTGTACTTTCTTACTTTTACTTAAGTCAAGGACTTGAATCAGTACTTTTACTTTTACCAGAGTATTTATTTTTTTTTACACAAGTATCCATACTTTTACTTAAGTACCGAGTGTGAGTACTTTTACCACCTCTGGACATGAATCAGACACGTTCCAAAACTTCAACCAAAAACAAAAAAAAAGAATAATGTGAATGCACACGACATGATTTTTAAATGCGAGCGACACGCGCAGATACGGCGCTGTTCCAGTTCAGTATGGCAGTCTGGCTTCAAGTGTTAGACCGTGTCACGGCTGTCAGTCTGAGCCCAGATGGAGCCGGAGCTGTCCTCGCATGGTGACATTTAAGAAACGGAGGAAAAAGGACAACTGGAAATGGTTCTATTCAAGTAAAGAAATTAGATTTGGTTGATCTCCCCCCCCAATCCTCTCCCTATTTGTCAAATCTGTGCTGCTGACATTTTACTGGCATACTGCATGAACTCCTGCACTGAGAATAACAATTTGAGATAATGGCACCATTGATATTTAGGACATGTTGCTTCTGATCTTGCTGAACAAATACAGTATTTGTATAGTATATATATATTTTTTTATTATTCTACTTTAATGCAGTAATCTGTGTTTTTATTTTAGATGCATTCAGTCCTTTCCTAACAATCCACACAATTGGCATTTTGGTCACTTAACCGCGGTTTATGCCTCTGCAGGACATAGACGCTGTAACCTACGTATGTAGCCTATGCTGGTATGAGCCATTTATACTTGTGTGCTCGTCAGTCTGGCTCTCTCTGTAACGTTAGCCTGCGTTGTTTCTTTTTTGCCATTTGGATTAATTTTTGTTTCCACTTCCTGCTTCGCTTTCAACAATGGCGACTGAAACTTTCGCCGAACTTTGCCCGAAGACAAGTCGTACAAACTTTGCGTCTCTGAAACCTCCTCAGTTAACCATACCTCTCTGTGTTCCATCATCACTGATCCAAGACAATCATTTTGAAAATTGCGGGGAAGGAGAAGCAGCTGGAAATACTAAAGTGGAAACGCACAAACCACCAAACGGACCAATCACAGCTCTTGTGGTCTGCATTGTCACAGCACGTAGTTCATTTTCCAAGGAGGTGCACGTCAGGCTACGGCATTAGGTCTGCCGCTGGACCTGAGTTTTCAAATTGAAGCGAGGTACAGCGCATTACACTGTGATACCGTTTTCATAGTAGATCTGTAAGCAGAGGGGCTTCAAAAGGCATCTTCTCACTTCATCACATCATGCTGAACAGCTACATCACCATTTCAAATGAACAAAGTCACAGCCTTTTGTCCGTCATTGGATGCAACACATCCATGTTTCTGACTGCTGGAGATGCACTAATTAATTATCAATTAATTATCTAAAGAGCAGCAAGAGCTGCCGTGTCAAGTTCGTACTCGAAGGCCGAAGTCTGCAGGATCGAATTCAGTCGTTCTTCCACACATTCCTGCATCACCCCTGCAGTTCAAATGAAGTTCTAGTCTTGCAATAAACACTGCTGCCAATGTGGTTGAAGGCTGGCTGGCAGAGCAAGCGCCACTCACACCAGTCCTGCGGCCGCACCGGCACCAGCGGGTGCTGCGAGCCTCGACCGTCTGGTTGGATGGATCAGAGAACGCAGTGTGGAGCCCAGCGCTTGGGAGAGCGTGGGTAATCTGCAGAACACCGGTTGGTTTTGGCTGCACTGTGGCAGACTGTAACCTTAGCTTTAACTTGCGCTGCTGGAAGTTTCTGGTTGCTCTTAAGTCACTTGGTAAAAACTCAAGCCGCGCTTTCGCCCCCTCCCCCGGATATGGAAACACTCCTCAGCCGAAACACTGGTCCATTTTCCCCTTTTTTAATACAAATTCCACTGCAGCTAATTGCCATGCACGGACAGCGCTGTGTGCGGAGGTGTGCAGCGTTTCTGTGTTAAAGTTTACGTCCTCTAGTAGTGAGAGAGGCATGTGCGTTTCTCTCTGTGTGTGTGTGTGTGCTCCTTGTGGTGCAGTAGCAGTAATTGTGGGCTGCGCCTCAGGCCCCTGTTAAAACCCTAATAGGAGTAGCGGCCGGCTGATTAGGTGTACAAGCGGTCAGTGGGTCGCGGTGCACTTCCCTGTTCCTGGCTTCAATCACGGCCCTTTTGCAGGCGGCGGTAATTATGGGATGTGAACAAAGGGCGTCCAGTTACTGTGGAAATAAGCCTTTTTCTGTATTCGACACGGCTGAGGAGGTGATGTACAATGGCTTTGGAAAGCATTCAGAGAGTTTGTGTTATTGTTGCCTTCGCTGCACACGTAATACAGGATTATGGGTTTATTTTAGACGCGTTAACTACTTTGTTTTAACTCACTGATTTCCCTTAATGATTGCAGAGTTCTCAGACCCAGCTTTTTTATTATTGTTGCCCCTTTCATATACAAAACTTGAGTTTATTTATGGCTTACACACGAGAAACTATTGTAGCAGGGCGCTAAACTTTGCTGAACTAAGGCCATTGTGATCTAAAAAAATAACAATATGGGAAAAAAAAGTATTGTTGGTGCATAAAGGGAAAATACTGGCCACTTTCAGTATTGTTTAGCCCAATCAGAACAAAAATACCTCATTTAACCACCTCAGTCAGAACAGAGTGCTCAGTCTGATTGGAACAAATTTTCAATCTGATTTTAATGGGTAGTGTAACCATTACATAATTCCCTTACATAATAAGGAAAATATTACAGTCTAGTGTCTCCCATACAATGTTAACACTATGGCTGCCCGCCAGGGTCAAATTTGCCTTGGTCTCATAACTAGTCGGACATATTTTTTCACGTCTCAAACAATGTCGCGCTTGTGCTCTGTTTTTTTTTTTCCTGTTGCTCCCTAAAGCGTTTCTCGCTCCCTTCCCCCTCCAAAGACACACACACACCGGTTTGTGTTGTTCACTGATACAATTTGACGTTGCCGCCACTTTTTAAAACCTCTTGAGATTTATTTTTTTTCAGGCCATGGAGATTTAAAGAAATATTTAAAGAGAGTTGGTGAAACTTGGAGGAAGAGACTCTAACGTGAACTAGCTTAACTTTATAAGCGCCAGCTAGCAAAGTTAGATTGAAAGTCAACAGTTCACTAGAAGCTAGAGCTATCCATTGATACTTTAATTAATCTTGCATACATTTTTACATATAACGCCACGCCTCTATGTTTAGTATTCCTGTAATTGAACTGCACAGGCTGCTGCTATAGTATGTAGTTGGGATAGCGTAATTAATTAATTAGTAATTTTACAGATTTTGGATGTGAAGATAATCTAAAAGTGACTGTCCCCTTAGCTTGTTTTAATCTTGTAACTCATGTGACAGTTTTCAAGGATCAGGATAATCTGCACGTACATGTCTCAGATTAACTTCTGCTTCTGTATTTCCGGCATCTTCTCCAGTTTTCTTATTGATTATTTTGGATCAAGAAAAGGTTAATCGAAAGTTTCAGTCGCCATCGTTGAAAGTGAAGCAGGAAGTAGAAACAAAAATTAACCCGACTGACAAAAACGACACAGCGCCCACTAGTGGTTTGGGTGGTGTTTTTACAGAACGAGCCAGACTGACGAACGCACATGTATAAATGGCTGGCACCGGCGTTGGCTACGAGCGTAGGTTACGGCGTCTATGTCCCGCAGTACCTTAAATGAGCCTTTAGTCCCCCCCCCTCAAAAAAAAAAGCATTGTGATGTGTGTGCTCAACCAGAACGTGGTCCCTCAGAGGGAGACGGGTGTAGTATAATGTATGCTTGTTCAGGGTGGGCAGCATGGAGGGCCCCAGTAAACAAAGCTGAATTAGCTGTTGTTACAGCCTTTGTTCGGAAGCACAATCTTCACCTTCCTGCTTCCTGGTTTCCAAGCTGTTTTAGTAGTTTCACTTCAGCCCGGCCATGTGTTGGATATTTTTTGTTAGATTTTCCTCTAAAACGCCGTAGAGGGTTTCTGTTCTCGAGCCTCACACATCCATCACCCCGCTCCACTTTTAACAGTGATGAATTTCCCACTAAGCATCTTTGATATTACTCCGCTTCCTTTGCAAATGATAAATTGTGTGTGTGTGTGTGTGTGTGTGTGTTGGGTCACATGCTCATTCAAGGGCCCCATTGAGCTTTGGCTCCACAGATGGATGCGTGCAGAACGGAGCGAGGTGGTCATGTTTGCTTTGATGTTTGTCACGGGACAGCACAGAGTCACGCCTCCGACCAGAGCGGACACATTTCCAGTCAAATAAACTGGGCTGCAAATGTGGGTTTAATCAAGTTAATTTCGTGTTGGCCCCGAGAGCTGCAGGGTTTGCTTTGTTCCTGCCTGAGACCAGATCTGGTTTTACCTTTAAAGCATGCCAGGATATTTAAGCCAGGATAAATGTGGATTTTATCTATTTATATTCACAACTTTGAGCAAAGAAGAAGGCACAGGTCAAAGCAAAAGGAAGTTTTTGATTTTTTTTTTTTGGATACAGTTTGGTTAAAGAGAGCGAGAGATGAAGTGAGGGTGAGAGACTGAAAAGCTTTCATGTTTTAAGTGAAGGTTCAATCTGGGTCATTTCCTTTAATTAGCTGTATTTATATGCAGATGCCTTTCAGTAAGGGGAGAGGAGAAGCTAAAGAATGCATGAAGATAAGCTGATCTGACCTTAGATTCACATCTACCGTATAAAAACATTGTACTGAAATGTATGCAGGACGTGTTTATACCGACGTGTGTGTTTTGCTAGAGATCGACCATAAACAAGTATATTACTGTTATAAATTTTACAGATCTTAATTAATTTACTCTTCTTTGCTGCATATTCCACTGCAGAAACATGGATTTACGCGGATCAGCCACAACATTAAAACCACTGACAGGAGAAGTGAATAACGTTGACCATGTGACAGTTCTGCTGTTCTGCTGGGAAACTTTTGAACCTTGCATTCGTGTTGATTTTACTCACACATGTAGCACCCACCTAGACCAGACCAGGGACCGCCCCCCACCCCATAGCAATGACACTCCTTGATGGCAGCAGGAATCCCCAGCAGGATGCAGCCTGACACAGGCACACACACAAAAACGCTTTAGGAACAACTAAAAAAAACATGAAGAACAGCACAAGGTGTTGACCTGGCCTCCAAATTCACCAGATCTCAAACTGATCAAGCATATGTGGGAGGATCCACAGAGCCCCCTCCCCCTCAAAGGCTCCCCACTAACAAGATTCTGGTGCAGGACACCCTCAGACCTACAAAACATTAAGAAAATGGTCATAATGTTATGACTGAATGGTGTATGTGCAACATAAATAGTCTTATATGAAACTAGGAGCCTATCTGTTCTGTGAGACATGCGAGATGGATAAAATCCTTTCTATAGAGATGTAAAGAAGTAATCAGATGATTTCCAGTGCCACCGTTACTTATTGTTTTATTAATACGTCTGTGTTTCCTTGTTGCAGCTGGCCAAGAAGATACGGGAGAAGTTCAACCGCTACCTGGACGTGGTGAACAGGAACAAACAGGTGGTGGAGGCCTCATACACCGCCCACCTCACCTCCCCTCTCACCGCCATACAGGACTGCTGCTCCATACCGGCCTCTATGATGGAGTGAGTAGCTTTCCCTCGTAAACACACAAACACACTCGCGCTTTTCCTCTTTGTCTCTCTATCGTAATACTCCACAGGCGGTTCATTCTGCTCATATGTACACCGACCTCCCGCCGTTAGCACCTGCGCCGGGCTCGCCGTACATTGCTTCACACTCGCCCGACACGCGCAAACCCCCCACTTCCTCCTTGTTTAAACACGCTTCGATCATCCTCGGATTAGCTCTAGCCGTGTGTAAATCACGGCGTTTGCAGCCCTGAGCGGTACTAGCGTGCTCTCATACTTGGCAGAGTTTTTAAAAACTCTACCTTCATTTCAGAACTCGTAAAAATGTCAATTGCGTTACCGCCGCTGCAATAACACGTTTTATTGGACCGGGGAGGATGGCACAGAGATATATGGAGTCATCGGCTCGTTTTCTGCGATATTTTTGGGACGCGGAACCCAATTTGGCTTTATCGTTTTCATTGGAGGTCGTGCATTTTCATTCATTTCATTGTGTCTTTTATAACACAAATAAGCCACGGGGCCTTGGGGAAAGCGCGCGTGCGTTAACAATGGCTTCTATTTTTACGAATCTTGTTCAACATATCCGATTTTTAGTATTCAGAGAGAGTTTAAAAATGGCCCCGCTTACATTATAGACCTAGATTTTCAGTCAGTCACCAACTCCAGCTGCCAAAAACACAGTTCAAAGCTGAGCTCAGAGGAAAAGCCAGACAGAGAGGGGGAGAGAGAGGGAGAGAGCTGCTTTCAGTTCTAATCTACAGAGCAGCAGCTGTCTCTACCCCTCATCTCCTCTCTATCCATTTCTGTCCATCTCTCTCCCCTTCATCAAGCCGACGTAACCGGTTACCGCTCTCTGAAGTTTTTTTTTTTGCGCTGCAGACTTCACAGGCGGCAAGGTCACCTGTCTTTCCTCCCGTCGCGCTGGGAGGATCGGGGGCCACTGGCCACCTGTAGCCGAATCATGTGCACGATGCATTGTTCGCACATAAACATGCTTTATTTTCGTCTGCAGCATGTGGGCATGTGTAAAGCCGGGTCTAATATTGTGGTTTTGCAGATTTGGGAGGCAGTTCAAGCAGAAAACAAAAGAAAAATAGATTATATAAGGCCTAGTTTTGGAAGGATGGTGATGCAGGGGGAGGTGGTGTCGGTGTGCGATAGATCCCTCAACTACAAAGCGTCTTCCTCGGGGAAGGAAAAAGAGTTTGTTTTGGGGTTTATAGAGAAGAAAATATCAAAAACATTTCCTTACTGTTGAAGCAGATGAAATAATTTAATGTAACAATATGATTTTAGCTCATAGTCATAGAGCTCCAGTTCAGAATAGTTAGGTATTTTTCACGTTTTGGGAAATGTGATTATCTGCTTCATTGCAAGTCAGTTGACTGATTAAAGAAACACCATACAGTAGGTTAGTCAAGGAGGTTTTTGTGTGGGTAGAACCAGCTGATTTTTTCTCCCATGTATTTATGCAGAGCTAATTTCAAGTGTGGTTTATATCTCTGCGGGACTAGACTGCGTAACCTACGTACGTAGCCTACGCCGGTGCGAACCATTTATACTTGTGCCTTGTCAGTCTGGCTCGCTCTGTAAAAACGCTAGTCGACGCTGCATCTTTTTTGTAAGTTGGGTTAATTTTTGTTTCTACTTCCTGCTTCACGTTCAACAACAGCGACAGAAACGTTCCACGAAGTTTCGCCAAAGACGAGCCACGCAAGTGTTTGTTTCTCCAAACCTCCTCAGTTAACCTTCCATCGATGTGTTCCGTCTTTGTTGATCCAAAGCAGTCACTTTGAAAATTGTATTTCAAAAATTGGAGAAGCAGTCGGAAATATTAAATCCCCACGTCGCGTAGTTTCGGGTCTCCGTAGGGTCTAGGCCAGTGGCGTCAAACTCATTTTAGTTCAGGGGCCACATACAGCCCAGTTTGAGGTCAAAGGGGCCAGACCAATAACGCGATGTTTACCTATAAATAACGACAACTCCAAATGTTTCCCTTTGTTTTAGTGCAATTTTATGTTTAATGACTGGACATTTCTTAAGAAAAATAAGCGCAATTTCTGTTTAGTTCCAGGTCTCTGTGTTGTTATGTCCACAACTCCTACTTAATCTGTGTGAACCCTAGGAATAGCGATTACTTTTAATGGAAATATTGCAGTCAATGTCTTCAGTGTAGTTTTTGCGATTTGTAAATTCTTCCCGCGGGCCAGATTTCACCCTCTTGCCGGCCGGTTTTGGCCCCTGCGGCGTATGTTTGACACGTATGGTCTAGGCTCTCACCGTAGCTACTATGGCGTCAAATTGAAGCTAAGCATAAACCGACTATAACGTGCTGCTTAAATTACATAATCAACAGAAAGATTTTTGAGTAGTATTTCAAATTCAAATTCAAAATGGGCTTTATTGGCATGAAAGTTTAAAAAGAAAAAACAATACTGCCAAAGCATCAAAGTACAATACAATATATCACAGATATATACATTATGAACACAATATTAATCTTAATATCGATCTGCTCTTATCTAACCTCTTGCCAGAAAGTGAAATATTTCCCGGTATGTTACGTACAGAGCAGGAGCCAGGTAGCAAATAATAGAAAAAACTGAAAGAGGGCACATATCTGTTCTTGCTTTTAAGAAGCGTGTTGTGGCTCATCTATTATATACTATAACACCAAAACAAACTGAATTATAAAACAAATCAAAAACGTGTCCCACAATCACAATCACAAGAGCTGCTTGGAGCTTCTTTATGGAGTTTGTGTCGAAATGACTCTGCAACCCTAACAATCTTTAAAAATGCTCTTGGATCTCATTCTTTTTAACAGTCGACAGAGATGGGGGTGATAGCATTAGCATAGCTTAGCATAAGCTTACCTTAGCATAAGTTATGTTAATCAACCTCCTGGCTACACCATTCCACTTGGAATTTTACAAGAATAGTGTTGATCATATTGTTTAATCATTGGCAAGAAAACGAATGAATGCATTTTCCATATTGTCAAACTATAAGTTAACTACAGAAGTACGTCGGCGAAAATGCACATTCCTGCGCAAGCTGGTTGGACAGGGAGGTAGCTGGGAATCAGCTCCTCTGTGTAATCCACTTCTGAGAGTCCTCCTCCAGTCCAAGGCATCAGCTGCTTCTGGGGGTCTCAGTCAGGTCAGCCAGTTTAGTGGGGGATCAGGTGGTTCACAGGGTGTCCATGTCTGCTAGCCGTCAAGCTGGCAGGCTATCATTTCGCCGGGAGGCCAGCGAGGGCAGTGCTTAGCACCCGGTGGTATGCTTTAATCACTGCTCGCCCGCCGCGACAGGCCGGCCTTGAAAATAGCAAACGTATGTGCCTGGTAGAGCTGGTGTGTGAGCAAGTGCGTCTGAATGTTTAGATTTCAAACATGCGATCTCCAGGTGCTCATTCCAGCGGTCCCACTGCTATGCGGTTTGCGAGAGTGAGAAGTGTGCTCGGGAGCAGCCCAGATGGCACTTAATGGTCCCTTTTCAGCGGTAACACTTGGAAGAGATAAGCTCTGAATGGGCTGTGAAAGGAAAATGCTAATCATGTGATCCCGGAAAGTTCTTTTAAGATGGGAACAAACAACTGTCTCGCCAAAATAGAAGATGTCCCTGAAGACTTCAGGCGTGCCTGCGCCGCAGCAGTGGTAGCCTCAACAGCACCTGCATTATAACAAGACTTTTCTTTTGTTTCAGTTCTACATTTTTAGATATACTCTTTTTAACCATGCTCCTATCAGTAAGGAGGTTAATCCACATGTGATTTTCTAAAACTCTGGCATGCCTCATGTATATTTTTGTTCTTGCAGCAATGCATTTATGTTGCAAAAAATGCAGGTGACTCGGCTACCTTTTTTTTGGTGCAAACCCAAGCTGAACCTAACCCCTAGTGCCCAACACAACCCCTGTGCTCAGATGAACGCTCTACCATATGTAGTAATGTCACTTTAGGGGTGATGCTGCAGAATTTCTAGTGGCTTCACTCTTAAACTAAACATAAAGATTAAAGGTAGCATAGTGCTAATACTTAGCTCCTGTTTCCGAAGGCGAATTCTCGCCATCTGAGCTACTGACAGATTTGCAGCTCAGTTCAAGAGCATAGCTGCGCCAGAAGCTGCTCGGACTTCAGACCGGGCTGGTTTTCACATCCGAGGAGGAGGAGGAGGGAAAACACCAGGCAGGTTGGGAGGGGGTTTGTTTAAGTGAACCTAACAGGTGTAAATGTTTCTCTGTGAACTTCTTCCCCCCCTCTCTAAATGCTAAATGCCTCCGTTAATGTCAGCCTCTTCCTCTTTCATACTTGGCTCTCCTCTTCTTTGTTCCTCGCTCCTTGCTTTTCTTTTTCAACCTTTCTTTGCCCGCTCAGTCTTTTTTCTTATTTTCCCCTTTATCCTTCATTACGACCTTCCTTCCAGGCCACTCTTTCCAAACCTCCGATCCTTTATTCCCACGGAAATTTGGTTATGCACTGCCTTGCACCGCTGCCCATGTTGGGAAGCTGGAACCGCATTACCTTTCTCCGACAGGCTGCTGCAAGATGTAAAACATAGAAATGACAGAGTCCATTTAAATGATTTCTTACCCATTTCTGTTTCGTCTCTGCTCCAAAAGTGAGATGTTTTCACCGGAGCCATCTGCTGTGTCTGAACCAGAACAAGGGCTTATCCAGGGTTCAACACAAACATGGCGTACCTTTGTGGCTGAACACCATTGTTTTGCAAAATAACAAACGTTTGTTGATGTGCACGGCATTTCTGCATCTGTAGAAGGTCGGTGATAGCAATAATTGGAATGTTGCACGCTAATTATGAATGACGACTGTCGGCCTGCGGTGCTGCTTGCTACTAGCAACATAAAGTTCAGCTGAAACAAATATCTGGTGACCTGCATGAATAGTTGATGCAACAAAAGGAAAAGCATCCAGTGTCCGGAAACAAAATTCTGTATTGCTTTCCTATTGTACTTTAATTTATTAAACATTAAAGCGTTTGCACACATTTTAATTGCTCATACCAGCCATGACTGAGGGAGGCCTCCTCCTCCTGATACTGTAAACTAGATTTATGGTTTGTCCTAGCAGCATAAATCATCATATCCGACCTCTCCCGCCTCCTTTATACGATGGCTTTTTTAAATTCTTCTTTTAATTACCATAACAACCGCAAAGGCATTTCATTTCTGATGTGGTTTCACAGCGCATTTTAAGCACTAGTTCTGTGAGATCATAAAAGCTTATTTAAAGGATTGCGGGACCTAGACGGCGTAACTACCCACTCAGCCTACGTGGGTCCGAGCCATTTATACTTATCTTCAGTCTGGCTCACTCTGTAAAAACACTACCCAAACGCTGGTCAGCACTGTGACTTTTTTGCCAGTCCGATTAGTTTTTGTTTCTACTTTCTGCTTCATTTTTAGCAATAGCAACTGAAACTTTCCCCGTTTCCACCTTTCCTCTATATGTTCTATCTTTATTGATCCAATACAATCAGTTAGAAAATTGGGGAGATGGGGAAGCAGTCGGAAATGCTAACGCAGATACATGCTAGTGCCGAGCGGACCATTCACAGCTCTTGCTGTCTGCGTCGCTGTGACACGTAGTTACATTTCTGGGGAGGTGCACATTAGGCTATGGCGTTAGGGTCTGCGCTGTTGAAGTAGCTATGCCGTCAAACTCTGACTCAGAAGCCTAAACTGGCTGTTACTCTTCCCAGTAGTTACGCTAATGGACGGATTAGCAGAGAAGGAGCAAAATAAAGGGAAGGGTTGAAAGGATGGCTATTTTAACAAACTGGGAACAGATTCAGCTGGTCATATACAATTGTATAAAATTCCTGGAACATATTTTTGAGTGCGTTTACATGGTCTTTAGTATCCCGATTTTGAGGCTTATCCCGGCTTTGAGCATATTCGGGATAATATGGTGTTTACATGACACACAGAGAAACCCGGTTATTCATACATGACAAATAACAGTAACCCATTTTCCGATCACTGCATCCTATCTGCGCATGCCTGTTTTACGTCTGTTTCAGTGTTTTTCAACGCGTCCGAACTTGTTCAACGGAGCGAGGTGAAAACCAGCGTCACGTAGCTTTTCCGCAACAGATTTTAACACATCAGCATTTCTGTGTCTTCTGCCATCTAAACACGTCGTTACGTTTAGTTCTAATTACTTTAAGGGAAAATTCAGTTTCTCCGTTGCTCCAAAAGTGAGAAGTTCTCGTTGCCGCCATGTTGTTTGTATATCTGGTGCGTCGCTTGGCGTCAGAAATCGGGATAAGGTGTATACATGCTCCAGTATCCCGGCTTCTATCAGAGTACTCCAGGTAGCAAAGACGGGTTTCTTGAAATCGGGAAATGGGCATAACCCAATTAATTTGTTTACATGGACAAACACAAAACCGGGATACTAAAGATCATGTAAACATGGTCATTGATTCAGTTTCTTTTGCTTTGTCTCTCGGAACCTTTTGGAATTTCCATTCTGTTGCCTCCCCACAATCTATTTTCCTGACTGTGATATAATTGAATCATATGAAGCTGCCTAGTCCAATACAGTTGGGTACAACAGGTAAATGTTAAATCTTTTAGTAAAATATTTTGTGTCTTTGGTATAGATGCTTTTCTGAGTTCATTAGCAGCTTTCACCTACTCTTATTTCATACACGAGGGTGACCAGAACATTAGAGACACCTCTCAGTTTAAAGGAGCGCAAAAGCCTCGTCATCTACTTGTGCTTTTTCCTAAAGTCTCCGATCTTGTAAAATGGCTACTAGACACCAAACTGTTTTCCAAAATCCATTCTGCAGATTGATATTACATTAAATACAATGTGTTTGTGTATCACTGATGTCTAGCAGCTAGCGTGTTTCCTGCTTTACCGCCGC
Source organism: Planiliza haematocheilus (assembly GCA_005024645.1). Taxonomy (NCBI): domain Eukaryota; kingdom Metazoa; phylum Chordata; class Actinopteri; order Mugiliformes; family Mugilidae; genus Planiliza; species Planiliza haematocheilus. The sequence goes on along the minus strand of SRSE01000293.1, from coordinate 1,924,036 downwards.
TACTACCCAGCCATTGCAAGCACGTTAGAAATAGTATTACTCTTGACGTTAGGGTGCGCACAATATCAAGCCTCTTCAGGGGTAATTGTTCTCACTGTAAGACTGCCTGCTCTGTCATGCTTCCTTCTGCAGGGTGTAGCTGGCTGAAGACGACGGATGCTATCTTATTTAGCATTTTTATATTCGGATTGTTTTCCCTCTTGCAAGACACCTTTGGTTTGCCAGAACTGATGTGTTACGGTTCCGTTCTCGAGGCAAAAGCGAAGCAAAATGGCACGTTTCCATCAAAATATAAAGAAGCATTAACAAATGGATGGTAATTACAGCAGAACTCCCCTTTTGGGAGAGTATGTTAATCAAGTAAGCGCTCCTTCAATACATTATTAATATGCATATTCAATGTAAGAATAATTTAAAGCATTGTGCGGAGGTTTTGTAATATTTATAGCTGAAAGTTAACACATCATTATGCGGCGAGTCCTATCCAGCTCGTATATGTACTTTTGTGTGCATGTGTGTTTTGAGCCCAGCCTTTTTTGTAAAACACATTTCTCTGCCCTCATTAAGACGTCTGATCAGACTCGCAGCTCTTCTCCCCGCACTCTCCCCCCTCTCTCTCTCTCTCTCTCTCTCTCTCTCTCTCTCTCTCTCTCTCTCTCTCTCTCTCTCTCTCTCTCTCTCTCTCTCTCTCTCTCTCTCTCTCTCTCTCTCTCTCTCTCTCTCTCTCTCTCTCTCTCTCTCTCTTTCTCATATGTTTTTTTGATGTGGGATTCAAAGCGGCTGCAAATGTATTTTTTATCTGGCACACATTTTGCCGAGCGTCCTGCCCCGGCCCTTCTATGCAGAGTGGGTTGAAGGAGAATAGTAATGACTTTGGCCTTATGGGATTCTAAATGAGTGAAGTTCAAAAGCAACCTGTACATCACAGCTCCTGTCAGTCAAACCGACAGACACGGGGTCTGCAAAGAGAAGGGAGCCAAAGAGTGTGTAACGCGCGTGTGTGTGTGTGTGTTTACGTGCGCACACGTGTGTTTGTACGGTATGTTGCTAAGCCAGAAGAAGAGCAGGAGGAGGAGGAGGAGGGGGAGGAAGGGGAGGAGGGGGTGAGTGGAGTCGGAGGAATGGAGGGATCAAAGCGCCCGGGCTTGGTGCAGTGCAGAACAGCCTGCTTCTCTGCATACCTCCCCGTTTTTGTGGTTTGTCGAAACCGCTCTTCACCAGCAACGCGCACGTGTCTAACCCTCAGTCTAAGATAACACTGCCGCTCAACGCTAAAAGCGAACGGCCGAAAAGCGATACTCCGCGCGTGATGTTTATAGAAACGGTGGCGCGTTAAAGATGTGCTGATTGCGATGCGTGTTTCGTCCTTTTGGCACCTCTTTAGCGCTTTTGGGGGGTGTGTGCATACGCTCAAGGACGAGGCTTCACCGCCGAGCCACATCTCTCCCATCGCACCGGAGCTCGGCCTCATGGCGGCAGCGTAGGCACAAGGAATAAAGACTACAAAGAGTTGTTGTTTCTTCCCCCAACAACAGGTCATTACAATTGCAGATTTTTGTCAGAGCTTTGCCAACACGCCTTACGCGCCGACAGCCAGGCATCATTATTACCTCGCGTTTTTCGTAAATGTTACGGTTTGGTAGTAAATGAAACTGTTAATCAGACGAGAAACGGATCCGTAGCATGTTTGTGCTTTTGGTGTAATTAGTTGGGTTTTGCTGCAAACCACTCTTCACGGGATAAAGCACACATGTTCATTGTTTACAACAACCGGCTGAGGCCTTGCGCAATTTTGGAACGCGTTTGTGCCACTGATGAAGACATTTTTTATGTTTTTAGTAGGGCTGTCCAAGTAGAGCACTACCGGATCAACTCCCTGACTCTGCTTGGGCGAACTGCCCGAAAACACGTTGCCAGAGACCTTCAGAGACATTCTGCGCTGCGGATGGGTTAATTGCATTAAAATTTTCAATCAAATTAATCACGACGATGGATTAACGTTATCCATCGTCGTTATCCATCGTTAATGCAGTCATTTTGATAATGTCTTTGCCTCAAAAAAAGGAAAAAGAATTCTTGCAATATGCGTACAATTACTCGCTGTGCGCAGTCATGTAAATATTTGGAAGTGACAGAAGTGAGACTGACATGTCTCACATCCACATGACGTGTGTTTGCCCCACATTGCAGTAAATAGTTCTAAACAATTTGGACGAAGCAGATTCCCGCCTGTCCTACGCGTGTCAGGAGCGGCGCCCTTTATTTCGTTTGACCCTTTACGGACTCTCCAAGCCGAGCCAGATCTTTAATCCTCGCTCTTTTACCCACGGCCTCCTCCTTTCTGTCTCTTTCTGTCCACTCCCCGATTAGTCCCAGGCCTTTAAGAGATGCCGATCAGACGGTCTGAGCTCTGCAGATGATCTGACCCCGGTTTGCGGCGTTTAATTGCGTCTCTTAATTAGCCGCTCGCTCTGGTTGGGGAGAAAAATCCATTTATTCAAAGATTTACATTCTGCAGCTCATTAAATGCCAGCTTCAAAAAAAATAAATAAAAATGCCACAAAAGCTTGAGCACAATAGAGCGAGCAAACAGTTCAGTCACATGAAACCCCATTGTGTATTTGTTTAGACGTTGGCATGGTTGATGTAAATGTTTGGAGGAAAATCTACTCGGAGCCCTGCGTCCGCTCCGCGTCCTCTTTCGACTCCTCCAATGCCATGTGTACAACATAACCCTAGACCGGCCAGTACAGGGTCAGCCAAGGCTGCTAGGTGGCCGTATTTTCATTGGAGTCCATTCTGTTCCATGTGGTTATGTCTGTCTTCCATTTATATGCATATATGGGAGAGCTTGTCAACTGAGATTTTCATATAACTGTGGTTTTCTTAATTTAAGAAATTGCCAGTTTTCTGCAATTGGTTTTAACCGCATTGACCTCCTCAGTTAACCTCTCCTTGACGTGTTCCATCTTTATTGATCCAAAACAATCAATTGGAAATACTAAAGCGCAAACGTGCTACTATCGAGCGGACCAATCACAGCTGTTGAGGTCTGCATCGCTGCGGCGCATGGGTACATTTCGGGGGAGGTCTGGCGCGCCAGGATACGCCGCTAGGGTCTGGACTGAGACGTCAAATTGAAGTAGTATTATGTAGTATCATAGTATTTTATAGCATTTTATTTTAAATTGAACCAAGAGATCAGATTCAGATTACGGCAAGACCAAGAAGCGCGGAAATTACAGAACTTAGAGCATAATTACAAAGGTGACCAGTAGGGCGAGGAATTTCCAGCTAGCAAAATGGGTCAAAAATAAAATAAAATTGAGGTACAATGCATCTGTGAAGGTTCTCAGTCATCCAGGTCATGGTATATCCAGAAAAGTTTCAAAAAAGGCAACTGGACTACTCATGTGAGTAGCTTCATCAGTACTGGGGGACTGGTGGGAAGTCTGAGGTTTAAACAGGAACTCCTACTGGAAGTTTGGACAGACCATGACCTGGATGACTGAGAACCTTCACAGACATATTGCGAACAGCACCCTTCGACTACTGCGAGACTATGAGAGGACCTCGAGGAAACTTTCATACTACAGGAACCACCTACGTTTCTGCCCCGGTTTCTGGTTGTTAACACCATAGCTATATCTACATAGACGCCTCATTGAGCGGGTTGGCCCGTTGTTGTGATACGCCAACGTCGCCGCCATGTTGCAGGAGGCAGCTCTGTCCCGCGAACCAATACGAGTCGATGGCGTGAACTTTATTAAGCGTCTTCTACAAAGTGCTGTAAGTTCACGCCTCTCATTTACACATTCACACACGAATGTATATATCCAGGGAACTGATAAGAACCAAAACCAACATCAACTACTCAGAATGTTACGGACGTTGTTTTTGGGTTCCTATCGGTTCCCTGAATATATACGTTCGTGTGTGAATGTGTAAATGCGTATAGCACTTTGTAGACGCTTAATAAAGTCTGTTCCATTCATTTGTATTGGTTCGCTGGACAGAGCTGCCTCCTCCAATATGGCGGCGACGTTGGCGTACGGTCCAGTGCTCAATGAAGCGTCTATGTGTAAATGTCTCTGGTTAACACAAGTTCCAGTATTAGTTCCTGTTTAAACCTCAGACTTCCCACCAGTCCCCTAGAACTGAAGAAGCTACTCAGATGAGTAGTGAAACGTCTTCTCAAAAAACTCTACAAGTCCAGTTGCCTTTTTTTTTTTACCTTTTTTGGATAGAGGTACAGTGTATGAAAAATATGTAAGTGTAATTGTTTGTAGCAAAGCAAGGAGTACTTCAAACTAATGCCTGAATGATGGTGTAGAAAAAAATCTGGAACAGAATATGTACGTGCAGACTTCTCTTTATTGCCACATATGTTCAGACAAATGAGGAATTTGTTGTGGGGGTGGTTGGTAATAAAAATATAAATAGCCAGAGGATCCATGTGGGCTTTGTAGTTGCCCCAGTCGTCCATCTCGGTCATCTCTTCCTGTTGAATGAATTCACTAATGTCAATAAAGTATTTCTTGCCGCGCCAACACAGTCAGCGGAAGACGGAGCACTCTGACAGATGATTTAAATCACCAAATTAAGCCGGCAGCCATTCTTACAATCACATTCAGATGTATTCAGGGAACTGGATATTAGCTTTGCCGGGAGAAAAGCAGAATTCAAGCGCTTTTCCATGGAAAGTATTATTCACCAGTCGTAACTTTGACTTTAATACGAAGTCTGGGCAACAGATGATACAGTTAATGATACAATTTAGCTCAAATGAAATGGGCTGGGCGGACTAGTTTCAGCATATGTTTTATGTTATTTCATTAACTTCATGGTTTTACGTGTTTTTTATTTCACTAATTGCAGAAATCTCAAGTCAATAGCTTTTCTTAGTTAGAACATGATCTTTGCCGTTAAGTTAGAGGTACGTGCAAACCTGCATGTTTGGTTTTATGGGAAATGAAGCGTTGGAGTAGTAAATCTGTTATTGCTGAGGGGAAAGCGCCAGCGCCGCTCCACCAACAATTGACTTGGACGCCTTCGATAAACTCTCAAATGTTGCCTGTTCTTGTGTGTTTAGGTTCGATGGAAACTTCAATACCAACGTCTCCAAGACCATCTGCTGTGACAGACTTTCCCCCACCGTCAGCAGCCGAGCCTTCAACCCCGGACGAGACCTCAACTCAGGTTTGTTCGCCGCGCACACACCTACGCAAAGCTCATGCACAAACTGGCCTGGTTCAACAAATCAAGCAGGCACACACTGGGCTTACGTTGTCGTTTAAAACCAATTTTTTTTTAATTCGTACAAAGCTATATGCAGCAATCAGGCATAACATTATGACTACTGACAGGAGAAGCGAACAACATTGAGCGTCTTGTTACAATTCACTGTTATGCTGGGAAACTTTTGGACCTGGCATTCATGAGTATGTGAAGCTTGTTGCATACTCTGTGAGAAGTGAGAAATTTGTTCTCACTCCCACGGCTGCAAGAACAAGAAAAAAGTTGTTCTGGCCAGGTCATATGAACTTCACAAGAAACTCAAGTGCTGAACTCCAGTGAAGTCCTCATAGGGGCATCCCACTGCAGCATGCGCCAGACACGCTAAGCATTGTGGGACACGGACAACGAGAGGCCCTTTTCTTGTTATTTTTGGATGTCAGCCAGTTGTTTTAATGACCAAATATGCCAATATGCCAATCTCTACCCAAGAGAGATTAGTGGTCACACTACGAATATAAGCACCTTCTTTTATTAATTAGCCACGCCCACTTTCGATTTCTCACCAATCACAGAATAGTAGTCGGACACCACACAAGAAGGAAGTTCTGAATGGTTGATGTGTCAAGAACAAGCTACAAGAAATCTCAAACGAGGGCTGCAAGAACAAATTTCTTGCTTCTTGGGGAGTATGTAACAGCCTTTACTTAGACATGTAGCACACACCTAGACCTCCCCTCACCCCATAGGACCCAAAGGCCCCCAATCTGTTGCCAGAGACCACAGGACACCCTCAGAAGGCCCATGTCCATTCTCTGATGAGTCTCAGCTGTTTTGGAGGCAACAAGGGAGACCTAGACAATATTAAGAAGGTGGTGATAATGTTATGCCTGATCAGTGTATATAATTCAACTGCAGTTGCCGTGGCAACAGTTTTTAATTAAGACGTTGCATTACATTTTTCTTTTTTTACCCTCATTGGCCTTTAAAAAAAAAAGTAGAGGCCATTGATCTGAAATTAAAATAATAAGCCGTGCTCGTCAGAAGAGGTGGTTTTGTAGTCTCTCCTGTGCTCTGACTTTCTTCCGTCTCCTTTTTCTTTTGCAGCCTTTGATTTTGAAACACTTTTCCTTTTAAAGTCTGGGATCAAATGCACCCCGTTTGACTTTGAACTCTCGTCTGCAATTATATGCGGGTTGTATATGTTTTTATCGTCCCGTTGTCAAGGGCGTCTTTAGTCCTTTGATTCCGTTCTCACTTCACCTCAAACAGAAGCTGGATCAGTTCACAAAAACAGAGCCTATATGTTGTAGTATGCATGCTGTCCTCGGCACAGATCACATGAGGGAGCGGATAGCAGTTTGGTGGCGTTGTCGCTGCTCCCTCACTGTGTGTATTGAGGTTCCAGATTGCAAAAGCTGCACTGCAGAATGTCACATGAGTCTGCTCCACAGGATTCATGTCTGCATTTGATTAAGAAGAAAATGGATTAAATTGCCTAAAGCCAGACAAAGGCCAACTTTCCCCTTACTGTTTTTTTTTTTTCTGTTCTGCTGCCATCGCTCGGTTAGCGGTGTATCAAGCTGTACTGCATGCATTCATGACGGACACAGGCTGTGTTTCCTGGAATAATGAGGAACTGCTTTCCAAATTCTACCAACCTCTGAAGCATTTTTTGAGATATGAAAATGGTCATATTGGAATAATGTTGGTAAATTGACCAACCCTGCATTGAATAAATCACAGCAGATCTGGGTTCCCTCGCCCAGTACGACAAACCAACCATCACAAACCTGGGGATGAAAGTGGACCGTCAGATCAAGGCAGTTTATAAGTCTGGCTTTTTTCCACCTGAGGCAGTTGGCCAGAAATAAAGCCACTTCTTTCGAAGTTGCACTTTGGCCAGCTTGGCCTTTGTCACCACTCTGCTGGGTTGCTGTAGTGCACTGTATGTAGGGGTTAGTGGGTCCCCCATTGCCTGTCTCCAGATGCTACAGAACGCCTCTGCACATCTTTTAACTGGGACATGAGCACATTTCCCAAAATCTAGCGCTTTGGGATCCATTTTAAAGTTCTGCTATTTGCCTTTTCTCTCAACGGTCTTGCACGGCTCTTCCTGCTTTGAGCCATTACACCTTCATACAGCCATCCGCTTTCTCATTTCAGCTGATCAGCTTCTCCTGAGTGGGCCATAGTCAGTTTAGGCTTGTGCGTCAATTTGACGCCATAGCTAAGGTATCAGCGCAGAGCCTAACGCAGACCGTACGCAGCGCTGTACTTTACGTTCACCTCCCCAGAAACGCAACTAATCCATCTCTGCAGTTTTCGAACTGATTGTTTTGGATCAATAAAGATGGAACACATTGAGGAAAGGTTAACTGAGGAGGTCCGGAGACACAAACACGTGTATGACTCGTCTTTGGCGCCAAACGTTTCAGTCGCCATCGTTGAAAGTGAAGCAGGAAGTAGAAACAAAAATGAACCCAACTGCCAATAAAGACACAGCGTTGCAGGGACGTGCACAGGGGGGTTGCTCAGGTTGCTCGGGGAACTGCCCATATGTCCTTCTCGACTCACGTTGCCACGTTGGTCGGAGCAACTGCCCCTCAAAATTCCTGTGCACGTCCCTGCAGCGCTGGCTAGCATTTGGGTGGCGTTTTTTTACAGAGCGAGCCAGACTCACGAGCGCACAAGTACCAGTGTCTACGTACTGTACGTAGGTTACGTCTATGTCCAGCACTACGCTAAAAGAGCTTTATGAGGAATCTCAGAGGAGGCTGCTTCACAACTGTGGGATGATTCACCTCTACACATCCAACAGGCCTCTTCTGTCTGATTTTAAGTCGCCTCTTAAAACCCTGTCTCTTCCCCATGGCGCTTGACATCCTGTAAGGTTGATTAGTTTTATTGTTTTTTATTTTATGGCTGCTCTTTTTAGTCTAGTGTAAGCTATTTTGTTTCTGATTTATGCCTTTTATTTCTCCCGTACAGCACTTTGGTTTTTAAAGTGCTTTTATTAATAAAGTTGGATTGGATTGGAGGAACTGTTTCCACATAAACGTGTATTATCAAGCTGCACTTCCAGCCAATAATAATTACCAGCGCCAGTGTTTTCAAATCTAATCCCAAGTCTTTCCTCTTTCGCTGCTCCGTATACATTGCCCCCTCCTCTCTTCCTCATTACAGCCTCCATCATCATTTGTTCTTCCTCTGTCATCCCATCGCTGCCCCCGCCACACATCCCCTCTGCAAGCCATTCATAATGACTGCCATTCATAACACATCACCGTCGGCCGGGTTTTATTTTCCTCACGAGCCAGTCACCGCGAGTTCAAGTTACGCCTCTGCCTCCCCTCTCCTCTCCCTGTCCCTCACACTCGGCGCTCCTTGACCCCCACACTCCCACCGTATTCATCCTCCCTCCTATTTGTCTCGGCCCAGTCTAAACAAGCAGCCGCAGAGGGGGAGGGAGGGAGGGAGTGGGTGAGAGTGAGAGAGAGAGGGAATGATGAATGAATGGAAAGAAGGGGAGGGGTGAGAGCTGATTGAAATGGAGTAATTGTATCAAGACTGCATTGTATGTCTTCAATCTTCTCTCCTCTCATCTTCCATTTCATTTTTTTTGGAGGGGAAGGGAACGCTAGTGGATGTGGGAGGCATAAGTACTGCTGCCAGCAGGTGGGAGAAAAAGAGGCGGCTAGATGGGGAAATAACTGAAGTGAAGTGCCGTGTGATTACGGTCTTTTCTTGCGTCTGTTTTTTGCAGCTTTTCTTCGTATGAACTAACAGCCATTTTTCGGACTTTGAGATGTTGTGCGACCTCCAATTTCCTCTCCATCCAGCCGGCCTCGTGTTTTTAAAGGTTCCTAAAGGGCGCATTGCTTCAGGCACCAACCTTTATGCGCATGCTAATATCAGCTGCTTCAACTTCGGGCTGGAGCTCCACTGAACGCATCGATTCGTATTCGCCACGTGAAATATCTTGGCCTGGAATCCAAATTTGAAGAGGTCCAGATATGAGTGCAAATGCGAATTTTTTTGGGGGGTTCACACTGCAAAACTTTGTCTTCAGTTCAGTTGTTTTATACAGCATGAAAAACAGTTTTAATCGTTTCAAGATGCTTTACAACACCCGGCCTGAAACGCTCAGAGCAGGAACGAAGGCGACGGTGGTGAGGAAAAACTCACTTTTAACGGGAAGAAACCTTGAGCAGATCCTTAAAATCATGTTTGGGGACCTGTGTCATGGAGTCATGGAGACAGTTGATAAGATTTAGCACCATACACGGCATTCAGAAGCTCACACGCATTGAATTTCTGTGTCTGTTGTTCATTCAGTCTGTCATTCCACCCCTGTGGTCCAGATCGAATGATTCATTCAGCTATCGGTTGGATTAGCTTGTTCTGTTTAGACATGACTTGAGGATGCACCGTAATGACTTTGGTGATGCACCGTAATGACTTTGGTGATGCCCTGACGTTGCATCTATTCTTGCCAGCAGCTCACCTCATGTGGTCTGCGTGCACATTTACTCGACGAGCTGTCACGTAATTTGGACCAAGTATTTATTGCTCCCACGTGAATGTAACCGAATGACTTCTGTGACGTCCCATCTGACTCGTTGTTTATTGGATCGAGTTTACTCTAAAATGTGAGTGGGAAAAGTCGCTATTGTTGTCAGGTGTTCGACCAGGGAGGCCAAAAGGGTTTCTGACCGCTGGATGGAAAGCTGGACAGCGAGCGTAACCACAGTTATTCACTGTGGAAACAATAAAGGATTGCTGCTCTGCAGCCAAAGCACAGCCTGCAGAATGTGAGCTGAATGCAACATTCAGCAAGTAGAGTGCTTAAGTAAAGCAAGAGTTCATTAGCGAGGTCATCGGCATCTAGCTGCAAGCAATGTTGGGTATAGTTACTTTGGAAAGTAGTTAGTTAGGTTACTACGTTACCATCAATTAAAAGTAATCTGTTACGTTACAATGTTACCTATGAATAAAAGTATAACGTTAGAGTACTCATGCGTTACCAAACATTAAAAGCCGTTTGCAGCGCCTCGCACATGCTGCAACTCAGCAACACACAGCCTCCTGTAAATGCACCGAGATGTCCTGACAATGAATAACGTCATCCATCCAACCAAATGAACTCTGCAGGATAACAATACCAGGGTGATAGAGTGGTGCTTCTTGGATACAAGGTGTTTTTTTTAACCTGGAAGTGGAAGTTTTTGCGGTCGATAGAAGCTTTTCACCAATACATTTTTGTGCATTTTACCGTTAAGTTGTTCTTGTCCTTTTCGCTGGCAAATTGAAAATAATGTGCGTACTTCCACGATTCAAAAGCTCCCTGCCATCTTGCCAGTGATTCAAAAACACTCACGCATACAGGTAACGTAGGTCAGCAGGGCACAGACACATCCGCAGTTGCCACAGCACTGTCTGACAAAAAGCAGCTGAATTTTTTTTTCCTTATGCGGAGAAATTCTTCAAGCAATGGATTACTTTTTAAAAAAAATAACGAAGTTATTGATTATTTAACGCACAAAACTAACGCGTTACGTTACAAGTTACACAAAAAAAGTAATTAGACTACTCTTAACACGTTACCCACAACACTGGCTGCAGGTACTATTGGCCAGTGTTGGCCATGATGGTGAATGTAGTATGGGTTATCTACCTAATATTGGCATGCTACTACTGTCATTGTTAGCAATGTAGCCCAAAGTACAACCGTCCCAAAGTTTTACTTCCTAGTGTTGTTTACTCTGTTATAACTGAAGTAAAATGGAAATACACAAAGAAGAATTGATGTAATTAAAAGTAGAATCAAGAATCTTTAACGAAGTGCCTGGTGTGTTGCCTGGATTTAAATGATTCTCTATACCATTTGTTGTGATTGTGCAATCCCTGGCCCTCGTAACCAAAGCTGTTTACGCCATCCTGAGGACACACCTCGGTCACACTAGATTCTTCTGACATTTCCGCGGTACCTGGATCCTTCTCCAGCTGCCAGTGACGCGTAAAGCCGTTCATTTGCCGTGTTTACGTACATGTGCATGCGCATCAAAGCGGGCTCGGAGCTCATTTAGCGGCGGTCAGGACCTGCGAGGTTCGAGGAAATGGGTGTCATTTGGGTCCCGTTTCTTTGCGTGTCCATATGTCGCCGAGGAGATCTAAACACTGGTGGCAGAACGGAGCGTTTTAGCCTGACAGATGTATACAGAGCCCTTCTTCCACTGTCAACACCACCGAGTGGTTCCTGTTTATATGAGCCTCCGAGATGGATGAAGTGACGGAGCGGGGATAATTTATGATGGGTGAACCAGTTGCGTCTCGAGAAAGTTGCCAAGTAAACGTAGCGCTTCAGCGGTATTTATAATGGTTGGCAGTTGGACAACTTTGCAGAAGCTCTGGGATTTATTCTATTTGCGTGTGACTTGTTTTGGATTTTAGCGTCAGGTGAATATTTGACTTGTGATTTTCCATCCCGTCCGTAGAAAGAAAAAAACAACAACATATACATAAGCTTGTAGTATAGCTGGAGGGTTGGAAAAAAGGTCAGAACAGGTTCTCTTCAGCGGGTGATTAATTCAGCGTGATCACAAGCCAAGAACCACATTTTGGGACTCTTTAAACTCAGCTGACGTGCGAGGATGGTGCACGGTCTGGCGAAGACCATGGATGTAATTAACAAGATTTTTGAAATCCTATTCGAGGTAATGGAAACCTCCTCCCGAGTCATAACAAACAGTCAGACGAATGGCGAAAGAGCTGGTGAATGCAAGCAGCTGCCGATGTCCTGCAGGAATGAGAAGGACTGTTAATTAGCTGCGAGAAATTAATCATTGTAATATTTGTTGAAGTTTTGCTCAGAATGCAAAATAGACTGAATGTAAGATTAGATTAAAGTCAAGCCAAAAAAAATAATTGCGGTTAATAGAGTTGAAGCAATTACCTGCCGCGCAAATTTGGAATTTCAATACTAATTTCTGTTATCGCCGTGTTTTGGTGCTTTAACGTTCAATCAAATGTGCATCTCTCTTAATAAGATTAGTTCATTTGGCATTTTGTTTTTTGCGTTATTTTAATGAATCCTACTTTGATCTCCTCTTTGTTTTTGCTCGGTTAAAGGCCAGACGTTTCTGTTTGCGTCTCCCCGACTCCAGCGCCCGCCATCTCTTTGTGAAAGGCCATTTTGTGCTCCGCCAAGGGGAAAGGAAGTGTCTGGCTTTGTGATGGGATCTCTGTGTGGATACAGTTGACTCTGTGACCCTGTTAAAAAAAAAAAAAAGATTTGTTAGTTTTGAGCAAATAGGCTCCGCGTCCCTGCAGAGGTTGTAGTTGGCCGTCGTTTTAGACAAAACGCAGAATCCAGGATGAAAGAAGTGTGCTGTGTAGTTGGGCAGTTCAAACGTCTTGTTCTTTGTGGGGTCAGTTTATTCTGTGGCAGGTGTGAACGGGTACGTCTAGACCAGAAAGAGTTGAATTTGGCCTGAACAGACAGACTTGCACAGACTTGAGGAGAGGGGCGTCTATGGATAATCCCACGGATGTTTGATCAGTTTGGGATCTAGTAAATTTGGAGGCCAGGTCAACACCTTGTGCGGTTCTTCATGTTCTTTTGAGTTGTTCCTAAACCTTCGGATGGCTGCTGCCATCAAGCAGTGTCACTGCTATGGGGTGGCGGTGCCTGGTCTGGTCTGGTCTGGTGTAGGTGGGTGCTACATGTCTAAGAAACATCCACATGAATGGCAGGTCCAGAAAATCCTCAGTAGAACATTGAACTGTCACAAGATGGTCAATGTTATTGACTTCTCCTGTCTTAATGTTGTGGCTGATCAACATATAATGGCATTAATCAACGGTTTAGCATGTTTCCAGTAGTAAATTAACTGAACTTTTCATGTCAGTGCTTTGTCCCATTCACGGTCGAATCAGACGTTCTCCCTCCTGCAGTACGTTGCGTTTCACAGTAACATCAAAGGTTAAATCCAAAGAAGAGAAGCTTTTAAAGAAAGCAAACTGTCTTTCTCCTTCCTGTTCTCTCCTAATTTCTTTCATTTCCATTAACCCGCCCCCTCCTCTCTGTCTCTCCAGTGCTGGCAGACAACTTGAAGTCCAACCCAGGGATCAAGTGGCAGTACTTCAGCTCAGAGGAGGGCATCTTCACCGTCTTCCCCGCCCACAAGTTCCAGTGCAAAGGAAACTACGAGCACCGCAGCAGGTACAGCAAATATTACTCTTTCCTTCAAAATGAATCTGGCAGCGTTAGTCACCTGTGTGACGAGGCAGAAGGACAACATAAAGAAGCTCCGGGGTTTTACCCAGTGCGCAGGTTGTCAGTGAACGCACCAGACCGCAGGAACACGACCGGCCCAGAACAACAGCTCCTGCCTTTCTTCATCTTCATAACCCTTTTCCACCACCTCCCTCCTCTTCTGCCAGTTGCTGCGGGGTGGCCCAAAGGGCACGTTGATGGCACGTTGATGGCATGCTGCCCCCCGTACACCCTGAACACACATGCCCTTGGCAGGAATGTAGCTCTGTACCACTAAACCCGTTGGAATTTCACACCTCCAGTGTTGTGGTTTTTCTTTTTGTGTGTGGCCATGGTTGAAAGACGTCTCTCTCTCTCTCCTTTTTTCCCTTCTTTTTTATTTTATTAATCGCTGTTCAAGACAGCGCGCTGGCACACGGGCATGGGAGGAATGACCTTTCTTGGCATGCTTTAAGTGTGAATGAGGCTTTGTGGGAACATCACTCCCCTTCTCCAGCCTGTGTTAGTGTCTCCTTGTCCAGCGGACCACACACACACAGAGGCTCTGACCCGCCTGTGCTCTGTAACCCTCTCCAGCCCACCGTGCTTTCAGGCATGCGGTGACACACACACCTCTAAGGACTCTTGGAAAATATCGATTTGAAAACGATAGTTAACTACCTCTGTTTGCACTGCAGTGTGTAGTCCTTCAGGATAGGAAGAGGGACTTTCAAAAAACAATATGGCACAACTAGGGAAAAACAAAAATGCACCTTTGGGCCATTTTTGGTCGAGAATTGCAGCGGTTGTTGCTTCCTGTTTCGGCCGTGTTGTTTTGGCGATAAACTTTTTTCGCCGAAACAACACGTGCAAGCATCAAGTACGGCAATTTTCGGCCAAAAATGGCTTTAGCTTTCAAGCAAGTCTGCCTTTCATCTGCTCCACTGTTTGCTTACTGTTCTCATACCAACTCCACCTTCACCTTCTCGACGCTGGTGCTGCACTATGAATGCGTGAAATTAAGAAAGTGTTGCACCTCCCCTTCAGTGCACGTCTGTTTAAGATCGTACATGTATTTCCATCTGACCTGTCTTTTTGTTGCAGGCCCGTGTACGTCTCTGCAGTGCGTCCACAGTCTAAACACATCGTGGTGATGGTCGACCATGGAGCGTCTGTAACTGACACCCAGCTGCAGATCGCCAGGGACTCGGCGCTGGTCATCCTCAATTCAGTAGACGAGCACGACAAGGTTTGTGAAAGGCAGCCGATTCGCTTTTCTTTATGAAGAGGTTGTCAGGACTGTTCTAAAGCTCAAGATGAGACACTTTGTTAAATCAGTGGCACCGTCGCTCCCCCACAGATCTCCATCCTCTCGGTGGCGGAGACGGTCCGCTCCTGCTCTCTCGACCAGTGCTACAAGAGCCTGCTGTCCCCGGCCACCAGCGAGACCAAGCGGAAGATGAGCACCTTCATCTCCAGCATCAAGGCGTCCGACGGAGCCACGCAGCACGCGGCGGGCTTCCAGAAGGCCTTCCAGCTGCTCCGCAACACCAGCAGCATCGGCAAGCACGGCACCAGTAAGACACCGCAGAAGAAGGCAGTGTTGTGAAAACCGCGCATTGGGAACGTGCATTTATCCCGTTACTATCCTCTCAGCCACAGACATGGTGATCATCTACCTGTCGTCCGGCATCACTTCCCGAGACTCGTCCGAGCTGGAGAAGAGAGAGACGCTCAGCGTGGTCAGAGAGGAGAACAGACACCTCAACAACTCTGTCATGATTCTCACCTACGCTCTCATGAACGGTAAGTCACTCGTGTTTAGGACTTTGTTTTCCACCAGACTCTTTTTTGTTGCAGAAAATCTCTATTCAATACAAGCTGCTTTCAGACCAAAGAGTTCTGGCAACTCTCTGAGGAAAAACTACCCAACGGAGTAAACCTCCAAGGAGTTTCCTTTGTTTGTTTTGCATTCTCACCGCTAAAAGGAAATGCTGAAGTGACAATGAACAGGTGGTTGGTGTAACTACCTCACTTTGTTCTAGGTGACGCACACCAATCAGGCATAACATTATGACCACCTTCCTAACATTGTGCAGGTCTCCCTTGTGCCTCCAAAACAGTTGTGACTCATCGACGTGTCCTCTGTGGATCATCCCACAGATACTTGATCAGTTTGTTATCATAGGGAATTTGAAGACAAGGTCAACGCCTTGTGCTGTGCATGTTTTCTTGAGTTGTTTGTGTGTGTGCTTGTGTCAGACTGCAGACTTCCTGGCGGTGCCTGGTCTGGTCTAGGTTTGTGCTACATGTCTAAGTAACATCCACATGAATGAATGCCAGGTCCAGAAGATTCCCAGCAGAACATTAGATTGTCACAAGGCGGTCAGTGATATCAGTGGTCATAATTTTATGCCTGATTGGTGCACACAGGCCCAATGATGACTGGGCTTTACTGACGCCGCGCGTTTATCTGTGTTTTGTTGAATTATTTTATTGCCGTAGGTTCTAGTGCTGCATACTTGTGTTCAACCAGTCACAGCGCCCCCAGAGGTCGTGCTGGGAAGGTGTCTACTGTGAAGAAAAACCTAAAAAGACCCTAAAAACATAATTTTGATGTTATTGTTATTTCATGCAAAAAGTAGTGTCTCCTTCAACAGTAACAAGAACGGCAAAAATTTCATTATAAGGGTTTTGTTCATATGTACTCTGCACATCTCGAACTCTGCAATACCTAGCTTCATTTCTCTGTGGCCGTGTTTGATATCCTAATGTTAGTTATTCTCTGTTCTTGGGTGCAGTGTGCTCAAGAGACGACTGAAGGTTAGAGAGGTGCTCGGAAACCTCAAAGGCTTTTTGTTTTCTCTGTGTTTGTGTCTGTGTGTGTGCATGTGCGTTGGTGTATATGCTTCCTTTTCCTTTTTCCATTGTCCTTGTCCATCCATCTGCCTCCTCTCATTCTTGCGTCCCTCTGCAACACACAAACACACACACACACCTCCGCCGTGCATGCATTAGTCCACCATTAATACAAATCGTTTTTTGCATCGGAGAATGGAAATGAGGTACATCTAAGAGAGGAGAGAGTGAGACTTCAAAGGGCGCGCTGCTCACTCTGTGTGCGCGACTGGCAGAGGACCTTGGCTCTTTAAAGGGAGATGATGAAAAGGATGCAGAAATCTGTCGTCCTCCCGAGTTTATTAGCATTGCATATTCAAAAAAACATTTGTTTTGTTGCTGATGCTGTTGCGCACGGCTGAAAGGCCCGCTGCGGGTGTGGGAGTCTTATTCCCTGCATCCCCTGCCAAATGTGAAGTGCTGATTGTTCAAGGAGATCAGCAGTCTCCTGGCAGAACAATGCAGTGTGTGTGTGTTTTCGTGAATGTGTGTGTTTGAGGTGCCCACCTCCTTTGCCAGGACAGTGTATGTCGGCTAGAATACGGCTCCAAGTTTCTGTTCTATATGTCAATTCTGATATTTTTCAAAGCTTCACCCTCTCCTCTGACAAAAGTCCAAAATATGAATTCGCAATCAAATTTCTTTCCTGGCCATCGCCGAACTAATCAACTAATCGTCTCTGGGCACTTTCATAGCTTGGCCCATTCATCATGGATATTTGAATGCATTCATTTGCAATCAATATCTGCTGTATCCAGATGGTTTGAAGTTGCCCTGGAGAGTATTTGAACCACTAGCGGAACCTGGAAGTAATTATTGTGCCCCATAATGCACCTTCGTGGAGGCGATTCGTCGAACAATGCTGCTGTTGTAGTGGAGTAGAGCAGAGCTTCGAGAATTTGGAAGAGAAAACGGGAAGAAGAAGACTGGAGTGGAGCCCATCACATTCATACTTAAAGGGGAACTACTATTTTATAGATAGATAGATAGATAGATAGATAGATAGATAGATAGCATAAAATACGACCATTTACTCACCCATTTAATGTTTGTGTCAATTGTAGTAGTTCAGGAGATATTTAAATCTGTGTATAGTGGGAGTGAATGGGGCACCGAAACGCAGCCTCTACATAACTCATTATCTGCAGCGAAGTTATATGGGTGACTAAACAATCGTATTTTGTGCCAGAAATAAGGTCCAAGTTGTAAAAATCAGTAGTTTTTCCCGACCATTTACTCACCTTTAAAACTTTTGTGTCAATTGTAGTAGTTCGGGAGATATTTAAATCTGTGTGTAGTGGGAGTGAATGGGGCACCGAAACGCAGCCTCTAAATAACGCATTATCTGCTGTGAAACAAAATAAGTAAACCATTGTATTTTAAGCCAGAAATAAGGCCCAGGTTGTAAAAAAACAGTAGTTTTCCCTGACCATTTACTCTCCCATATAACTTTTGTGTCATTTGTAGTCGTTCTGGAGATATTTAGATCTGCGTATACCCATATAGATATACCATATATTGCTGGAGTTGGGCGCCTGAAAGAGTGGCAGCAGGTCACAGTAGCTCCGTGATTTGCACCTTACACCTTACCCTGTATATTATTTATATTGTTCCTTCCTATTTCTTGTACATTTGTACCATATGTTAATATGCTAATTATATACTTTATTTAGAGGCTGCGTTTCGGTGCCCCATTCACTCTCACTATAGACATTTTTTCTTATACTATTTTTATTTTATCGTACAAGATTTTATTTTACTTATTTTGTATTTCTATTTTATTTTATTTAATCTTTTTTATCTGAGGTTCTTAAGAGTGTTTTTTATGTACAACTAAAGTACTGTGACCAACCAATTTCCCTTGTGGATCAATAAATTTTATCTACGTCTACGTCTATAGTGAGAGTGAATGGGGCACCGAAACGCAGCCTCTAAATAAAGCATTATCTGCTGCGAAAGTTATATCAGTGACTAAACCATCATGTTATGCCAGAAATGAGGTCCAAGTTGTAAAAAACAGCAGTTCCCCTTTAGAAACCCAAAAGTAACTTGTGTTCACACAAAGAGATGTAGCTGCACGAAAAGGCAGAGCACAGGAATTATGTCAACTTGCAAAACATCAGCGTGTTCCAGTGAATTCGAACTTTGGCTTCACGTTCGTTTCGCAGGGACGGCAATTTCGGTGGCTTTTGAGATACAGCCTGTTCTGCCAGAATTCAAATAGTCTGGGAAACGCTTGGTGGTGTCGTTGTATTCTCTCTAGTAAGAGTAGCGCTCATTGCCTCTCCCTCGTCAATTAAAATACCTGCGCTGTCAGCACAATTTCCACTTTGTGTCCGCTGCCACCCATGGCGACATTGCCTCCTGTGACGATCAAAAGAGCAGAGCCTTGGCGTTATAAAGAGATTCCGGCGTAATCCACTCAGTGATTGGATACTGGCAGACGCACCGGCGTATCCTTCCCAATATGTGGTGGGATGCCAAATGTTCCAGGTGACAGCTGTGGTTATCCGTCCTCCTCCAAATGACCTTATGAGGCCTGGAAACATCAAGTCTGAAGTGTGCGTTAACGTCCCGCTCGTATGTTTTCCTTTTAAGCGATGAGGGATTTATATGTGATCTCTGAGCCGAGCAGATGACAGCTGGCTTTGGCTCTTGCGTGGAACTGTGCGGATGAAGCTTATAGAGATCATGACATAAGATCGGGGCCTGCATGTATGAGATCTCCCTGCTGCCGATGCCAAATTAGTTTGGGGAATTCGTGTTATAATCCAGTTTAACGCGAGCCTTTTGCTGTTTGACCACGTGATCCTCAAAACAGCTCATCACAAGAAACGATGCCGAGCATTATTTTCGACTTCCAAGCTCCTTGAGGAATTATTTCTCACAGGGGGAAAAAAAAAGAAAACACTGTGCTCCTCTTTCTTTTAGTAATCCGAGTCATGTGCTCTTCAGTTAAGGGATGTTTACTCGGTATCACTCAGCGTTCCTTTTCGCGTCCTCAACTGAATCTCTTCCCCACCCCGTCCCTTTGGCAGAGGGAGTCACAGGCCTGAAGGAGCTGGCCTTCCTGAGGGACCTCGCCGAGCAGAACTCCGTGAAGTACGGCGTCGACCGCATGTACGACCGAGACCGCTCCTCCGCGGCGTCCTCGTCCGGCTCGGCGGGAGCCTCCACGATGCCGGTGGTGAAGGGAAGCATGATGGTGCTGAACCAGCTGAGCAACCTGGAGACGACGGTGGGGCGCTTTTACATCAACCTGCCCAATCGCATGATCGACCTGGCCCGCTTCAGCCTGCCCTACTCCGACCCAATGGGAGATGGTGAGTGGAAATGGGGTTTGTGCTCTGGGTTCTGGAGAGTATCCCAAGATGGTCTGGATTGTATTTGATGCTGTATGAGTGGAATTGAACTAAATTAAATAAAAATGAGGTCAAATTAATGAAGATATTGTTTTAGGATTGGGTTCTAGACTATCGGCCGACTTGGGCCTTTCCATCGTCCAAAGACTCGTTAGGTTAACTGGTGATTCTAAATTGGCCATAGATTTAACTGTGAATGGTTGTCTGTCTCTCTATGATAGCCCTAAGATGGGGGTTAGGGTTAGGGTTACCCTGACGACCTGTCCAGGGTATATCCCGCCTCCCGCTCAATGTGAGCTGGGATAGACTGTAGTTGCTTTGCAGAAGTAATTTTGACTGTTTCGCAATAAAAGCCTGTTGAGCTCCTTTCATGTTTACATGCAGACAATTTCTGACGTAAACAGTCAAGCGTAAACTGACATTTTAACCACGCTCAAACTGTTGCGTGAACCTGTGCTTAATCCTCTTCCTCCAGGCTTCATTATGACCGTGAGCCGCCCGTGCTACTTTGGGAACCTGCTCCTGGGCGTGGTCGGGGTGGATGTGAACCTGGCCTACATTTTGGAGGACGTCACGTATTACCAAGACTCTCTGGCCTCGTACACCTTCCTCATCGACAACAAAGGTTAGTCGCAGGCTACGTGTGCACGCTAACCATGTCAGTGAGGACATTTTTGTCAGGCTGTAGATTTCTGGGGATTATCTACAGCCGCGCTTTCTCCAAGTTGCCGTCGGCAGCGTTAGCAGCGGCGTTTGAAGGTGTATTTGCAAAGGAAGCTTTTAAATAACACCCGGTGCCAAACGCAGCAAGCAGCAACCCAACAAACGTCAATATACCAAACAGACTCCCTTCAAAACACCTCTGTGCATGTTCAGTGCACCACTTGTTATTATTCACATCCTTTCGACAAGCGCGTTTGAGCGTTCCCGTGTCACATGCAGCTGGAATCACACTTTATTTTGCCTGTCTCCACTTCCTCCGCAGCCATTACCCCTCATTAGGCTTAATTGACGTCTCCTAGGCGGCGCTGGCATTTCTTTGGCTTTTCGTTTTCTGTCAAACCGCGCATCAGCGAGTTGCCACAGTGCAGGGCGTTTAGCGCTCGTGTCCGGCCCTGGTTTGTCTTGGCCTCGGCTAAGGAGGCCTCGACTGAACTGAACTGAACTGCTGGTGCCGAGCAACAGGTAGGCTGTGCTCCGAGGGCCAAAGAGGAGTGACACTGAAGGGCCTGGTTTTAATAGATGACAATATAGGTACAGATTTGTACTGTTTACTTCCACTGAATAATATTTGTTGAATAAATGTGATTTTAGGTGGAACTAGACGAAGATGGAAAACCTGGGATTTTGCGGCTCTGACTAGAGTTTGTATGTCTTTAGTGTTATGTGAAAAGACGGATTTGGAGTTTTTTTATTTGAAAATGTCTGAGATGTGAATAAAAGTCTCTTTCTGTCACTGCATTTAAAGCTGGAACAGAACAGGAGGAGGAATGCCGGGAATGTGGAGAGATGAGTTTTGCGACGCTTGAGGCTCTTCCACTTCACACACCTTTGCACGATATTCGTTTTCTCTCAGCTATTAATAGATAAATAACCATAAACAAACAAAGCCTTTTTAGCTCAAAGGTGAATTTGACTTTTGACGTTAGACGGGAAACACGGGGAACGCGGGCTTGTCTGTGTTGGCTGGTAAGAGAAACGGCGGTAACCTCACTTAATTGGTGTTCGGTTTTTGACCTCAAAGCCAGTGTCATGATAATCAGAGGATTTAACAAGAGAGGATTTAAAAAAAGGGGACAAAATTAAAGGAAAAGGAGGCCCAAGTTTCCAAATAGCTTAGAAGGCGTGAAAGACGAGTGTGATACTTTTAAAGCCGTTGCATACATATTCCTTGCCACCTTTGCTATACACAATTTTGATTGCTATTAACTAAACGTAGTGGTTTATTTAGTAATAGTGACCTCTAGCTGCTGTTTTAATCACATATAATTAGAGATGTCCAATAATATCGGCCCTCCGATATTATCGGCCGATATTGAGTTAAAAATGTAATATCTGGAATTATCGGTATCAGGTTTTTATGACTGATGTTTGTTCTGTAGGCTTCAGCATTTCCGAGTCTGCATGAACGCAGCATGGGATGTTAACAGGCGCGTGCTTGATGACGTATAACAACAACAACACGCTAGTCCCGTAGGTTGCTAACTGTGGCTAACAAGCTAGCTCGCCCGGTGTATGAGATGTCCGTGGTTTGGAAGTATTTTTAAGTGTCACCTACTAACTTTTGCGATTTGCAATGACTGCAAAGCAAAGGTGGTTATGGGAGGAGGAAACAAGGAGTCTTCCTTTAATTCACAAAATTTGCTCACCCACCCAATTTGCTCTTCCTTGTTTTGATATTGTCTGTAGTGTTGTTTGAGGCCAAATTTTCTCTATAAAAACACAAAAAAATAAATGAACGGCACTTTTTTTCGATAACGTTGCAACTGCTTTGTCATATTTCCCAGGTTACACCCTGATGCACCCGTCCCTGACGCGGCCCTACCTGATGACGGAGCCGCCCCTGCACACGGACATCATCCACTACGAGAACATCCCAGGATTCCCGGCTGTCCGGCAGAACATCCTCAGGTGAGACGGGATGCGGCTCCAGTTGGGAGAGCGGAGACTCGGCTTTGAGAAGCTGAGTTCCTCCAGCTGTGGATGTACGTTGTCTGATTCGTGGCTTCTCTTTCGCAGCCTCCCGCTGGGCAGTCAGATCATTGCTGTGCCGGTCAACTCCTCTCTGTCTTGGCACACCAACCGACTCAGGGACAACAGCAAGGATGCGTACAATGTCAGCTACGCCTGGAAGCTGGTAGGTGTCCTTATAGACCAGAAGTGACTCTCAAAGACACGTCCTCATACGGTTCCCTCTGCATGTTCTTGTTCCTATTGTTTATATTTCTGGAAAAAAGATTTGGCCAGTGGCCCGTGATAGCAAAAGGACTGCATCTCTGAAGCCAGAGCAAGTTCTGTCATAGTCCATCATCGCCTCTGGACCAATGAGGCGTTGTAGCGGTGGGAACAATAACAATAACTGCATTCACTTTCTCTTCCCTCTCTGTCTAAAGCTCTTTATCATTACCGCACCGCTGACTAAAAGCAGCGCAGAGATTTATGATCCCAGCCTTTAGGTCTCCACCAAACCTCCACCACGTTAAATTAGTCGGCGCAATAAAAACCTAAGCGCTTACACGCCCAGAAACTCGTCCATCCCTCGAATCTGCTTTTCCTCCCCGGGCTCTGAAGTGTCATGTTTTAGGAGCAAATGGCGACCGGTCAGCAACAACATCACAGTCTTTTTGCTTTCTGACATTTAGGCTTTTTTGTTTTTTTTGTCTGGCAGGAGCAGAAATATCGCACTTAATTTGGGCATTTCACTCGAGCCTTTACTAAAAGCTTTTGACATTTTGTTTTTTTTTCACACAGGCCCCAGAGTTCATAGCGTCACCTTTGCCATGAGTTTGGCAGTTGTCTCTATTTTTTTAAATGAGCTTTCCAGAGCCAGAGAAATGGGGTAATTGGCCCAGAAAGCAACAATCAAGAGGTATCAGTTGTTTCCCATGGCATTCTGTCCTTAAGGATCGTATCACCTTTCTGATTGCCTTTCATTTCCTCTTGAGTTATGGGAACGTCCCGGGGAAAGTGCTCGCCGTGTGTGTGTGTTTGGGAGTCTGCAGGATTTAGCAGCGGAGTCGCACATAATTTGGAAGCAGACTGTGCTCGCTCCAGGGTTCGTGTAGAATCAGTGGTGAAAGCAGCCGTTAAACCGGATACATTTATCTTCCTCTGCGGTCCGTAAAACACTGCCTGTGATGGCTGACAGTAAACAATGAAAAAGAGAGCTGGTGGGGACGGGTGGAGCCGGAGCGATACTCGAGTCTGGATGCTGTCCGAGTTGAGTCTAGGAGCCTGTTCGGAGCTTGCGTTAGGATCCGATCTGGGCGATCCGATCACGTGAAAGACAGGTGTGACCCTCCTCACCCCCAAGACGCATCTGAGAGTTCCAGGTTTCTGACCACATTTGGAGGTGGTCTGGGTCACATGTGTCCACATTCCTTCAGTAGTGTGAACACAATGAGTCCCAAGTCTCATAAAAGACCTCCTATACTCTGTTGCAGGTCTAACTTAACGTCAAGGAAGAGTTCAGTAAATAATAACGTAACACGTGAAGCGTGTTTAATACCAGGTCTGAACACATGTAGCTAAAGCTGGCCTCTTAGCTTACCTTAAAGGGGAACTGCTGTTTTTTACAACCTGGAACTTATTTCGAGCATAAAATACGATCGTTTAGTCACCCATGTAACTTTGGTGTCATCATCACTCGTTCAGGAAATAATCAGCAGATATCTATATAGTGGGAGTGACTGGGGCACCGAGACCCCGGATGATGTCTTCTGACCTGGATGATGTCATCTCTGAGCGCCTCACGCACCTGTGACGGTTGGCTTGTGTACCTGTAATTTGCTACTGCTATGGTTCGTTCACAGCCTCAGAATTGGAAAAATATTCAGCCGTGTTGCAAAAAACTAGCAAATTACAGTTGCGTGCGGCGCTCAGAGATGACATCATCCAGGTCAGAAGACGTCATCTGAGGTCTGTAGGTCAATCTACAGAACCTGGATGATGATAACTATTCTCAACGGGGACTAGCACTAGCGTACGATAACAAAATATTGGCAAAATGAACAAGTTTCGTGGCAGATAATGCGTTATTTAGAGGCTGCGTTTCGGTGCCCCATTCACTCCCACTATATGGATATACACAGATCTAAGTATCTCCTGAACGAGTGCAAATGACACAAAAGTTATATGGGTGAGTAAATGATCGTATTTTATACCAGAAATAAGGCCCAGGTTGTAAAAAGCAGTAGTTCCCCTTTAATGCAAGGTCTGACCAGGCCCAATGAACTATGTCATCAGTTAACCCTTAGCAAAAAGAAGGTTATTCAAGTGTACACAACAAGTATACTTATTTTATACTAAAATTGAGGTAGTATACTTGAATTTAATTTTATTAAGTGTGCTTAAATTTAAGTATAAGTAAAGCAAGTATAGCACAGACCATGTACTTGTTGTGTACTAGAAAGTATACTAATTTAATACTTCTTCAGACTAAATTGGAACGTTTTTAAGTTTATAAAAGTGTACTTTAAGTATACTTTATGAGGTAATTTTAAGTTTACAAAAGTACACTTTCAAGTATTAAATTAGTATACTTTCTAGTACACTACAAGTACACTCATCTATATAATCCTAGTTTACTAGTTATATATTTCTGGTCCATATTTTAGTTTATTAAAGTATACTTAAAGTATACTTTAAGTATACTTTAAACGTTCCAATTTAGCCAGAAGAAATATTAAATTAGTATACTTTCTAGTACACTAAAAGTACATGGTCTGTAGTATACTTACTATACTTCTACTTATACTCAAGTATACTTAATAAAATGAACTTCAAGTATACTACTTTTTGCTAAGGGAAGGTAACCCCCACTTTGATATTAACCTTACTCTATGTCCACATAGTGCTTCGTCTTCGTTTATTTGGCCGCCCTCGTTGCGTTCTGTACTGTTGGATAATAAAGGAACGTAGATCCTTAAATATTAGCAGCCCACACCTAAACCTTGAACAAATACTTGTTGCTGGAGTGGATGACACGTTTCTTCATTTCTATGAACGTGGGCAGTGTGACCTCACTCCCACTTGATGTTTATTAATACACACCTGAAAACAGTCCCCCACCAATGAAGCTCTAGGAAGTCACAAAGTAAGTGCAAAATCTCAATTCCCTCCTTGTCCTCTTGTCCTCTAGGTCCAGGACACATCGTTCATCCTGTGCATCGTGTACGTGCAGCCAGAGATTCCAGTGAAGCAGCTGAAGAACCTGAACACGGCTCCCAGCTCCAAGCTGCTCTACCACCGCTTGGACCTGCTGGGTCAGTCCAGCTCCTGCCTGCATTTCAAACAGCTCGCCAATGTCGGTAAGAAAAACCCTCAGACCCGGATTAATGCAAGAAAACGAACAACTTCACCTTTAGCTCAGAATCGCTGGTTAGCATCTGTAACGCTCTGTCCCTTGCTCCTCTTTCCTTTCCCAGAGTCTCCCACGGTGATGTTGGCAGCCGGCAGCTTCTCTTCTCCCTACGAGCATCTCAGTCAGCCAGAAACAAAGCGCATGGTGGAGCACTACACGGCCTACCTGAGTGATAACACCAGGCTCATAGCCAACCCGGGCCTCAAGGTACGCAGCGCAAAAGCCTGCGAGCAAACACGCAGCTTAGGGCAAATGTCAGCCTGAATCTTGTTTACCGAACGCACACAAACACTCGGCCAGCCCTGCAGGCAGAAGACACACTCCTGAATAATCTACAAGGAATTAGAAACACTTAAATGCGATCAATGTGTCACATTTGCACACTTTATTCGTGCAGTGTTTTTATGTTCTGTGTCTGTCCGTATACGTCGTGCAGTTTAAATCTGATCCAGAGTTTTATGTTCTGCATCTTTAAGAAGGGGACGAATCCCCACATGAGTTTTGGCATTCTGTGTGCATTCCTGTCCTGGGGTGGTGGTGGTGGTGGTGGGGGGGTTTAGAGTTTGAACTCCAAGCCCTAGTCCAAGCTCTGATTCCCAGGCTAGTCTTAAAGACCCCCTCCAGTGACCTCATCACCCCCTTTCAAACTTAACAGCTCGTTTGAAAATGCTTCTGGGATGTGATTTCTTTTCTTTCTTTTTTGTCAGAGATGTTTTTCGGGGCTTAGCGGCTAATGGGGCTGCATTTATCCCTAAATGCTGGTTTTGTTTGGATCTGTTTGGATCTCGCCCCCTTTAGCAGAAATACAGTCAAACTCAATTCATTTCCAGGTGCAGCCCACAAACCGTTGCGTTCGTGGACTGGCTGAAAGCAAACTGCCGAAACATTTATCCAACTTTCATTTCCACTCATTCCTCTTCTCCTTTCCTACCTCCTCCATCCTTTCTTTCCCCCTCTGCAGTCCTCCGTCAGGAACGAGGTTATGGCGACCAGTCATGTCACGGATGAGTGGATGACACTAATGGATATGAGTAGCCTCAACTGCTACATTGTGCGGCGTTACATAGCAACGCCCAGCGGGGTGCTCCGGATTTACCCAGGATCACTGATGGACAAAGCCTTCGACCCGACCCGCAGACAATGGTGAGGCTCACTCTGGACGGTGTGAAGAGGGGTGTTGGGGGGGAAAGAAAGGAGCGAAGGCGTGTGTGTGTGTGTGTGTGTAGATGTGTGTTTTAGGAGGGCAAAGAAAAGTTTGAGGTAGTGTTGGGAGTTTAGGAGTTTAAGAGAATGGCCTCCAGGCTTTATTGAGTTAAGATGTTCCCATCAAAGTGTCGACATTTGAAGCTTTTAAAGGGTGATTTATAAAAATACCCGATGGTCCACGCTGAGGGTGCTACACAGATTGATGGTTCCCCACCAGATCAGACCATTTGTGTGAATCTAAAAACAAGTGTCGATGTAGAAGAATAACATTCGTGGTTTGGAAACAAAAAAAACAACAATTCTCGTTAAGGTGAGGAAGCATCCTGATTTAGAAACAGACTTCAACCAGAGACAGTATAAAGATGAAGACGGCAACTGCTCCTCAAACGTGAAGCCAAAGCAAGTAGAGCTCCCCTGGTGGCTGGATGCAGTATAGGTCATAAGCTCCACCCCCTCCATGTTAGCGGATAGCCGTACTAAAACATGTCAAATACATTTTTTTCAAGGATGGTTTCTGTCATTTTAGGTAGTTAATATAATGCTGAGCACGTTCTAGTGTCAGTTTTATCACTAAGTTTTGTTTTAGTTATTTTTTATTTTTTTGGCTCCAATCTCGGACCGCGCTGCGCTGACTCTGGATGCAAAGTCGCAAGATGGCGCCGCCCGTATCCCTGAGAAAATGGCGTCTGTTTGGCCAATGCACGGAAGTGGCGACGCATTGTCCATATTTATATACAGTCTATGGATTGAACACAACAGCAGCTCAGTATACAAGTTAAGTCTTGGCACTAACTTGTCCTGTTGCTTGTAGCTCATAGTGCAAAGTGTCGGCAGTGTGACTCCCCACCTCGTCCGTTGCCAAAGTGCCAATGAGCAAGGCACCTGCCCACTGCTTCGAGTGTGAAAGAGTACTGGTTAGAGCTGCCTCACCACGTGGCGAAGGTGCCTCGAGCAAGCACCTAACCCTCAAATTGCTCTCCAGGTGTGGCCTCCACCCTCTAGAGGCTGCAGCCCACTCCTGTGTGAAGAAAAGGATGGGTCTAAAAGCGGGATTTGATTTCTCACGTGGGATTATCATTATCACTCTGTGTGCATGATTTTATTTTGTGTTGATCATGCAAATAATGCAAATTGTCACATCTATGCACAGTTTACAGTTAGATGGCTTAACGCTGATGCATGTTGTGTTGTGTAGGTACCAGCATGCTGTGGCTAACCCTGGCCTCATCACCTTCACCGGGCCATACCTGGATGTGGGCGGGGCGGGCTACGTCGTAACCATCAGCCACACCATTCACTCCTCCAGGTAAGAACACGGGCTGCTTTAAGTTTTTACTGAACAAGAGCCGAGAGTCAGTTTTCTATATTAGATTTTATAAGCCAGGACATCCTTGCGGCCAGCTAGGCTCTCCACCTAGAAGAAAGTCCAGCCAGGCTGCACTATCTCTGAACACAGGAAATAATTTTAGGGAAACTAAAGGAGTCCGTACACCATGTGCTGCCTGAGGGCTGTTTAGTCACTGACATAATATCCCTCCTTGAAATGCTTAGTTCAGCCACAATTATATTCAAGTCCTCCAAAGTGCCCTGGAGCAAGATGGGAGTACCGGTGCCAACTCCTGATGTGAGGGAGGGAAAGCCAAATGACAAACCGAGTGCTACGCTCCGTCCGTTACACAGATATCGCTGGAGCGTTTGCAAAATGTTTTCTCCTCGGAGGCTTCGAGGGAAAGCCGGAGTCGGTGTCTGAGACTGTTTGTTTCTAGTTCAGTGAGCTTAAAATGCATCCCGTCGCGATGGCCGCCGCTCACAGCGACTGTTTACCACGGCCCGTGCAAGCGCTCAGTACGTACACAAACACTCAGTATCAGTGTCCGAGATAAGTCGTGATTGGTGTGTTGTTGCACGCTGCCTCAGTGAGCATAACTTAAAGTCTGGAGTAAACAGAGGTTTAAAGAGAATGTGCAGATTGGTGTTTCCCTGAGGATCTGCAGACTATCAAGGCTTCTCGTGTCTGGCTTCCCAGATATTTAATGTCTCTGTGTCTTCTGCTCCACAGCTCTCAGATGGCCCCTGGTTATGCAATTGCAGTGATGGGCATAGACTTCACCCTGCGCTACTTCTACAAGGTGCTACTAGACCTGCTGCCCATCTGCAACCAGGACAAAGGCAACAAGATCAGGTAGGAAGATATTGTCTTTTTCCCACTTGTGCAGGTGATTTCTTCTTTTCCCACGTCCTTTTTTCTCTCCCTCTTTGAATTCCCTTGCGAGGCGGCTAATATTCAGTTTTACCGAGCGAGAATTAACCACGCTGAGAGACTGAGGAGAAAAAAAAAAGAACGAGGGAAGAAGACATAAGCAGATTATGGTGACATTCCTGCTGGAGATGTGGCGTTGCTGCTGCCGCCTCGCTCCTGCATACTTTCTCCTTGCTTTTATGTCCCCCCCCCATCCTTCTTTTTTTCTCTTCCACCCCCCATTCTCCACCAATCCCCTGTCTCTCTCACTCTCTCCCCACTTCCTTCATGCTCTTTCTGTTGGTGTTCAGGGGGGCATATAAAACCGGATTAGCCCAAAAGGGACTTAGGAGTTGCAGTATTTAGCAAAATACTTAAGGAGCAGTGAGAAGTGGAGTGGAGCGGTATTTTGCAGGTGGATTGAAGGAATTCAGAGTCCCGGTGTGACCAGTGGAAGTTTACACGAGTTCTTTAACCACCCCTCTGTGTGTCGGCTGTCCTAACACGTACTCATTTGTCTGCGTTGAAGGTGCTTCATAATGGAGGACAGGGGGTACCTGGTCGCTCACCCGACTCTCATTGACCCTAAAGGTCATGCACCTGCAGAGCAGCAGCACATCACACACAAGGTAAAAGGCACGAGGGTCTCTAACCATCGTCTGGTTGTCAAAAGCACTGGTGTTTTCCTGAAAAATACAGCATGCATAAGAGATGACAAGTTGAATTTAGATCTCCGGCCTGAAAAAAAAAAAAAAAATCCACTTTGTCTTCCTTGTTTTTTGATGGCAGGAGCCGCTGGTGGCCAACGACATCCTGAACCATCCCAACTTTGTCAAGAAGAACCTGTGCAACAGCTTCAGCGACCGCACCGTGCAGCGCTTCTACAAGTTCAACACCAGCATAGTGGTAAGTCAGAGAGAGTCGACTGGAGAGCGGCTTCAAAGGAAGGAGATTCTTTCTGCAGAGAGCAGAGGCATAGTTTCTGCAAAGAGCTCATAGTGTAACACTGCCATCTGGTGGCGATCGTCAGTGTTGGAGCCTCAATATTCCTATTTATTGTGATTCTGTTAAACTACGACTTTCCTTGATACTCAGATGTCATGCACACACAAAAAACATGCCGTCCCTCAGTATTTAAATAAATTCACTTAGTTGTTACCACTTTTATGTCTCTTGTTTTGGTAAATAGGGTTAGAAAGTACCTTGCATCTCACTAACCTCACCGACGATGTATTCCTCTCTCAGGGGGACCTCACCAACCTGGTCCACGGGAGCCACTGCTCCAAGTACCGTCTGACCAGAATCCCCGGCACCAACGCCTTCGCCGGCATCGTCAACGAGACGTGCGACTCGCTGGCGTTCTGCGCGTGCAGCACGGTGGACCGCCTCTGTCTCAACTGCCACAGGTCAATACCGACGCCGCGTTTAGCTCTCAGGCGCTTTCATTCTTTGCTGACGTGAGATGGCACGCTTGTAGAAGAATGGATTTTTTTCCCTCACCCACAAATCAAGCTTTAAAGATCAGGATAATTTGATAGTGTGACAGGACGGCAGAGTCGTCATGGGTTATGTAAACTGTATTTTTAGTTGCATTATAGTCCAGCAGCTGCTTAAGTATTGTGTGTTTATGTATTTTCAAAGAATCTGACAGTGTTTCTCTCCAGCTATTAACTGTTTTTGTGCTGTGCAGAATGGAGCAGAATGAGTGCGAGTGTCCGTGTGAGTGCCCCCTGGAGGTCAATGAGTGCACAGGCAACCTCACCAACGCTGAGAACAGGTCAGTACAATGCCTAATTTAAATGCAATCGTTTATAGCTATTGGATGCATGATGACAATTCAGAAAGCTGCAGAGAAAGGCTGCAACAGCACATCCAGTTTACCCAGCATGCAAACACCTTCTGGCTTACATAATAACCCAATAAATGCACAACAGCGAAATATCCAGAAGAGAGCACCACAGCCTCTGAGAGGAGGCCAGAAGGAGGATAGAAGTATTAGGACTGCCACACTATTTGGAGGTAGTAAATGACTAGCTGCCGTCGTCTCAGAAGTGCTTGAAAATGGTCCCGTCCTTTTAAAATAAAAGGGCAGATGAAAGTCATAGCTGCCACTTTCTGGATCTTATGTAAAAACTTTTAAGGGATATAAGATAAGATGAGAGGTACCTTTGTTGATTCCCCCCATAGGAGGAATTCAGGGCGACACAGCAGCATTAGAACAAGATACAGAAGAAGATGCATTAATCTGCATATGAGCCTGTGCTAAGAAAACAGGATGGATTTTATTGACGTGTAGTAAGTGTGCATAGATCTATACGTACGAGACATACGTACAAATTTGTTATTGTGGATAATAAATATGACCGTGTGCAGTTGCTTGTGCAGTGGCTGTGCAGGTAAATTGTACAACAGCTGCACTATCTGTCTATAATACATATGAAAGGATGCAGTGTTTACAGTAAAATGAAGTAAAGCTGAATTAGACTTAGATAGACTTTATCGATCCACAAGGGAAATTGCTTGGTCGCAGTAGCTCAGTTGTACAATTAAAAAAAAAAAAAAAAAAACTCTTGAAAATCCCTAGTAAAAAGAAAATTAAAAAAATAAATAAATCAAATCAAAATAAAATTAAGAAATATCAAATTAAATCAAAAAATCTAATTAAAAATTTTAATTAAAATAAAAATGAAATGGATAAATTAAAATCAAAATCAAAATGTTAAATTAAAACAATAATAAAAAATAAATAAAATTAAAATAAAATAAAGAAATTAAGTTAATAAAATTAAAATCAAATACAAAATTTAAATTAAAACTAAAAATGTAAATTAATAAAATTAAAATCAAAACATATTTTTCATTAAAATCCAAAAATTATAAAATTAAATAAATTAATAAAATTAAAACCAAAAATTTTAATTAAAATAAACAAATTAAAATCAAATTAAAAATTTTAAATTTAAACAATAAATGTAAATTAATCAAATTAAAATCAAAATATGTTTTTAATTAAAATCAATAATGATGCAATAAAATAAATATTATAATAATAATGTAATAAATAAAACACAAAATATAAGCAAAAAATTATTTTTTCAAGATTTTCATATGTACAAATGTTGGAGCGTTCCTGTTCAAAGCCACATATTTTCTATACGTTGTCTGTAGCATATCTCATCAGTATAAACAATATGCAATGTCTTAAAACACCACTAGTGATCAATAATCTCTTGAGTTTCAGGTAAACTGCTCATAAAACTCCTTTCTTTATCACTTCTCCTCGACTGTCCTGTTAAAATGCACCTCCTCACTGTACTTCCACACTGGCAGCTCCCATTCATTCTCCTGTCAGTGTAACTTTGAGTTGTGGGCACGAGTGGAGCCCTCGCAGACGTTTAAGGGATCTTTCACGCAGCTGCTTCCTGTGCAAATGTCTGTGGGTGTTTCCTCACTTTTATTTATCGCTCATTATCTTTCCACCTTCTACCTCCTGTCCTTTCCTTTTGCTGTGAGCATCCGTCCATCACTCGCAGTGCGTCTCTCACATCTCTCCCTCTCTCCCTCGTGTTTCTCCCACCTCCTTTCATCAGCCATCAGCAGTCTTTGACGGCACGTCAATGTTTCTCAAATGCCAATTCCTCCTTTATTTCAGGAAGACATGCAATTATCATTTTTCACAGCTTTTCTCTTTTTTTCTTTGTGCTTGGTGTCAGGCGGCGTCGATGTTTGTCATTTCAGAACTTCTTTTGCATACATGCTGAAGCAATTGTGTGCAGATTTATTTCTTTTTTTTAATCTTTTTTAATCTTTTCTGCTTTCATTGAATGCGATGAAACTTCATGCTAGGTTTTAAACATCTGCTCTCTGTTGAATGTTTCGTGCTTTGCACCTGCACACGTCTCTGTATTGACCTTTTTCGCCGTTCTGTCGTTGTGTGTTGCGACAGGAACCCCAGCTGTGAGGTGCACCAAGAGCCGGTCAGTCTAAATGTGATTGACCCCAGTCTGCACGACACTCTGTCCCAGTGTATCGACACCCACTGCAGCCAGAGATACACCAGCAGGTACCAGCGCTAAACTGCAAACATTGTTTTATACATATATGTATCCAGCAAACCAATGCACATGGGACATGTATACCAGCACAAGCTTTTCCACCTCAGACACATGAACCTACCATGAGTTATTGGGTTTATTCATAATTATAAATCCAACCATGATTTGATATCAAAACACAGTGCCACCTAGTGTTAATACGTAGGAAGTGCGCAAATTCCCATGTGTATGATGCACGTTCTTTCCCAATAGTATTTAGGATAATATCCTTTGCCTTTTTGTTATTTAATACTGGCCAAGCATCTCATTTTTTGGTACTCTGCACCGTGTTTCAGTGACTGTTTCGGCGTCTTGGACTGTGAGTGGTGCATGGTGGACAGTGATGGTAAGACTCACCTGGACAAGCCGTACTGTGCCCTGCAGAAGGAGTGTTTCGGGGGGATTGTTGGAGCCAAGAGTCCTTATGCAGATGGGCTAGGACAAATAGGTGAGTAGTTCCACCAAAGTCATTTTTGTAGTTTGTAATATAATATTATTTATTGTCTTTAGACTTTAGATACCCTATGTATCCTGTATGCATCAAGTATATACACCAATCTGGCAAAACATTATGATCACTTACAGTAGAAGTAAATAACATTGAGCATCTTGTGACAATTCATTGTTCTGCTGGGAAACTTTTGGACCTGGAATTCATTCATGTGGATGTTACTTAGACATGTAGCACCCACCTAGACCAGACCAGGCACCCCCACTCCTTAGCAATGACACTCCTTGACGGCAACAGCCACTTCCAGCAGGATGCAGCCAAAAAAAAGCACAAGGTGTTCACCTGGCCTCCAAATTCACTAGATCCCAAACTGATCAAGAATCTGTGGCCCCTCGTCTCGATCCAAAGGCCCCCACCTAACAACATCCTGTTGCCAGACACCACAGGACACCCTCAGAAGGCCAGTGTCCATTCTCTGATGAGTCTGTTTTAGAGGCTCAAGGGAGACCTCCACAGTTAGTGTTGTAGTCAAGACCACCTAACCCGAGTCAAGACCAAGACCAAGACTTTGAGGGGGCAAGACCAAGTCCAAGACCGAGACCAAACTGAATAAACAGAAGCATTAGTCTGTTTGTCATATTGAAAACTAAATTTATTTCAAACTGTTGGTGAGGCTAACCTTCCAGGCGGTTTTTGCTCGCGTCGTTACAAAAATCACATGGTCTCAACTGGTCTTGACAAAAAAGTCCCGTTCAACCGAGACTGAGACAAGACCGAGTAAAAATGCAGTCGATTCTGAGACAAGACCAGGACCTTAAAAATGCCAAGACTGGTCTCGAATACTACAACACTATCCACAGAATTAGGAAGGTGGTCATAATGTTATGCCAGATCGGTGTAAATCGAGCTTTGTTTTTCCTCGACCTGCTGTAGAATGTCACGTCAACCAGCAGAGCAAAGAAACCATCTCAAAAGAGGTCAAAGGTCAAATTATTTCCCTGAGACGTGACGTACACACAGACTTATGTCAGTAGATTCATATTTGTGATTTCATTTTTCCCCTCAGCTTTTCCTTTACTTCTGTTATCTGCCTTTTCAAAAAAGACAACCGGCTGCCCACCTGCAGTTAAATAATTTTCCCGTGGCATTTTCACACCGATCAGAAGATAGAAGCGAAGTCTAAAATGCGCGGCGGCGTCACAGCAGGGGGACAGGAGCCCGAGCCGGGGCAGCTCGATGGCGGCTCGCTGCGTCGTCTCCCCCAGAGCCGCCTGGCTTCTATAAACCGCCTCCTGCCTCTCATTTATTCTCGTTCTCTTCTTCCCCAGACGAGGAGGTGGCATCTTTAAACATGATCAAGAGCGCCCCCGTGGGTCCCGTCGCTGGCGGCATTATGGGATGCATCATGGTGCTGGTGCTGGCGGTGTATGCGTACAGGCACCAGATCCACAGGCGCTCACACCAGCACATGTCACCACTGGCTGCGCAAGGTAGGAGTGATGAATGGGAGGGATTTAAATGTTTGTTTTTGTCTATAACACATTTTATATATAAATGAACTTATGACCTGATATATTAGTGGGACACTTTGAGTAAATTCATCTGCCTCCAGTACGCGTCTACGCAAGGAGAAATGTTTATGTTAACCATGACATTATGAATTTATGTGGCGCCATTTCTATAAACACCACAGGAAGAAAAAAAAAAAAGTTCCAAAGCAGGGTGATTAACAAGCACTGCGGCAAGCGCAGTCGAAACTAAACAGCTGACTGGCGTCGACGCGACAGCAGCCGCCGCCGCGTGATTTGTGTAATTACTCCTCCGTATTGACAAAAACATCAAACAAGATTACAGCCTCATTAAAACTCTCCGTCCCGAGTCGCTTTCCGTCTGATAGTTTGGTAAACAACTTGGAAGGGGCGCCGCGGAGAGTGGCAACGCTATCACGAGGCATTGGACTGATCGATTGGCCTGGAGAGTTGCAGTGTGTCGGCGCTTGCATCGACGATGCGCGGCGAGAGGCGGGGTTAAAACGCGCTTGAAGTTGCAGTTTTGAAGCGGGTTCGGGCGCCCGTTCTGTAGAGACTGGATCTGCACGTAAAATGAGGACTTGATTTTACATGTACACCGATCAGGCATAACATTATGACCAGGCGAAGTAAGTAACATTGACCATCTTGTGAGAATTCAGTGTTCTATTGGGAAACTTTTAGACCTGGCGTTCTTGTGGATGTTGTTTAGACATGTAGCACCCACCTGGACCAGACCAGACCAGACCAGGCACCCCCACCCCATAGCAATGACACTCAGCAGCCATCCCCAGCAGGATGCAGCGCTTTAGGAACAACTAAAAAAACATGAAGAACAGCACAAGGTGTTGACCTGGCCTCCAAATTCTCTAGATCCCAAACCGATCAAGTGTCTGTGGGATGATCCACAGAGGCCCCTCCCCTTAAGCCCCCCCCCCCCCCCCCCCCCCACTAACAACATTCTGTAGCTAGACACCACAGGACACCCTCAGATGTCCATTCTCTGATGAGACCCAAGACATAAAGGTGACCCACACAATATTAGGAAGGTGGTCATAATGTTATGCCTGATCTGTGTTTAAGCTTCCTTTGGCTTAATATCTGTGTTTGGAGTTAAACATCACCTGTCACTATATTTCATCATTCTTCGTCTTCCATCCATTTCTTCAGAAATGTCAGTGAGAATGTCAAACCTGGATAACGAACGAGACGAGCGGGACGAAGACAGCCACGAGGACCGAGGAATCAGTGAGTGCTAATTGTTACCTCACGTCCGCTACAACGTTTATTAACGGCGTCGGCCCCATCGCTTTTTGTCTCCGCTCTGACGTTTACACCCTCGTTCACTTCTAGTCAGCAACACCAGATTCATAGCTGCGGTGATCGAGAGGCACACTCACACCCCCGAACGGAGGCGGCGGTACTGGGGGCGGTCTGGCACGGAGAGCGACCACGGTAAGGCCTCGCATATGTAGATGGCGTTTAGCCGTTTGTTATGAGTTGTACCCTGGAGGCTGAAAGCTGCTAAAACACCTCGCTGCTTCCAGGTCAAGCCGAGTGAGTGAAGGGTTCGAGGAAGCTGATAGTCAGTGGGTGTGCTGTCAAAAAATACTTCTAGCGAATGGAGGTGATATTTGAATCCGCGCCGTGTTGTTCTTACACAACAGATAGGTCAGTCTAAAATAATCTGCTTAGTGAATCATTGACAGGTTACAGAATCAGTGTGAACTGCGTGTTAAAACTCAGGCACTGGAAAATAGTGATAGAAACAGAATCGCGTTGGCTTGCTGCAACTTCTTCACACTGTAACAGCAGCGCGACGGCCTCCTAGATCAAGGGTCGGGCTCTACCTTTATCCTGATTTGTGTAAGAAAAGGAGGGCAGGTTATTTCGCTCACAGATTCAGGGGGTTTCATGAACTAGATGCTCTGAGACCTAATGACGCAGAGAGCTGTTGAAAATGGAGGGCTCTTAAAAGTGTCTAGGGGTCATCCTTTTGCCTGTTTTATTTTTTATTTTTGCCTCATAATAGAAATGCCCCCCACTCATTGCATATTGAAGGAAAGAAAATACATTAAGTAAATAAAAGACATAAATTAATAAGTTTGTGGAAAATAATAACGGGTTAAATAAATTAAAATTTTACAGAAAATTGCATTTTTTAGACTTTTAAATATATTTACAATTCAATTTTGTCATATTTTGTTTATTTTTAAAATATTAAATAAATGATATGTATATATATATATATATATATATATATATATATATTAATTATTTAATTTGTTAGAAAACAATAACAGGGTAAATAAATATTTTTTTAAATAAGTAAAAAATAAATAAAAGAAAAAAATGTTTTTTAGAGTTTTAAATATATTTACAATTTAATTTTGTTATATTTTATTGTTTTTTTTTTTAATAATATTAGGTAAATTTTATATATATATATATAACTTAATTCTTTAGTTTAATTATTTGGAAAATAATAAATAAATTAAAAAATAAATAAAATAAAATAATTATTTTTTTTACAATTTAATTTGTTGTATTTTATTGTTTACTTTTTAAAATAATATTAAATAAATTATATATAATATAATTTTTTAAAATTATTTAATTCTTTCTTTTTTTTTATCATGACAGTTTCCGTCTTTCATAGCAGAATGCCCCACCCGATTTGAAAACACCTCGGTATTCCTCTGGAATATTTGGAAGGATGTGTGATTAAATAATATCTGCCTGACATTTCTTCCACACCCGCCACAGTGAGCCAGGCAAAGAGAAGCAACAGGACTTAAAATAAAGTTTATTTTCTCTTATTACAAGCCTCAGCGGACACCTTGGAGCTCTTCAGAGAGCATCAAACCATCAAATTAATTTTAGCTCCAGCGTCAACAGTCATATTTGGGGCTTAAGTATTTTAATGAATCTTATTCCCTTTTGAAGCCTGCGGCTCCGGTCTTCCGATTCCACAGTTAGCTCTCAGATGTTTGTTCTCCCTGCAGCTCCGAGCCTCATTTTCTCACGCCGCTCACCGTGCAAGAGTTGCTCACGTTTGATTGTGCGACTTGCAAGTCTGACACTCGACGTGGATGGACAGCTTTACCCACATGAGCTCTTGCCACCCACGCGTGGCATCTCTCCACTAGCTGGCAATGAGCGTCCCTGTTACTTGTTGCATAACTGATGATGCCAGGGGATGAATATGAAGAGAGGAGAGAGGGTTAGAATGAAACGAATACAGAAAAAACAACAATATGTACAGATTTTACTGAAAAAGGATTTCATGTGCAGTTATTCTAGCTTTCTGCACTTAACCTCTCACGTCACAATAAGTATACCCAGAAACTGTTTTTGAAGTATTTTTTCTTTTGAGCGAGAAATGTCAAATGCATTTACTTGTGAAGGGCGTCAGAATTCTCTTTTCTTGAGTTGTAAAATAGCAAAGTTATTTGAAAGGGGTCAGAAAAAGCGCAGTAAAGAGCAGCCCATGGACAGGAATGACGCTCACCTGTTGTGCAACTTGAGAAAGAACTGGACGAGGTTGCGAAACTGAAAATTTGGGACTACAAGTGGGGAGATGCAAATATGATGAAAGATGGGAAATGCACAAGGAAGAGGGCTGCAGGGGTGCAGAGAGGAAGAGGAGTTTGAAATAATGGAGAGAGAGAGTGGGGGTGTTGTATTCCGTCAGGGATTCAAACAAATTCATAAGTTGATGCATCAAAGTTGCTTCCTCCGCTCTGCTCGGTCAAAGGTGTCCTCCTACCATTGTTCACTCGCTCGTACCGCTGAGGGGAATGAGAACCTCGCGCACATTGCATGCGGATCGGCGAAAAACATCAAAGCATTAAGTCTATCAAGTGAATGACGCACTCAGTCACTGAGTGCTGTTTGGCGTCACTGGTCCGAGCTGCAATATTAGCTTCCAGGCAGCTGCGAGAACCTCCTATTTAATAATGAATGCTGCATGCAGACACATAATCTCCTACTCTAATCCATATACCCTATTATTGTTGATGTATATAGTGGTTTATGAACCACAATATACATCGCAGTTCATATCCAGAGAGAGGGATAGACTTTATCATTGCATTTGAATGGGACAGCCATGAGTATTCAATTCCATCTTCACTATTGTTATAAAGGTTAATAAACTCCAAATTATGAAAGGATTCAAAGTACCTAATGTAATGACACTTTGGAGGCAGTAAATGTAAATCCACAGCTAAAGACCGGTGTCCGGTGTCTAGTCTTTATGCTAAGCTAAACCAGTTAGCTGCTGTTGGTCGCTTGACTTTTAACTCTCAGATATGCGAGTAAGATATCTATCTTCTCGTCTGACTCTCCGCAAGAAAGCAAATAAGCACAATTTATTAAAGTATTCTTTGAGATACAGACAGGTTAGTCTGTGTGTTGTTGTTTTTTTCGGTCTTCCACATACATAACTGCTTTGCAGGGATATATTTACAATTAAAATACCGGATTTAATGATACTTTGGAGGCTGTGCAGTAAATGTAAATCTACAGCTAAAGACCAATGTTCAGTGTCCAGTCTTTATGCTAAGCTAAGCTAATTAGCTGCTGTTGGTCCCTTGATTTTTAACTTGCAGATATGCGAGTAAGGTATCTATCTTCTCGTCAAACTCCCTGCAAGAAAACAAATAAGCACAATTTATCCCAGTATTCCTTGAGATACAGGCAGGTTAGTCGATGTGTTTTTTGGTATTCCACAGACACAAATGCTTTGCCGGGATTTGTTTTCAGGATTTACTCGTCCCCTTTCAAGCTGTCTAGTCAAGTCGTAATAAGATATTTTGGCGTGTGCCTCTGCAGTGCAGTAACATGCTACTTTACCCTGTCTCTTTTCATCTCATGACATTAAGGGGGATTTGAGTTCCTCACCTGGTGCAGCTGGAAATTGTCAACAGGACGCAGTTAGCAGTAGATTTACCCCGAAGCGCCGGCTCTCGCTTTGGGGGAAAGAGGGATGACTCGGCAGGAGTTGGCACCTTCCACATGGTGGAACTTTGAAGTCTCCATCCCTCTGTCTTTTATTTAATCCCTCTCTTCCTTCTCTCATTCGCTCTGCTCACCCTCCTGTCATTTGCTCCACTCTTCTTTCTTCTGTCTCATTTTCTTGTCAGCTGGCTGTTGTTTGGCATAAAAGCCCAGGCCAGGATCAGGGTAGGAAACGTTTGAGAGAACTGCCAAGTTTGACTCTAGTTAAGGACTTGAGCGAGACACGTTACCTTATTTCACATGGTGCTTCACTGTAGAACATATACAGGCATAACATTATGACCATAATATTGTGTAGGTCTCCCTTGTGCCTCCAAAACAGTTGAGACTCATCAGAGAATGGACACGGACCTTTTGAGGGTGTCCTGTGGTGTATGGCAACAAATTGTTGTTAGTGGGGGTCTTTGGGTCCTATGGGTTGAGGGGATGGGCCTCTGTGGATCATCCCACAGATACTTGATCAGTAAACATTTGTCTTAAAGCACCACTGTGCAGAGCATTATAGCTTGCTAGCTGGTAGCATAGATACTGTAATCTACTTGACACGGGCCTGGAGTTCTTTAACATGTGCGTGGGGATATAGCCAACACTAAGCCCAGTTTTAGAAGATTTTGAACTCCCAAAGTAATGAAAAGAATAGCGAGGGATCAGATATGTTGATATGATGGGTGAAACATCTTAACGATGGGATAGAAAATGTCATTGGGAGATAAATTGAACTCAGGACCAAGCACACAAACACACTTCTAACCCACCGCCTTCAAGCCTGCATGCCACAGCTCACAAATCACCGGCTTCAGTGTCTCTGGAGGTTTAACGTTTCATCATCCAAACTGACAGGGATTTTTCTATAAATATAATCATCGAGGCGCTCATGCTTACAGGGATATTTGCTCAAACGGTAATAACAGACTGATGTTCCATCGTGCAGCATGTTGCTGGTGTCGTCGGTGTCAGGAGCCGAAAAAGACGGCGATAAAGGAATTAAGGAAAATGGGTTCATTTCCAGATCAGGCTCACATGGATTTCATGGGCCCCAAGGGGGGAAAAACCCACTCAGTACATGAAGGGCTTCACATAAACGTCGGGGTTTAGGTGAAAAATTAAGCAAACTGAATAAAGTTGTAAAGATTTAGAGAAATTGGCTGCTAGAAACCTTCATAAGTGCAATGAAAGCCATTATATTCAAGCGTATGTAAAGTATGGCCGTTTTAAAGCAACACGTCATATTTATTATCCTTCTGTTCCTTACATTTTGGCCTCTTAATATTTAATCTGAGATTTACTTATTCTCTGACCCACTAATCCCTTTTCTCTATGATGGCGGCCCTGCCCTCCCACTGCTCCACTTGCAGTGAATCCTAACAGCCGTGTTGGCTTATGTCTCTGGCTCCTCGGGGTAAATGAATGCGCAAGGCGCGTTGGAAATCAGTCATAAAAATGTGTGCGTCCGCAAACAGAAGGAGTGAAAATGTCCAGAGGCGATGCTCAGTTGTTGCCGTGCCATTAAATAGCTGGTACTGCTTTTTTTTTTTTTTTTGAAATACAGAGTTACGACGTACTCACATGGACGTGTTGAATGTCTCTAACTGGAGGGCGTCATTTGCTGAGTTGCTGCTTCTACGGTGTTGTCCAATTTCCGCTCAATCAGTGCACGGCAGTTATACCAAACTGGAACGCATTCGCTTTATTACTAGAGCTTGAACGTTGAATCCTCCTCTACATCGCAGATTTCCTTTAGTTCGGATATTTTTCCCAATTCAAAACTGAGGGAAATATACAGTTGAACAGTTTATCAGTCAAGTGGCCATTTTTAGGGCATGACTCCAATTTTGGACAGTTACATAGCACAAATTAGGCAATGCTGTATTGTTAGTATAGTTTTGAATATTGACAAATTACTTAATTAACAAACGTGCCAGTCACCAGCTAGTCCCTGATTTTTTGCTATTGTCAGACCTGTTTAAGTGATTCATTTTAATAAGTTAAACCGATTAATAAAAGAAAATACAATAAACCATAATTAGTTGTAACTTCAGTAATGTCCTAACTATAGACAGCATAAAGATGGACAACAGAACAGATCCTCAACAGTGAAGCCAAAACAAGCAGAGCTCCCCCTGGTGGCTGGTTGCAGTGTAGGTCATAAGCTTCGCCTCCTCCATGTTAGTGGATGGGACTTGGGTCAAACTAAAACACTAAAATGTCATTTTAGGTAGTTAATATAATGTTGATGCATGCCCAAGTGTCAATTTTTTGGATGAGTTTAGTTTTGGTTAGTTTTTTGACGCCATAAAAACAGGATGTAACAAAATGGTGACTACCAGTCGCCATGCCATCTGCTCCATGAAGTCCCATGGGTCTTTAAGGGTTGTATATGAAAAACTTAAAAAGGAATACAGTGTATAATACAACATTTCCTTATGACTGGTGGAGGTAGAGCCACCTGTATCACCGGGAAAATAGAGTCAGTTTGACCAATGCAAGGAAGTGTCCACATCATCCATATTTATATACAGTCTATGGTCCTGACCCACCAGGTATTCAGTATCTAGCCCTTACTTTGAGTGACTCATATGTTTATATTCTAATTTCATGAGCGTGCTGAGCATAGCCTCATGGCTCCATTCAGGCAAGCCCTTCATCAAAGCTGGCCTGTGCAAACTGAGAAGATTTTGCCTGGAGAGTCACTCAAGGGATTTATTTGAGGGAACAGGCGTTAAAATAATAAATCCACTAACGGGAACCTCTGCTTGTATTTCTGTATCCAGGCTACAGCACCATGAGTCCACAGGAGGACAGCGAGAACCCGCCTGGAAACAACGACCCGCTCTCGGCCGGCGTTGACGTCGGCAACCACGACGACGACCTGGACCTGGACACGCCACCCCAGACGGCCGCGTTGCTCAGCCACAAGTTCCACCCCTACCGGCACACGCACACGCACCACCACCCGCTGCACACGCACCACCTGCAAGCCGCCGTGACCGTGCACAGTGTGGACGCGGAGTGCTGATCCTCGGCGCGGCATTCGCCCTCCTGTCAGGGACGGAACTGTTGGGGATTTTTACACTAAAGACCATTTTTAAAAAATAACAATTGTGCTTAATTAGACAGCACACAGTGGGTACTGTCGAGATGGATGGATGGATGGAAGAAGGCTGGAGCCACGTGTCACTTTGGCACTGGGACTCCTGGGCGACGCTTCGTGGTTGCAACATCTCAGTCTCACCTTTATTCAAACCTGGTACACACTGAAAATTACCAGGCGTGGCTCAGTACGCATAACCACATGGGATTTTCTTTTTTTTCCTGAAGGAATTTGGTATTCAAGACTTGCGAGCAAGAGCACAAACTTCAGGAGCAAACAAAACAGTCTGAACCATTACACTGACCTACGTGAGGACAGGACACAACTGGAACGTTAGAGCCCTGAGAGAGAACAAACGTATTCATTTTTAATTATTCTACAGACCAGTGGATACTTGGGCCCATTTTGCCCAGGGCTCCACTCCAAGCTCCACATAGATTGTATCCCTAAAACACCCAGCTGTGGCGAGGGGCAAGAAGTGAGCAGAACACTCCTTATATGTGTGAAAACTGTTCCGATATCTCTGGGTAAAAATGCTGAATGTCTGACAAAGACCTGCGATCCAGTGGGATACTAACACAGTTTCTGTTTCAACTCTACACCCCTTGGTTGTGCAGGTAGACACTCCAGAGTTGTTGTTTTTTTGTTTTTTTTTGTCTCTGAAACTCGCCGCCTCCGCCCGAAGGCTGCCGGTCTGTCGTTGACGATGTTTCGGATTTCCCTGAATGTCCGTGAACTCGACAGAAAGCTCCGGCGACTCACGCAAATGCGAGGCGAAACACTTTAAAGAGGAAAATATTATTTTTCTACTATTTATTAAAGAGGTAGATTTTCAAGACAGACGAGAAAGCAGCTGGCGCTAAAGCAGACGAGACAGTAGTCGGGATACTTGAGACGCTCCGGCCCGCTTCCTGCAACCGGTGCATCTTAATTTAGGGCTCATTATTTTCATTTTTTATTCCCTT
This sequence comes from Planiliza haematocheilus, assembly GCA_005024645.1. Classification (NCBI taxonomy): domain Eukaryota; kingdom Metazoa; phylum Chordata; class Actinopteri; order Mugiliformes; family Mugilidae; genus Planiliza; species Planiliza haematocheilus. The sequence continues at coordinate 1,879,605 of SRSE01000293.1, read as the reverse complement.
GAAAACATCTGAGGGTTGTTTATTTCGCATTTATTTCTAACAGCAGTAATCCAACGGACCGTGTGAGTTCATTTTATAAAATTTTTCGTTCAGAGCTCCCTTGAATTATCAAGAGCTCATGTACATTGTCTTCGTCACCAGATCCATATTCATCCTCTCCTCCCGTTCGCTGTCGTATACACACAGTGGTCAGTTTATTAGGTACACCTCTCCAGTCTGATCTAATGTAACAACCCTGACCCTGTACATGATTTAAATAATCTTTCCTTTTTATAAAAGACGTACTTTTACTCAGACTTTTATAATTACCTTAGATTTTACCCGCTTCCGACAATGCCACCAAAACACTCAGAGCTTTTGTGTTATAAATGTAACAGCAGGGCTTTTTTTTATTGGATTGTATTACATTAAAGGTGTACCTAGTGAAGTGGCCACTCTGTGCATACTCTGGTGAACGGCGTCTTCATTGGGCGACGAGTATTTTTATACCAGGAACCTTTTAAGATTGGATAATTAAAATAAAATGAAAACAATGAGCCTTAATCACGTCCTGTGTCTGAACAGTTTTGGGGGGGACGTGGTGTTTCGACTGACTTTTGTCTGATTTTCACGGAGGTACAACTAGATGTGCCGATCAAGTCGAACACATCCTCACTGTGGACACGTCGTCTGTACCGGGAGGCAGAGCTTCTCGTGCTTGCTGGCCTTTTCTGGCTGGGGACTGAGGAGGAAAGACAGAAACCAGCACCGGCGAGACATTCCCGGCTTTAGTCAGTGCCGGCGATTTGGTGCGCGAGGATACTTGGGAACCCTGAGAGACGACTCGCACTCCGCTGTCCTCCATATCCGCCTGAGTAGAAAAACCAGTGCAGTTTCTTTCACCCTATTTTTGCCTCTTGAGGTCAAGCGGATGCTGTGTGCGTGTTGAGGTTGCGTGCTGGATTTTGTACAGTGACAGTGCCCCCAAAACAGAGTCTCCTCCCCATCACAAAGAGTGAGAGAGGTAGAGATGCTGCTGTTGTTTTACAGAGGATACCCCCCCATCTGTCAGCTCCTCTGCGGTTAACCACTCCAAATGTGTTTTCTAGATGTGTCTGGTTTAACTGTTGAGTGTGTAAGAGAGAATGAGAGTGTGTGTGACGAATGAATGATCATCCAACCGGAATGATTTCACTGAATGCATTATTTTTCAAAAATAGCATTAGAGAATTATAGGTAAAATTATTATTATGATTGAGAAATCCACTTATTTTTATTCTGATGAAGAGTCACTCGACCCGATCTGGGATTTGATTGTTCAAATCGCGTCATTTTCTTTTTCTTTTTTTCTCCAAATGTCTATTGTTCTTCAGAGATTTGTTATGAAGTGTAAATACAGAATCGGAAATAGCTATTAACGTCCTGTACACACTTTTTTTTGTAAGATGTGATGCTTCAAATGATGCTCAGATGAATTGTCTGTTCATGGTGTCTCACTATATTTTTGATGCCTTGGATGTTTGTTTTTTTATTTTAGGTCTATTTTTCTTTAGGTCCATATTGGATGGAAGTCAATACTTGGGGAAAAAAAATTAATACACACTTATGTTTAAGAGACTTCTAGTTTTTAAAGTTGTATTGTGTGTTTTCAAAAATGTCAGAGAAAGCTTATCTGTCCTCCACGGACTCATTTTCTACAAAAGTAACAGAACAACATCTTTGTAGTGGATTCGGGTTTGCCGGCACAATCCGTGCTGTGGTTCCGTTTCCTGCGTAAGACTTGTCGGCCATGTTCATCATTTACAGTCATTTTAGTGTGTTTGACACTTTAGAGGAGTATTTGCACATTTCGGTGTTGGCTCATTAAACTTTCATCCGCACAAGTGTTAAATAATCTGACGACTGATTTAAAAAAACAAAACAAAAAAAAAACGTGAAAAACATGGTGGCTCTGTCTTAGTTTCTGTTTCCTCAAAAATATTTAACTTGGGTTAAATATTACCAGATCATATTTCGACTATGTGAATCGCATTTCACCTGCAGTGTTTCATCACAGGAAATTATTTTATATTTTTAATGTCCGGTTTTCACTACTCTAAACGGTACGGAATTTTACATCGAAGCAATCATGTAGCGCAATCTTTACATCAAATCCAGTTTTTTTTTTATATCTCTGTGTTGGGACAATTATTTTTCTCCAAATTTAGGTTGTTTTTTTTTGTTTTGTTTTGTTTCCTGGAGAACTTTTTAAACAGTATTTACCAGCTGTTTTAAACAAGTATATATGTGTGTGTATACAGAACAGTCTGAATTGCAATTAATGTGCTGAAGGAACATGTGTACGTCACCCCCCTCATGTATCATATAAAAAGTTATCAAAACTGAGATTTATTGCAATGTGAATGTGATAAAGTCCATTTTTTCACTTAAAACGTGTGGTGGTGTGTTTCTAATTCCTGCTCAGTTTGTGTTTTTTCCTCATTTCTTTCTTCTTCTTTTTTTAATGACTGATCTGCTGTGTACGGAAACATCCAGATCAGCAAACGGCTGCTGCACAGCCTACAGGGGGTTTCATAATGAACGAAACCGATGCAGCAGAACAAGAGATGCGTCTTTTTGATGGCACGAATTCTTCTTTCTCATCAGAACTGCTACATGCATTCAACTTGATCCCCCAACAGTTAGGTAGAACATTGTGCTTTGCTGCCTTTCATTGAAATTTATGAGCTTGTGTAAGACATGGAAAGTCATGTTGCAAAGAAAACGCCACACAACAGCAACCATACACCTCCACCATTTTTGATAGACATCAGAAAAAGCGTCAAAACTTGTGAACTCGGACCTTAAATGAAAAATTATACTCACACATTTATATATATGTATTTTTATATTTAATACCACAGAGGCTGTTCATATAGAGTTTCCACAACCCCATTTCAATGCAGCATTATGCTAGCAGAAGCTAAGTTGGAAACAAAAGAGAAATTCATGATTAGCTCACTTTCTTTTAACGCCATACCATGAACAAACTTTAAGTAATGGCCCTTAACTGATATAATTTGAAGACGTTCTTAATGTACCCCTAGCCTGGAAACTTCAAGACCTGAAAGACTGAGATGACGCGAAGCTCCAAAAACGCCATTTCCTCGAAGGAAAATTGAGACAATGCTCCACCCACCTTTGTCATTTTTTTGCATTAGCCAAGATGGCAGCACACTGAGCTTTGTCTTTGCTCTTCAGGGACCTTTTAACACAGAGTACATCTTTTTGAAAAGATGAAGTTTCCCTTTAAAAGCACTTGCTCTGCATGTCAAGCCACGCCCCAGTCAGTGACGTCACTACAGGTGTTTTCAATTGATTATCAGCAGCTAAACACCTGATGGATGCGATGTGGATTTACCTTGAAGAAGCTGGATTCCTATAAAGTCCAGTGTAACAAATAGTTTACCCAGTATATTTAGCAGGGTTAATTACTAGTTCAGTTAGTGAAAATATGGGACACAAGATTTTTTTGTATGGACTGGCACCAGTGTGGCTAACATGTTAGCAAACAGCTATCAGCACATCCAGGAAACCTGGCACAGTATCACTTTGAAGTTGTGTTACTGACTTCCTGATGAATGTAAGTGTATTTACTTTTTGTTTAGCTCCTTTTTGGACAAAATAAGACAAAAATATGTAACTAAGCTATGAGGGGACCCAGTGGAGCTTTTCTTACAGCAGACATTTTTACTTGCTGTTAAAAATGTTTACCAGGCTTCATCTTTGAGCTCTGTTTAAACACTAGGGTAATGAGTTAGCTTAATAAATGCTAGCTTGTTTCAGATCCTTGTGCAACATTTTTATTGGATTAAGGTCAGGACTTTAACGGTTTGTGTTTTTGGGCTTGTTGTCTTCCTGCATGACCCAGTTTCTCTTAATACTTCTCTCACTGGTTATGCTAACTCATTACCCTAATGTTTGAACAAAGCTCAAAGATGGCGCCAGACAGACCTTTTTAACAGCAAGTAAAAATGTCTCATGTAAGAAAAGCTCCACTGGGCCCCTCACGTGAGCTGGATCCACTTTGACTGCTCCTGCTTTTTATACATGCTGCTTTTCTGTTTTGCATACTGTGACTCTTAACTGAGCCATCATTAGCGCCCTCATTCAAATGTCTGCCACGGAAAGGGGTCTTTTTCATTTTTGAGGAAGCTGCTCACTGGGCTGACAGGGTACAGTGATCACAGCTTTGTGGACGTTTTCATTTTCAGGCAAAAAGTTTCAATCACTGCACAGAAGAGCAATTAAGTGAAGTTTCAAGATGCACAAATCGAAATCATATTCATGAAATGCACTACTCAGTTTTGTTTTTTGCTTTCAGCACATGAATATGTAGGCCTGCTACAAAAAGCACACACAACAATTCGTAAAAACAGCGTGAATACCTGTTTAATTCTTGCATGCGACCATAATTGGGCTAGTAGGTGAAACACTTAAACATGTAATGTAATCTCTGGTCTCTTTGTAATTGGAGCAAAACTATAACCAAGTTTGTAATGGTCAGTTTGAAGTTGGTTTCAATTAAAAGATGCATTGGTTAGTGGATAAAAAGTTAAGCAGTCAGTGAATGGTGTACCGTGTAAGATTTAAATATGAAATGACTAATAGTCAACCAGTTGCAAATATTACAAGGATTTTTACAGTTAAGACGGAGAGCTTTAAATTCTTTTGGAAAAGCTTCACATGCACAAAAAATATATAATTTAGGAAACTATCTTAATAGATATTTTATGGTGAATGTTGCTACAGTATTTCTGCCTTTCAATCGTCAGTGGGCACGTTTTGTTTTTACAGTAGGAGGTCACGCAGCAGGTCACCCAAAAACCGCCCTGCACGGTAAGCCAGGGAGATTATCTGCAGGGGCTTTTGTGTGTTTTTGCGCCTGTGTTGTTGTCTCAATACCTGGTCCAGTGTTCATCCTCGCTGACGGCAGTGTAATATTGTCTGGTGCCTTTCCAGCCTGTTTTATTCTCTCCGGTTCGTGCAGGGACATTTAGGCCACCTACGCTCCAGAAAGCTGCTCTTCAGAGGCTTTTTGGCCTTGTTTGGAGGGTATTTCTTTTTATGACACATAGAACTGCATGCGGTTAGGACGCGGTAGGAGATCTAGTGAGTCTCCACCCTGTTGGAAATCTAATTAGGATGAATTAATTCACAGGTTCAACATAACCGATGGGAAATATTCCTTATAGGCAGTGACACAGCCACAAAAGATGCACAAAATTCTAGTAATTATCACTCATCTGCTAAATATAAGTTGTTAGTTCAGAAATTCTTTTTATTGGGAAAACTAGATTCAAATCATGTTTATATTTAGAAGACCAATGGATCACTGTGGGTTTTGTAGGAATCAAAACTTGACTTGGTGCCATAGTCACAAAGGTTTAGATCTTACATGCATCTTTATGGGGTGAACTTTGTAAGGGCAGTGTATTTTTGCGACATGTTTGAAGCTGCTGGCCGTGGGCCGAGCATTTTGCAAGAGGAGGAAGAACAGTGGTACTGCCTCGAAGACCCTATCAGTTATTTATGAGGCCTCTCTGTACATATGGTGTTTCCTGCCAGGGGATCTGGGAAACGACCACAGATGGAGAGGCAACATGGTTTCATAACACAACAATATAACAAGAGGCACCTTTTGCTCTGAGGGAGAGCGAGAGAGCAGTGTGTGAGTTTATGTTTGTGTGTCGTTCCTTTTCTTTGAAAGAAGAAATCAACCGTGAACACCAGCGTCTACGGTTTGTGTCTGAGTGGAAAGTCCCTGATCTTCTTTCATGTCTGCTGCCTCAAAATGTAAAAATGAAACAGTGGTCGCACTAAAATTTAATCCGTGCTTTTTAGCATTGAATTAGAATTTAATAAATTACTACACATTATAATGTAACTGTAAACATTTTAAGTGCAGTGTATTGGTACAAATCCACCTGGGAGCACCACCAAGATCATCGAGCATAGCAGACTGCAGACATAGCCCAATAGTTCACAATCACTGCACATTAATAAACATTTAAGAAGATCTACAGTGCAGCTTAAAAGTATTTGCAAGCCTCAGAATTTACAACAATTGCATAAAAGTGACTCAAAAGAGAAAAAGAGAACCCAACCAACCAAATTCAAGTGACAAGTCATGCTTTTGTGTTTGTTTATTCAAGAAAATTAATCATTCGTGCATATATGTGAGATGCAAAAGGAAGTGAAACCTTGTTTTCAGAGTCTGGTGTGACCCCTTTGTGCAGACACAACAGCAGCTAAACATCTCTGGTAACTTCTGATCAGTCATCTGAAGTAGTTTTTAGCGCGTTCCTCAGAACAGAACCTCTACAGTTCTCAGATGTTGGTGGGTTTCCCCACATGAACCGCTTGCTTCAGGTCCTTCCACAACATTTCTATTGGATTATGGTCATTGACTTGGACATTGTCTTTTAGAATTTGCCGCCCGTATAATTCAGAATTCATTGGTCCGTCACTGATTGGCAAGCCGTCCTGGTTCAGATGCAGCAAAACTGGCCCAGACATTACCACCTCCATGTTTCATGGACGAGATGAGGTTCTGATGCTGGAATACAATATTATTCCATCTCATCCACCCACAAAACATTTTCACAGTAGTCTTACGCTTGGAAAGCATGGTGTTGATCGAATAGCAGACAGGCAGAAACGGTTGTTCAAAGTTCTCCTGATGGTGGATTCATAAACATCAACATTGTAAGAGAGGCCTTTAGCTGCTTAGAAGCTACCCTGGGTTCCTTTGTGACATCTCGTACTACTATTTGTCTTGCTTATGGAGTGATCTTCGTTGGTGGACCACTCCTGTGGAGGGTAGCAGTCGTCTTGGATCTCCTCCATTTGTTCACAATCTGTCTGTGAACAAACGTTTCCAGCCTGATGAGCAACAGCAGCTCTTTTTTCCGAGGTCCTCGGAAATCTCCTTTGTCCGTGCCATCATGCACTTCCATAAATGCATGCTGTGAAGATCAAGCTGTGACAAACTCTTGGTTTTAAACCCAACGTAGCGCTGAACAACACCTGAGTCTCATTACATTGATTGGAAACACCTCTAAGCATATGGATTCTAATTTGGCCTTGAAATTAACTGGTAATCCTAGAGGTTCACTTGCTTATGCACCTCACAGAGATGTAACTCTGGGTTGTTTTTCCTGAATAAACGAATGTAAAAGCATAACATTTCCGTTTGATTGGGTTCTCTCTGTCTTGTGTGACACTTGGCTGATGCTTTGAATCATTTTTCTGCAGATATATTAAACATTGGGAGGGCTGCAAATACTTTTAAGCTGTACTTATATGCTGCCTGCGGCTACATTATAGTATTATCAATCGTGCCAATGTGCAATGTGCACAGTTAAATAAACCCAACGTTGTGTGTAGCTGCTTTGATATTTTGTTATACTGTCAAAATCCAACTACAAATTGTTGCTGCTAACTTGGTATTGTCTCCAAAACTTAATTTAGCTTGGTTCTATGTGCCATAAACACGACCTGTCCAGGGTGTACCCCGCCTCTTGCCCAGTGACAGCCGGGATAGGCTGCAGCCACCCCCGCGACCCTCCAGAGCACAAGTGGTTACGGAAGACGAATGAATGATCTATGTGCCATAAACTTTAATTTTTGTCCAAAAGCCCAGAAAACGCATTAAAAGCTCCTCTGCTGTGCTGAACACTCACTCGTGGACCCAATCTGCCGCTAAATAGTTTCAAACATCAACAGTTTACACCTGTCTGAGTGATGTTTAGCTCGCTCAGACCTGCAGTGTTCAGACTGTTGTAGGAGATTTATTCTGTTTATCCTATAACAGTTTATCACCGGTCGTTGTGACGTTAATGATTTAGGACTGTCATTAACATATTGTAGTCCATTGTTTCCCTTCAGACATCCTTGTTGCTGTGTTCTCTGCAGACACTCTTTGTGATTGTTGTGTGTTTTCTCTGCATTAACTCATTGCACTAAATAGGTTTTCATGTTTATTAGACTGCACTGCATCAGACGTCTGCTCTAAAAGTAATGCTACATGTCTGTGACCTACTTTTAAAGATGTACAGTATATATTGGGAAGAAATGGACTTGGAGCGGAGAGAGACTCTGGACACCTTAGAAAGAATCGAGTGGGAGGAACTTATTGCTGTTTTTTTCTCTTAACCCTTCATATGCTGCTCACTGAAATGTTTGGACATTCTACATTTCAGTCCTAGGGGGTGTTATTTTAGGACACAAGAACACCTTTTTTTACCTTTTGAAATTCTTCATGAATTTAAATTTTCATGTAGAAAATCAAGGTCATTGACGTTACCATATATGGTTCCTTGCCCATAAGTGGTAAACAAATGTAAACATGTATTTAGACCATTAGAACAGAAGTGCTGATTCATGCACTTGTCAACATTATCGCATTAGACCTCTTCTTCATGGTACCTAATAAAGCAGTGCTCAGTGTTCATGCAGAGGTGGACCTTGCAGACCACACTGGGTTTTAGTCCTTTGGCCGACTTGGGAGTTTGGAGTTTGCATGTTCTCCCTGCGTCTGCGTGGGTTCTCTCCAGGTTCTCCAGCTTCCTCCACTGTCCAAAGACATGCTGGTTAGGTTCACTGGTGATTCTAAATTGGCAGTAGGTGCGAGTTTGAATGGTTGTCTGTCCCTCTGTGTTAGCCCTGAGATAGACTGGAGACCTGTTGAGGTTGTACCCCGCTTCTTGCCTAATGACAGCTGGGATAGGCTCCAGCCACCCCTGTGACCCTTCAGAGGACAAGCGGTTGCAGAAGATGAATGAAGTTACCAAATATGGGTCCTCGCCCTAAGAAGCATTAATGGCATACATGATATGGTGACAATAATCTAACACATATGTGTCAAACATGTGGCCAAAAGCGGCCCGTCACAGCGTCTAAACTGGCCCACGGGGTGAATTTGCAAATTGCAAAGATTACATTGAAACATTAACTGCAATTTTTCCAATAAAAGTAATTGCTGTTCCTAGGGTTCACACAGATTTAGTAAGAGTTGTGGACATAACACAACACTAAGACCTGGAACTAAACGGCAATTGCGTTTCTTTTTCTTAAGAAATGTCATTGAACGTAAACATTTTAATGATGTTCTTCTTTGCACTAAAACAAAGAGAAACCTTGAGAGTTGTCGTTATTTATAGGTAAACGTTGTGTTATTGGTCTGGCCACAAACTGTGCTGTTTGTGGCCCCTGAACTAACATGATCGAACACATACCTCTCATTTGAAAACTTTATTGTATTTTTGTCGCGATCTGACCACATCGTGACAGATTGGTGATTAAACTGTTTAATGTATAAGTGGAAACAATGATTCTGCTGTGGGCGTGTGTATTGTGACCTACAGATTCAGTTCCCGTTAACTTGAAACCCACCAAAAGGTGTGAAAGTGAACTAAATATGATGCTTTGGTCTTGTATTATGCTCCATTTTCCATAAAATACAGCTTCTGTTTCATTATCCCTATTTTTACTTTCTATTAAGGTGTGAGAAATGTATTGTTTCTGCTACAGTACAGCTTCAGTTACTAGTTCTAATACTATATATAGTTTGTTTACAGCATATGTAAGTGTGAGTTTTTTGTTTTGCTGCTACTTGGATTTGATTGCACCCTTTTTGAGATCTCACATATTATTTAAATGCACAACAGCCCGTGTTGTTTCTAAATAGCTGCTGTTTCTTTCTCTATTTTAAGACAAGGTCACGAAGTGCAGCCAGGTAAACTGTTTCTCCTTGAGGGGCGCGCTGGGCTTTCAGTTTACTGAACTCCAGCAGGGAAGTAGTTCAGCACAGTCGAGAGCTGAGGGAGAGAAGGAGCGCTCTCGACTTGTCTGCCCGCCTGTCGCCATGTCCCACAAAGCTTATCAGTTTGTCTGCATCCGTTCGTACCTCCTCCACACGGCTCCGTCTTTGTCTCTGTCACCGTATCTCCTCTGCTCCCTTTCTCTCTCGAGCTGTCTGCCGCTCTCTGCCAGGGAAACGCTGTGAATTAGAGCACTGAGCTCGGTGTCCAAGCACCCTCGGGTCATTTCAGTCAGTCTCCGCTCTGCCAACTGGTACAGCAGACATGCACTAGCAGCATATTTTAGTGCAGTCCAGAGTCCCAGTTTCCCAAACGCATCTTAGCAGTGTGATCAAGATGCAAGCAAGCGAGTTATGGCACTTTGAAATCGCTTCCACATGCGGTGCTTTCTATCCTGTCGTGTGGATTTTATTTAAAAAAAATAATAATTCAAATATGAGCAGTAACTGACACCTAGAATCACCAGTTAACCTACGGAGCATGCAAACTCTACAGAGAAAGGCCCCAGTCGGCCTGGATCATTGTAGCCTTACTATTATAAACAAATATATAATTACAGCTTTTTTTTAGTGGGCGTCAATATGTTTAAAAGTACACACTTGTTTGCTTTTGAAAACAGGGAGCACGCGTAACCAAACGGGACTTCCTCCATACCGACTGTCTCGCTCACCACATAAAAGTAGCCGCCCTGCGTCACTGGTATGCTTATGACCACTGTAATTAGGACATGAATTGGGCAGGGAGCTCTTGTGCATATTGTCCCCGTGTGTTCAGGTCAGCTGTTTTTAGTAGGTCACATGTCCCTTAATCTCAATGCCATAAGAGAACGGAAGCCTCGCCAGCCACCACATTAAATTCACTTGTGAGAGGACGGAGGGACGGCCTACAAACCACTTTCGACTCAACCCATTCCTGGAGTGATTGCGGAGTGAGATATCCATAATCACGCGGCACACAATCATGTTACACAATTGGTGCTCACGTGGATGTGCTCGGCATCAACTCCCACTCGCTATGAACCACTGTACCATTTAGGGTTAACCCCCCCCACCTCCCTCTTTCTCTCTCTCTCTATCCTGATACCTCCTCCTCCTCCCCTTCCCTCCCGTCCTCACGCCTACTGAGCTCATCCCAGGTGCCTGGTTCGCCTGTTCAGCCACTCTGCCCGCCCACGCCCTCACACTCTCGGTCCCGGTGAGCAGCGGTGAACGTTTTCCCGCTTTCTTCTTCTCCTCTCTGCCACCCACTCCAAACGGCTGTGAATCACTGGCTGACACACTGAAGCACCAGCAAGGCTCTTGTGTTTTAGACGGAGAGCGACTAACATCTCTCGTTTTTTTTTGTTTTTTTTTTTTCCCTTTGGTGAAGCATGCCCCGTTATTATGGGGATTTGACTTCCAACATAGGTAAAAAAAAAAAACATGCTTTGAAAGATGAGAGTTTGTGTAACCGTCAGAGTTAATGCATGTGTGTATCCGTTGGTGTGCGTTTGTAAGTGTAACACGGTGCAGGCGTGTGTGTGTGTGTGTGTCAGGGGGACAGAGAGAACAAATTAATTGTTCTCTCATGGAAACGTTGTTTAGCACTTAGTGGAGTGATTCATGCGTCTCCAAAATCAGCTTGTCTAAGTGACAGGCAAGTCCTCGCTGTCTTTTCACAGAACCACTGTTCAATGATTCATGTCCCCCAATCTGTCAGCAGACGCCGACTGGTAAGAGCTGCAGTTGGATCCAAATCTAAACTCCCCTCTGTGTTTTTTTTATTAAATTTTATTATTTAAGAACGTCCCTTTTAGCTGAATGTAATATTTATTGGACCGGTCGAATTCACCTGTTCCCTTAAGGAGGACTTAAGTTTGTGATTTGGATCTGCAGCCGGTATCAGGGCCATGCTGATCAAAAAACGGCCTAGGGAACCGACATCTACCTCTTCTACCAGAATTCTTTAAAAATCAAAAATTTCTTGGATGTTTTCCCTCGTCAACGGTACAAAACAAGAGCCCAAGATACTCTAGGTTTCTGAAAAATGAAAGCTACTAATTCTCAAATTTGTGAAGAAGAGGAAAGATTCTGCATTTCTGTTTGATGAGTGATTGTTTGTTTGTCAACGTAGACACCATGCCCACATAGATTAACCTGTAAGCAATGAACAATGAAAGTTTTTGTTGCCCTCCATTCAAATAATCACATAAAGGTCTGGTATCGCTGGCTTTCAGAGATCAAACATATCCTCCATGATCTGAACTGTTGCCATCTTTTGATTTGCAGCAGCTCATTTGTGACTTGCACTTTTAGTCCTCACCAGGAAAAAACAATGTTCGTCCTGCAACGCTTGGCCTCTGCCCTCTCGCCCGGACTGACTAAGCTCGACTGGAGCTTTCATACAGGGGAAAAAAAAACAGTCTACATACAGTCACTGCATTTCAGTTACACTGGTTCGGGCGCTTGGCAATGTAAGATCATTTTCACCCACTGACAACTGTGATTGTCTGGACTTCAATCTGCCAAGAAACGCTCCACGCAGATGGCGAGAGAGAGAGCGAACATGGAGGCTGATTTCACCGTCTCTTACAGGCCTCGGCATAATCGCGCTCTAAATATTTCCTAAGTGGGTTGATGTGTGCTTGTTGACATGTTTGTGTGTCTGCACGAGTGTGAATGCATCCTTTGAGTGCGAGCATGCAGTGTGTGTGCGTCTGTCAGCGACTCATGCTGCCTGCGGAAGCTACATAGGCATTGTGAGGGCTCGGCAGGGAGCTCTGCTCCCCTTGTGTTTGCCAGGAGCAGCTTTCCACCCACGGTGGGCAGGCAGGCAGAGGCAGGCAGGCAGGCAGGCAGGCTTGGTTGCCTGTTACGTTGGCATTCACTGGATGAGTTGGGTAGAGAGAAGGGAAGGCACACAGCCATTCATGGTCACATTATGCACATGGGGAACAGGAAAGCTCTGGCGCTTCAGAGATATTCTCCACTGAATGCCTTCCTGTCTTTCTCCTTTACAAAAGAAGAAATGTTTTAATTAGGCTGCAGAAAGAACAAAAACGGGCACTGAGTGTCTCTTTATTCTCACCAATGCAAGGAAGGTTGTGCATATATTACTATTTTAGTGCCGTCTAAAATGTGCTGTGGCTTAAAGAACACCAACCATCCTGAAGGTTCAACACGTGGCTGATTAAACATTCACTTCGTGTTGTTTCTGCTAGCTTCAAATCAGGAGGCTCCTTGTTTAAAGGGCTCGAGTGCGCCTCGCCAAAAATCAGGCAACCTCCAGCTGTAGCTGATCACAAGCTGTTAGTGAAGACGCAGCCCAGACACAAACGTTTACAGGGCTTAGTTTAACGAGCTCCTATACGTTCAACAGACAGCTGGGGTCGCCAGGAGTCCGATGTGCAGCCCGGCATGATAAACAAGTGGTTACATTCAATAATAATAAGTGCACGATAAATATTATGCACAATGGAATAAAATCATTGTTTAGTTGCGGTTTCCCTTAAAGTAAATGCGCATCTTCCAAAAAAAGAAAAGAAAAAAAAAGTAAGAGCTTGCACAAGTTTAAAGATTAGATCTGATTGGTTGTTTGGGTTATTAAAGACAAGTGAATAGATAAATGAAAAAACGTTTTCTCATGTCAGAAACATATTGAAGATTACTTTACCTGAAGCTCTAAAAGTATTTTAGCATTCTATCCGAGCTGTATTTACAGTAGCTACTCCCTCTCTCCGTCTCTCTCCGTCTCTCTCTCTCTGTCACTAACACACCTCCCACCTGCTCTATCTCTCTCCCTCGCTCGCTTTCCTCGCACTTTTCCCTCAGCTACCCAAGATGGCGGCAGCCTCATCCATTCAGCCGCCGAGCGTTCACTCTTCTCTCGCCCGGGATAGCGCACTTTCCCCGGAGATGGACAGCCCCGAGAGCCGACAGCCGGAGGATGAGGAGCCGGCGGCGGCGCAGCCATCCGACTCGGGGATTTGCTTCCGCGACCTGCCGGACCTGGAGCCGGACGAGATCGAGAGGAGGCTCGCCAAAACTCGCCAGGAGCTGAGCAACAGGAGGAAAATCCTCATTAAGAACCTGCCGTCTGACACCACCAACCAGGTACATGTCGCTTTCACTGTGGAGGAAGTGGAGCGAAAGTAGCGCGGGGATGTTTGGGTATCAGTTTTTACGCGCGGCGAGACTCGGTGCAAACTAAACTACTCCAACTTCAGACGTGCACTGACTGTCGCACTTTTCAGTACGTCTAAGAGAGTCGGCGGCTGCTCTCTAGGGATGATGGTGAACGTCAGTTTACCCAGGATCGACTTTTAGTTCCCATCTAAAAGGAGCTTTTAGTTCTGAAATGTGCCATTTCATTCGCCCCCGGGGACAGCCCTGCATAGGCTATGGTTTATTTTTTCTTAAAACAAATCACCCTGAGCAGAATTTTGTATGTCAAGATGTCTAGTGGATCAAAAAAACATATACCCAACTAGCATTTATTGGTTTCATTTTATTCTCCCTCTTCTCTTTGGCCACTAAATCTAGTTTGACACTCGTATTTATTGAAACAGTGATTTAAACAAACCTGAAGCAGAACAGCAATAACATGAAATGCAAAGGTTTGTGTTTCTTTGCGAGTTCTTGACTGTACTGGCTAAAAGTCTGTTGCTTTGATTCTGCTCGTCAGAGTCAGAAGAATTTCTTAATCTGTCAAGGAAATTATTTTGTTGCGGTTGCTCCCATAATGTGACAAGCTGCAAGGTGACGGAGTCAAATACAAATAGAATAAAAAAATAAATATAAAAAATGAGATGTAGATGCATAAATAGCAAATATTGCACCAGTATACACAATTTTAAATGGTTACAGATTTACTGGTTTAGAGTGGCCAGAGTTAGAAAGTTTGATGTGCACAGGCAGGAATGACCTCAGTGGCGTTTCTGTGGGGCATTTGGGAAGGAAGGTACTCCCTAGACTGGCCAGTGTGTTTTGGAGTGGGTGGGAGGAGTTGTCCTTCACTTTTGCCAACATCCTCCTCTCTGACTCTGTGTTCAGAGAGTCCAGCGTTTTTTATTTAATTCTCCTACAGTGAACTTTAAGTTCTCATCTGTTCTTGTAGTTTCGTATTTAAACGCTTTGTCAGTAAGTGGCAGACATGGCAGGTGGAATCCGCGCTCTCCTGCTTTGCATACAAGTCTCGTCAGATTCCTTTACTCGGGGCAAAAAAAAGCAGATCCCATGCGAGGACTTCGCATGGTTCTCGTCAAAGACTGCAGCGTGACTTCACTGTTTACAGGCTCGCGACCTTTTTGATTTCTCCCAGGAGTCATTCATCACTCGTGTCAGCGTGCAAGCCTCCAGGAAGGCGCTGATGGCGTGCACCTTCTGGGTTGTAAGCACTAAGCGATGCACTAAGAGAGGCTCGCTGCCAAGGAGAGCCAGCACTCTGCCTGGTGTTTGTGTGAAAGAGTGCGACTGCATGGTGTGTGCGAGTGTGCGAAATGAGGAGCACGGGGGGGAAACAAGGGAGGAGGGAGGGAGGAAGGAAAAGTCACTTGGATCAGGTGATGCCACAGAAGTGGAATTTCTCTCTCTGCGTTTTCCGTGTTGTTCACGTGTCGGGTCGAGAGCGGTATGTTGAGTGAGCCTGAGCGGAGCAGCGTGAGGGCTGCCCCGCTGAAGGCACCGCATAAATCCATCAATTTAAAGGAGTAGCAAAGAGCGTTTGACATTACACGGTGTGTCCACTGATAGTGATACCGTTGAACTGACATGATCTCAGGATAAGTGGAGTTTTGGTATATAACTGGTGCACAGATGCATGCAAAACATTCCTGTGCCAGCTTCTTAAATATAGATTTTTGCCACATTTCCTTACATGTAACTTTCTTGCCAAATAATCTTGTTTTTTTTTCAACAGTTGGTTGAACAGGCTGTGATTTGAAAATGCCACCTGTGGCTCAGATTTGCTTAGATTAAGCAGTAAATAAGGCTACCAGTATTAATAACCACACATCCTGATGTTATGCATTGGCGGCCGTACACTAATCCAGTGATCTTCATAGTGCCGGTGTTGACATTACAGCATCTTCCTTAACTGTAAAAATTTATAGCAGAGGAAAATCCTTGTCACTGTCTTATATAACCCGTCTGATGGAGTCAGCAACACACAGCCGGCTCCATCTCCCTTTCCACTCATACACGCTGGCCCCATTAGTGAACACTCTATCGCAGACTGGATGTGTGTGTGTGTGTGGTGCACTATGTCAGATATATGGCCCCGTTGACAGTCCTCATCTCGGGGAAAAGCGGGGGGATGGTGGAAGAGCAAGTACAATGAGGGAAGTGGAGAGAAGGCAAAAGTGTTGGGCGAGAGGAGAGTGAGATGGAAACGATAGAAACGAGGGCGGGAAAGGACGTTGAGGGAATTTGCTGAGAGTACGAGAGGTGTTGGTTTTAATTGGCCTTAATCAGTATTTTGAGAGTTGCCGTCCATTGTTACGCCGCCCGCTCGGCACATTTCTCGCTGCGTTCCTGGCGTTTGTAGCCGCAGCATCCACCTGTTTTTATCAGAAACAAAACATATTGAACTCGGCTGCTCGGCGCCAATTAGCAGCCAGACAGAGCAGCTAGCTGGTGAACACCATGTATATGATATGTAGAGCCAGATATCTCTATCTCTCTTGACTCACTGTAGATTAGCAATGTTGCTTCTTAACTGCTGGATGCTGGAACTTAAATATCATAATGTTTCACAGCTCGTTTCCACAGCTCAAAAGTGCTCAATCGGTTATTGCAGGTTCAAACTCTTATATCTTCATAGCTCTAATGCTAACGTGGCAGCAAGTGTAGTTATGATAGTTTGTTGGCATTTTTTCAGATCAGAATCCCCTATAAACCTGAGTAGCTTTAGGCCTCGTCCACAGGTACGAAAGCGATCTTTCCCCCTCCGTTTTCGCTGGCATCGTTTCAAGAATATCCGCGTCCAGACGGATCCGTCTTAACACGACTCAAAACGCTACTTCATATTCCAGGCCTATAGGTGGCGCTGTTTCGGTTTCAGAAATTCACCAAAAACTGAGAGGAAGAGGCGGAGCATGTGCATAAAGCTTGAGCGCTGTTTACAAATTGGCTTTAGAAGAAACCAAACTCAAGGAAAAATTAGATTTTGCCCTAGTAACCATAATAGGCTCAATATCTTCTCCAGCAGGAACACGAGCATGTAGTCCACCATTGTTGTTAATGTTGTTATGAGACGTTTCGCAGGAAGAGGTGGAAGGCTGCTCGAGGGGTGTGGCAGTGGTGGCAATGACATCATCGTTTTCCAAAATCTCCGGTTTCCCCTGTCCACACCGATCCACGAGAAGTGCGTTTACGAACC
This sequence comes from Planiliza haematocheilus, assembly GCA_005024645.1. Lineage (NCBI taxonomy): Eukaryota > Metazoa > Chordata > Actinopteri > Mugiliformes > Mugilidae > Planiliza > Planiliza haematocheilus. The sequence continues at coordinate 1,862,407 of SRSE01000293.1, read as the reverse complement.
TTTCCACCCTGGGACCCGGTTTCAAAAAAGTGCATTTTCGGGGTATGCGTTTACGGGATCCGTCTGGACGATAGGCCATAACGATGCAAAACATCCGCCTTTCCGCCAAAATGCGTTTTCGTGTGGAGGGGGCCTTAGTTTCCATGCAGATTATCTGAAACCCTGACATTCTGATCTTCAGATACTAGACAACGTCGCGAATTGAGCTGCTATGGTCAGACCATGAGGGCCACGACCGCCCAAAGCTAAAAGTCTTTTACAATTGTCCATTCCTTTTATGAACTACTTGGTCCAGATACTGGAGGCCCCCGATTTTCCTGCTTCAGAACTTTTAAGTTGATGAGCTTAAATTATTGATGCCACACGCACCGTTCACTCAGGCTTGCAAAGTAATGTTTCTCCTACTCTTAAAGATAATCCCAAGTCGAGCGCAGATTTGTCACATCAACCCGACAGCGCCCAAATATTGTTGTCAGTAGGAATGATGTTGATGATATTGCTTCTTGCAGGAAGAAAATAAAGATTGCAGAGAAATCACACGTTGGACAATAGATTTGTTAGTAGTGGAGATGAATGAGTGGGAGACTGCATTCAACGCTCCACTCGGGCACTTTGAAGACCTCGTTATGCCGTTTAACCTGACCAGTGCACCGGCAGCACCACGCGTAGGCATCACCCATCGTTCAGACCACTTGTTGGCTGATAGCCAGGCCTAAAAGAGGCTGAAGTGTAGATACCTTTATACTGTCTTTAGTGTGAGCCACAGATGCTGCTTTTTCCGAGAAGTCCTTTCTACTGACATCAAAGACACAACAATAACTTATAAATCTATATTAAAAAAAAAACTAATCTGGCTCAGCGATTACATAAATCTATTTTTAAAGTATTAAATAAATATTATGCACTTTGAATAGTTTGGATCATTTTTGAGAATTTTGTCTCTATCCTAACTATGCAGCCAGTCCTCCACTGGAATAAAAAGCATGTTTCATTAAATCCAAGCAGCCAGCGCGAAAACATAGTCGCAGATGCACAGCAGGGTAAAATAAATGTGGGTTGTTTTTGTGTGTGTGTGTGTGTGTGTGTGTGCGCACACAGGGAGGAGGTTAGCATCCAAGGTCTTCTGCCAAATTCCTGGATTAATGAGTTTCTTAGAAGCCCACAGAACGTACGCAACATGCTTAGCGCATGTGCCCGTGTTTATATGTTTTCCTTTTGCGCACCACGAGCTGCGTCTGTGCGTGTGTGCAGTTGCGTTTGCATATGCACAGGTAAACACAAATACATGCAAATGTGACCGAGCGGAGTGCGCCCGGAGCCGTTCTCTTTCCGCCCACTTCCTCCTCCTCCTCCTCTCGCTTTCCATGCTGCGATGTGTCTGTCTGTGTGTGTGTGTGTGTGTGTGTGTGCGTCAGTAGCAGATGTTCATGAAATCTGCCACTCCTGACAGTAGGCAGTCTTTGTCACCTCCTTCACCCGTGAGCCCGCGTGCACACACCTTATTGTCATTTAGCTGTTTATCGTGGCATTAGTCACCTCGGAGTTTCGCAGATGTTTGTGGCACGTCTATTTCAAGATGCACCTGTTAGAGCGTTGGAGCGGCCAGGAAAGACCGACACAATGCACTTTATTTATCCATTCGTTTCAGATATGAAGGTGACCTTGTTTAGGTGAGATAATGAAGTTGGCTGGAGACGGACAGCGACCTCTGATGCTGAGCCAGTTCAAAGATGATGATGAGCAGGACAAAGGGCGGTGTTGATGGAAATTAGGGCTGGATGATTTACTTCAAATCAGTGTCAACCCTTTATCAACAGAACTTTGTAAATGTATAGCATATCCATTCATTTTTTTAACTGCTTATGTCTGCAGGGTTGCGGCGGTACACCCTGGACGGGTCACCAGTCTGTTGCAGGGCTAACACAAAGAGACAGACAACTATTCACACTCACACCTACAAACAATTTAGAATCCCATTAACCTAACAAGCATGTCTTTGGATGGTGGGAGGAAGCCGGAGAGAACCCACACAGACACTGGGAGAACATGCAAACACCACAGAGCTGGCTGAATCGAACCCAAAGCCTTCTTGTTGTGAGGCATGAGTGCTAACCACCAAATTTATAACCTACGTCCACTGAAATTCAAAACAAGCCTCTTTTATTTTTAATAAATAGTTTCAGAGTAAGTGGAGGTGGTGGGGATTGTGCTGACTGGATAAAAGGTTTGGAAGTAACCGAGGAAGAAAGGCATCGACTGGATAAGTACAGGAAGAATGGAGAGTAGACTAATTGGACAAAAGGCTAAAGGGAAATAATGAGTGTGTGTGAGGAGCACTGAAGCGGGGTGGCCTTCTCGGTTGCACGGCCAAAAGTCTGTCCAGTTGCTCATCATTTTGCTCTTAGCACCGGTTAAAGTATGTTCTGCCTTTGCCAAGAGTTGCGCGCCTGCTGAACTCTCCTGCTGTCATTGCTGCGTGTGTTTGTCATTGCGAGAATTAGCAGGTGGAAGGCCGGTTGCCACCGCTCTAGATTCTTCTAGACTTCTGGACCCCTGACGTTTACGCAGCAGCAGCCCAGGGACTCGAAGCTGAAAGATACAATACACAAGAATAAAGAAGAATCAAATATTTGACATGAGGTTTTTATAATGTCTGACCTACAAGTTAAACCTCCACATTGATCAGAACCTCATGACTGCATGATGCACAGTTTAATTTAAACTGAACATGGGTCTATGTTCCAACTGCAGGCGTGTTTGATTTCTGTCTCAAGTCTGATCTTTAGGACAGACTGTTATTTGTAAGTGATTTACTGTCTCCGTACATCATCAATCGTGTATGTGCGCAGTTCGCTGTGGAAACAACAGCGAGGCCATTAACTATGTAGCCATGCTGGTGAGTTGCTGCTTTGAATTATCATGTTCCAGTAGATTGCTTCCTCGACTCATACAGAAGCCTCCATGCGGCTGGCAGTCAATTTATTTTGGCATCTTTCCACAGGATGTTAGTTCTTCATGTTGCCTCTCGCTGCTAGCGCTATCATGGATGCTGCTCTGCATTTTCACCTCTTTGGATTTGACATTGTGTCATGTTAGACGTTAAAAGAAAATCAGAACTCCAGTTTGAGTGTCTGGACCATAGACTGTGATGGACACCAAAAATTTTAGCCAAAGCACGTAGAACTCCCCCTGGTGGGTGGCTGCAATATAGGTCATAAGCTCCGCCTTTCCCATGTTAGTCCATGGGCCAAACTAAAACACGAAAAAATTATTATTGTTATTTTTATTTTATTTTTTTTCAATGATGGTTTCTGTCATTTCAGGTAGTTACCGTAATTTCCGGACTATAGGCCGCTAGTGTTTTCACATACTTTGAACCTTGCCTCCAGGGGGCGTTCTAGTGGAAAGTGCAAAAGTGACACTGACCGATAGAAGAGCGAAAGCGCTAAATAAGATTCTAGACTGTGTTTTGAACAGTCATTTTGCACATCATGCACACACTCTCATCATGGAAAACACACAATGAAAAGCATATGATGCAGTTTTTAAGTTAAAGGCAGTTGATCTGGCTGTCGAGGAAGGAAATGGTAAGTTTGACATCAATGAATCGACATATATTAATTAAAAATGAAAAATCTTTGTGTGTAAATATCTCATGTTACAACGTGAACATCTGGGGCTTTTAGACAAGTGCTGCTTACATATGTACAATTTTTTTAATTAGTTGGTGCGGCTTATATCCAGGTGCACTAAATAGCCCGGAAATTACGGTAATATAATAACTGAATTTATATAGCACCTTTCTAAAACAAGTTACAAGGTGCTGTACAGCAAACATAAATAAAACAGGCAGGTCAGATGCCTGACAACAATCATAATAAAAAATAAAATAAAATAAAACCCCCAAGAGAAATAAAATGTAAGATCACCCACCCACAACAAAGTAACCATACAACAACAATGGTAAAACAAAATTAAGAAAAGGCCAATCGATAAAAGTGAGTTTTAAGAAGAGATTTAAAGGTTTAAATATGACGCTGATACATTAGTTTGATACATAAGTTTTGTTTTAGTAACCCTATAGGAACAGAATGTGACACTGTGATGACGAACAGTTGCCATGGCAACCGCACAATTCCTTACAATTGTAACATAAGTTTGACCAATGGAAGGAAGTGGGTATGCGTCATGCATATTTTATACGGTCTATGCTCCAGACGTGTTTTTGCCGCTCCTATTTGGATATTTATAAAAATTGGATCTGGGAACCTCGTACATATGAATGAAGAAGACACAGTCCAGTCAGTGGCAGCTCTCTGTCTGTAATCAGAGCAATTACATCAGAATAAGAGCAAACCGTACCAATTTCCACTTCCGATAAGAATAGAAATGTGACAACTAGAGATGGGGGGTGAAAAAAAGCGAACAATACTCAATCTAATTGATTTCAGTTTCTTCTGTGAGGCGCTGATGGCAGAGTTGGAATTAACAGCATGAACCCATCCATTATCCCTTGTGTCAGTGGTTTATTTTCATGAATCACTTTTAGAAGTTTTATTCCACCCAGGGGGAACATAGGGATCTTTCAATCTGTCTGGAATATAAAGGCAGAGAGGAAGAGACAGAAATGTCACTACTTTAGGTCTTTTTGAAATATAATACTTTTTACAGAAATGCCTTGATTCGGTTAGCCTGCCTGAAATGATTACCGCATATCCAGAAATGTAATAATACATTTTTTTTTATGTTTTTCAAGTCTGATGTATTGAGTTAAAAGAACAGGACGTGAAGGATTACCATACATTATTTTCTCCCTGGTCATTTCTGTGTGTATGAAGCAAAACCACGTAAGACACTAAATGTATTGGTTGTGCTAGCGTTGCACGTCCTGGATCTGCGAGTGTGCGAGGGCTCACTCGGTTCTGATTGACTTTAACCATCAGGTGGTGTATATGCGCGGACGTGCGCGTAGCTTGCAGCTACTAGGCCATAATAGCACCTTTTGGTTATGTGTCCTTCAAACGGAATAGAAACTCGCAAGAGAATATAGTTGAGCCCTTAGTTTGATCAGAATCAAGTATTTTAATCTGATGACTTATGAAATTGGAGTGCTAGCCATTTGAATAAGGGCACCGATGTAACTGAAGCCACACTGGACATTGCTGCGAATGTATCGGTTACAAGTGAAATCTGCTTATTTAGACATAGCGTGTCAACTCTAAAACACCTTTTCACCTTACAGATAAGCTAAACGAACACGACATATGTCACTTCTGCCTTTGACTGTCTCAGTAATGTCATTCTTCAAGCTGGAGCGCTTGCTTAGACTGTTATGAGTCCCAGTAATGTGAAACTGCGTTTGACTGTTTAAAGTCAGTGATGATGTGTGTGTAATGCCAGCACCGAGAGACATTTACTTCCCACACCCAACCTGTTGATGTGCACACACAGCTTCTGCCGGCGCCTCGGTGTACGAGTACAAACGACTACAAGAGGCCATTTAGCTTTTATGTCTTAAGAGCTTTTGCTTTTTGTGCTGCTGTGATGATGCATCGTGCTGTAACCTCGCGCAGAACCTGTCCTCTCAGAGTTGAGTGTAGTGCAGAATTCAAAGCTAGACCACGGACAAAGCGCTGTGAAGATTTCAACAGTGTTCGACGCCCGATTCAAATAATACACATGGCTTGTTCTTAGTTTACCTCAGTTATTGCAGTGCAGCGTGCTGTAAACCCCACACGTCAAAGACCGCTGGACGTTTTCACCCAGCGACTGCAGGGCTCGGGCTGATACGTTGAAGGGGGAGTGATCTGTTGACTCGGTGGGAAAAATAACTTCCAATCTGAGCCCCGTCGCTGCAGGGCCCGAGCCAAGCAGAGACGGGTGGGTGTGAAAAGGGGAGGGAGACAGGGTCACACTGGCTGACAGCAGAATCCGTCCTGTCTCAGGGCAAGCCACCTGCTTCCTTCAACCCACTGATTTTGACCTCGCTGAGATCAAAGCAGACAGCTTTCCGCCAAAAGAAAAAGTGAAATGAAGGAATGGACAAACGGGAGCAGCAGGCTGTGTTTGACCAGACACTCCTGCAAAATCCATTTCTTTACAGGAGTAAAGCCTCATTAGAAAGAACCTCCACCCTAGGAACTAAAACAGTACATTTTCCTCACAATGCACCAACACTTAGAAGGTAATTTCACTTCCTCTAATGGACATCTTATTGTAGTCATGTTCTGCTGAGGAGTTATCGGTGTGTGAAGAATCTATTTCGAGACATGTTTGTTTGAGTCACCGTGACCTTGTGTCTCCCATCCTTTTGAATGCAATTATCAACAACACTTCAACACAATCTTTTCAAATGTGACTGAAATGTTTACCGGGATTCAAGGACAACCTGATAAGGATTTGTTTGTCAAAGACCAGGGTCACCTTGGGCCTTACGTAACACATTTTTTTTTGGCCTTAACCCAACAGGTCGAAGGTCAGCTAAACTGTGACGTCATTATGTTCTCAAAAACTCGTTAATTCCTTTAAAGCCGTCATCGGACACCGACCAGGCACAACATTATGACCACTGAGAAGTAAATAACCTTGAACATCTTGTGACAGTTCAGTGGCGTGGTTGCACGAGCACGATGAAGAAGAAACGGCTTTACCTGAATGATAACAATCATGGCGGAGGCGGAGGGTGAACGTCAGGACAAAACGGAGGCAGCCCGACCCACCTATACGGAGGAGGAGGAGGAACTCGTTCCGAAAATGGGCGCTACGTCTGTTGTGTAGAACTTTTTAGGATTTAGAAAATCCGACAACGTGATACCCTGCAAAGAGTGTCGCGCGACTGTTGCTGCTGGAGGTGGAAACACCAGTGACCTCTTCCACCACTTAAAGTTAAAATATGCAAAGCAGTATTATTTAAGCCAAAAGATGCACCTCTTACCTTGTGTAAAACTTGAAAATATCTCATTTGTTATTTTTATTTCTTATTAAGCTGGAGTGTTTATATTTGCACACCATAGCTTAAGTTAAACCTGGAGTTCAGTGTTTACCAGACATTTGCACTTTCTTTGTGGCTTCTTATTTATTATATTTTCTTTAAAATGCTGCTGTGAGCAAACACAAATAAAAGAGGAAAATGATCAAATGTGACAGTATAGTTATTTTAAGCCCTTAATTGAATTTAAAGAGGAAACAAACGCTGCGATAGATACCGTTACCGTGATATGAAATTACTCATACCGTGATATAAGATTTTGCTCATACCCCCCCCAACCCTAGCAGCAGCCATCCCCAGCAGGATGCAGCCTGACACAGGTACACACACAAAAACAGTTTAGGAACAACTAAAAAAAACAGAAGAACAGCACAAGATGTTGACCTGGCCTCCAAATTCATTAGATCCCAAACTGATCAAGTATCTGTGGGATGAGCCACAGTTCTGGAGGTACGAGGGAGACCTACACAATATTAGGAAGGTGGTCATAATGTTATGCCTGATTGGTGTATATTGTCTTGTATGCGTCTAGTCAGATAATTTGAAGTTCCTTCCTACGTGGAGCAGCACTACCCCAGTAATGCTTCCTGAAAGCAGCCAGGTACAAACACTGACCAGATCATTTCATGTTTAGTCAGAATAAAAGTAAACTGGAAGCACATAACCTGTTCACAGCTATTTGCACACTTTAGCAAACTGCCACAGTAAGGCTTTAGACCATAGTGCACTTCTTGCCTGTGGCCACTGAAGTTGATTATGGGTTTGAATCCCTGCTCCCGCTGCACTGCTTTACTGCATCATCTAGAAGTGAGGGAAGAAACCGAGGAGGGGGGCTAGGAAAATAAAAAAATGAAACGACAGGGAGGCATGTGTGAAGGGTAGTATTTGGTGTGAATTTTTGCATTGTTTCTGCAGGGCGGCGGTAATTGCGTGTGAAAATTTACGCGACGGCCTGAGTTCTGTGCAGCAGCAAAGAAAAAGAGGAGGAGCATGTGGAAGCAGTGTGGTTCAGATGAGAAATAAGTTTAAAGGAAAGGGCAACGAGGCTGAGAAATGGATGCACGAACAAAAAAAGGAAGAGGACAGGTTTTGCAATGAACTCATTTAACTGAGGAATTTTTCTAGTTTGTATGCAGAGCGAAGGTGTTGAACTAGCGCAGCGTACGTGGTGCACAACCTCTGCGAATGTTCGAGGGAGAACGTGAAGGCTGAAAAGAAAACGGAGATGTCTCCACTCGTGTTTTTATGCTTGCCTGCTCCCAATATGCGGGTGTGCACGTTTTCTAAGAAGCTCTCCTGGCAGCCATTTGATGGGCCAGTGATCCATGCTGTGCATGGTTTGAGCCACCTGTCACACAGACACAGAGCCTGGCTCATACCAAATATGGGAAACAATGTTTTTCACATCTATTAGGGACGCGTTGTTAGAATTTCCAGCGAGCACATAACAAACTGCTGCTTTCACTTTCAACGCCTACATGCAGACGGAGATGCCTTATTCATTTGCTTATTTTTTTATGATTTTACAGTCCCTCTTTTGCGTCATGTGCACATCGATTAGCCACAGAATTATGACCACTGATGTGAGAAGTAAGTAACACATGACGATTTTGTGACAAATCAGTTCTGCTGGGAAACTTTTGGACCTGGCATTCATGTGGATGTTACTTAGACATGTTACACACAAAAAAATATTTTTTAAGATTAGGAACATCTTAAAAAAACATGAAGAACATCTGAAAAATGGCCTGGCCTCCAAATTCACTAGATCCCAAACTGATCAAGTATCTGTGGGATGATCCAACACCACAGGACACCTTCAGAAAGCCCACGTCCATTCTCCGATGAGTCACGACTGTTTTGGAGGCAACAAGGGAGACCTGCACAATATTAGGAAGGTGGTCATAATGTTGTGCCTGATCAGTGTAAGCGCTTGAGCGGTGAATAGAAATAATTTGACATTTTTTAATGCTCACAAAGTGGGACTTTTGTCTGTATTAAAATCCTGAACATTACTTGTAACCACTCTATAACACTTATTGGATAATGGCATCTATCATTACAGAAACGTGGTCATTGTTCTCTTGACTATTAGACAGGGCTTCATAAGTGGTTCATAAATGTACAGGGCCGCTAAAATCACTTGTCTGCATTCACTGCTGCTAGTACAGCTCTAATAATGTGATTAATAGCGATGCAGCTAATAATGTCACCGTCTCGTAGTGCCGCTGTGGAGAGGGAGCAGCTCTCTTCTGGCTGGCCGACCGGGGCTTCATCCCCCTCCTCTCCGTAGCATATATCACTCCATCAGTAGGTCAAGGACGCAGTTTCTGTCGGTAAGGAGGCCACGCAGAGTGCGTTTGTCCCCTAATCCGTCCATCTCTCCCGCTCACGCCGAGCTGAAGAGCTACACCGCTGCTACCTTTCCCCAGTGCCCCGGTTTGTGTTTTTAAGCCAACTCATTTATGACAGCAGGACAATAGGGGAATGAGTGTGTGCGCGCGCTTGTTTGTGTAACGAACGAACAGGTGTCACAGTAAACACATTCTTCTCTCCTCTTTATCTCTTTGTCTGTCATTCCAGTTTCGCTTCCTCGCCTTGCGTTCCCATTTCCTTCAACACCTTCTCCGTATAGAATGTGACCACCTCTAGACTGACTCACAATGTGCAGCGGGGGATTTAGAAATGCCTGAATCGACAGATGTAAACGGCGAAAGGGTCACAACAACACTGAAAGGCAATTTGCGGCGTGTTTGTGCTTTACTTGCAGGGAATTGATTGAAGCTGGGGCTGAGGGGACGCTCGGTAACAGACACGGGACTTGTCGTTGCACATCACAGACATAGCGGCAATATAACACTTGTCCACAATGGGATCTTCTCTCTCCGAGTCGGCCTCCTGGGACAATTGAAGCGCTAGTTACAGTTACAGAAGTGCCGCTGAGGATTCGGCATCTTGCTGCAGCTGTTGTCCCTGAAACAGTGGGTCTTTTTATTTGATGCCCATGGCACATATTGGAGTTGAATAGAACAGAATGGCTGCTTTACAGGAGCTGATACTGGGAAAGAAGACCAGCACGTGTGCTGTGCTGATGCTGAAATGTTGGGGGCGATACACCGATCAGGCATAGCATTATGACCACCTGGCTAATATAGTGTCGGTCTCTTCTACTTGCCTCCAAAACAGTTGTGACTCATCAGAGAATGGACATGGGCCTTTTGAGGGTGTCCTGTGGTGTTAGTGGGGGTCTTTGGGTCCTGTGGGTTGAGGGGAGGGGGCCTCTGGCGATCATCCATCAGATCTCTTGACTTAGGCCCCGTCCACACGTACCAAAGCGATTTTTTTCCCCTCTAGTTTCCCTGGCGTTTTAAGAATATCTGCGTCCACACGGATCCGTCTCAACACGACTCAAAACGCTACTTCATATTCCAGCCTATAGGTGGCGCTGTTTCAGTTTCAGAAATTCACCAACAACGGAGAGGAAGAGGCGGAGCATGCGCATAAAGCTTGAGCTTGTGGGTGTAAAATGTTGCTTATGTGTTTTTCTCAGCGTGGTGGCACAGGAGCATGATATTTTGCCCTAGTAACCATAATAGGCTCAATATCTTCTCCAGCAGGAACACGAGCATGTAGTCCGCCATAAGAGGTGGAAGGCTGCTTGAGGGGTGTGGCGATGACATCATTGAAATGCAAGTATTTTTCCCCGTCCACACGAACACTCGAGGGCTGCGTTTTGCGAATTTTTGCGAAGGTTTCAGACAGGATTCGTGTGGATGATCGGCCAAAACGATGCAAAACATCTGCGTTTGAACCAAAAGGCGTCTCCGTGTGGACGGGCCCTTAATCATTACGGGATCTAGCAAGTTTTGAGGCCAGGTGTTTTTTTTAGTTCGTAAACCTTTTTGTGTGTGTCTGTGTCAGGCTGCATCCTGCTGGGGATGGCTGCTGCCATGAAGGAGTGTCATTGCTATGGGGTGGGGGTGTGTGGTCTGGCCTAGGTGGGTGCTACATGTCCAAGTAACATCCACATGAACACCAGGTTAGAACTTGGCGTGTTTCTCAACAGTTCTCGGTCAACCTATATACCAGACAGTGACATATTTTTTGGGGAAGTAGTCTGCATGTGCTTACAATGATGGAAACCAAAAGTTGAAGAACAGGACGTGAAGTCTCTCCTCCTACGTTTTAGGCGCGTGGCTGTAACAGAACACTGCCGTAGTTTACGACCGCGCCAAACGCAATTAATTTAATGCAGTGGCCTTTGCTCAACACACCTTTCCAAGTGGTACGCTTTCAATCTCAGTTTATTGGCTTCAATCCTGATCAGACTTATTTTAGTATCTGCTCCTACTAAATCTTGTATATACTTAAACAGTTGACTGAAATAACAGTTGTGGCCTATTAAATCGTGCGACTCCTTTTTCATGAGCTACTTCATCCAAGCACTGACATGTCTTGATTCAAATTTATAAATAAAATGAATGAATAGAAACTTAACTTTCCTCCTGCATTGTCTGTTTTCACAGCAGACGTTTGGGTAACGGCAAGAAAAGCGCAGGTGTAAACCAACGTCAATCGTGGCTGGATTCCAGTCAGTGGAGCTAATGCCCGGGTCGCTGCATTGTGCATTCCGTCATGTCGTGCTCCGACATTCGATGGAGTCGAGCCATTAAATACATTTGTCTCGCTTTTCCACTACATCACAAAGTGAACATGTCTTCTGTGAAAAAAGGCCTAATGACTTGACAAAGTCGGCCAGAGAGGAGATGCATCACTCGGGAGTTGCTGGAAATGGAGATGAATGTGATCCACTTGGATTATACAGTCGTATTTCCAGACTGGAACTTCTTCAGTTACAAAGGACCTTTGGCTGAGCGCATGCACCGGCTTTCAGGGAGCCCTTTGTGGACGCAAAATGTTGCATCTGAGAGTGAGCAGCACTGCCACACTAGTAGTGCAATGTTCGTTGCATACATTCGATCCCCCTGTAGATTTACTTGTATCTCTGCAGAACAGACCTCGAGCCGTAAAAATATTTGTAAGAAATATGCCTACAATGCTTGAATCGACTTAAATAAAATGTGTGCTCTTTCAGCTTGTGGGTAGCAGTTACTAACAGTAGCTTAAAATTAAATGTAGTGTAGTCGAGGTAGGGGTGGTGGGCGGTGTGTTTAATCTTGCATTGCAGTCATTGATCAGTGAATTTCAGCTGAAAACAACACCAGCAGCTGTTTAGTGAGTGTGCAGCCAACATGGGCCGAGGTGATTATCAGCTGTTTTAGTGCGGTGCAAGTGACTTCACGTTCCCTGAACCTACATGTAATCTTACCAGGTGTCAGACCAGGCTGCTATCACATTCCTTATCAAGCACATCCTCTAGGGGCACGTTGCTTTAATGCGCCAATAAAGTGTGAACCCACAATCTGAAATTGGCCACCGGGCTTGAAGCTAGTGCCGGGGTGTTGACTGGACTTGCAGGAGATGCCGACTTTTTGAAGTGTTCAAGCATGTAGAGGGGAACGTTATAGCACAAAATTCAAAGAACGACATGCTTGATACTATCATGGAACAGCTTGAGCTTTAGAGAAGCTGTTTTGGTTGACTTTGTTCACCTCTCTAGTGGTAAGAGGGAACTAAATGTAGCTCAGTTTGGTGTGAGTTATTGAGGCCAGGGTTATTTGTGATCTGCAGTACACCAGTCAGGCATAACATTATGACCACCTTCCTAATATTGTGTAGGTCTCCCTTGAGCCTCCAAAACAGTTGTCAGAGAATGGACATGGGCCTTCTGAGGGTGTCCTGTGGTCTCTAGGGGTTTGGGGAGGGGACTTTGGGTTCTTTGGGTTGAGGCGAGGGGCCTCTGTGGATCATCCCACAGATACTTGATCAGTTTGGGATCTAGTGAATTTAGATGCCAGATCAACACCTCATGCTGTTCTTCATGTTGCGTCTGTCTGCATTCTGCTGGGGATGGCTGCTGCCATCAAGGAGTGTCATTGCTATGGCATGGGGGTACCTGGTCTGGTCTAGATGGATAGTGTCTACGTCGCATCCCGAAAAATGCCAGATCCAAAGGTTTCCCAGCAGAACACTGAATTGTTACAAGATAGCCAATGTTACTTCTCCTGTCAGTGGTCATAATGTTGTTGTTTATCGGTGTAAGTTTGAAACTGCAGGCTACGGTCGCTTGATATATGTTTAAAGAATTTGAGATTTGCCTTGTGATAAAATACCTACATTGAGAAACCGTCTTCCTTTGCCGTCAACGGCACCAGCAATGGGCAGTGAGAAATTCTTCTCTAGAATCACAACACTAAAGGAAGTAGTCCCAGTTACCTTGGAGATGTCCATGTTTGTGGCCTTTGCCAGTCAAAAACACTTCAATAATGGCATCAGGAGCTGAATACGACAAAATACAATACAACGAGGCCAATGAAACATAATCCATTTATTAAAAGACATGGACATGGTTTGTTTTTCAGTAGCAATGTTACAATATGTAAAATGATATAATTGTTTCTTTGAAGGCTGGCAGTTTTAATAAAAAGTAAAACAATGTAGAGACAAAAATCAAGATTTCATTTTTCTTTGCTGGTTGATCCCAGTGGCTGTTTTGAAACACTTCTGAAAGTGTTGATTAGAAAGCTGTTAAAATAGTGCAAAGGGGGAACTCAATGAAACGAGTGCAACATTATACAGCGGCGTGATTGGATGTAGTAAATGCAAGAGATCATTAAAACATGGAGCTGAAGGTGGAAATGGAATAGGGAGAAACAAACGGGGAATATCGTAAGAAGAGCAGTGTGGTGTGCTCAACTGGTAAATTGTATGGCTGAGACGAGAGGCAGCATTGTTTGCTCTCCTAAAAATAGTCTTTCGATGTCTTTTGGTGTGCCAGCGCTGTGAGAAACAAACACTCGGTGTGATTTAAGCACAGAATAGCGGAGGTTTGCGCCATCAAACGACTCCAGAGAAAGAAGGGTGCTGAGTGGTGTGGTTTAACTTTGTCTGTGTCACCAGGTACTCTGCACTGTCTGGCTGTAAGCTGTCCACTACGTACAAACTCAAAATGTAGACTGATTATTGCTAATGAGTTGACTTTATTTCTAATGACAGTTTGTGTTTGCTACTTGTTGTCTCCCCTAATTATCCATAAAGGATATTGCTGAGCTTATCTGCCAGAATCGTGCTTTGTGGCTAGAGACAGAAGAAAAGAGAAATTACCGTAATAAGACAAATATTGGATTTAGCGACAAATGGTCTGTTCTTCATCTGCAAGATTACTGAACAAAATGCTTTGGGAAATGTATGTAAGATCAAATAAAGTAGCAGTGAATAATTCTTTTAAATGTAATAAACCCCTTAGAATTAGAGGATCATTTAGGGTACTGTGACATATGGATGCCGTAACCTACGTACGTAGCCTATGCCATTGCGAGCCATTTATACTTGTCAGTGGCTCAGTCTTTTTTTTTTCCACTTTGATTTTCATTTTTTAAGAATTTTTCTTTTATATAAATGCAAAAAACAACATAAAAACGGGTAAATACCAAAACAAATAAGCGTGGGAGTTACAGCCATATTCGGCGCTGTGTCTTTTCTTTTTTGCCAGTCGGGCTATTTTTGTTTTGTGTACTGCCAGCTTCATTTGCCGACTGCCGGCTAAAACTTTAGTGGATAGCCAAAGATGAGTCATACAAATGTCTGTATCTCCGAAACTCGTCAGTGAACCTTTCCTCCATATGTATTGATCCAAAACAATCAATTCGAAAGTTCTGGAGATGGAGAAGCAGCCGGAATTAGTAAAGTGGAACTGCGCTACTACCAAGCGGCGGACTGAACACAGCTCTTGCGGTCTTCTTCACCGCGACGCGTAGTTACATTTATAGGGAGGTGCATGCCAGCTACGGTGCTAGGGTCTACACTGTCACCATAGCTACAGCGTCAAATTGACGCAGAAGTGTAAACCACCTATAACTTTGCTAGCTAGCGCTTATAAAGTTAAGCTAGTTCACATTATGCCTGGAGTCAGATAAGGGAGGGAAAAACAACGCTACACAACGTTGTTTGAAACATGCAAAAGTATTCAGTTCTGATTCGTTGTGAGACTATGTTGGAGTAAATTAGACCCTGGTGGGCCACCGTAGTGTAGCGAATATAAACCTGTAAGAACTTAAACAGAGGGTTAAGCGCATGGAAAAACAGAAGAGGGGGTCTTGTTAAGCCATAAAGGCTTAAATCTCTTTGAAATGAGAATCCTCTTACATTATGACAGCTTTGATCTAAATAGTTTAATCCTAGTTTATCCCTCTATGTGTTTGTCTTGTCGTTTAATTATCTGCAGGCCTATATTGTAGTGGATCAACACCAGGAAGAAACATTAAAACTTTGAGTCGTTTTTGACTGTAACTGAATCCTTCTAAGCTTGAGCGAGTGTGGCTCGAAAGATTTCTGGTGCCCTTTCAAAGGAAATAATTCAAATTTGTTCTTCCAAATCAGGTTTGTTTTTTAGTTTCTTGATTCCAGTGTATAAATTTAACCCTTTATTGAAATACTTCTCAATAGGGCACGAGAAGACTTAACTCAAAATCATTGAAGTTACCATATATGGTTCCTTGCCTTTAAGTGCTAAACAAATGTAAACATGTATTTAGACCATTAGAACATAAGTGCTGCTTCAGGGACTTGTCAGGATGCGCATTATAACATTAGACACATTAGGCTTCTTCTTCGTGGTACATAATAAAGCTTATGCTCAGTGTTCCTGTAGAGCTGCGCCTTGTAGACCACATTTGACCCTGGTTTGACCTGAGAACATTGCCTTGATCTACTCTGATTGGCTGGGTGAAAACCGCATGCTTCGTTCTCGCCCTCACTGAGAGGCACCGTGTGTGGAAGTCACCATATATGGTCCCTCGCCCTATAAACGGTTAAGACAGCAACAGCGAGATAAATGGGTGAATGCTACCATTTCAGGAATCCTATTCTCTCTGTAGCAGCACAGATGGAGCAAAAAACCAAAGCAAAACACCTCTTTCTTTCTTTTTTTTTTTCCTTTCTCCCTCTCAGCGATTACAGCTCACTCTGTGGGCGAGCTGACCCTCTGCGTGGGCCGCTTTGCGTGGCCCTCTCTGCTATGGAACATGCCCGCTCTGCTCTACATGAGTGGGCTGGATGGTGGTTAGAGGGACAGAAAAAATAAAACGACGTACACATTGGAAGGCCTAATCACCCCGGTCGTTGTGTGCTCTGGAAAAAACGATGTGATAAATGACAGTGGAAATGTTTTTTCTGTGAAGCGTCCGTCTGCCCTCTCAGAAATGTCAAACCTGTTTTCACCGTCACGTGACCACCGTATGACCGTGAGTCGCTCCATTAGAGCAACGCAAAGTCCGGTTCTTTTTTCGTTTTTTGAATGGGACGACAAAACATAGTCAGCATTAGCTGGCAGGGAATAAAAGCGCAGCATTAGCTGACATTACAGAACAGCTGCGTCCTCCTGAATGCTAGTCAGCTTTTGAAAGGCTGTTGCCACATTTTTTTTTTATTATTGTTCTTATTCAGGCCCTTTTTATTCAGGCCTTTCATTTGCTTAAAGCCATCTATTCAACATTTCTCTTGTGCTTTTCAAAGGTTTACATACAATTTTTGGTGGAACATAATAGTAAAGAAAAACCGATGAAGGCCACAAACTGTAATGTTTTCCTTGTAATTAAGTCCTTCAATATACTACAACTGCGGCTGGAGTCTTGACCTTTTCATGCACCTTGGTTTTAGATGAAGTTGCACCAGAATTGCAATTTCATGCATGACCACGGTGGATTCACTGTGTCTGCACAGTCTAAAACATTTTGGGGGTGCTTTCACACCTGCAGCATTCAGTCCATTTGAATCAAACTGTAGCAAGTCCTTTTTGTCGGGGAACGTGTGAATACAGTAATTGCACTTGGGTGCAAAACAAATGCACCCCTGAAAAGAGGTGGCCTCGTCCCAACAAACTGTTTGCGTTGTCTTGTTCAGCTCAGATGTCCGAAGGCAGCGCATCCTTTAAAATTTTGCGAAGGCTTCCTCAACGTGGATTAGCTTTGCTTTAAATGTTACCCAGATGATCGCAATGGTTGTGAACGAATGTCAACTCTGCAGCTGCTTCATATTCAGTTGCATGGCAGTGCTTCTCTCATTGATATACATTATATGCATGCATTAATCCAGAACATCGGGCTGCCTTCTCATTATATTTCTGTTTTGTTTAGTTTTATTAATGGCTTTTTCTGTTCTGTGTGAATAAAATCAGACCAAAACGAAAATGCTCCGGGCTTAGAAGCTCATCACTGATCAGACAGACCCCAAGTCCTGTTGAATGGCCTTTACATCTGGTTTCTAGTAGCACACAACTATAATTTGTTTACTTTGAAGTGGTCTTTACCACAGATTACACACTGTGGTTTGAAGGCTGTCTTGTTGCTCACTGTTCAGTCATTTCATTCAGTCTTTTCGCCGACGCTGTGTAAGCTACGGTGATTGGATTCGTGAGGTTGCTCATGTTGCAGGACAATATCAAAAAAACACTTTTTTCCAAGCTCTGAACAATTTGTGCACCGTGACAGGAAGGCACCAAGGCTAACGGGAGAGTTAGCGGTGAGCAGCTGAGTTCATAACACGCTTAAAGTTTGAGGCTCTCTTGCTGTGCTCTTGCATCTGTCTTTGCTCCTTTTTTTTTGTCTCATCTCATCTTATGTATTATTATTTTTTTATAAAAAAAAACAAAAAAGAGTGCAATCTGATTTACTACTTTGATATGCGTCACTGTGTGTCCCTCATGTGGAGTGCAGAGCAGTGTGGTGTGCTGCCTGACAGCAGAAGAAAATCTTTTCATCTTTAAGAATAAAAAATAAATAAATAAAAAATCATAATTACCCGTTGGAAACAAATTATTACAGATTGGGGGAAGTCTCCCATCAAAGAGCTGGTCGTGAAGGAAGAGTTTGCTCAAGCGTCGCTGTGATGAAGATTGATCTAATTTATCTGAATGCTGGCGTTGATTAGTCGTCAGTAATAACAGTCGTGCTGTTGTCTGATGTTCTCCTGACATTTAGCTCAGAGCTGTATTCAGTATCTCATGGCGCTTGTCTTACATTAAAATATCTTAGGTAATGATTTTTTTTTTTTCATTATCCACTACAGGTTGTAGGCTCGCAAATGACGGGTAGATAAATAAATAAAAACATTAAAAAAATATATGCCATGAAGTAAGTTTAAAATGAGCTTTTTATAAGATATTTCAAAGAACTTTTTTTGATTAATGTTGCATTCTGATCTTTTGACTGAAGTCTTTTTTTTCCCCCTCTGCTTCATAGGAAGTTCATGAAATTCTGAAAGAATATGAACTAAAGTACTGCTTCGTGGACCGCAACAAAGGCACAGGTAAAACTCGCACCTAACTACACATAACAGACACACACACAAAGAAATCCACACTTGTATGCCTGTGTTTGTGAGAAGCCTAACTGATATTCTTTAGACCTTAGTCTTAGGCCTCGTACCTAAATGCCTGACCTCAGCTTTGACCTTTAAGGCTCATTTGGAGTACTGCGGGACATAGGCGCCCTAACCTATGCCTGTAGGGTATGCCGGTGCTAGCCATTTATACTTGTGCGCTCGTCAGTATGGCTCGCTCAGCAACATCGCCACCCAAACGCTAGTCGGCGCTGTGTCTTTTTTGGCACTCAGGTTAATTTTTGTTTCCGCTTCCTGCTTCACTTTCAACAATGGCGACTGAAACGTTCGCCAAAATTACGCTAAAATTCCGCAGAAGACGAGCCATACAAATGTTTGTATCTAGAAACCTTCTTACGTACGATGTGCTCTCTCTTTATTGATGCAAAACAAATCAATTTGAAAATCGCGGAGATGGAGAAACTGCCGGAAATTCTAAAGCGGAAACGTGCTACTATCAAACGAACCCATCGCATCTCTTGAGGTCTACGTTGCCGCAGCGCGTAGTTAGATTTCTGGGGAGGTACACGTAAGGCTACGCCGTTGGGGTCGGCGAAGGGTCTGCGCTGTCGCCGTAGATACAGCATCAAATTGATGTGTAAGCCTAAACCGCCTATTAACCTGCCCTTCTGAAGGCGTGACGACTAGCCAAAATGTCCTGTGCATGAGTCTAATTGGTTCCCACCAAGATAGATTTACTAGAGCGCACACACACGGCTCCTAAGCTCAAATTAACTTGTAATCCCGTGAACACCACATCCTGACCACCAAAGCTGCAGTGCAGGTAATATGAGTCTGTTAACACTGACAAAGACTAAAAAAAATAACATAAATGTGGAAAGAAAATGAACATGTCAAATATTATTTTATTTTGTTTTATGAGAGCATCTGGCCCTCACAGTGTCTGCTGAGAAAAAAATCTGGCTCTTGGACAGATGAAATTGATGCCCCTCGGTGTAAACTAAACCCTAAACATACAGCCACGCCATAGCTGTCATCACTAATTTGTATTTATAGCTATATGGAAAGAAGTGCAGTGGTGATATCCTCGGTGTGGGTGGAGTAGGGTGAGGTGGAAGGGGTGATCTTTGTGATACACTGTCAAGCACATAACTTGCTATATTGTACACAAGTTTAGGTTATAAAAAAAATCAAGATTTTCTCAGAATTGATTCAAATAAATGAAATCCAAGGTGTAAAGGCTCAGTTAAAGTACTGCGGGACGTAGACGCTGTAGCCAACGCCCAACTTTCGCGGAAATTTCGCCAAAGACGAGTCGTACAAATGTTTTTATCCCCAAACCTCCTCAGTTAACCTTTCCTTGTTTTGTTCAACATTAATTGATCGAAAACAATCAATTTGAAAATTGCAAAGACGGAGAAACAGCTGGAAACGCTAAAGTGGAAACATGCTACTACTAAGCGGACCAATCACAGCTCTTCATGTCTGCGTCCCCACGGCTTGTAGTTATATTTCTGGAGAGGTGCATGTAAGGCTACGCTGTTAGTGTCTCGTTTGACGTGGTGGCTACGGGCATTACTCTTTTAATTTTGGAGTTTTTCTTTTACTTAATCTCGATATCTTGTCTTTTATTATTATCATTATTATATATTTTTTTGCTCTGTCTTGATTTTTACTTTTTAACCTTATCTTGGAAATGACGAACCCTGCCACACATGTTACTTTCAGTCATATTGTAACAACGCTTTTTATAGTAAACCTGAATCCTATCCATGGATAAGCTGTTTGTAAAATTTAGCGCCATGTGGCCGTGCACATTTAAAAGGTTTCCCACATTCTCCTCACCTTCCGAGCACACTTGGTCCGCATAAGTCCGGAAACACAAGAACACGTACACACACACACACAACCCCCTGCCCCTAGAGCGTGTCCCTTTCCAGGGAAATCTTACGTAGTGCCTATATTTAGAGCGTGCAGTCAGCCAAGCTCCTGAAACATAACACTTTTAGAAAGCAGAAGGGAGCTGTAAACAGCTGAGATATCAAAGCCCCCTGTCCAAAAGGTTAATGGTGTTTCAGAGCAAATGAGGAAACACGGCCCTCGTTGGACTAGCAGCCGCGGTGCTCTACTAATTAGGCTGCTGCGGTGGAGCTGGGCTCTTATGTGCCGGGGTGGGACGAGAATCGGACACCTCAAACTTTCGAGTCTGTTTCGGACAAAGTTAAACTGTTCTCATCAAACTCATGGTGATCCTGGACGTGGCACCACTTTCCTTCCACTTGGCGTCATCGTCTATGTCAGTTGTCACA
The DNA here is from genome assembly GCA_005024645.1 of Planiliza haematocheilus. Lineage (NCBI taxonomy): Eukaryota > Metazoa > Chordata > Actinopteri > Mugiliformes > Mugilidae > Planiliza > Planiliza haematocheilus. The sequence goes on along the minus strand of SRSE01000293.1, from coordinate 1,841,653 downwards.
TGAACTCAACACTTCCACTCTCCCGTTTTTGTTTCTTGTCCTTTTCCATGAAGAGCCCCTTACATTTATTTCAGCGACTTATTTCAGTAATTTGACAGCGTAATACGGTAGCTCTTCAACTTGGAGAAAGTTTTGAGAGACATCTTCAAAGTGCTCTGTTGGGGACCTCGGGTGAAGGCGAGATACTTATTTTTCCAGGTAACATTGTCATGTATTTTATTGAAGAAATGTCAAGGCTCCAGCAGCACTTGTAGGAAATAGAACGGCTTTATTAGGCCGACGCGTTTCGGTTCGTGGTCTTGAGCAGGGTCGTCAAGAAACACTCTGCGAAGGACATTTTAAATAATGCAAGAAGTAAAAAAAAAAAAATGTCATTTTAAAGTGACACTTTATACATATACACCGATCAGCCTTAACGTTAAAACCACTGACTAGAGAAATAAATGTCATTGACCATCTTGTGACCATTCAATGTTCTGCTGGGAAACTTCTGGACCTGGCATTACTTAGACATGTAGCACCCACCTAGTCCAGACCAGGCACCCCCACCCCATAGCAATGACACTCCTTGATCCCAAACTGATCAAGTATCTGTGGGATGTACTGGAACAAGCCTGATCCAGAGAGGCCCCTTGTAAATGATACAAAATGTGATATCTGTTAAAGAATAGATGCACCATCGCTGCAGGCTTTGTCTACTCCAAGCTAAAACCAGAGCGTACGCTTTATGTTTCTCGGCTTGAAAGGATAAGACATATCTGTTCTGTTTAATTCTGTTGAGAGGAATCACCTCTGTAAGGATAGTGGTGAAGTAGCACTATAATTGTTCTTATAGTTGTCTGTGAACGCAATGGCAAACAAACAGTCATACAAATTTTATTTTTCCCTTTAACTGAATGCGTTTTGGTTGGTGTGTGCGTTTTTTTTTTTTTCCATGGCGCATGAGTCACGTTACATCAGACGATATGTTCTGCTTCATTTTAAGCTGCGTTCTGATCGGTCGGCGTGCAGATGTGTATCGTAGAAGCTTTCTCAGAGTCTCCGTTCTTGGATTTCTCTGTTAGAAATGACCTCCCAGCATCTGTGCTCTGTGTGTGTGACGCATTTGCACAGGCAAACTGTGCGTCTTAGTCAGATCTATAGACATCACAGCAGTTCTGCTGCGTTCTGCTTCCACTCAGCTACATGTCAGAGGTGAATATTGTGCCTTTTACAGCGCTACAGTTTTTGACAGCTTTATTTACTTTGTTGATTCGGGTTAAAATATATGCACTGGTGCAGGAAAACAAAACTCCTTGAGGGGGAGGGGATCACAGAGATGACAGTTTGCACAGAGCTTGTGTGTTTGAAGAAATATGGTCGGTAATTCTTCAGTCTTTAAGATCATAGACAAACTGCAATTATAACAAATTACTAGAGGTTGCCAACTAAAGTGAATAGAGGTTATGTAGAATTAACAAAATGTTGCTTACAAAGGTCTTAAAGGTCTGGTTCTTGTCAGATTTAAATGGTCAGCTGAGCGAATGGAGTTGGAACTAATATTGCTATTGCTTGGGCGCTAATGTTTAGCGACCACAGGTGTTAGCACTGCGTTGACTGCAAGCAATGCACAGCATTCACTGCACAGATGCGAGCAAGTTATCGGCCTTCTCGTCAGTTCTCACTGCAAAAACAAATATGCAAAGTTCTTCAAATGCTGGACTACGCCTTTTACTGCTGCAGCTGTACGGTTGAACTCGTGTGACCCCATTTGCAGGGTTTCAGTAGGACCACAAACTCCACCCACCCTCCCTCCAATTAGCTCCATCAAGTAGAGGGCTGGAACTCCTCAATGAACTCATCTTTTGAGTAATTACTTGAGTCACGGTTAATTGCACTCGGCCGGCCACCCAGGCTGTTCATTGTTTTTACACTACAGCTCAAGGTTATCTAACGTACCCGTTTGGCTGACAAACTGCTTATCAGTACCTACGGGTTATTTTACTTGGACTCTTATGAGAACGACTGTTTTCCTTGAGACCATTCATCTCGAGGGATCTGTTTACTTCTCGGCCCATGAGCTCTGCCAGAGCTTGGCTGTTGCCGTCTTTGTGCTTTTTGTTCTAGATAAAGTGGATGAGCTCTTACAGCATTTAAACTTAGCTACTCCGCTCATTAGCTCTTCAATCCTATTGAAATCAGTGCAAGAGGGAATTGTGGGAAATGTTTTATGTGCAGCCTCAGCAGACAGGGTAGACCGTCTTTCCCCTGCTCATGTGTGTGCATGCATGTGTGGTGGGAGATCCCTGACAGGTTCAGTTAGAGGTGTGGAAGATTGATTTCAAGCCTCTTTAGCTTTTCACTTTGTGTGTGTTGAAGGACTAAATATTTCGCCTTGATCCGGTAACCCCCTGGCTTGTCGCCTCGTCACTTGCCCTCAGCGCACACTTGAAGTTTTGTACGTGGCGTATTTGCATTTGTGATATGTTCTGCGTACATGCATGTGTATGTTTAGCGTGTGTCATGACAAATGTGCAGCTGCGCTTCTGCGTGTTTTACATGGAGAGGAGTGTTCATCTTGGGTGTGTGTGTGTGTGTGTGTGTGTTATGTATTTGTGACACAGACTTGCCAGCCATTGGATCAGTTTTCATGGCAGCTGGATAACATCACCCCAACCAAGTGTTTACAGTCTGACTCACCCTCTCCTTCCTCTCTACCCCCTCCTCCACCTCTTCCTCTCTTCCCTTCCTCCCTTCTCTTTCTCTTTCACCTTTTCTGTCTCTTCAAACTTCATAAAATTACAATTTAACACAATTTCCTCTTCCTTTGTGCCCCTGTCTCTTCTTACCAGGTGAAGGTTTTGAATCAATTGAACTGAAATGTTAAAAGGTTAAAGCTCAAGTTCAAACCCTGTGTTTAGCGTCCATTGTTTACCAAATGGTAAATATGTCACGTTTGTATATTGTCTCTCAGCGTATTCTCTCTACAAACTCTCCGAGTGCCGTTTTGCCACTTGCCACTTGAGCAATGGATGCAGATGTAACTGGAGCTGAAATGTAAAGTTGTTGTAGTTGAGTGTCCTTTTGCCATGTTCTGTTAAAGTGTGAACAGCAGGGCGTTCACAAAGGTGAAATCTTTTATCACTTCATTTGATAAAAACTTTTTGGTCAGATAAACGAGCTCTCTGCTAAGATATGTCTCATTTGCACTTGCCTGCAGATCACCTGTAAATTATCAGATGTGCAGTGGTGGTAACCACCCAGTCAGTCTTGGGATTATGCTGTTGTTGTTGTGGCTAACCACACTGTTTGTTTTAACAAAGTCACTACTGCTGCAACTGCACGGCAGAAGATTCCCACTGGGAACATGTACAACACGTAATCTGAATTTCTTCTGTGTAAAACTAAACGGGACATCGGATGGCCATCTCCTCAATTTCATGTTTCTTTAATGACTTGCTGAAATCTCTGTTCCATGCTCAGTGATTGAGTTAAACAGGTCCCTGTCCACCATGTCAGTTCCCCTCCTAACTGAAAATGAGCTCCTGTTATGCTGCCCATGTAGTAGTGTTGCCTTGGGGTAAGTGTTCAGCAGATCGGTATACTAGGGTAGCACAGCTATATTGGAGAGGAGTAAACTCGGAACAAGATCCCACGCCCCCTGCCCCTTAATGCTACTTAATGCCGCCAGATAGCAAACTGCAGCTAACTCGAGGATGAAATGAACGTTAAGTAATGCCAGTAAGTAAATGTATGTTAAGATTTTGTGGTAAATGTACGCTAAGTAGTGCCGCTTTAATGCTTGTGAGCCTTTATGGCACAGGCCATTCATTGTCGATGCCGTTGCTTGCTGAAACGAGATGTGGCTTCGTTAGCGGAGGAAGGAGGGGGGCGGTCTGAAGCCGTGTAGGGACAGGGCTCTGGGGCGGGGCTTAATGTTCAGAACAAATGATCTATGTCACAAATGGCTCACTGAATGACATGTTTTCATATTTCTCAGGCTACTCATAACAAACTGACTGCGTGGATTGTAATCATTAACTCTGCAGCTGAAAAATGAAGTCAGTGGAAGTGTAAAAAATAAATAAAATCAAAAACTGTATCCAAAAAAGGCCTTCGTGTCATGGTGACATGCCTAGCATAATAAATAGAAATAAACATAAAGCTGGTTTTGGTTTGTGTAGCTAATTTCCCCATTGATGACAACTGGAAAAGGGGAAAACAATTCCATTTTATTTGTCCTCAAAACACTTTACAAAACCAACAACCTGAAACCCTCACAGCGACGTAAAGGGGGAAATAAAACTCCCTTTTAACAGGAAAAAAAAAACTTGAGCAGAACCCAGATCTGCTTGAGGTGGGCCGGGTAGAGACCAATAAATAGAAGAATCAAAGCCCGATACAAATGAGAGAGTGGCACGTCTGTCACAGGTCGCTAGCGTAGCCCGCCTACCTCATGACCCCTCTACCCATTTTGAATTGATGGCCACGTCAGATTTGCAATGGGTTACGCCAAAAGCGTTGTTTTTATCATTGGTTATTGATTCTTATGCACACATTATAACTCACACACTTGCCTCTCCAGGGTATAGAAGGAACATTGCGTGATTTTGTAGTTTCTCAGTCTGTCTTGTCCTGTGACAAAATATAAAAGGTACAAGGTGCCTTAAGATTAAAATGTAGACAGAAATCCAATTCTAACTTTCAGGGACAAAAGGAAATGATTACCAACAAAGAAAAAAAAAACATTAGTGCAGTAGAAGCTAAGCGAGGCAGGATTTTAATGTACTGTGTTAGTAGGTGGTGAGAGTGGGAGACGGGATGGACTGAGAGAGTACTCTGTAATCAATCTCAGCTCACATTGTTGCTCTGCTCTCAGCAGAGAATTATCCAGGAATCGGCTTTAGCCAGGCTATGTAATCCGTTCATCTATCACAGCTGGCTTCGATGTAATGCGTTTGGCTTTAGCGAGGAAGGTGAGCAACAAGTCGGAGGGCTTTATTCTTTCCCGAATGTAGAACTGCGAAATGTTTTAATTTTTTATGACGTGAAATGATTTGCCCACAAGTCGTCTCGCATGGCTGATGGTCTTTCATCACATTCAAACTGGGCACTCTTGAAAAATTTACAGCCGTCATCAAATTATTCTTTAACAGATTCTTCCGCTAATAAAGAAAATATTGAGCCCTTCTGCAAATTTAATATCACAGTACACAAAAGAAGCTTTGTGCTTTGCACAGCCTTTATCAGTCACATTAGCCTAAAATTGAAAATAGGTTTTATATTGGGTTGATGTATCTTTCTGCCGTTGTTATGAGCCTCTGGGCTGTGTAATAAACTCTTGATGAAATATTAATCATATGCAAAGGCCAAAAGTTCTTTGTTTCAAGAATTGTTACAAAAACTTTTTAGGGTTGTCAGATAAAACTAATGTTGAGTGTCTTTAAGTTTGTGGGATTGGAGAACATGTTCTCCAACTTGAAAAGCATTGTTTTAGAGTTGTGACTCATCAGAGGATGGACATGGGCCTTCTGAGGGTGTCCTGTGGTGTCTGGCAACAGCATATTGTTATTGAGGGGGGGCTTTGAGGGGAGGGGCCTCTGCTGTGGACCATCCCACAGATACTTGATCAGTTTGGGATCTAGTGAATTTGGAGGCCAGGTCAACACCTTCTGCTGTTCTTCATGTTTTAGTAGTTGTTCCTGAAGTGTCAGGCTGCATCCTGCTGGAGAAGGCTGCTACCATCAAGGAGTGTCATTGCTATGGGGTGGGGGTGTCTGGTCTGGTCTAGGTGGGTGCTACATGTCTAAGTAACATTAACACCTAGCAGAACATTGTGTTGTCACATGGTCGTCAGTGTTGTTTACTTCTACAGCCAGTGGTTTTAATGTTGTGGCTGATCAGTGTACATAGTTGTACCTGTGCTTGAAATGAGATGTTTTTTATATTCTGAGCCACACACAGACCTCCAACCTGAAGATACCGCTGCATAGACGTTTGTTCACCAGGTCATCATTTTTTCATTGTTATGTCCAAACCTCTATTCTGGTATTTAAGGAACTCATATGGGTCAGGCACCGCTGTCAAGTAAGTGTGGATCAAATATGGCACCATACCCCTGGGAAACAGGAAAATGGTTGCGTGGTTTTATGGGTGCAGAGATTTTTATAATTGGTGTGAAATGCAGACCAATTCCCTGAGCTGAATTTACCACATACACGGTCACAAAAACACAGTCGAGCATACACGGGGCTCAGATATTATTCAGTACCTAGACTCTCCCATCTCTCGGGAGTATGATGCTGTGTAAAAATGTTTGCATTAGTCTGCACTAGATAACCCAGCATTAAAACAAGGAATATGTTTTTTATAACTGTTTCATTAGGTCCCTTGCACACATCATGCGATAAATGCGTGTTTTTTTTTCACTGACAACACTCTGTAAACATGCAGAACACTTAAAAGGGCTGAGAGGTCATGAAGTTTTCATGAATTACTGGACTAAAACTACAAGTGCAGTTAACACAAAAACCTAAAATTGGTTTGTGCAGGAATTGGCTTCTAAACCGTGCTAGTTCTCCTCGATACACTTCCACAGTTTTTCAGGGTAGTGGTTGTTGTTCCAGGCATTTTGGAGAACTTACAGTAGTTCTCCAGTGGGGCTGAGTATGGCTACTGATTTCCTGAATCAGCTCTACTTTGATTTAGTTTGATTCAATATCAATTTCAGTTTTGGAACAGTTTTACTTAAAACTACAACTAATGTTATTGGTTCCAGAGATTTCTGCAGCCCTTGCTTCGCTTTCACGCTGCTTTCTTCTGTTTCGTAGTCTTTTACCTTTTAGCTTTCAGGACTGACTTCGGTTTCATTGCTGTAGCGTCTGTCATGTGTTGAATCTCCCTCACACGTGAACTGATCTAGTCATAAGACATAAGACGTTTATTTAATCCCACGTGTGGGAAATTTCCTTGTTCCAGTAGCACAGAATTTGGCAAAAACATATATACAGAAAGACAGGGACGACTTTGAACAGACGACTTTGACTTCGTCGTGCGGCCTCGTGACATCTTGCAGAATGAACCTGGGACTGGTCACATGCCTCGTTAATGGTATTGTCATTGGTGGCAATTCAAATAAATGAGTGGTGCCAAAAATTATGCAGCGCTGTGGACTGGTCAGTGACCTGACTGACTTTAATGGGAAATGTTACACTAGATCAGTGTTTTTCAACCACTGTGCCGCGGCGCACTAGTGTGAGAAATTATCCAATTTCAGCTAATGGTCTAAAAAACATGTTTTGAAAACGAATTAATTATTACCTGCAAATAATATGCCATTGTCAAGTGTCTGTGTGTAAATATATCTGTCTTTGTATCAGAGGTTGTGCTAAACTTTTTCGTTGTCTGTCATTTTGACTGGCGGGGTCATAAAAATCCCATCATAATCTATTTTTACCCGTCACTTTAATTTTTTAAATTGATAATAAATACATATTCACTAGCATTTAATTTTCATTAAAGTTTAATTAACTTTTTTCAGAACAGCATTGACTTTAAATGGTAACAAAAACAACATCAACAAAAGTTTCGGCTGCCGATAGTCAATGCTGCCGACACGTCTTGTCTGTACTCGGAACGGGACTGCTAGCGTAAACAGCTCTTAGGCAGTACCGTAGGGTTGAAGTGCTTCGGTGGTACGCAAATTCCATTTTGGTAGCCGTTAGCTGCATAGACATAGACCACTGACTGGACGTATACTAGACGTAGACATATGGTTAGCTGAGCTCTGCCGTGTGCATCAGTATAATCGGTGTATCAGGAAAATCGTGCACCGACAAAAGTTCTGTGATGTTTGGAACGCAAACTGCGATGAGAGACAAGAGCCAGTTAATGAGGTCACTCGCCACCAAGTGGTCAGGGGTGTGAATTGCAATCTGTCAAAATGACGGATGGCCTTCAGATTTTTCCGTCACATTCAAAAAAACAAACAAAAAAACAATGACGGAAAATATTTGGTTAATGCGACCCCTGCTGTGTGAATATACATTTTTCTTCTTCTTTATTTGATTTCTTTTCAAGACAATTTGACAAGAATGACTTTATATTGTTAATATAGGCTACAGAGTTAAATTTTTTTAACGTTTTCAGTTGGTGGTGTGCCTTGTGATTTATTTTCAATGGAAAAAAAATGTACCTTGGCTCAAGAAAGGTTGAAAAACACTGCCCTAGATCACATTTGGCTGTTAACCGGATCCACTTTTTTTTTTGTTGTTGTTATAAACCCAGTGTGATACCTGTCAGAAATCCTCATTTAAAAATTAACAATCATGACTTTGGCTTTTCTGGACTTTTTTTCATGTGACATGTAGTTTCTATAGTAGCTTCAGTTAAGTTAAAGGACAGGTTTGTACCAGACAGCTTCGATAGCTAGTAATTGCAGCTTGTTAGCAATGATCTTAATCCGATTCACCTTTGCAGAAGTTTTGCAATTGCCACCAAGTTCCTTCAGTACTGGCCCTCATCCTTGAGGCGTATGTACGCAGCTTCTTTTGGAATCTAAGTGTTAATTAAACCACAGATAATTCTTTCTGGGTGCATTAGTAATTGACCTCATGGTAATTTCCTACCCACATTTCCCTGCCTTTGCTCTAATTGAATTCTTCTGGCGGAACAGGAGGGATTTTTTTCTTTTGTCACTGTTTATGCAGTAACCTCCGCTGGCTCCTCCTCGCTACACCGTCGCTCGAATTGAAATATGTTGGTCGGAGCAGCTTTGGCATGCGTCTGCACTTCATGACCATATCGGTTCGCTCAGCCAGCCTTCCTCGTTGGACTTATTAGGCCATGGTGATGGGGCTGTTTATGTCAGCGTGTCCTGCAGTGCACATATCTGTGTTAATGCGTGTGTTTAAGCGTGTCCTGCTGGGTGCATCGCCGCGTCTCCATTTGCGGCTTTGCTCCGGGCTGTTGCCTCAGCTCCTCGGTTAATGATGACTTTTCCTTCAGCACTCACCCCCCTCCAAAACACAGACGAAACAAAGAGCGAGTACCTGTGGCAGCATTGCTAACTTTCTGTCCTCCCTTTCTTGCTCTCAGCCTTTTTTTTTTCCACTTCTCATTGCCAAAAATGTCTCTAATCCCCTCATATCCTTTGATCTTTACCTCCATCCCACATTCTCTTACTTCTCTTTCCTTCCTTATGTCCTCTCCACACCGTAAGAAAACTGGAAGCAGTTTAGCTGCAGCTTGTTAACCGGCCCTTGGCCCGCGTTCAAAAAAAGCTAAGCATCCGTCATTATCGGTCTCCACGCTCACATTACAGTCTGGTGGGATAGCCGGCACTCGATAAAATCTCATTATCAGAGCAGATTATCAGTTGGCCGCAGTTTTGATGAATTCAGATTCTAGTTGTGTTGGTGTTCACACATGTTTCCATTCACCTGTTGCCAGAGGATTTTGATAAATTAGGATTAGCGTCAATCATTAAATTGGCCTCTTTAATACATTTTAATACATTCGATTTCTCCCTTGCTTGATTGGACCGGACACCAAGCTAAATTTGTCCAAGCTCGGGGCCTAATGAGCTTTAATTATTTATTTCTCGTCCTGTGATTCTATCTTAAATGGTCCATATCCACTGCCAGGCCTTGAGCAGTGATTCCGTCAGTTTTCGATTAATTATTAGTTTGAGATCGCAGAGCAGAAAAACGCTGCTCCTCTCGAGAGAAAATGCAATCGATGGAAACTTGTCGGGCGAGTAAGTCCGTTAAGTTTTGGACAAACGTTTGAGGCTTGTTTTCGGTTTGGCCGTCGTGTCTCTGCTGCTCAGACTAAAAGCAGTTATGAATTGCGATGACAGACAGGCGCACAGATGTACACATTTACATATGTACCCACGGACAGGCAGATGAAGCCGTCTGCCAGTCTGCTGTAAATCTGGAGGCATCAATCGATCCAACCGTCCACGGTCAGCCGGCCGCTTTCACATGACGCCACCAGCCCAGAGGTATTTGTACTATTTCGGCAGCGCTCCGGAACCAGGGATCTGGGAATACAAAGGCCAGGGTTATCCTGGGAATCCCCGCCTTTCAATAGAGGCCTTTGTCTTTGTTGCCGCTCTGTCCAGTAATGAAGACAGCACATGCTGGCAAAAAGCTCATTGCCCTGTTGCTTTGTGTGTGACGGTGTGGATGAAATGCAAAGAATACACGAGCCGAGGGGACGGGTATGGACTCTGTGACTCGCTCTGTAGCAATAATCCATCACTTTGAACCTTTTTTTGACTGTGTCTTTAAACACTCAATAAGCTTTTCTTTGTCTTTTTTTCACCGCCTCATATTTTTTGTAGTCTATTAGTCTATTCTTTCACCTTTATCTGTCTTTGCTGTTAACATTTATTTTCTCAGATAGTGATGTAATGGAAAGTTCATTAGCTTTGATGTTTCTGAATTTAGTTGAGAGGCACGTGAAAGTTCCTGCAAAGGTTTCATACAGTTTGGTTTATTTCTCATCTTTCTGTTCTTAGGAGTTTAAGGAACTTGCTTCTTGATGCTGCTGTTGAAGAGTCTTGGAGTCACTTTTCTTTCTAACATTTAATTTTAGGCGATTCGGGTCATTTATCTTGTCACTTCCACAATATATAAATAAAAACATACAGACGTGTGTCTATATGTCGCCCAACAGTGCTACATATATGCTGTCAAGACACACAATAATTACTATAACCGCAACTACTGCAGCGCTACTCTGCTACTCTACATCATATTATGACCATAGACTGTATATAAATATGGACAATGTGTTCCCACCTCAACCTTTATGTCTTGATGGACAGAAGACTAGTAGAAACGTAGCCATCCACATCATCTGAGGCAGTGGAGTTGAATTTGTTTTCAACAAAATGGCTCTGATTGGCTGTAGGACTGTCCAATCGCACACAGAGGTTTTGTTTTTCTCTGTATCGGTTGAAATAAACCTCTTTAATAAAATCTATGTGACTTGTTACCAGAACCGTTTTGATAAAAATCTGGTCTGGCTACATAACATTTTTACATTTCATCTTAAAAATACTCCAGGCACCAGAAAGCATACTGAAAATGGAATTAAATAATAGTATTTTCCTGTTTTTCCACCACAACACTGTAAAAAACCTCAAAGTTAACAAACCTATTCCCACATGATTAATTCTTGTCACAGGATTAGTTATTCTACTTTGTAAAGACAGAGCTGAAGATATTATGTGACCCGGAGATGTGAATCCACTTGCATGACTGCCTCTGCCTTGCTGCACGTTAAGGCTCATTATGCAAATTAGCGCATTAGTAATTGGAGTTGAACATTTGGCTCTTGACTTGAGCAAGACAAGCGCCTTTGTATGATTACCTTTCTGGCTTTTTGCCTTTTATCGGACGCTCGGCGTGTCGTGACAGGAGAGGTAGGGGGAGGTGAAGGGCATGACACGGAGCAGAGGTCATCCAGCTGGCGACTGGACTTGACGTTGCTGTTACAGTATGTGACCTGCACCTTAACCACTATACGCTGCTCCGATAGAAAGTCTGTTGTTGTTATTTTGTGTGTACTGTGTGCGTTTAAGGCTGTTCCCGCTGGAGTGCACCGCACTAGCTAAGAGAACCATTATGAGATTCAACAGCGGCCTTTTTCTAGTTTTCACTTTTTGTTCTCCGTCTTCCTGCCTTGACAGGACAGCAACCGTGTCCCATCTAATTGCTTCCCTGGACAACGGCTTGTCACTGCTCTCCTTTCTCCTTCGTCTGACTCCCTCTTCCTCCCCATCTCTCCCTCCCCATCTCTCCCTCCCTCCTTCTTCTTTTTTCTCCCCCTCTATCATCTGTCCTTCTGTCTCCATGTGAATCACTAAATGGAAATCGGCAGAGGCCACACAAATGCGATGCGGCTGTTATCTGACACACGCAGAGTTGCCGTACACTGAAAATGTCATCGTGTTTTATCTTTCTCTGTGTACTTCTCTTTTTTTGTGTGTGCGTCAGTTATCTTAAATCTTAAAGTGAGCAGTGGAGAGCTAATGAAGCTGCTACCGCGACACCTGCACGCCCTCGGCTTGTTAAAAAAAAAAAATCATGTTTGACACAGAGAGAAAAGATGATGATGATGATGGTTCACTTTCCCCCCCGCCTGTTCTCACCAGCATCATTGGTCCTTACCTTTTCTCATTGCAAGGCGGCTGACAGTAATGGAGAGTAAATTATGTAATTCTGGAACAATTCGGAGGCGGTACTACACATGCAGCGGTTGTGGGTTCAGATTGTATCATTGTTTCTGTGTCGTACATTCAGAAAATAAAAAAAAATGCTTCCATTTGTGTATATTATAACAGCCAATTGACGACAAATGCAAAAATATATGGTAAGTTACCATGCTGTACGCAAACAATGTATCACCATGAACCTATAATGGAGTTGTTCTGACAGACCGTGGAGTAGTATTCTGCCAAAGCACTGATTGAACTTTAAAGCCTTCATTACATGCATTATTCACCAATCAGCCACTACATTATGACAGGAAGTGTAAATAACATTGATCATCTTGTGACAATTCATTGTTCTGCTGGGAAACGTTTGAACCTGGCATTTGTTTAAATGTTACTTAGTCATGCACCCCCTCTACCTAGATGAGACCAGCGACCCCCCCACCCCATAACAGTTACACTCCTTGATGGCAGCAGCCATCCCCAGCAGGGGAGTGTCAGGCACAGACACAAAAACGGTTAGGAACAACTCAAACAAACATGAAGAACAGCACAAGGTGTTGCCTCCAAATTCACTAGATCCTAAACTGATCAAGTATCTGTGTTATGATCCACAGAGGCCCCTCCCCTCAACCCATAGGCCCCAAAGCCCCCCCACTAACAGCATTGTCTTGCCAGACACCACAGGACACCCTCAGAAGACCCATGTCCATTCTCTGATCAGTCACAACTGTTTTGGAGGCACAAGGGAGACCTACACCATATTAGGAAGATGGTCATAATGTTGTGGCTGATCAGTTTACACGATGTGCCTGGACAGAGGGCGTGGCAGCAGTTGTGTTGCACCTACTGCACCAAACCATTGTGATGAAGAGGGAGCCGAGACGCAAGACAAAGCTTTTGGTCCGGCCCTCATCTAATAATAGTCATGAACTTTGGGTAGCGATCGAAAGAATGACATCGCTGATAGAAACAAAAGAGCTGGGTTCAGCCTTAGAGATGGGCCGAAAGGCTCGGACATCTGGAGGGACCTTGAAGCAAAGCCACCGCTCCTTCACGTCAAGGGGGGGGGGCCTTGACAAGGTGGTTTGGGCATCTGTTGAGGGTCGCCTTCCGGCAGCCTCCCCTTGGATCTTTACCAGGCATGGCGAGCTAGGAGCCCCCAGGGTAGGCCCAGACTTGCTGGCTTGGGAATGTCTTGGGACCCGAGCAATGAACTAGAATGTGTTAGGAACGCCTGGAATATCGTGCTTAGACCGTTGCCAGCTCGACAGACTTTGGATAGGCAGATGAACAGAAGGACAAACATAGGTGGAACTTGCCAATTAATTTGCTATATCGAATCTTCATATAGCCAACAGCTGACCTACATTTAGACAAGCCAGGTTCTTTTTTTTATGTGATTTCTATAGGTCAATGTCAGAAATCCAAAAACGGGAGACGCAACTCTGCAAATTATATAAAAAGCTGTAGAGTAAATCACTTATAGTCTGTAATAATCAACTACATCTCTAAAATATAGCGGACACATGCAGGTGTCTCATTAAATCAGAATCATTTAACCTCCAAGTTTCTATCTTCAGTCAGCAGACATGTTGTCTCTAGTGTTTGTCTTATCTGCAGCTCACACCAATGCACAGCGGGGAAAAAAAATCATAAATGCACGCACAAGCGCGCTACTGCACAAATCAAGAGTGTGTACACACGCCGTCAAGCTACATGCTACACCCACTGCGCGTACTGTTAAGGTCCGATAGTTCTGGTCACTGTTATCGGAGCCCTCAGCCTTGTTTTCTTGTTTGCGGAGCACACAAATGCACACGAAAGATAAGAAGCAGTCATGATAACCAGCTGACGGCAGAGGCGCACACAGATATAGGCAGTTGATGTGAAGTCTTCGGACTGCATTAAAAAAGAGGAAGTACACCCCGTGTCCCTCCCTGAGGTATTGTCAGGATGGCGTTTTGAATATTCGTGTTTTCTTGTTCCTACTTTCCTCCTGTTCTTTTTGTTGTTTGTGAGAGCAGGTGAGGCGGAGGGGGTGGCGGAGGGGGTAGACCAAATGAGCAACAAAGCGTTTGTTTGTTTCACTGGTTTAAATCATTTGAATGTCGGTATTCAAAGATGTATATGTCGCCAGTTTGTCAGTCGCCAAGGCATTTCCAGTCTCGTTTTTGATTCCCTTTTTGTGCGTGCAGCTTGTAAGAAAAAGGGAAGCTTCTGGTTTCACTGGTCTGCATGTGAGAGTTTATTGAGTGGGGAGTGTGACATTCTCACAGGTGCTTCTGCATGCTTATGCATGGGTGGGTGGGGGTTATAGAAATGGACAATGTGGCTGCAACAAATTATTATTTACAATTATGTTTTTATCATTTTTGCATCTTTTTGGTGTCTAGATTGGAAAGTAATTGGAAAGTAATTGGAAAGAAAGTAAGATCTAAGGATATTTATCTGTGAATGACTGTGTATTAGCAGTCAGAGCTCCTCTTGAGATCTCAAATTAGCTGGCACCGTGCTGGCCTTTAAACCGCTTTCGACCACTTTTCTATATTGTGTACGTTTGGGTGTTTTGCCATTTGTGACTTTATCGATGTGTTTTGGCAAGCCACTTTGTCGTGGGTGCTTGTGCATCACCTTATTGCAAAAATAAAGAACAAAAGCACAGAAAATCTCCTGTTTTTCTACTTTGCTTGAAACCTGAAATGATCCTGGGTCTAGTTGTAGTTTCTTGAACACGGATATCCAAGACAGATGAGGAAGAATGACGTAGGAAGGAGGGGGAGAGTCATGCAGGAGACGTTTTGAGAAATGGGCGGAGGAAGAAATGTGAAGAACCTGAATTGATAGATGGAGGATGAAGGTTAGGATTGACTTAAAATGACAGGTTGTGTGACTAATGGTTCAAAGGGAGAAGGAGAGAGGAGGGGAGGTCACGACGGAGAAAAAGTGACCTACTGGAAAGATCAATACATGTTGAATTGATGATCCAGTGGCCAGGAAGGGAAGGCTTACGTGCATTGTGTAACCAAATTATCACCGTTACTTATTGTCTTATATGGTGACAGACTCTTCAACATGCACGCTGAGAGATTTACAGTTAGTTGTTTTACAGTTGCGTTTTCCCCCAGAAACACGGCAGTACCGGTACAAATGTGCGCTTCAAAGCCGTACGGATCGTTTGTAAGCGATGTTGAAAGACGCATCCGCATTTAGAGTGAAACGTTTCAAAGAGGGACGGAGCAGCTGAGTGAACAATGTCGGCGTGGGTGGAAGAGTGGGCGGCTGGTTGAAGAGATGCCGAGTGTTGGATCCACTCAGCTCCGCCGCTTATGCATCTCATCCATCCTTCGCTTACATCATTTCTCTCTCTCTCTCTTTCCACCATCCCACTAAGCTCACAGAGTTGACTGCACAAATGCATCTGAGATACTACCATCGATAACAACCAGAACAGCAACACTGTGGGAATGTCCTCCACAAAAACCACCACCTTTGACTTCTAAATATTAATATATTTTTCTTTAAAGTGACTTATGTCAAACGCTTACTCTCCCATGGCTTTACAGTTGCATCTTTTCTCACACTTGTTGTAGGGCTGGGTGATATGGCTGAAAAATGTATCACGATATAAGTGTTTGGTATCAGTCGAGGGGTTGATTAGTTTTTTTAACATATTCTACTGGGACTTCTCATCTGTGCTAAGCTGCATCCGTTATTTCTTTATATCGCTTTGATGTTTTGTCGTGTGGCACTGCTGCAGTTCGCTAGACTTTTTCGTTGTCTTGTCATTTTGACTGACAGGGTCATAAAAATCCCATCATTTAAATTTTTTAAAAATGATAACAATGCCATATTCAATAGCATTTAAATTTCATTCATTTTTAATTAATTCAGCAGTGGTGAAAAAAAGATTCGGTTCATACAACCGACCATCAAAAACGACTCGAGAATCATGAATCTGGAGTCTATTTAACCGGCTCAGTTGAGTTCTACCACGTTTGATTGATAATCAATAAACGGCTCCATTCAAACATCTTACATCTCACTCTGCAGAGAAACGAAACGTACTACCCGACTTGACCAGCAAACAATATGCAGAGAAACGAAACTTAACCGACTCATAACGCTGCTCGTGGATCCCTGATTAACCGAGTCAGTAGCCACTCACTCGGCCGGCGGAGAAACGAAACTTAACCGACTCTTCCACTAATCAAGAGAGACAAGAGACAATTAATACGCTCACTCGCAACCAAGTTTGCAGACACTGCCGGTCTGACTCATGTCTGACTTAAAATAATCACAATATTGCCAAACTGGTGACGTGATCTTTGCTTTTTTATCTACAATTATTACAATTAATTTCCTCCAGCGCTGTCGCCGTCATATTCTCCTTTCACTAAACGTCGTTCTTTGTTGTTGTTGGCTTAGCTGGGCCCATGATAGGTCGAGAGGCTAAAGCCCTTCCTCTGCCTACATCCCCCAGAATGACTTGCAGTTGTGGCTCTGGGTTTTCTCCCAAAATACGAGATTACAGTGTGAAAGTATGAAACCCTGCAACGTCTGCTGCTATTTCTCTGGAGAGTCATTTCAGATTAACTCAACAAATGAACCCATAAGTGTTGTGTAATATAATGAGCACTATTGAACATTAAATAAAGGAATTAATTTGGCTTTCCTGACCGTCGGTAGCCCCGTGACGACTTGCAGAGGGTTTGTTTTGATCGTAATATTTGTGAAATGCAGTGGAGGTTGTAGAAGTGGATAAAAGGTAAATTTTCTCACTTTCTGTTCGTGGTGCGATCACTTGGCACGTTCTTGTTCGCTTGCCAAAGCCCTGATTACAACCGAGGGACTGAGATGAATTTCTGGTCACTTGTTTGGGCGTAAGATGACCTAAGAATGATGGTAAAAATACCCAAAAGAAAAAAAAAGACAAGTTTAGATATACTACGCTGTTTAAAAAGGGAAAAGAATGTGAGAAATTTCATTTTTTTGGCTGTGCAAATATTGAATTTCTCTCCGACTGATCAGCTGGAGGACTTTTTAGAAGTGGAGGAGGAGGGGGAGGAGGAGGGGGGTGCTGATGGAGAGAAACGGTGAGAGATCCAAGAAGAGGTGGTGATGGAGAGGAGAGTGTGGGAGGGTTCGGCGTGTTAGAAGACAAAGGACGAGGATGAGAGGATGAGAGGAGCGCTGGAGAGGGACGAGGATGCGGCTCGTCTGAAGTGTTTGCTCATGTAGACGCGGAATCGGTTAGTGGAGGAATAAAAGCAAAGGAGCAAGAGTTTATTGGTCCTCCACAAATAAGAGGCAGAAAAAAAAGGCTGCTTAGTATGTGTTATATTTGCGGACGTACTTACTGATGGTGTTTTTACCGCAGGCAGTTGATTGTAAGCAGTCTGTCAGAGGAGCCACTTACCTTTGTTCCATCTGTCTCCCATTTCTAATCTTTAATTGTGGAGTCTCTTTTTTGTTTTTTCAAATGTGTGTGTGTTTCCCAGGCAGTTGTTTGGATAGCCTTTTACATCAAAGGCTGCAATCCCCTCAAAGATGGCGTTCGCTGTGATCTGAGGGGTTGGTGCAGTTCAGTCAGAGAAACGTCCTTTGGCGGAGTCATTGTTGGGACAATTCAGAGGAGACTCTCACTCGTGTGTCTGCGTGTGAGATCCAGATCCAGAGAGAGCTCATCCTCCCTGCCCTGTCATCTCCACACACACACACACACACACACACACACACACACACACACACACACGTATTACAATTGTAGCTCAGGTTCAAATTGCAGTGATGATGTAATTCCTAACCGTCTCCGGCGCTCTGCTTTCGTCTTAACCGCCTTTTATCTCTACGGCAAATTGAAATCTTTGACACCATTACTCAAGCGACTTCTCACCTTCGCCTGAGAGGAGGATCAGTGAAATTGATCAAATTGTAATTTATCAGGCGACGGCCTATGAGGGATAAAGGTTTAAAGAGATATAACGACTCCCAGGCTGCGGGGGGAGTTGGAATTTATCTTTTCAAATTGCTCTCGAATGGCTTGGATTAGATTTATTTATTGTCGAGGTGAAAGCTTACAGGGCAAAGAATAAAATTAAAGTTTGCAGTGCTTTAATGGTCAGAGAGTGTATCTCTCAAGGTCACATATTTGAAAACTTTTATAACTAATGGTCCAAAAACTAAAGATAGTGTAGTTTACCGTCATAGATTTAAAAATCAGTTTTTACCATTTGAGGAGCTGGAACCATTGAACTGTAACTAAAAGCTGCCACTTCCTTAATTATGTATAACTGTGAACCTTGATATAATTTAAAAGTGAATTACACATTATCTAGTGAAACCTGAACTATTTTTTAAGTATATTTCTGCTCTTAAAGTTGGGCGTTTTCACATGAATGTCTATAACTGTCAGCAGGAAGTGGTCATTCAAGGAACTGCAGGTTTTGTCACTTCGCCATCGGCTTAATTTTTTTAGCTGGAACCAGTGAGTCATTGAAAATGCTGACTGATTAACGGGAATTATCTCTGCGTCATGGGATGTAAATGCAAATTGTCATGGGTTGTAAATATCAGTAATAAATGGCCGTTACAACCATTGTCTAAAGGTTTTCTCTGGGTTTCTCCGGCTTCCTCCCGCCGTCCAAACACGTGCATGTTAGGTTAAGTGGGGACTTTAAATTGGCCTGGTACCTGTGCATGTGTGAATGGTTGTCCGTCTGTCTGTGTTAGCCCTGTGAAAGACTGGCGATCTGTCCGGGTTGTATGCCCAGTGCTCACCAGGAAAGGCTTCGACCCCCAGTGACCCTCAGCAGAAGGGGTGTTAAATATTTGGCCCGTGGCGCAAATCAGGCTCGCTCGAGGGTCCAATCTGGCCCCCGTGAGATGAAATTACGAAGAGACAAAAATACCTAGAAGACATTTATTGCAATTTTTCAATAAAAGTAACTGCAATTCCCAGTTGTCCACTAGGGGCGCACTGTTTTAGTGAGATTTGAGACACAGAACTAAACTGTAGATGGCAGAAATTTCACATATTTTTCTTAAGAGATTTCCAGTTGTTTGCAAAATGTTTTGTAAAAGTATTTCTACTGTTTTTGCACTGAAACAAAGGAAAGAATTTGGAGTTGGAACTGGGCTGTGTGGCCCCCGAACTAAAATGAGTTTTTGCGCCCCTGCTCTACAGGATATTAGATAATGAATCATTTCACGCAGCTATTACCTAAATCATTACAGGTATTCGTGAGAAATTTGAAAGCCCTAAAGAGGACGACACATTTCCCCATCGCGCTGTTTATCACTGAGCCTCCTCGCTCCGCCTGAGACTTTCATCACGGCCTCGGGGCTGAGATGAAACAGCAGGACCTCCTTGCGCGCAGCTTGAGAACCGGTCCCCTCGAGTTTCAGGGGTCCGCTGCGTCGCTCGCGACTCCCCTGTTTTTAATTATCTGCTTCAACAGGGGAACGTGGCAGCAGAATTGCAGCCTTCGAGATGATTTCAGCTAAAGATTTTTTTCTTTTTTAACGTTTCCTGTGCCCCTACACACTCCTCATAGGAACATGGGGAATAATCGACATGTTCAGAAGCGGAGACCCATAATTAAGACGTTGGCTTTTTTTTTTCCTTATGTTTTCTCCATTGTGTTTTTTTTTTCTTTTTCTTTTTTCTTATTTTTTAAAAAGTTCAGCTGGTAGCCCACTCAGTGATTGCCACACTGTGAATTATAAGATTATTTAGTAAGCTATTTAAGAGTTCTCCCTTTCACTGCCAGAGAAAGTATTGAGCAGGGTTTGACGTCGGCCCCCGCTTGTCAGGCTGCACTGTGTCATTAGAGGCAACAGAAAGAGGCAGAGCCTGAGCATAAAAGCCAAACCATATTCTCCCCGTCTCTGCGCAGCGCCTAACGTTAGGTAGCATACTTAGCGGGTTAAAACCGGATTAGGCTCTCCGCTCGGTGCAAGAGATCCATTACAAAGTGTGTGAGTGTATGTGTAAGAGTATTACACGAGGAAATTGATTTGAGTGGGGGCGGTGTTTGAAGACGGACACGGGCGCATGGAAATGAAGATGCTGGGAGAGGAGAGAAAAAAGACAGACGATAAACGCGAAGAAGTACAGTGGTCGGAGTGGAGTGGGAAGAAACGGCATAAGAAAAAAAAAGACAATAGAGAGATCAATAGAGATAGCCGGAGGAGAAGGATGAACACAGGCACGTTGATGGATGAAAATACAAAGAAACACTAAGGTTGTTGATAGATTTCTCAGTGTGAGAATAATTCTGACCCTGCGTTAGATCTGCCTGCAGTCATGTTATCTGGGAAAACTAAAAGTAGCCCTCAGAGCAGAAGTCAAGATGGTGTTTAAAAAAATAGATAAATAAAGATGTTCGGCTAATATTATCCGTAACTACCCAGTATCTATGCTCTGTAAGAACCCTCATAGATACTTGCACATACACCGATCAGGCATAACATTATGACCACCTTCCTAACTGTTGTGACTCATCGGAGAATGGATATGGGCCTTCTGAGGGTGTCCCGTGGTGTCCGGAAACAGGATGTTGATTTGGAGGCCAGGTCAACACCTTGTGCTGATTGTCTTGTTTTTTTAAGTTTTTACTTAAACTGTTTTTGTGTTTTCCTGTTGCCATCAAGGAGTGTCATTGCTATGGGGTGGGGGTGCCTGTCTGGTCTAGGTGGGTGCTACATGTCTAAGTAACATCCACACAAATGCCAGATCCAAAAGTTTCCCAGCAGAATATTAAATTGTCACAAGAGGGTCATTATTTAGTTTTAGTCATAATTTAGTCAGCTAAATCATTTTAGTCTCGTTTTCATAGGATTTTTAGTCGACTAAAATACGATAACCCTTGTTTATTAGATTAACTTGTATTTCTGAAGATAAAATAAAAAAAAACATCTGTTATGGAATGATATTAATGTTTAAATGTGCAATCCTTATTGGCATAGATTTCATTAATTCTATTTGAACAAACTAACTACGGCTAACATGCTAACATGCTGAGCTACAGCTCGTTAACGTAACCAGAGTTGCTAGTTATTGCACCTGACCAAATTCGATTTGGGCCTCAGTTGTATTTGCACTTAATAAACCAAAACTAGCGAGGGTAGCAACTCTTCACAAACTTAAAACACTGAACAGCACACAGCAGTAGACAGCCATGACATGCATTTTGGAGCTAACGAGCTAACTAGCTTACCTTCGTATAGATTTCAGGATAACTCGCTTGCAAGTTTCGCTTCAAGTTCGTTGTTCGTTAGCGGCAAAAGTAGGTCCACGCGGTTTGCAATACATCTTGTTTTCAGTAATGGTAAACTGGAAATGAGTCCATGTATCCTGCCTCTGTTTTCTCCCCGGCTGTGACATATCGCGGTGTTTATAAAAAAGGGTTAGGGGGTGCGTGCATATGACCGTCGTCCAGCTTCACCATCTAAAGTCGTTCTGATTGGATTTCGGATTTCGTCCTTGTCAAAAACTTTCGTCATAGTTTTAGTCGTTGAGCATATTTTTTATTTAGTTATCGTCTCGTTTTTGTCATAGAGAAAAAAGTTTGAAGAAAACTATGAAGAAAATTTTTCATCAACAAAATTAACAGTGGTCAATGTTATTTACTTCTCCTGTCAGTGGTTTTAATGTTGTGGCTGATCTGTGTATAAAGGTCCCATTTACTCTGTGGTGATGTAGCGTTTGTATTTTTAACCAAAGAATGTGGACAACAGTCTCTGATCTTTCTACTTAATTTTAGATACAGGCTACTATGTTATCTGCTGCAGCTTTGATGTTAGATGAAAGACATGATTGGGAGCAGGTCAGTGGGGGCGTCCTGCCGTACACATGTTTATGCACCACTCAAAGTCCTCCTTTCTGCTTTGTACTGTTGAATATATTGGGATGTGACGCCTCTGCACCTGAACAGAAGGTGCATTTTGTTTCCTGCCGCATTAGCAGAGACTACTTTGAAACAAACAAAACAAATCCAGTCTGTCAATTAATTCTGACATGACAAAAACCTGTTAATTGCATATCATTTGGTCAATGGTGTATGGAGCAACAAGTCTAATGTGACACAAGGAGAACGCAAAGTGGTTATCTAGCCTCGGCCTGCCTCCTAAACCTCTGCCAATCTTGCTGACTATGACTCTTTAAATCCTACCCTTGTACCTGCCAACAGTCTTAAACTAAAATAGCACCAAAAATACTTGCCTCACAGATTGCATGTACTAATCACAGAGAAGACGATGCAAGAATGTCTTGAGGAATTTTATTTGGTTTCAGTAAGCTGTAAAATATTTCAGTCTGTGCTTTTGAATCAAACATCGCCAAACATTTTGCTGGCAAGTTTTTCCTCAGCTACAACTTTATTTTCATGGAACAGAGCTGAAACAGAGCGCTGTAACTGAGTAATCTCTATTAGCATTGGTTCTGATTGAAGCTGCATTTTATTTTAGCGCCAAAATTCACTTGTAATTCGGTTGTTTCTCTCTGTGATAAGTGGCAGAGACACCAGCTGCCACTGTTCTCATTTGAATAATTCAGCAATCATACAGTGATTTGTCAGTAAACTCTAGCTTTCCATTCGTTGTGTGGCCGGACCACAGTAGTACTTATTGTGCAATTCGGAGCAGACGTGGAACTTGGCTTTATGTGACGCTACTTTTGAATAGTTTTGACCTGAGACTTAGAACATTTATCAGAGAGTAATCTGGCATTTTGTTTTACCTTTGTCTTAATTTTTTTGCATGGTACACTGTCTCACAGGTCATTGCCTCCGTTTCTTCCTGTAAATCCCCAGTGGTGTGATATTGACATCAGAGCCCCATGCCATCTGTTGCAGGACTCTGCTTCTTATAGATAATTCTGTATGACTTCAGCTGTATGTTAAGTCTTCATCACATACTTTAAACCAACCAGAGGCCTTCCTGATTGTGCTGCAAAATGGATAAGAGTTTAAGCATTTAAAGTTCTTTAAACCTTTGCATAGTACTTAAATTTATGCTGATTGGGGAGTGTAGGCTGTAATGGCCGGTTGTTTGGAGCCAATTCTGGAAGAGCTTGAAAAATGTTCATACTTAGGGTGTAGAAGTATACAAATTTGCATATCTTTTTGATTTATTTATTTATTATTCTCATTTTTTTTTTTTTTTTTTTTTTTTTACACTGATTGAAGCTTAAAATTGCACCAGATCCCAGTGGGGGCTATAGAGCCCCGCAAGAGTTTGACTAACACAAAACACTCCAGTGTTGACACTCCTGGGAATAGCTCACCTTGTGTTTGATTCTTGGTAACCAGTGACATCTTACAGTGTACACAGCCAGTTATTTTGTACAAAACTGATGTTTTGAAACCGTCCATATGGTTAAATATCTACCTCCCTGTCAAAAAATGATGAAATACAGATACAGGTATCTTAACACTGCCTTAGAATTTAAGTCCCTATCCTTTAAATACTTTGAATATGTGAGAATGAAGCCTCTTTGGTTTTGGCTACCTGAACAAATTCTGCATTTTCCAGCCACTTCTGATGGATGTGGCTTGTCTGGCTTTTTACCGGTAATGGAAGATGAGAGCTACGAGTGATACTTGGCTAATGCGCCACATTACCAATTGTCTGGCTTTCACTTCCACTTCAGCATGCTGCATTTTTTTTTTTTTGAGGGGAACTGAAAAAGGGATACTTGAGAAACCAGTCATGATCATGGTACTAGCTCGAACTTTAAAAATACTCTGGCAGTCGCGTCTCTGAATTTCTAGTCATTTTGGTACATAATAGTCTTTTAATATTAAGGTGCAATATATCGCTAAACATATAGTTAGAAACCATACACAGTATAAATGTGGATGGCAGAACTGCTCCTCTAAAGCAAGTAGAGCTCCCCCTGGTGGCTGGCTGCAGTATAGGTCATAAGCTCCGCCTCCTCCATGTTAGCGGATGGGACTTGGGCCAAAATAAAACACTGAAATTCACTTCAAAAAAAATTAAATTTAACAAATTAAACTTAAGTACAGTGTATAATCCAACATGTCCTTGTACGTGGTGGAGGTAGAGCAGAGCGCAGTATTAATTACGTGAAAGTGAGTGTTGTGGAAGTGCTGTCGGGTCATCGATATCGCAACTTCAAGGGGCTCCATTATTGGAACGTATTGGACAGACTCTGGTTCCAAATTCGCAAGACGGCGCCGCCCGTATCCCCTGGAAAATAGTTTCAGCTTGGCCAATGCAAGGAAGTGGTCACACATTGTCCATATTTATATACAGTCCATGTTATAAGCATATAGCAAATTGCATTCAGACTGTAGATGCAGTCAGGAAGTAGTGAAATCATATTCAAACTCTGATCAGTAAGACACATTTCATTCAACTTTATCTGTAGCGCAGGAGCTTGGTGTGTGTTAACCATGTCCATAGAAGGAGCAGTGCGGTTCTGAAGCTCTTAAGACACTATTTCAGGAACAACGTGTGCATGACATCGGGGTCAGTATGACTGCAGGTGAGGTCGGAGCTTTGATAAAATACAGCGGGCCGTGCTCTCGTACAGGTGTATGACCGCAGGGGTAGCTTTACACAAACAAAGCAGCATTTATCTGAGCCACGGTGATATTTTTCTCCGGGTCAGAAGCTCAGAGTGTAAGGTGCACCTGTCTTTAGTTGTTATATTTTTGATTACAGGAATAAATCTCGAGCAGCCCGAAGCTCTACGTGAGCTTCTTCTGCTGCTGCTGCCGGCTCGGCATTGCTGTTCTCTGCCACTGTAAATGAACTTATCATCTCCTATGGGCGCACAATGTGATCATTGACCACTGGTGCTTTGAAAGGAGCTGTTTATTAAAAACTAATTTCTACTACATCACCATGGTGATATCGGACCTCAGAAGTTGTTTCTCTGTATCAATTTGCATTTATATTTGTTTGTTTGCTTTGCCCTTGCCTGTGGCGCGTGTGCTCTCACAGTGGCACGGTGAGATGTTTACAATTCAAATGAGTCTGCTGGCCTTTTCACACTTACGGTGCACTAGCACACACTCATTCAAACCCTCAGACCAGAGTGCTGCACGATGCACTTTTACGGTTCAGACCTCTGACAGCGTGTCCAGTGAGGCGGCTGACACTGTGAGCTTTGCTGACCTGTAGTGAGTTGTTTTAGGAATCGGTAGAAAGTCTCACTTGCTTATGCGTCCGTACTTTCCTTCACGTGATTCCAGGAAGTCGCTGTACAGAATGTAAACTACAGAGTGTCCTGTAGGTCTGGACCAGCAGGGATTTCTGTGGGTCCAGACTTATGGGACACCCTGTATCTGTTGAGAAGCCACATTGGACTTACTGGATAATTGAGTGTGAGGCTCCCACCTTATCAGCGCTGTGTAAGCTCCAGCTTGTGCATTCAGCCACTGGGCAGAGATCTCAGTTCTTCCTCCTGGTGGGATTGTGTATTTTAATTTTGGCTATACTTTCTGAGTTGATGTTGGGCTGTAAATCCTTGGAAGCTTCGAATTTCTAAATATCAGTCCGTATACACCGATCTGCCAAATCATTAAAACCACCGACAGGAGAATTAAATAACACTGACCATCGATGTTGTGCTGGGAAACTTGTGGATCTGCTATTCATTCGTGTGGATGTTACTTAGACGTGTAGCACCCACCTAGACCAGACCAGGCACCCCCCCACCCCATAGCAATGACACTCCTTGATGACAGCAGCCATCCTCAACTTGACTGAAGAACAACACAAGATGTTGACCTGGCCTCCAAATTCACTAGATCCCAATGTGATCAAGTACCTGAGGGATGATCCACAGAGGCCCCTTCCCTCAACCCATAGGACCCAAAGGCCCCCACTAAGAACAATTTGTTCCCAGACGCCACAGGACACCCTCAGAAGACAAATGTCCATTCTCTGATGAGTCACAACTGATTTGGAGGCACAAGGGGAGACGTACACGATATTAGGAGAGGTTATAATGTTATGGCTGATGGGTGTATGATAGTGTCATTAGTTTGGCATTTTATTTTAAGTCAATCTTTTTCTCTCACTCATGCACAAACATATAAAGTATTGGATTGATTTTATTTTTAACCATTCATTTCACAGTCCATGAATTTTCTACATTCACCCCTGGTCCTAACCTTCACCTTAATAACACTATTTAATTGTGTGTGTGTGTGTGTGTGTGTGTGTGTTGTGATTACTGATGTCTCAGAGTCATTTACTAGACCCATCGTACAGATAACCTTATTAATTTGTAAAAACTAAACAGTTTTAGATGATTTAGAAATGCTACTTGTAAGGTTGTATCTCTCCTGTATCAGTCAGGTAGTTGTTTTTAGATAAAGTGTGTGTGTGTTTGTCACAGTGGATTCCCCCTACACAGTGGCTCCCTATTGGCTTTCTAGCTAATGTGTTGTCTTTCTCTCTGTGTGTATCTGTCCGTTTGTCTTTATGACTGTGTGTTTGTGACTCTTTTGTCCTTGCCCAACCCCATCCCTCGTCTCGCCCCCCCCCTTTGTGTATTTTCGGGCCTGCCACCTATTTTCTTTTGCTTTTCACGTGAGTTGTTTTGAGCATGTCTTTTTGACTGTGTGTCTCCACCTTGCATCCTCCGCGACCTGCTTTCTGCCCGTTTTTCAATGTCCGCTCGTCTCCGTGCGCTTGTCTCGCCGTCCATCTACATGTGACCGTCTCACTGTCCATCTATATGTCTGTTCTCTGTGTTCGTCCCCGTCCCGTCCTTTCCCCTCGTTGGCGTCTCCATAATGTCCCCTCCTCCAGCCTTTGTGACTTTGCTGAACGGGGACCAGGCTCAGGATGCCATCCGCTCCCTCCACCACAGCACTGTCCGCGGACGCTTGATCAACGTCACCCTGCAGCCCACCGACTCCCTGCTCTGCCTCACCAACTTGCCGCACACCTTCACCGCCCAGCAGTTTGAGGAGCTGGTGCGCTCGTACGGAAACATCGAGCGCTCCTTCCTGGTGTACAGCGAGCTGACGGGCCACTCCAAGGGGTACGGGTTTGTTGAATACATGAAGAAAGACTCTGCCTCGCGGGCCCGCTCGGAGCTGCTGGGTCGACCAATGGTATGTTTGAGTAAATCTGTTGCAACATTTGCAGCATCTGTCAGAGAGCCGTGCAGTATCCAGTATTCAAATAGGATTTGAACTCTTTCTGATCAATTCGTTTCTTGAACCTTGCAGCATCTTCTTCATAATATAGAAGTAGGGATGCTCAATATTGGCTTTTCTGCTGATATGCCGATATTGTCCAACTCTTAATTTCCGATACCGATATCACCCAATACTGATATATGCATCTTTTTACACCAAAATTATTAGGTAACAACATAACCTATCACCTATTATGGAATTAACACATTATGCCTAATTTTATTGCGATTCCACTGATGCAAACAAAAATCCAACATGGCTTTTCAAATGTAAACACTGTTTGTGCAAAATAAGTTACAGAAAAAAAGTGCCAGAAAAGTGCCATTCATTTATTTATTTAGAGAAAACATTTTGCCTCAAACAACACTACAGACAATATCAAAACAAGGACAACAAATGTAGCGTATAACTCTGCATGATTCTTCTTGAGGTGGGTGATCAAATTTGATGTATTAAAGGAAGACGCCTTGTTTCCTCCTCTCATAACCACCTTTGCTTTGCAGTCATTGCAAATCGCAAATTTACTGTTAGTAGGTGACACTTGGAAATACTTCCAAACCACGGACATCTCATACACCAGGCGAGCTAGC
The DNA here is from genome assembly GCA_005024645.1 of Planiliza haematocheilus. Lineage (NCBI taxonomy): Eukaryota > Metazoa > Chordata > Actinopteri > Mugiliformes > Mugilidae > Planiliza > Planiliza haematocheilus. The sequence goes on along the minus strand of SRSE01000293.1, from coordinate 1,813,673 downwards.
TTGTTAGCCACGGTTAGCAACCTACGAGACTAGCGTGTTGTTGTTGTTATACGTCATCAAGCACGCGCCTGTTAACATCCCATGCTGTGTTCATGCAGACTCGGAAATGCTGAAGCCTACAGAACAAACATTGGTTATAAAAACAATTCCAGATATTACATTTTTAACTGAATATCGGACATCCCTATATAGAAGTATTTACTGCAAGTTAATGACTTGTAACAAAGGATTTATCCAGCATAAAGCAGGCTGCAAATATTTTTAAAGTTTATACATAATTTAAACGAAACTGCCAGCAGCTGATTGAGTGAAAACATGTAAAAAAGGGAGCAGAAAGAAGAACGTTGCACTTGAGTTCTTGGTCACATCCTCGCTGTTTACTTCCATAAAACTTGGCTGAAAGTTGCAATCATCAGTCGTGCTTGATAGAAACTGGCAATCCTGGGGAGAACATATAATCAGTACAAATACAGACTCCGCCAGTTGAGTTTAGTTCCAATTTATCACCAGAGTGAAAAAATATAATAAAAATTGCTGTGTAAATGCTCAAATTATCTGTGAAAAGGAATTGTGAAGCATCGGGCATCGCCTTCTCCTCCTCATTGATATGCACCAGAATCAATTTAATCTGTACAGTAGTTTCTGACCTCACAGTTGTGAAGGCTGCTGACAGAATATGCAGATTGGCACAGAGCTTAGGGGCTATTGAGCTTTCCAGTCAGCGGGAATTCATTTGCGAGTGAAGCCATATGAACAAATATTGTATTTTGCACTTACGCAATGCATAATTTAGACAGTGCCCGTGGTGGAGTGTGGGAGCGTGAAGCCGGCTGAGGATCCGATTAGTGTGTTTGTGTGTGCTGCTGATTGTTGCAGGGGGATCGCTCGCTGATGGTGCAGTGGATGGATGTCAACCAGCTGAGCCAGGAGGAGAACCTGCACTCCAGGTGTCTGTGCGTGGACCGCCTCCCGCTGGACCTCTGCGACTCTGAGGAGCTGACGCAGCTGTTCGCTGAGACGTACAAACCCGTCTTCTGCCAGGTGAGGTCCTGCAATTTTGCGTTTCATCTGAATCGCCAACAACACTGGGGAGCTGTGGAGTGGTGCCCCGAGCAAGCATCTAACCCCCCATCTAACCCCCAAATTGCTGCCTGCACCAACTGTACACACTACTGTTTGAAAGAATGGCTGGGCCAAACAGCAGGAACTGCAGTTTCCCCATTGCAGGACAATTATTTTTTATTTTATAACATCTGAATACAACAGGATATTTAACAGCCTAACGGAAACATCACACAACCATTAGTTTCACACTTGCACAGGCACAATCAGGTGTGAGAACTGGTGAATCCAGGAGGTTCTTAACGTGTCTGATGTGAAACAAGGTTTGAGATAAATGCTCCCATTACGCGACAGAAGCTGTTAAGAAAATGTTATTCACCGATAAAATCAAACGGTCTCTGCAGATGGTTCTGTGCCTAATGACGGCATATGAAACACTTCTCCTCCTCCTACACACACGCACCTCTTTATCAATCGAACCACCACCAGGTGAGAGGTGCTAATGTAAAATTCAGCGGTCAGCGTCCCTATTGGCCTGCCTCTTGGTATCACCAAGCAACTGTTTCCATGGTGAGGTGTGGCTGCCGTGACACCAGCCCCACCCTTCGACTCCTTCCCTCCCGCTCTGTTTTTGTTCCGTTGCGTCTGTTTTTTTTTTTTATTTTCTCGCCCTGCTCCTCTCCGTCCGCTCCTCCCCCACATGCCCATTTAGACATCGCTCAATGGATATGTCATCCGCTGCATTTCCAGTTTTAGCTCCACCCCTCTGCCCCACTCCCACTTAGAAATCAATACACCCACATCATCCTGGTCCCATGATGCTTTGTGGGAGTTTAGCTCATGTTGCTTCACCGTTGCAGAGCCAGCAGGCTCTGACCTATAGTTCAGTGTTTTTTATCTACAGTACATTATGTGCCTGTGAGTGAGTGAGTGAGTGAGTGTGTAATACTGCCTTTCAGCATGTATGCACTTTTATACTTTAGCCACAAAGCTTTTGAGAAACAAGAGATGCAGGGATGTGGAAACACACAGAAATATCCAGAACTAGATTTGTCACTGTATTAGTTTACTTCCTTTCCTTCTCTGGGACAGAGCCACAGAGTTTTTATTTTATTTATTTATGTTTTCCATTCAGTTTAGAAGTTGAACGACTCTGGATTTTTTTAAAGTCGACTAGTCGATGGTGTTGCACATAAAAACACAGCAGAAAATAATGCTTTGCAGCAAAGAAATCTATGTTCTTGACCTGAATGCATGTTGTAGCGACTCACACAAAAGAAGCTGTGGAGGCTTTTCTGCAAGGAAACTGCAGCTTGAACACCGGCCACTGTCGGCTGTAGCCCACGCCAACACAGTAAACACCGTCAGTCTGACACTTTCTAATATTCTAATGTTAAAAAAACACGCCCTACAACCACAGCAACGATGTCAACACAACAGAACTGAACATAAACACATGAGCTTATCAGTGCTGTGCGCTGCAGATATGTTTAGCCTATATAAATGCCACCGTCAGTAGCGTTTAATAGTACTGCACGCCGTGTTGTAAGATAATATAACTTTGCCAGGATAATAAAAAAAAAAAAAGGGGGTATATCTCCGTATCTGAGCACAAGGCCGTTGACCGTATCTGTGCACTGCAGCTAAAGGTCAAATTGTTGACGTGCAGCCTCCTTCTCTTACCGCAGGACATTTAGCGAACTGACGGCTGTTGAGAGCATTTGGACCGATCCTCTGCTAGCGTTAGCGGATGCCTTTTCAGATGAGTGTGTATTGCAGTAGTACATTTGTTATATTTCAGGACTGACTTACTGTATATATTCTGCATGTCACGGTAGACATGGGCTTCCTCACCTGTCTTTTGGGAGGCGTCCGTGTTGTTATTGTCACATGATCGGCGACTAGTCACGGCGCAGCAGTAAAGTCAACTAGTCGGTGCAAACCCTAGTTCAGCTTCAGTTACAAAACCATACTATGTACTAATTCTCATTTTTCTGCAGGTGGTGCACAAAAATACTAATTCCATTACATAAAAACTAAATAAATCAAATTCCAACATTTCATATTTGCATGAAATGATACAATATGCACAAGCTGAAACTAAAATTGGAGATATTTTCTAAGATTTTACGGCGCCGCTTCATCAACAGCCATCATTACATGTTATATTATTCCAGCCATTAGTGCTCAGTCCATTTCCTTTGTGCACAGCATTGGGGGAGAATAGTGCGCATCAGCAACACTCTTAAATTCTGATTGATTTTAGTATGCATGCTGTGTGCTTGCATCTACATTTTGACTTGTGGTTCAGTGGATCTGCACTGAAGAACAACGGTGCACGGAGCTGCGTAGCAAAAGTTCATACGCAAAAGAGTGACAGTGCTCATGTGAAGATTTAGGATCTTTTAAAATGTCAGTATCTTACATTCCTGCATTTTTTTAAGCAGGTGGAATAAAAAGTCAGTCTAAAGTGGGAATAAACGTCCATGCCAAAACTCATGGCAATCCATCTAATAGTTTTAGAGAAATTCAAGTCAAGGCTGAAAATATTACTTTCATATTGACCATGAATATGTCACCACTTGTGGGATATTTTTATTTGTGGCATATCGGAGCAGACGCCGTCTATCCTCTAGCCGCGTGACTAATGAAACTTTTCCAGTGTGACATCAGTCCTGAAAGCTGTCGACATACAGTACATCTGTGTGGCAGGGTCATAGATTCCCGTCTCATCAGCCACTCTTGCTTGCATCAAGTGTGGATATCAAGATATGATATGTTGTTATTTATCTATAATGACTAGACTATTAGCACTAAATCAGCCTCTCCACTACGTTAACAAACACTGGCTTGTGTCAGAAGCTAGTAGCAGGTAAAAATAGAGCTAAGCAGCTCAGACGCGGTGATGTAAAGCTGCGACAATAATGCTCTACAGAAATGTCAAAGTTTCTTTTAGGTTATTTAGAAATGTTCACTGTTACTTCTCACCAGAGAACACTGACAAATTAACTTTTAAATTTTAAAATGTCATGATATTTGATGATCAATGTTGCGGGCCACCGTCTGTGAGTAATAACGACATAACGTGGTTTTATTCAGGGGCTGGCATTAGTGGAAATTTTGACACGCTTTGACGAGAAAAAACCCAAATGGAGGAGTCCAGCTTTCACCCTGTGGTTTGTTGTTTTTTATTTTTATATTTTTTTGTGTGCATGCAGCAGCCTGATGCTCCCTGACTTACTGGTGCATTAGAGGAACTGGTAGACAGAAATACAAAAAACAGGAATAATGATTTATTATAATACATAAATACTTTTGTACAAGTCTGAGGGGAATCATCAACATTTACATTACATATGAACAATCTTTACATAAATAATTTCATACACTGGGCCGCTCTCTTGTGCTCGTCAGGGAAAGGGATGCTTTTTTGCAGCGGCTGAGATTTATGGGCCAGAGTGCCACTGAAAATCTTTGGAAACATGTCTTGTTAATACGAAGGGCTGCACAAGGTCCGATTCTTTTTTTAAAGTCGACTGCTATGTGGTGAAAGTCAAGCCAACACAGACTAGTAGGAGATGACGTTACTAATAAAAACACAGTAGAAAGTAATGCTTTGCAGCAGTGAAATCTAGTCTTGGAACTGAATACGTACACCGATCAGGCATAACATTAAAACCACCGACTGGAGAAGTGATAACATTGACAACTTCTGCTGGGAAACTTTTGGACATGGCATTCATTCGTGTGGATGTTACTTAGACATGTACCTCCCACCTAGACCAGACCAGGCACCCCCACCCCATAGCAATGACACTACTTGATGGCAGCAGACATCCCCAGCAGCATGCAGCAAGAACAAAAACGCTTTAGGAACAACTCAACAAAACATGAAAAACAGCACAAGGTGTTGATCTGGCCTCCAAATTTACTAGATCAAATATCTGAGGGATGATCCATAGAGGCACCTTCCCCTCAGAGGGTCCCCACTAACAACAATCTGTTGCCAGACACCACAGGACACCCTCAGAAGGCCCATGTCCATTCTCTGATGAGTCGCAGCTGTTTTGGAGGCACAAGGGAGACCTACACAATATTAGGTCATAATGTTATGCCATTCCCATTTATTCCAGCATATCATCCCTTTTGTTACAATAATTCTTGTTTAAAAACGTGCTATTCCAGTTGATGTTCCTGCTCATCATAAAGGTCAGAGGTCCTGAGCAGAACAGCATTCCTAAAGATGTATTTTGCTCTCGGACACATGAGCTGTAGAAACACTTTTAAAAGCAGGTAGTCATTTGTGTTCTCTGCATATTCTTTTATTGCAGATCATTACCTGATGTCTAACTGTCTTACAGTTGTCAGTTCTAGTTTGTCTTAAATAAACCTTCTTCCTCCTCCGTGCTCAAATGTACACCTCAGCCCTCTTGCCATTTTCCTTTTGTTCAGAGTGCACTTAACCCGTGGCCTTGGCCCTGAGCGCTGTAATTCTCCTACGCACGAAAGGGCCCTCCAGGCAGCACTTTAGCTTGACTCAGCCAGGAGAGATTGAGGGAGGAGAGGGTGAAGAATGTCAGCCATATTAGAGGAAAGGACAGCAGGATGGAGTCATAAGAGGAGATGGAAGGACGGTGCTAAGAATGCCAGACCTATTAGAGAGAGGATGAAGCGAGGGAGGAGAGGGCTGACAGTGTCAGGCCTAATAGAGGGACGGAGGGAGACGCTGAGAGACAGAGAGACGAGGTGAAATGGTGAAGAGGCGTAGGATGTCAGTCAAAGCAGGAGGATTGTTTGCCTATGCAGCCTTAAATGTAATAATTATGTCTGAGAGAAAGTTCAAAACTTTACACCCAATTAGGAGACGAGAAAGAGGAACAAATGTTATCGTATAACGGCGCCTGCAGAAGGATGGTCGTGTGGATGACTCAGAAACAGAGGGATGAATGTTTTAGTGGAATGATCTCTTTATAAGCCACCTGTAGGGAAAATGTATGGCAGCGACGGTTCATCTCACTCACTGAAAGGCATGCACAACGGGTGCAGCAATATATTGTGATCACATACGACACATTAAATCGAGGACAATTAAAACATTCTGTTTTATAGCTCATAATTTATTATGTAACTATAATTTCATGAAAACACAATGATGCAACAAAAAATTAGATCATTTCATCATTATGGAGCATAGACTGTATAAAGATGGACAGCTGAACAGCTCCTCTAAAGTGAAGCCAAAGTAAGTAGAGCTCCCCTTGGTGGCTGGCTGCAGCATAGGTCATAAGCCCCGCCTCCTCCTTGTTAGTGGATGGGACTTGGGCCGAACTAAAACACTAAAATACACGTCAAATATTTTATTTTCAAGGATGGTTTCTGTCATTTTAAGTATGACAATTGTTTGGATACGTCTCGTATTGGATGTGACATGATGGCGAACACCAGTTGCTGTAAAGCAGTGAGAGCTGTAAAACAATTTCTAAAAACAAGTACAGTGTATAATTCAACATTTCCTTGTAACTGGTGGAGATTTTATTATTCATAGATATTAGTATTAGTTATATATAGATATTAGTTATTCATTAAACGTAAAATAACGTAGGTAAAGTAAACGTAAGTAAAGTAAGTCTGGTGGAAATGTGGTCGGCTCATTGATATCGCAGCTCCGAGTGGCTCCACTTTCGGACCGTACTGGCCAGACTCTGACTTCAAAGTCTCAAGATAGCGCCGCCCATATCCTCGGGAAAATAGTGTCAGTTTGTGCATTGACTTTATTGTTAAAATGTCCAACTTTCAGCACAAATAAACAGGTTTGTGGCAAGTTAAGGGTTTAAATTGTACTAATGCATATATAAGGCCATAGCCACTTTGAATGACAAGTGGATCCCCTATAAGGTTGCTACCCCCCACCTCCATCCTATTCTTGAATTAGCTAGGCATTAGCTGTGCTACATAGCTTCAGCTAAACACAAGTGGTGTACACAAGACTGAGACAGCTGGCATCTCTAAACTATGAAGAATTTTAAAGCGGTGCTAAACAAGCAAAGTTGTCAACGGGTGGTGGTCATGTGGCAAAAAAAGGATGAGAAATTGCTTCCTAACTAGTAAACAAGAATGTAAACAACCCTGGATATGAAATACGTAACAAAATAAGTTTAGCAATTATTTTTTTTTAAGACGAAGAAAAAAACGCCCACTTTATATTAATTGCTTCACAATGTGGATATGTTGTGAATGTTAATGTAACTCTGTTTATGGTAAAAACTCCAGAGGGCACCTTCAGGTTTTTGTTGACAACGAATCAAACAGCGCTTAAGAGAAAAACAGAAATAATGAGTTTTATGTTGCTGTCAGGAAACGTAGACGGTTGCATTGTTTCATTGAGTAGGACAGATTTATAATAAATAGAAGCTCAGTTTGAATATGTAATGTGTTTTACTTTGAAAGGCGCGTTCCTCTCAGTCATTGGCACTCATCGTTGTAGAAGAGCTAATTCAAGTACAAGCTTCAGATTCTTGACACGATTACTGACCCACTTTGACGGAGCTCTGAATTTCTTTTTGTTTTCCTCCAAAGGAAGATCAACAAGCACACGTTATTTGCCGACTTTCTAATTTAGCTTTACAGTCGTTTCGTGTTGAATCATTTAATCTTGCCTAACCGTCGTGCAGCTTCCTACATAAAGAGCCTCACACTTAGACTTGTCACCGTGACGGGTCATGAACCTTTCTTCCCAGACAGCTGTGACGGGGCTGCCGTGACCTCGTCAATCAGTTCAGACAACCGGCGTGGCCGTTTAAAATCCTCCCACGCACAAACGCAGCCGCACGAACTTGACGTGTTTTCCTCCCGAGTTTAAGCCCCGCCAGAGGCACAGTCAGCATCTCCCGGCTGGAGACGACGACGTGAGGTCAGGAGCTGTCACACACGACGATTGCTAGCTTAGCATCTTTGGTTTCTGCATTCTGCATGCACGCGCACATGGCACGTTTAAGGAAGAGACTGGACGGTCAAATGTCAATATTTATTGTGTAAGTTTTTCCTTTTTCTGTTTTTGTTTCTAAGAGAATTCAGCAATAAAAGATCCTTCTTACTTCCGTGAGAATGCCTCACTTGCATTTGGTATCAGTGATAAACGCTAAACTTAAGGTAATTCTAGTGAGTCAGCCAAAAGGAAATCCATTCATATGGTTTAGTGTTATGCAAAGAAAATGCCTGAAGCTCAACACTACAAATTGGATTACATAGGGGCCATGGCTTGTGTTTCCCTGAAAAACCTAAACAGAAAAATAAAACAAGCTGTCTGTTCACGAGTTGCTCAAAGCGGACGTGCGAAAATACACTGCAGTTTCACTGCAGGCATTATAAAGGTTGTACTGAATTGTTCATCTGCAGGAACTAGCATAATGCAAATCAAGAGTTGAAAATAACACGTGGTTGCGACTTTGCTCTCGGGTGTATTAACGGCCCACCTCTATTGTCCCATGCAGTGCAGTACTCAGGACTTCATTTCTCAGTGAAAATTTGTTTCTGTGGGCAGGCTGTACAAGCGAAAATTCAGTTGTCAACTGCTTTTAATTAGACTAGAATGTAAGTGGTGCTGCACTTTGATTTGACTCGTTTGGCAGAGATGTTTGATTATGTTGTCAGAGCCAGGGTGGGAAAGTAATGTTTTAGTACAAGTCAAGAGACCTTAATGAGACTGAATGGTGTAGCTGCAGCCATAATTCCCAGCTTGCCAATGTGTAATGCTTATCTTATATTCAACAGATTCCTTTGTTACTTTGTACACCAATCAGCCACAACGTTAAAACCACTGACAGGAGTAAATAACATTGACCATCTTGTGACACCTCGCTCATATTATTCTAAGAACTGAAGTTATGTTAGATAACCAAACGTTCTGCTGGGAAACTTTTGGACCTGGCATTCATTCATGTGGATGTAACTTAGACATGTAGCACCCACCTAGACCAGACCAGGCACCCCCACCCCATAGCAATGACACTCCTTGAAGGTAGCAGCAGCCATCCCCAGCAGGATGCAGCAAACATGAAAATTGACTAGATCCCAAACTGATCACATATATGTGGGATGATCCCCTCAACCCATAGGACCCAAAGGCCCCCACTAACAACATCCTGTTCCCAGACACCACAAGACGTCCTCATAAGGCTGTGATGACGCACAACTGTTTTGGAGGCGCAAGGGAGACCTACACAATATTAGGAAGTTGGTTATAATGTTTTGCCTGATCGGTATATCTTCTTTCATTTTCACAATAACACAATAGTCAACATTTAGAATAAAATGCCAAGTTAACAAATCAGTCAGTCCAGTCCTGATGTGGTGGCAATGAGTTCTAATTATGATGTCCATAAGTTGCCCAGTAAAATATGATGTGCTCGTTGGACTCTGAACAGTTAATATTAAGCGTAGCAGCTTTGATTTCATGTTTTTCATGGACCATGGTTTAGTTTAATCCATTAGTCCAACTACCTGTTGGGCAAACCTTAAAAAAAAAATCCTATTCTGTTAATTAGACTGACGCAGAGTAATTGCATATTGCAGGAGAGAGATTTCTCCTGGGCTTGGATCTGGTCTGGATTTATATCAACAATAATTTAGAGGAGAAAGAATGAAGTGCCAAATTTTCCACAGTTAATTACCTTTTCACACCTTGAGGACAAGTTGGAGCCATTACAACAAAAATGAAAGATACTAAAGGACTCCCAATAAAATCTTCAACAAGAGTCTGTTCAGCCAATCCCATTTCACACACAATTGAAAAAGCAATTCTCTACAGGAAGACCTTCAGTTTTATAGACGCCTTTGGACTTTTGTGTCCTTTATCTAGCACTCTTGCCTTCTTCGGCTTGCTATACATTGCAATCCTGCAGCCCTGACCCTGGACATGTAGAATGTGCGCAGCAGCCTCAGCTGTGTTCAATGGAAAGCAAAAGGAAAACGCATGTATCTGTGTTTTTGAATGTACACAGAGGAGAACAGGCAACCCAATAACAGATGGGATTTACAAAGCTCCGATAACAGTACACGCACGCCTGTTTTTTAAATTTCCATAATTGCTTGCGCAGATCTGAATAATGATTGAATATTTTATATAGTGTTGAGTGCATTTGCAGGAAATGCTCGACTCGGCTTTGACATCGTTACTCGTTGATGACGGTTTGGATGCCGTTTTTGCGGAATCCAATTTGATACACAATGCATGTTTCACGGTTTGCCCACTTACTCTTTAGGATTAGTTGTCGGGCGCGTGCAGAAATAATGGTTAGCAAGTTTTTATTTGTTTTCCTCCCTGTCTTTTTTGGCTCATATCCTCCATCAGCCTCCCTCCCTCACTCTCTCCACTCGTCAGTCACTTAATCAATCACTGATGTTTTCCTCCCTCGCTCCTCTTACCACCCTCCTCCTCTCATTTTCTCTCCATCCCCTCCTCACGCCCACACTCTGCTCTCTTCCATCCATCCATCCATCCACCCATCCGTCTATGCATCCCTCAAGTGGTAGATTGGTTCAGGCCGTTTCCATACAGTTTGCGTAATATATGCTGATGATAATAGCCTATCGACCCACTCCTCCACACATGCGTGCATTCTCCTCTCTTGTTCCTTCTCTCCATCCTTCTCTCCATCCTTCTCTCCATCCATCCATCCATCCATCCACTGTTCAGACCGGAGGGAACAGCAGACAAATGAGAGGGGGGAGGAAGTGGAGGGCCGCTTGATTGTGCGCTCGCGTTAACAGCCGTTAGTGTTCAGGCTGTGAGAGTACAAATACATTTGTTTCCCCACTGATTCGGGATCCGTTCAATTTTACAAAATAAAAACAATTCCGACTTTTGTGTATTTCACATGCATGTGATTGTCTGGTAATCATAAAGTTAAGTGCAATCTGTCTAAATGTTTAGTGGACCTTGTTGTAAATGATGTGGATATTACTTTATTTGTTTGACTCAGACATTCTTCGTCAGGTTAAATTACAGAGCAGGTGAGCGACCAGTGTGTGGTCAGTCTATCACTTTAGGGATGCATAGACGGATGGGTGAGTTTAGAGGGAGGAGGCTTTGGGAACAAGAGGGAGAGATGGTTTTGGGAGCAATAGGAAAAGCAACGCAAGCACAATGTTGTTTGAAACCATAGACTGTATATAAATATGGACTACACGTCCTCACTTTCATGCATTCACCAAACCGACGTGATTTTCCACTGGATACAGGCAGCAACATCTTGCGACTTCGGAGCCAGAGTCTGCCCTGTACGGTCTGGGAGTTGAGCCACCATTCATTGAGCATTTTGTTTGTTTGTTTTTTATAACTGATTAATAGTTAGGTGTACCCCAACTCTCTCCTGATGACAGCTGGGATAGGCTCAAGTCCCCAGCAACCCTTCACAAGACAAGCGGTTACAGAGGATGAATGAATGAATGAATGAATGAACTATTAATAGCTGTAAGCCAAATACTTTCACTTCTCAAATAAACGCTTAGTTGGGGAAGGCCTAGACCTAAACCAATTTATTTGCAAAAATAAAGAATAAAGAAGGAAATCCTTAGTGTCTGGATTGTCGTTTCCTCTGTAGAGTTCAGAGGAAGGCGCATGCAAATTAGAGACACATGTTCACCAATTTGGTAGCACAGGTGCAGCATTTTGGAGCCAAACATTTTATCTGCTTACGTCTCGTCTATTTGCATGTGGTTTTTTAGTTCTATAAGCGATGGGCCAGTGAGAGTTACGTGCGAGACATCTGGCACGGACAAGTGAACAATGTCTTAAATAAGTGATGATTACCCATCCATCATCTAATGGCATAACTGATAGCTTTGCAGCCATGATGCTAACATGTTATCATCAAACCACCTGCTGTATGCTACTGTTACGGCTTGATTTATCATTCCTCCTCCTGTAATGATTTCCTCTTAACCATAAATGCAATGACATCCGTTGTCCAGTGCATTATGTGTTCATATATCTTTTATGCTGTGATCTGCTCTGTATAACCCTGTGAAGAGGGCGGTTTTAGTGCTCCCATGGAAGAAACCGTCTCAGGAGAGTCTCTTGCAATAGAACAACAAATTGATGGCTAGAAATGGTAGTGTTTTTTTTTTTTTGGGCTGCTATTACCATCACGGAAAGTGTCTGAGTGGTTTGTAGATTCTTGGACTGAGCTGAAACTATGTTAATTCTCCAACTGTTAACACCATGGCGCTCTCTGCTAACGCATTATGGCGTCCTCATATTTGTCTGCTGTGCTGCTGGACGATTACCATTTCACTGCACAGATTTTCAGCCTTACAAGGCCACACTTGGCCTGTGCAAGATAGGAATTTTGGATGGTTTACCAGTGACCATGACTCTCGGTCAGACTTTGTGTGCTAAATGACAACCAAAAGGTGCACACAAATATAGCTTCGTTGGTCTCGCCTTGTGTTATTTTTACTTGGATTTTTCTCTGTGGCCCAAAGGTTAGGAAGATTTTGCCAAGTCACTCGATTATGCTTGAAAACAGTTGACAATGGACACCATCTTTCAATTGGTGTTGATCACTTCGCTCGAGGCTGCTGCATTTCAGGGACTATACAGCACACTTAGGTTGTCCTAGGATTTAAACTATTTGAACTACTTTGTGGAGCCGTGATCTGTGTTACTAGATCCCTCTCAAACATGAAATAGTAAAACAGTCGTTAAATCATGTTGGAAACGTCTTGACTGAAGATGAGCGAATTTGAAATCTGCCTTTCAGTGTCAAACTGTGTATTTATTTATTTTTTAACAGCGTTTTCAGCGTAACTCAGCCACTGCTAACAATAGTTCAAGTGGTGCGTTTCGACCATAAGCCATTAGCTCTTAGCCACTGTTATCATTCAGTGTTATCCATTAGCTTTAAGCTATTGGCCTGCCTGCATTATTTAGCTGCTGCTCAGACAGTGGAAATGACTGCTGCTTGACGGAGAAGTCCATTTCCTTTAAAAGTTAATGGTCCACGTCGGCCTTGAGATCTGTTTATCGCCCGGCCTGTATATGGATATGATAGCGTTGTTCCATCAACTTAATATGTTGGGAAGAAGACTAGACACTGGTCGTCCAGCTGATAGCAGGAGATTATTCGGTGAGAAGCAGTCACTATTCTGGTTGCTGTTAGACGTGCATGGAAACTTCCCCCGGAAAAGCAAGAGAATGCATTTTTTAAATCATGTTTTATGAACCCTTCTTGACAAGAGGAGCCGAGACGAACGCCTTTGCCTCCACTACAGCACACTCTCAGACACCCACAAGAACAAATACACGCACTAGAAGTTGTTCAAAATTACATTTGTTACCCTAAAACTCTCATTACAATGAATCTGGTTGTGGCTGTTTGCTAACTTGTTGCTGGCTTTGCAGTTTCATGCATATTACTCACTTTCAAGCACGCGGCGCATCGCCATGGTAACTACATAGATAGCACTGCTCTGTAGATGATTGTATTTTGTCCCTTGAAATACCAACATTTAAAGCGGCCCCCCTCAGTCAGCTCTGCGGATAAATGGTATTACTATTCCTAGATGGTGCTAAGAACTTTGTTCAGGGAATAAAAACCGACCTTGTATGCTTGCCCCGATGATTTATTTAAAGATATAAAGGATTAAACTAGTATATGCAGGCATGCCGGTGAAGAAGCAGGCTTGTATTAAGCTGATATTGGATGATCACAAGTGTGTACATTTCATCTTAGAACACTGAAGGAAAATCCTGCTCTGAAAGACATTCACTCCATTAAAGGGCCTCTTGATGATAATGCCTCTGATGGTGTTCTGTTTTTTTATTCCCGCAGATATAATCGTAAAACCAGAAAACGGGCAGTTGCTGTTAGTTTTTCATGCCAGTTAATCAGAAGTTTGGTCTTTTGTCAGGATTGTCCAGTTAAGATTTAACAATCACACATGGGGAATTTAAACAAAAACCAAACAAACAAAAAACACATCCATCAGAAATAAGGAAGTTTGTTCTCATGTTGTGTTTTGTTCCTGTGTTCTGGTTTGTTTCACTGCTGTCAAGGACAGATTGCACTGATGTCATTGCTATTACTTGAGTGCAAGTAGTTCAACTGTTTCATGTGGTGCAGATCATCTATCCAATCCTAGGTTATGATAGGAAACCCATCTCTTCTCCTTGGCCTTTGACACCCTGTATACCCTATAATAACACTCAATCCCACAGTGTTTAAACAAAGACCTACAGCTTGTACCCTGACACCATATACCATTTATGGTTCCTTGTCCTTAAAGGGGGAACTACTGTTTTTTACAACCTGAACCATATTTCTGGCATAAAATACGATTGTTTACTCGCCTATATAACTTTGGTGTTATTTGGTTGTTCATCAGATATTTACAGCTGCATATGTCAATATAGTGAGAGTGAATGGGGCACCGAAACGCCTCCTCTAAATAACGCATTATCTGCTGCAAAGCTTGTTCATTTCACTAGTATTTTGGTATGATATGCTCCTCATCCGTATACTCTGGCCCCAAATGGTAACTAGTCCCCGACAACCTCAGAATCTGAAAAATATTCAGCCATGTTGCAAAAAACAGTAGCAAATTACAGGTAAACTGGAGATGACATCATCCAGGTTATTAGGTCAATCCACAGACACAGAGGAGGAGGAGTGTGTCATAACAAAATATTGGTGACGTGAACAAGTTTCGCGGCAGATAATGTGTTATTTAGGCTGCGTTTTTCGGTGCCCCATTCACTCCCACTATAAAGATATACACGAATGTAAATATCTGACGAATAACCAAATAGCGCCAAAGTTATATGGGTGAGTAAATAATCGTATTTTATGCCAGAAATAAAGTCCAGGTTGTAAAAAAAACAAACAGTAATTCCAATTTAAGTGATAAACTGATGTAAACATGTATTTAGACCATTAGAACATAAGTGCTGATTCGAGCACTTGTCAACATGCACATTATCACATTATACAACATTAAGCCACTTCTTCAAGGTGCCTAATAAAGCAGTTACATTCAGCGTTCATGCAGAGGTGTACCGTGTAGACCACATTTGACCCTGCCTTGATCCATTCACTGTTTCAGCTTTTTTGTTCCCCGCTTTATACGTGTTGCTGAGTCACAGAATAATACAATTACTTTAACTTGAGGCAATCCACTAAATACTAGGTATACATTCATTTAATTATCAGGGTTTTACACACAAGCTAATGCCGTTCACCAGCTGCACACCTGTTCGAGTGTCGGATTAAAATGTAAGGATCCGAATACTTAATTGAGCTTTGCTTGAAGGCAGAGCTGCTGCAGCGTATGTGTTATACTGGATAATAAGATGTGACAGAGATTTTTTTGCTGTTCACCTGAAGCCCCACATGAGCACAACACACTCTGTGTACACCATGTGTCAGGGGTTGACAGTATAGTGGATCAACAGCAATTTCTTGTTGTTTTCAACTGACAAAGAACCAAAGGCAAGAAAACAACAACTCTGCTTGACTAGTTGTCTTAGTGGATGAATCGTCTTTATTTCACCAAACAGAAGGTTCTATTAAATATTTTATGGTGCATTAAAAGATGTTCTTCCCTAGCAAAATGACATAAATTTTAAAAAACATAGTTAAAGATTAGTTTGAAAAGTCGTCGTGTTTTCCGTCTTGCAGCTCGCTCAGGATGAGGGCAGCCCGGTGCGAGGCTTCGGCGTGGTGGAATACGAGAGCGCGGAGCAAGCGGAGGCCGTGCTGATAGAGATGGACCGAACACTGGTGGGAGGGCAGGAGGTCCGTCTGTCACTCTGTACCCCCGGCACCTCAGGGAGAAGCACTTTGGCTGCACTCATTGCTGCCCAGGGTATGGTGAGTATTTTACACAAAAAAAGAATGGGGGCAAGAGCAGCCTCCCATCACAGCCACTTATACATATACATATACATATATACTCTGTACTCTGCCAGATCACAGGATTTTATGACTAGATCACATGACCGTCCAGCTTGCCAGGTTTCGAGCTACGCACATGTAGCTGTTCAGTAGAGGTGTAGACCAATCAGCATCCTGTGAGGAAGTATTGGCGGCTGAGGCGGTGTTTTAGGCGTGACTCCTAAGAGTGAAGTGCGACTACATTGACTTCCCAGATGGTTCTGGGTAATTTGTTGGATTAAAAATATCCATAATGTTGTACATAAAAGATGGATGATTATGCCTTGGATTGTGGAATACATTTTGTTGTTGTTTTTTTTGGGAGGAGGAGCAAGGGGTGGATCTGACTCAGAGCCCAGGGACAACTTATTAATCCCTCCTCCACATCAGACATGTCAGTCACAGCCTCAAACACGTCTTTTTGGGGCCTAATATGTGGTTAATTATAACCAGCGGTGCACATGCTGATGACATCACAAGTATTTCATGAGAGAAGTTGATAATTTTCTGCAGTGGCTTCACTTTTCAGACCCACTGGCTACAACCAGCCTTTATACACTGATCTGCCACAACATTAAACCACCGACAGGAGAAGTAAATAACACTGAATATCTTGTGACCTCCAAATTCACTAGATCACAAACTGATCAAGAGACACAACAGACCCCTCAAACCATAGGACCCAAAGCCAACAAAGGTACCTAAACAAAATACAGCCCACGACCAGAATCGGAGCCACGAGCAAGGCCAAACAAATCCCACCTCTTCTTAGGAACAAACTGCTGCCTGCTGATCGGCGCTTTCTAAAACAAACCAGGCCCCACGGGTTATTTATAACAACTAGTATGTGTCTCTTTAACCGACTCTTTTCATACTTACGCTGAAAACAGATCAAATAGTGAAAATTTTGTTAAAGGAAAATATTTTATGATTTCTTTTGTATGTATGTTGACCCACAACAAGCTCAAATTAAGCATTACATGGCAGAAAAATATGTATACATTACTCTTTGAAACAACAACAAAAAAAAACTATAATGTATAGATTCCCTTAAATACGCTGAAACCATATTCTGCGTCACCAAGACACTGCACTTCCCAGGCTCAACACACAGCTCACGGCTCACGGCTACATCTAATTGCGAAGCCGGTGCCCGGAGGTTATTGCACATCCAGTGCCGAGATATACCGAGGTTTGACATTCTGCACATGCATGAACACCCTGCAGCTGAAATAGTCTTTGTAGCCGTGATATCCCTCCTACACAGTGCTGTGGTAGCAGAGAGGCACTGACATGATAATTATAGTTCTATAGACTGATTGGGCTCCTCCACTGTCTCCTTCTGCCTGAAATAAACCAAACTCACAGCCAGCGACACAGTATGACACTCGTGCATATACACTCAAACAGATGCACGCCGGCAGACGTACATGGAAGGAACGTTACTTACAGGATGCATGGATTTATACATCGATCAGGCATAACATTATGACCGCCTTCCTAATACTGTGTAGGTCTCCCTCGCTTTTGCAATTAAAATCAATCACATGACTAATGATGGGTTTGTGTGTGTGAAGGTAGATAGAGAGACTGATGAGAATGTGGTGAATAGCTAGTTTGAAATGTAAGGCTTTTAAAATCCTGGCTTAGAATTGAAGTTTTTTTTTTTATTATTATTTCTGGATATTACATTTAAAAAAAAAAAACGCTGTCCTTAAATTATGTAAAGCTTTTACTGCTCTTTTCTTTGTAATTGCCTCTCTGTGACAAAAACAAAACAATTTGCCTGTGAATGTTTCTGTAGAGAAGAGTAGCTTAAAAAAAAAATGCTCAGAGACGTTTAATTATCTGCTTAATGCATTATAAAAAGGTATTGGCAACGTATCAGCTGTACTTTTTCATGTATGTGTGCAGCACAATGTATTTTTAACACATGCACGCCGCTTTTAATATATAAATATTGAAATGAATTGGTAATTATATTGGCTAGAGTGGAATCTCATGGTCCGTTTTATCCGTGCATCCTCACTTTTACACGTACGGCCCTATTTTTTTTTATACTTCAATATGACTTTCCATCAAATCCAGGTCCGGACTCTAATAATCCACACTTGTTATTGCCACTTCTTCGCAGTGTTTGTACATTTTCCCCTGCACAGCTTATACCCACAAAGCTCAACGACGTCGCTTCGAAATCCTAGAATATATTGTCATGTGAATTTGCAGGTTTATAGCTGGCAGAGTTTGCTGCAAGCCAGGAAAAAGCATTACATTTTTCAATATTTTAGACTAGACTGTTGAGCTGGTGGCGGCTAAGGCAAAAAATAAAATAAAAATAGTTTATGGTTTGTAATGTTGAACTGTGACTGCATTAATCAAGTTTCCCTGATTTTTCTGGTGCACGTTGACCAGTTAAAGTCATGTCTGAGTCTGATTGCTATATTCTCTCATAGTATTTCGGTTGTTTGCAGGGCACGAATTATCAGATAAAGAGGCCGCAGCCTTGAAGGATGCGCTGAATGTCACCGGCTGAAAAGTGACTCGGTGGCAGTCACAATGCCTGAATTGCTAAGAAGAGAATGAAAAGACATTAAGAGAAAATGTGTTAACGTTGGGGAGAAAATAAATGTTTGAGAGTCGAGGAGGAATCGAGACGTTGCTCTGTGAAAGGACGAGCGGGGTGGGCTGGTTGAGGAAGAAAACCAGAAAATGGTAGAAGAGAGCGGCGGGGTCTGCGAGGACTGTGTGGTTATATTAGTACCCCGAGGTTCCTTCAGGATTGATGCAGCGAATGTGGGCATCCAGTAAAAAGAAAACATCAGACCTTCAGAAAGAGATCAAGACCTACTCCTGGCTACAGTTCTCCTCTGAGGCGATTGTCTCATTTCTCCTGTTAGTGAATGTGAGAGCGACCGCCGAGGACCAGATGGCCTCCCTCCTCCCTCCTCCTCCTTTCTTCTCTCTCCATCCTTCTCCTTACGCGATACTTCTCGCCTTCCCTTCTTCGCGGCTCCCTTACCTCCCCGGCGTGTGTGTCTGTGTGTTACTGTGTGGGTGTGTGGCTGGATTTTGTGCCAGTAGCCAAACAGACTGATGCATGCTGACATTTTCTCCAGCAGTAAGGAAAGAAATGAGAGCGCCCTACACCACCGCCGCCGCTGCCACCTCCTCCTCCTCCTCCTCCTGTCCTCCTCCTCTCTTCCCTTGAAAGACGCTGTCAGCCACGACTGGCCTTGTTCAACACTGGCACACACATGCCAGTTTTCCTTGCTGTGACACACAAATACACAAAGTGCATGTGTGCACCAGACTCTCCTCTTCCTCTAACGGGATGGAGTCAAACCTGCTCCATCCCCATCAGTAATGCTCTCTCCCCGGGACGTGACAGGCAGGAAACAAGGCTGACTGGAGCTGAAGTCATCCTGTAGCTCAGGGGCAAACGAGGAGGAAGAGGAGGAAATATCACCATCCTGATAATGTTGTTTTAAATAGCCGTGGCTTTGGGGCCGGGCGGCGAGCGCTGCCGCCACGCTGTCAGCGCCGGGGAGGATCCACCGGAGCAACGGCTCCACCATTGGATCTGACGCAGTCTAATTCAATAGGATTTCATTCGAGCCTCTTGAATTACATTTCCTCAGCCTGCTGAGTGATTGGATTCTTAATTTGAAACATGCCTTGTAGTATGTCCTTTGATTAAATACAAGTCAGCAGGGATCGGTTTGGTTCCAGGAAATTTAGCTCATGTCAAGATAAATATAGGCTTTGCTGATAACACGCACTCACTCACGCCTCAGATGGCGTTCCATACGAAATAATTGTGAAGCACATTAAATAAATAAAAAAATAATGTGCTGCGTTGTAGATTATTCCCTAGGCATTATGTTAAACCCCAGTTGATGTATAGTATAGTAGTTTGAATTCTGCTTGGTGCAGATTTTCGAAGGAGGGAGGGGTTTAATGTTTTCAGGAAGTGAACGAATGAATAGATGGACGGGACAGAGGGGAGACGGAAAAGAAGGAGACACCCGGTGTGCAGCAGTGCAGACAGAAACATAGGGGAAGCAAAGCAGCTGCCAACGATTCATTGCTAAAAGAAGACGACTGAGTAAAACATTATCTGACTGATTTCAAAATAAAAGACTGTGACCTGCTATGTAATCACTGACATTAGTTTCAGTACTAGTATTAGGAAGATTTGCGTAGACCAGCAGTAAAATATATAGATAATCATAGATCACATCAGCTGAGAACCATCAAAAATCAAAAGTCAAAATTGACAGTACATGGAGGAAACCAGACAACTCAACCAAATATTGGCCGTTGGTGTGAGTGTGAATGGTCGTCTGTCTCTCTCTGTTAGCCCTGTGATAGACTGGAGACCTGTCCAGGATTTATCCGCCTCTTGTCCTTTGACAGCTGGGTTAGTCTCAAGCCCCCCTCATGGCCCTCCAGAGGACAAGTGGTTACAGAAGATGTTTGTTGTTCTGCTCGATTCTAAACATTAGTTAAACAGAAAGATCTGATTTTGTTAGAAAATGGTTGGTCCATTTTTCAGTGAGTAAAGTCATTATAAGGTAGGGTTGACCCACCTTTAATTTTACCTCTACAACCCCGTCTGTAACTGTAATATAAGTGATCCCACTGCTTTATTTGGGCCTAGTAACAGAACAGAGTGACCTAGGGCCAAATGGTAAGCATCTGATCAAGACTGATACGAATGCATCAAACCCCAATTTAGTTCAAACCAGCCACCTCTGTTGCCACATTAATCATCTTCATAAATGTCAAACTTCTGTCACAATGTCATCACCGAGGAGGATCTTCCAAAGTGAAGCCTTCGTTTTATCACAGTCTCATTCAGCAGCGTTCCTGCTGAGTCACATTTCCTCAGCGTACTGCGTCAGTGAATTGTTCATTTGTGATGTGCCTTGTGAACTGGTTAAACACAAATCAGTGGAGATGTTTTCAGTTCAAGGACGCTCTTAAGTCATCTTACTAGATGCGCCGTTATTCCACGACTCGTGTTTGTGTGTATTTATTGACGCCACAAGGGACTGAATCCTAAAAAGCTGCAGTACACAGATAAACTCGTGAAGGTTTATGGGAGTTAATCTTCAGCTATACATGTTGGGTCTGGGACACACCAAGCCGACGGTCATCTCTTGTTTTCTCGTTGAATCTGCTTTGAGAACTAGTTGGACAGAACAATAGATTGTAGTTGCTTTTCTCTAAGCTCACTGGCTTCATAAGATGTTAATCAGATTGTCTTCTGTTTACTTTGATTACAGTGACAATTATAAAAAGCCGTGCACAGTGACAGCTTATAAAATTTAAAACTTTTTATAAAAAGAGAACTTGGGAATTAGAGTGAAAGTCTGAAAGACGGCCTCTACTTTTTTCAAGTCTCTTTTCCTTCCAACTCTTCTTCAGCCTTGTTTTTCCTCATCGTTTCTTCCCTCGCCTCCCTCCTCCTCCTCCTTTGTCAAACGGATCCGTCCCTTCCTCCTTCCTTCTGGCATTTTTTCCCCCCTCTCTTTTGTCTCCCAGATAGACTCCTCTCTGCTGACATTGCAGACGCATCCTGATGATGTAAACCAGTGTAATGATTACCGCAGCCGTCGGGGGGCTCCTAATGATAAGATCAGAAACGCGTACTGTACTGCACACGCATGCACACTAACTTGTTTTTGTTCCCTCTACAGATTCTGAGCAATAGGAAAGGCTTGTTACCAGAACCGAACCTGGCTCAGCTGCTGACCAGCATGACCAACCCTGCCGCCCTGCAGATCCTCATGAGACCGTACCACACTGGGAAGAGAGGAGGTATTACTTTCAGTTATAGTGACAAGTGCTGCTCTTTGACTGTATAGAAAGATAGACTAGAGAAATCCTTCATGACATCATATAAAATGAGGCGTTTCTATGAGCCTTGATTCAAATTAAACCGTTATCACTAATTGAGAAATTTGCTGAGGGGACCAAAATGGTTGTGCTCGGCTGTAGATATTAATTGCCGTGGGATTTTGGAGCAAACCGCCAATGGTCTTTGGAAGCAGTGCGGTTTTTGGGCACTTCATGTTGGCTTCATTGTCCTGTTTCTGCTACGTAGAGCACTGATAATTGTTGGACTAAATTTCAATTTGGGCTATTTCTGTGTTGACATAGATCAAAGCCATAGACTGTATATAAATATGGACAATGCGTCACCACTTCCTTCAGAAAAATTGACACTTGAGTAGACATCAGCATTATATTAACTACCTAAAATGACAGGAACCATCCTTGAAAAAAAAGAAAAACATATGTAATGTGTATTTTAGTGTTTTTGTTTGGCCCAGGTCCCATCCACTAACATGGAGGGGGTGGAGCTTATCGCAGCCAGCCACCAGAGGGAGCTCTAGTTGTTTTGGCTTCACTTTAGATAAGCTGTTCGTTGTCCATCTTTTGTACAGTCTATGTGGCATAAAATCTTTACCAAGAGCTGTAGTGGATGGGATTGTACTAGAGAGGCATGTTGCTTCAGATAACAAATGGAAATGTGATATAGCCACTTGAAGTTATTTGGTGGAGAATACAGTGCATGACTATGGGTCAGGTAAAGATACGGTGGGTTCTCCATCCTCTGCCTCCTCCTCTACAGGTGCTTAAGCATCCTTTGGGAAGATGGCAGGTGTGCAGGTTTACTTTATTGTCGACGATGGTATATTATTTTTCCTAAACCGTACATTGATATTTAGATATCTAGACAATTAGAAAACAATAAAGGTGTATCAGATTTACATGCACGCTGCACATTTTGACTAATCTTTAAAATTCCAAGGCCCTATCAGTGTCCTGAACACATCCATTTGAAGAAACGTTCCACTCTAAAGGGACTCGGCTGGTAATCAGAGATTCACTGTACGAGTCTGTCCTGCTGCTAGGCCCTCCGATATACTGTAATCACCCCGTCGACGGCTTCATTATTTGATGAATGGCTAATCAGGTATTAAAATGAAATCGTGTGACATTAGCGGAACAAATGAGAACAGGAAGGAGAGGATATGGGAGGGGTGTGGGAGCTCTCTTAAAAGAAGAGCACGCACAATTAAAGTCTAAAATTAGGAACTTGATTAAATGTTAAACTTTACCTATTCTGGAAGAAGCTGCCATTAGCATTGACGCTTACATTTATTATGAGGAGGCCTTGTGGAAACACACCAACGAAAGGCTGTGTGTAGCGTAGCATATGTGTTCAGGGGCAGGGTGACACTTGCCTGAAGGTTAGAGATGTGACCAGTTTTTCTTCTATGAAGCCTGAACAGGTAGCGTGTTCACAGGTTCACGAGTGTGAATGCAGGCATACCCTGTGAGATTTTCGGCTTTTGTGGTTTTAGCGCTGTTGCTTAACAATTACAGATAACACAATCGCATTACCTGGTGTCACAATTCAAATGAGTCGGTGCTGCAAAGGAAATGACACGAGATCTTTGAACCAAACAGTGGCTGTACTTCTTCTCCCTCTGAAAATAAACTGTTCATTCAGTGCTACTCAACAAAAAATACGTCAATTATTGGTTTTCATCTGATATTTTATCAATTTAAACACATTTATTACAAAATCTGGAGGCAGGAGTTGGTGTTTGGGGGATTTGCTCTGAAAACTGAAATCAGAAAGGGATGATACTGAACAAGACCGATTATACAAAATGAATATTAAAACACAAGTAGTGTATTGTGAATTCCAAAGTATCATCAGTATAAAAACATCGCGAAAGAATCACACAGTAATTAATGAAACGTACTTAAGCTTGTAAGATACTCTGTGAGAAGTGAGAAATTTGTTTTAGCTCCCGGGGCTACAAGAACAAAATTTGTTCTTCTTAAATAAATTACAAGAACAAAATTTGTTCTTCTTAAATAAATTACAAGAACAAAATTTGTTCTTGTAATTTAATCTTCACTAGAAGCTCAAGTGCCAAACTTCAGGTAAGACCTCATAGGACCCTCCCTCTGCAGCTTACATCACAGGTGTGGGAGGTGCATGAGATGGACTACAAGAGGCACTTTTCTTATTGTTTTCCGATGTCGGCCAGTCGTTTCAACGACCGTGTCCGTTGGACTGTGCCGTTCATTCATCATGCACCGACAGGCAGTATGCTGATCTCTACCCAGGAGATATTAGCAGTCACACTGCGAATATTGGCATCTCGTAGCTCATAGCAGCTAGCATTTCTGCTATTTCACATTAACCATGCTCACTTCTGACCAATCATGGGACCGTTGCAAGACACCACACAAGAAAAAAGTTCTGCTTGGTCGAGAACATGCCGAGAGAAGAAAATGTCTCGCTTCTCAACGAGTACGTAACAGCCTTTGCCTAATTACGTCAGTAAAATCAATAAAATATGTCAAATATGTATAAAAACTACTAAACTATTTATACTGTATACGATACTACTAATTTTTGACCCTCTTACGTGCAACAAGACCCAAAAATGCTTAAACAAACTAGCACAAGACCTTCACATAATTTTAGCACTTCTTGCATAAATTAACTGATCAATAATGCACCATAATCCACAAATTAAAACCAAAATAATGCATAGCTGCCGCATCCAGATTCTTTTTTTTATTTTTATTTTTTTATTTTATTTAAATTGTCTCAAGGCGCTTTACAAAACCCTTGGCCTGAAACCCCCAGAGCAATCCTGATCACACCAAAAATCAAATCACTATCAATGAACTGATTTTTGCTACGTTTCCTTCGTAGCTTTTAAGAGTTGGCTCCTCAGAAGCTTTAGGTGTAAAATGTGGTGAAGTCATGCCATAGTTGTACAGGAATGTGTTTTAAAAGTAGCCACACATACTAATATTGTGCAATAGCTCCAGTATTCAAGATTTTCACTTGCATCTCCTGCATGTTCAAAATCTGGAGATCAGTATTAAGAAAGAAAGTTTGATATCTGAGCATTTCTCTGCTTTGTTTTTTTGAGTTTCTTCTAAGTGTGCCAAATTAAAATTGAAATTAGAAAACAGTTAGGGGGATGGCAGTTTGATATTCTGCTAAAATAATATCCCAACATTGATTTACTCGCGCTCGTTATAAAGCAGACGTCTGGGTGATTGCTTGAAATGTGCTGTAAATGACTGATGGATCGGTTTTCACGACTTTGAATTCCTCCCGTGTTCGCCTGTTGAGAGAAGGATTGATTCGTACATTACTGGAAGCAACATTTCTTTCTTTCTTTTTTTTTTGCACAAAAGAAAATCACAAATGGAGCCGCTGATTGATGTTGTTCTTTCGTTTGTCTGTGCTTTCAGGAAAGTACGGGCGCCACGCCAGCCTGCCGTTCCTCAGACCTCCCCTCACAACGGCTCTGCTCACGCTGGGAAAAGCACACCAGGTCACAGTAGCACCAGTATCCGTGTGGGATCCTTAGACGTGTGTGTGTGTGTGTGTTTGTTTGTTCCAGTAATACCTGTTTTGTTTTTTGCCCTGCAGAGTGCTATGCTCGGTAATGGCCTAGTCCTCCAGAACCTCTTGCACATGCAGCTCGCGCAGCAGCAGCTTCTACACATCAAAGACAAGCGCATCAGCAGCGTAAGATACCTGCGTGTGTGTTTGTGTGCGCGTGATGATTTGCATAGGTTAGTGGCGAGAGTTAAACATAGCTGTGGGCATGTGCTCTTACATTTTCATCTTCAGCACTTAAAGCATAATGAAGCTAAACCACCCTGAAATCATCCAAACTAATTGCTGCTTTTCTGCTTAAAGTAAGACCCCGAGGTGTTGAAATCTCGATCTACATTTGCATATTTTCTTTTAAAATGCCTCTCTTTTATTTATTTATTTATTTGTTTTTATTTGGCGAAGTGAAAGTTAAAAGTCACAGTTACTGATGTTTAGATTATTTGATGAATCCAGACAAGATAAAGCGTATTTGATTTATTTCTGTTTATGGGACACTTTTATACATATTCTTTGTTTTTCCATTTACTGTTCTTATCTTTTTTTCTTTTTAAAATGATATACTATTCTTGTGCATTAGCACAGATAGAAAGAGATGATATACAATCTCTATATACACTTTTTCTGGATGATTTGTTGATATTAATGGAGGTGTACTACATTTCTCCCACTTTGTTTTGTTTTTTGTGGTTGTTCTCCATCTGTAATTCTCTTCCTTCTCCTCTCCCTTCTCTCTTCATCAGGTCTCCAGTCTGCTCGGGGACCCGTCCAGGCTGCTGATGCAGAAAGCGCTGTCCCTGCGGCCCCCAGGCCTTGTGCCGCTTGGGAAAGGCCTCCTGGGAGACTCCCCTACAGGTGAGCGGGATGGTTTACCAGTAATAAACCTGTAATTAAAGGTATTTGTGTTAGAAAACGGAAGCCTTCAGTCTTTCATTAATGATTTTAACATTTAATTAATCACATTTGTTTTGTTTCACGCTTTACATGATTAGCACCTGTAACCATGCTGCTATAACAGCAGCTTGTTTCTGTTTTTTGGGGTAAATCCCTTTTTAAATACGGTTTCAAAGCAATATATACTAAATACACCGATCAGCCACAACATTAAAACCACTAATGGGAGAAGTGAATAACTTTATTTGTGACAATTCATCGTTCTGCTGGTAAACTTTTGGACCTGGCATTCGTGTAAACGTTACTTAGACATGTAGCACCCACCTAGACCAGACCAGGCACCCCCACCCCATAGCAATGACACTCCTTGATGACAGCAGCCATACCCAGCAGGATGCAACCTGACACAGACACACACACAAAGAACAACTAAAAAAAAAAAAAACACGAAGAAGGATGATCCACGGAGGCCCCTCTTCTTAACCCATAGGTCCCAAAGTCCCCCTGCTAACAACGTCCTCTTGCCAGACACTGGCTACACCCATCCCCAGCAGGATGCAGCCTGACACAGGCACACACACAAAAACGCTTTAGGAACGACTAATAAAAACACGAAGAACATCACAAGGTGTTGACCTGGCCCCCAAATTCACTAGATCCCAAACTGATCAAGTATCTGTGGGATGATCCACAACAGATACCCATCCCCTCCACCCATCGGACTCAAAGTTCCCCCACTAACAACATCCTGTTACCAGACACCAGACGACGTCCTCAGAAGCCCCATGTCCATTCTCTGATGAGTCAAAACTGTTTTGGAGACCTACACAATATTAGGAAGGTGGTCATAATTGTCACAAGGTGGTCAGTGTTACATACTTCTCCTGTCAGTGGTTTTAATGTTGTGGCTGGTCAGTGCATTTTATCAGTGATGCATTATTTGACTGGTGTATTTTAGATGATTATCTTGACCAGTCTAGATTTGGCTATAAATTGGGCCCAACACATAAAAAAGGACTGTTATATACTGATAAACTAAGCTATAAAGTGAAAAATGTGTTGTGAAAGTTGTGTTGGTGCAATTAAAAATCTCACCTTCACACATACACATGCAAAAAAAAAAAAAATCGCCATCACTGACGACATTTAGCTTAGAAATCCAGCAGGCAGACCACCACGTGCCTCATTATTTTGCATTTTTGCAGGTGCTTTTGTGTAATAATAAAGCGATATACATGTATAAAGGGTTAATATCCCTCGGTCACAGTGATGTGGCGTTCTCTCACTAAATATGTCAGTATGCCTCACAGTTGTACATAACTGTACGACACATCCCCGGAAAAAGTTGCTGTTCATTTACATTTCAAGTCTCCAGCTGAGAAAAGCTGCCCCGTTTGAAATGGAAATAAAATATCATATAGTGTGTGTGTGCAAAAGAAAAGAAAACAAACAACAAAAAAACAGCGGGTTGTGCGTTTGTGTCCATCTTAGCTTGTGTGTGCGTGTTCACAGTTGTGTAATGTGAGGCTTTTATGTGTGCCGGTGTCTGCTGGGAATGTTAGCTTAAGGCTTGTTAGAGCTGATTCTTTTATTGTGCTGTGGAGGCCATTTGTCACAGTATTATTGGCTTTATAATAAGTGTGAGGGTGCGCGTGTGTGCGTGTTTTCACGTTTAGTGCGTACGTGCAGCTTTAAATTGTGCCTTTGCACGTGTGTACATATTTGCGTTATTAAACCCTGGAGTGAGCGAAATATTGGGAGTGTGGAGCTAAGTGCTGCGCTGTAAATAAACATGATAAGTGATGATCTACGAGCTGCAAACTCATCCTCAAATATTAGAGACGGTCAGGCTGAGCGCTCAGGTTCCAGCCGTCTGAGCGATTCGTCTCTGTCCAGAGGAGACGGAGACACTGATGGAAATCAGTAGAAGCCAGTCCACGTTTATCTGGCGTCCGTCCTCACCTTGCTTTCATTTCCCATCACTTAATTTCCTTTAGTGTGTTTCTATATGCTGCGTCGTCTCCCTTATCTTTAACTTTTCAACTCCCTTTCAACTTTCTTTCATTTCCTTTGCCCTCCTCATGATTGTCTGCCTCTGATCTCCTCTCGCAGAGTTGGGACAGGAGTCGGTGCCAGTGTCCACCCACAACGCCGCAGTAGTGGCCACAGCAGCGGGTGTGATGCCGTACCTCCAGGGTAGAGCAGCAGGAGCAGGAGGAGGAGGCGGCGACCAAAACAGCACCCACTCGGTGTCCACGGCCCCTGCTGCTTCCTCCACCTCTTGCCCCTCTTCTTCCTCCTCCTCCAACTCCTACGACAGGCAGCCGGCACCCCCCGGGACGATGGTGAGCTCGCAGCTGCAGGGACAGAGCTATGCCTTGGGTATAAGTAACTCAGGCCTTGGCCCGCCTCCACCGAAACCCCCTGGAGGAGTTTATGCTTCAACAGGCCAGCACAACAGCTCAGATGGCTGCCCCTTGGCTGGCATGGTGAGAACAGCCAAGAACACATTCGCACACAACCAATAGACTCCAATAGACATCATAAGCCCGCTGCCCCTCATCTGCTACGTCTCATGTTGTTCTGCATCACTCACTGTTTGCCTCCAGATCTGTTCTGAAGCCTGCAAATATTACACAGTTGTAGACGTACATACTAGGGGTGGGACTCAAAAAAAAAAACTCAGATTAATTAGAGGCTTTGTAATGAATTAATCTCAATTAATCACATTTTAATTGCATAACAATATTAGCCCCAAAAAGCAACATTTGTTTTTTAATTTAAATGGATTTTAGTGAATCAAATAATAGACACAGACATGAATATTGTGAACTCAAGTTGTTTTAAAGGCTTGAAAAATGCATTTAATCGCATTTCATTTAAAAAACAGTAGAAAAAGAAATAGAAATAAAATATTCCTGGCAATCCCATTTGTACGTAGCTTTTTCAGAACAGCATTGACAAAAAAAAAAAGTCTGGGCTCCCGACATGTCTTGTCCATACTCGGACCGGCAGCTCTGGCAGGTTTCTGTGGTCACTGCAACATGCAAAAGTCCTGCGTTGTTTGGGACATACACTGAAATCAAATGCATTCATTTTTATAACACGTTCATTTTTTTGTAATGAATTAATCGTATTTGACTGATTAGTAAATACTAATCAGCATCTGTTGCAAATCGCAAACTGACTTCATATAATGCTGATTAAGACTGATTAAGATAAGATTATCACGTGGTGACTCTTGATGACAAACCACTGATTGTGTTACCAGAACTGAATAAGGAAGCGAAGGAGACGGAGGAGCCTGCAAAAACTGTTGAAGTTAAGGTTACACTGTCAGGGAGAAAATGGAACAGAGTCTGGGAAGTGTTCAAAAAAAAAAAAACTTGGCTTGTAGGGGACAGATCACAATCAAAAATCTATTTAAAAAATGACACTGAGGACACGGATTATCTATCACCCACTGATGTTTGTTTTGCTTCTTTGGACAGTAGTGGAAGTAGAGATGGGGCTGTGCAGCACTCACTGCCACAGGATGGAGAGAAGCTCTGCAGTGTAGCAGTGTCAAACTGGTTATTTATTTGACTAATCGATTAGTGCATTTAGTTGCGGCAGACGATTTTTAATTTCATTTGTGCGACTGTGCAGTGGCCAGCCGTGCATTTTCCACCTAGGCCTTCAGTGACATCCAGCCTCATTCAAAACACTTCGGCTGTAAACCAGCACCACACATGTCAAATCCAGCAGAAGCATCAGTGTCAAAAAGTTGGAAATATATGACTCAACAGAACTTAATAAACTATTTTGAGTTTTCCTTGGAGCCTGTCAACTAAGGGTAGGGCTCATAGTCGCTGACCTGAAAGTTTACGCCGGCTGGGTCAGGCTAGCTAGCTCCAGGATAACATCCAGCTTTTCCTTCAAAATCTGCCACGAAAATGTCTTTCTAAGAAGATCGCCAACCAAATCGATAGACTCTCCTCCTTCGCCATCGTGAGTTCAAAAAATAGCTGTCAAAACGTTAATAGGGATGATTTGCTTGTGCAGCTGTCAACCGATGAACATGAACCGCTAGCTTGGTTTAAAGCGGCTTTTTGAGCCTCCAATCAGAGGACACGAAAACGCTGATGCCGCCGTAGGCCACAAAGAAGGTCTAAGAATACAAACTTGAAAAGTGATTGGTTAAAAGAACGGCATCATTACAACATATTTCAAGGTTCAGCTGCCTGCATTTTTAATGGTGAAGGCCCTGGCAGACTTCTTTCACTCCGGCAGCACATGATGGCTGAAATATGGTTGGATAATGCAAAGGTACACTGCAGGAATTAGCAGCTGAGAGACAGACGAGCCATAAAATGAAAAAAAAATAGGCAATAATTGGTAATACTTTAATAAGATTAAAGGCAAAATGTTTCAGTAGTTCAGTAAATTGATTTGAAAGTAAATAAAATGATCTGATCCAGTGGTAATCTGTTAATGTTGGAGTCCATCTTAAGCTTCTATTTTTTTCCACATTTGTACCTGTGTCTATTCTGTGCATTTATTCTTCATCTGGTCTTAACTTCATTGAACAAACACACAATCTCAGCCCTGCCTTGAGAAATTCCCATAATGCATCTCTGTCTCACCTATATTTTCTCCTGTCTATTCACCTGCATTTCCTCCCTTCACATTCTGAATACCTGTTGGCTTTCGTGCTAAATACAGCCCTTTGACGCTAACGTCTATTATAAGTCGGTACAAAGAGATAATCACAGTTCTGAATTTCTTAGGGGACTCCAGTCCCAGCGCTGTCTTCACTAAAGCTTGTTTAATGGAGAGAAACTGTAATTAATAGAGGGAACAATCCTCACAGGCCTTCACAGTAGCTCCCTTGTGTTATATATTATATATTTTGTACAATTACTTTTGAAGGAAAGAAGCCGGCAGCAGAGGATTTTGTTTTTTCACGATCGTCTTAATTCATTTCTCTGTCTCTCCAGGTAAACAGCGGTCAGAGTTCTTTGTTGGGCGACCCTCCTAAAGAAGTCCGACTGCCCTCTAATCCTTACCTAAACCTGGCCAGTGTAATGCCAGGAGTAGTTCTGCAAGGTGAGCACAGAAAGGAACGTGTTAACACAGTAAAGTGTATTTCTCTTTTTGCAGACAAATTAAAATGCAATGCAAAAATTTTAAACTGCACAATAATTACAAAAAAAAAATTCAATTAAGCAGAAATAAAATCTTATATATTACATAAGAGATTTTATTTATGCACAGAAATCTGGTGAATCACTTCACTAACAAAGGCACTTGCACCTATATTAATAAAATACTGACAAAACTACTGGAGTCTTGTTTTATTCTGAGACTAATCTGCCCTATGACACTGAAATCTGGGTTCACAAACATCTAAGCTCGCTCCCTTATGTATGACTAACAGCCGTAATCAGCGTGTATTCACCACATTTACCATTAGCTCCTGCAGAGTTACCCGTACGCTTGCTGCTGATGCACATGTTCAATATGACCCACTCATGCAAAGTATAATATGCTACTTCCATGTCCTGCTGTAGTCTCACCGTATGTGACAACTTTTATATTACTGGTCTGGCCCCCTTGAGATTAGATTGAGCTACATGTGGCCCCTGAACTAAAACGAGTTTTACGCCAGTGCTCTGCAGGAAGTAACATAACTGATTTAGGGAAGTACTGTCACCATTTGCATTCGTTTTAATCTTAAGAAATATTTTTGGAGCAGTATAAGCAACTAGATCAGTCAGTTTAGTACTACATTTTTGCAGCGTTGCATATTGTTATTAACTATTATTATTAAATTGTTTACATCTTCTTCCACTGTCGGTCAGGTTCAGTGGGCGGCAAAGCCCAGGCAGGACAGCCTTGCTCCGGGGTGTACGGCGGCTCGGTTGCTCCTGTGGCCTCCCAGAGCGCCGGCTCCTTCTCCCACAGTGCGGCTGCTACCACCACTGCCCCATACACCACTGATACCTCCACCGACTACAGCCAGTACAACCAGGCCTACACACAGGTACACAGGCGATGCAAATGAATTATGAAGCATGGAGCAGCGCGGGTGGATGTGGAATATGCGTGTTCACAAATGTGTTGCTGGGCCTAAAACGTGTGAGAGAGGGATGAACAAGATAGGTGATAAAGAGAGGAATGGATTGGATGGATGGTGAGTGCAGCACTGACAGAGTGAGCTGTAAGTAGGAGAGGCAGGGAGGTGGAAGAGATGAGAATGAGTATGGATATTTGGACAGACAGAATGAGAGTGGATTTGGCAGCGAGCGCTGTGTGTCTCCATCTGTCCCTTCTCCCCTCCTCTCTCCAAACACTCCAACAATTCACGAAGCTCCCCTACTGGCTGTGTGTCTGCACCACTTACTTTCTTCCTTTTTCTTTGTCTGTCAGTCGTTTTCTTTCTTTCTTTCTTTCTTAGCCCTTGTCATCCTCTAGCAGTAGCTGACATATCTGATATTTGCAACAAGAAGTAAACCCAATTTTGAATGTTAATTACAACCTACCCGTCTAAACAAATGAGTCATGATTAGATAACCAATAAAACAGTCAGTTTAATTTGTCTGGAAAGACAAGACGTAGGAGAGGAACACTGGAGAGCCTTTGGCAGGAACAATAGTTGATAAATAACAAAGGAAGAGGGAAAGAAGGAGGCATTTCTGTCTTCCTGCAAAGCTGAGATTATTACTGAGCAAACATGATCTGTCTGTTCCATCCACTCTTTCACCTGATGTTTGCTTGTGTGTGTGTTTCACACACAGGAGGCCATGCAGCAGTGGTACCAGCACTACCAGGCAGCACAAGCTCAGACGTACAGCACAGCTGCTCCACAGGACGGCACAGCTGTAGATTACAGCAAGGAGCACACACAGGTAACACACACACACAACTGCTCTCGTGTTTTTTCTTGTTTCCTTGTTTTTCTTTTTAAGTAATAGAACACATCAATAACTATTCACTGACCCTTCAGAAGGGCAAATTGAGCTTCTTAAAGACACTTCATCCAAGTAGCTTCTTCACTTCCAAATGGCTGGTGCTCTAATGACCCATTATCCGTTAGCACACCATTCGCAGGCAGGGACAAACAGTCCCCACTCACCCACCAATGACAGGTAAGTATCTAGCCGCCAGCAGACACTGGTGTGTTACAGCATAAACTGAATAAAGCTGAACAACATAACAGCTCCTCAAAAGTGAAGCCAAGGCAAGTAGAGCTCCCCCTGGTGGCTGGCTGCAGTATATGTGCTAAGCTCCGCCCACTCCATTATTCCACATTGGGATGGGCCAAACAAAAACACTAAAATACAAGTGTCAATTTTTCTGATAAGTTTTGTTTTTGTTAGTTATTTGACTCTATAGAAACAGGATGCGACATCATGACAAGCGCCAGTTGCTATGCCAACTGCTGTCATGGCACAGTGTGAACTGGCGAAAAAAATAAACAAGGTAATCCAACACTTCCTTGTAACTGGTGGAGGTAGAGCAAGGCGTAGTGTTAATTAAAGGAAAACGCAGGTGAGTCTGGCAGAAGTGTGGACAGGACAACACTTGCACAAGCTCTGGCTCCAAAGTCGCAAAGATGGCGCCACCTGTATCCCCGAAAAATTACTGCGAGTTTGGCCAATGCAAGAAGAACGTGGCGACGCATTGTCCATATTTATCACAGTCACTGGGTAGCATCCACAGATGCTGCTATTTTAAACCTCAGCTCCCCGCTAGTCCTTCAGAACTGAAGAAGCTGCTTGGATGAAATGTCTTCACGAAACTCTACAAGTCTAGTTGCCTTTTTTGGATATACCATGACCCAGATGACTGAGAACCTTCACAGACACTGCCCCTTCAGTTACTGCATGCACTGTAAACAAGACAACACAGAACATGAGAGTGCAAAACACACTAACGCACGGCATCCAAGTATTTAAATCTTTTTATTTAAACTGCACATAGATTCCTGGTTATTTACTTGAAAAGTAAACTCTAACTGTTTACCACAACAGCTGTGAAATAAACTTCTTGTGTGTATTTGTGTCGCAGGCTCCAGCAGCTAATACCTATGGGTATTACAGCTCCTACATGCAGGCCGTCAGTCAGTACTACTCCCAACCTGCAGCAGCCAACCAGGCTTACGCCAGCAAGGTACACACAAACACATGCATGCACCTCGACAAAGTCTTAACCAGCTGGTCCCGAGCACACGCACACTCAGTCCCTGTATCTGTTCACTTCAGCTATCAGCATGCATCAAAGAGGCTGAAGAGCCCAATATGTGATAAACGTTTTTAGACAAGTTAGCCATTTGCTTCTGTGAATTAGTGATAGCTGGGTACAAATTATTCATTAGAGGCTAAGAGGGGCCCATTCAGATTCAGCCATGACCTCACTCGCATAAAGTGAGCATATTAAATACAACTGTGCACAAAGTTTGACTAGATTTCTGAGAATAACTTACAGTTTTAAATCCCCAAACCCTGTAGGTTTGGCATTTCTGTACGCTTGTTTCTTTGGAGTCTGTCTTCCTCCACCTGCCAAACTCTGTATTTACAAGCAAAGCTCTTTAAAACCAAACCTGAGTCAAACAATTTCCTGGCCTGCAGATGGTGTAACCTATCTGAGCTGCATGCTGGTATTTATATGGAGTTTGTCTACGTGTTTATTTGGAGAGTGTGACCTCTCTCTAAGACATTGATACCCTGTTAGAGGGAACACGTCACTCTGCACCCAGCAGCTGATACCAGCCATCTCCACACACCCGGAGCAGCCAGGTCCAATCTTATCTGCCGCTGGGGGCTGTGTATCTCTGTGTGTGTGTGTATTCTTGTATTACTTGTGTTATGGGGACATACGTCTGTTTACATTGTCTGTTTATGGGGGACAGACTCCCTTTTGGGGACCAAAAAAATTTTTTTACATTCTTACATGAGGACTTGATTTAAGTTGAGAGAAGCATCAGGATTAAATAAGAAAAAAGCCCCAGAAACTGAATGTAAGTCAATGTAATCTGAAGTGATGGAAATGTGATTGTGTCCGGAGTGTTTGTTTGAAGATGGTACCATGGTTCTTGTTGCGTAGCCGAATTACATTCTGGTTGGCTGAGATCATCTGTGGTAGAGAACCTATTAATAATTATTATTTTTCTTTGAACATGAACTGAACTGAACCCGTGTTGACTTGAATTTGTAGAATTTGCTGCCCTGAGAAATGAGAACAACCCCGTACAACACAGGACACGATGAGTGATCTGTCATCTCCACTAATGCGTCTCATAACGGCCACTAGAGGGCAGATAGGTTCATCTGAACCATAGGAAGTTTAAAGAAGCCAACGCAAGTAGAGCTCCCCCTGGTGGCTGGCTGCGGTATAGGTCATAAGCTCCACCTTCTCAATGTTAGCGGATAGGACTTGGGCCAAACTAAAACACTAAAATACACGTCAAATATATAGGATGGTTATTTTAGGTAGTTAATTTAATGATAATGCATGTTGAAGTGTCAATTTCTTTGATAATTTCTTGGATGATCTTGGATCCGTAAAGCAGTTCCATGTCCATATTTATCCAGTCTGTCATCTGAAAATATCATATCATGTATTTTAGTCATTATTCAGTCAAATTAAGAGATGGTTTTAATACTTGTATGTTTTTGCAGTGTGTGAGTCATTAAACACGTCCCTGTGTGTTTCCTGTAGGAGGTGGATGTGTGTAAGCCCCTAGGTGTGTCCCTGCACGCGGTCAGCAACGGCGCGGCTCCTGCCCCTGCCGTCCTGCCAGCTGCT
Organism: Planiliza haematocheilus; assembly: GCA_005024645.1. Taxonomy (NCBI): domain Eukaryota; kingdom Metazoa; phylum Chordata; class Actinopteri; order Mugiliformes; family Mugilidae; genus Planiliza; species Planiliza haematocheilus. The sequence continues at coordinate 1,777,544 of SRSE01000293.1, read as the reverse complement.
GCCGTGCTCCCAGCCTACAGCACCCTGCCTTTAATGCCCGGCTTCCTTGGGGCACCACACCCAGCGGCGGCAGCAGCAGCGGCGGCGGCGGCAGCCACACCATGTCCAGTCACTCACGCACACACTGCCACCACCGACTGGAACACCTATTACTATGTAAGTAGAGAGAAGCCACTTGGTTATATGAGATATGAAACGTTCAATGCTTTTGTAAGTGCAGTTTTTGAAATGGCAACACACTCTGGCTCAGGTCAAATCCAAACATTTCATTTTGCAGCTAAGCACTGCAGCGGTTCTTCTCCATCTTCTGATATTAATGGTCGGTAGTGGTTGTTGACAGCAGGGATTACAGATCATCTTAGTGATGTCCTTTCATTCATGTGTGTGTACATAATGAAAGTGTAGACTATTATTTTTTAGTTCTGTGTTATGAGCAGTGGTCAAAACTGTTGTTTGCTTTAAAAATTAGATATGGGGAGCAAATTGGGAATCTTTTTATTTTATTTTACTGGAGCTGTTTCACTATAGGACCAAACAAAACACTGGAAGATGGTTTGAGGATGTCAGGGTTGTCTTGAGAGGAAATTATGAAATAGTAGAGCCTTTATTTGCCACAACAGCTGGGATAAAGTTCTTTTCACTTATGCTTTTTGGGGGTTTTTGGTTCGGCTTTTTGTGATTACTTAATAGTAGATAATTAGCAAATCTGTTCTTGTATGTCTTTAAAAGGGAATCACAAAGCAGCAGACTCATGTTTATGTTATGCATTTAGTGAAAATCCACATTGCATTTCCAGTTCTTGAAACATTGGGTTTTATTTGAGACTTTATGGTGGTTAGTGTTAACAGCAGGCAACCACATATGAGACTGCTTTGATGAGGACTGGTGGGCAGATAGTTGAGATTAGAGTACTACCAGTACACTACTAGCTAATAGATCAGCATTGCATTGCATGCTTGGTGTGGTGTTTCTTTCTCTTATGTGGCAGTAGAGTGTCATTGTTTCCTCACATTATTCAAGACTTTAAACCTATTTAGAGTAAAGATGAGGAGGAGGAGGAGATCCACAGAGAAAAAGCATCATGACGTAAATGTTCCGGGTTCAGGCGTCTGAGCTAAGCCTCTTCTCTGGAAAGATTTTCATTTGTTTGTACAGACAGCCTCTGTGGTCTTGCTTTCACTGCAGCTAAGATCTTTAGACTATGAGCCTAAAACATACAGACAGTATAATAAACAAGAACACACACCAGCTCGGGATTTTTGTACTCTTGTTAAATTCTTCAACTTTCTCTTTGCCCAGATGTCTGTTTTTAGCTCTCGATAGGACAAACTTTTGGTCACCAGCGATCAGCCATAACATTATGACAGAAGAAGTGAATAACATTGACCATCTCGTGACAATTCAGTGTTCTGCTGGGAAACATCTGGACCTGGCATTCATTCATGTGGATGTTGCTTAAACATGTAGCACCCACCTAGACCAGACCAGACACCCCCACCCCGTAGCAATGACACTCCTTGATGGCAGCAGCCATCCCCAGCAGGATGCAGCTTGACACAGACACAAAAACACTTTAGGAACACTTCCAGACACCACAGGACACCCTCAGAAGGCCCATGTCCATTCTCTGATGAGTCATAACTGTTTTGGAGACCTTCACAATACTGGGACAGTGGTCATAATTTTATGTGTGATCAGTGTATACAGAGAAGTATTGACTATGAGGAGCTAATGTAGGCAGTCTAACCAAGAAGTCAAACTAAACTACCAACAAGAAATCAAAGTAAAGTCCATGAGAGACTGAGGTGAATGAAATAGCACTAAAAATATCTCAACTTTCTCACTAAAAGCATTTTTTTGAGGTCTGAAGACGTTTCATTCTGAAAACTATATATTTTTCTCCCAATTTGTAAGTTTTCCCCTTCTCTTTTTTGAAACGCCTCAAAAAAAGTCCCACAAAGCAGCGATGTGAAGGGATCACTTTAAACAACAAGGAAGTTGGAGCCTAAATGAACATCTGTTACTTTCAAGCCCTTGTCAAACGAGTTTACACAACGCTGATTAAGCGGCAGGTACATTGTCCTACGTGTTGTTTTTCCACAGTACACTGTAAATCAGATATCTGTGGCGATACGCCCACGCTGGCACTGCGTCAACCTGTGACGCCGGAGGTGAAGAGTGGAGCAACTGTAGCAAAATGAGTTAGCAAGGAGAACGGAGGAGACAGTGGTGGGAAAAAAACAGTCATTCTGAATAATGAAATCAGAATCTAGGGAGCATTCATCATCAGAAAGAAACTCTGTGGTTAGAGGAAGGATTACAGGCTAAAGGGAAGGATTGAAGGCGAGGACAAACACAGATTAATGTAGCGGTTTCTCAGTGGAGAGAGCTAAAAAAGAAGGGCTGTATATCTTAAAATTAATAGACAGAGACAGTAACAATACTTATTTCTGTATTCATATACTGCAGTCAGTTTAAGTTGATTTAGATGCTTTTCTGGAGTTTTTAACCCTCAGGCATCAGTTTAATTTATTACCGTCTTGACTACCTGGTTCTGTCAAGGAGAAAGATGTCCACGTCCAAAACAACTGCTGTAAAAACTTAACCGATTATATTTTTCTCCATAACTCTCTTAAACTACTTCAGCACTTTACGAAAAATCAGTCATTTTGAGGATAACCCTAACCCTAACCCTAACCCACCCTTTAAATGTCAGTTTGATTGCTTGAAGTCACTGTTGTTGTTTTTTATGAAAAAAAAAGCTCCTTTTTTTTTTCAAATCAGTCTTGGATGTGACTTCCTAAAATATTGAATATTGACTTGAATGCATTATTAGTTTTTGTGTGGCATCAGATAATGACTTAATGACTCAAGAGGGTAGTACATTTTTCACACAGTGGTCCTTTAGAAGTATTATTCATTATTTGAATTTTAAACTTTGTCTAGAGAGAGACTTTATTACAAATAATTGTGCACTAACACAGCTAGCACTATGATGGCCAGATGAAGAGGAGCAAATTTCCCAAATGGACAAAAATGTCCCTAATGATGCGTGTGGGGTAAGAAGACAAAGGAGTGTGATGGAGTCATCTTCTAAAGGTTTCTCTTTTGAAGCAACGGTCCAAAAACATCTGCACTTATCAGTGACTTTCCAACAACCTCGCTTCACCTCTCCCCCTCCCCCTCCCCTCCCTTCTGTCTCGCCAGAACCAGACGAGGGGCCACAAGAGGGAGTATCCTCAGCTGGCCGTGCAGGAAGTGACATCATCAGACGGTGCCTACATCGGGCAGCACTCCCAGGGCCTGGGGGGGCAGTACGCCGACTACTTCAAGAGGAAGCGCCTCTAGTACGAACCAAACCACCTTAAAGCCTGAAGCTTGGGGGGAGGGGCGGTGGGGGGCGCAAACTACTGGATGTGCGCTGGGTGTGCACAGCTCCCTCTAGTGGCCTTTCTGTGGCTGCCATTTTGCATCCCTACAAGTAGGTACCGCGTTTAGTAGAATCGGGGTTGCAAATGGCTCAAGTGAACGCAAGCCATAGTGCTCTTTGACCTTGGCACACACACACACACACACACACACACATATATACACAGTGTTGCTTTTGTCCTGTTCAAGCCTTAACTCTTTATCTTAAACTGTTGTTTCTTAGTCAGCGTGTTAACTGTACTTAACTAATATAATCTTGTACATTTTTTCTAAAATGATGTAAACTAAAGTATATATATTCTATCTGTAAGCTGCTTTTGTATCTGCAAGCAGGCGACCCGTCAGCCTGCAGACACCGTCTTAGGACTGGTCTCGCAGTCAGGTCTCTCCCCTTTTATTTCAGAGGACTAGACGTGTCCCGTCTGATGTTGCACACTCAAACGCTTTGATTCGTCAGTCAGACTGACATCTGTTTGTTCCCGCTGCACTGTCTTCTCCCTTTTCCTTTTCGTTGCCCCGGTTCCTCTTTTAAAATTCCCCCACCGCCGGGAGTTAGTTAGCTCGTTTCTGTTTGTGTCGCTACGCTGTATCTGTAGGAAGTGTCAGCCATTTCAATCCCAAACGCCTTTGGGAGTACATCAGGAAAAACAAAACAAAACAAAAAAAAAAGGGCCTGAACCAATCAAAACCCTTAATTGTGATATGACTTACTATATCTTCCCTTAATAAATGGACCTTTCTCCTAAAGATGGGACAGAAAAATAAAAAAAGCGGGTGTAAATACTGCGGTGTAGTACAGAATATATGAAGCCATGCGTATCAGACAATATCATACCTAACTGACGTTTGTAAGCTCCTTTGTGAGTGTATTGTACAACACAAATGTATTAAATGTTTTTTTTTTGCAATCTATACTGTTATATATTTGTAATATAATATTATTCCAAGGCAATTCATTAATATTGAATCGAAATGTATTGACTTAAATGTAGTTATTTGGTTTGGTTTTCTAACATTTAAGCCAAATATTTGAGCTCTTCTCTTCTCTTCTTCTTTTTCTTCTTCTTCTCTTCTCTTCTTCTTTTTCTTCTTCTTCTATATTTCTGAAAGTTTTTTTGAAACTGTAACGGGAGCTTTATTTCCGTACCCAGCTGCCATTTCACATTTCACACAAGGGTCTCGATCTGCAGCTGTGTGTTTACGCTGCAAAAGTCACAAAATAAAGTCACTCGGTTACAAAAAGGAAAAAAAAAAAGTTTTCTGAGTTGCTGTTTAGGGACTCTTCTGAATCGCATGCAAACAAATCCCAGTTGGATAAATTTGAAAACTGTTGGCTGGCGGCGGTGAAACGTCTCCAGGAACACCTAAAAAAACAAATTTTATTTTTGGAGAAAAGCATTTAGCCGTTAAGTCTGTGAGATTTAACTGGCAGTGACGTTTGAAAGTCACAGTCTTGACTGCATTTGCACTGTGCACATTTTTGCATCATTTCCTGTATTTACAAAACAGCATTTTCTTCATATTACAGTAATTCTTACTTAAAAACAGATTATAAATACACTTTATACACTATAAAGGTTAGTAACTGCAGTGGTATGAGATTGGAACAGATTTGCATTGTGACTTTTTGCATCTCAGTTTGAGAAAGCAAATTATTTTCCCATGAAAGCATAGCACCAGTTGATTTTTTGCAAAAACTTTTTCTGCTCTTAAGAGATTTCAGATATTAATATCTCGTTTCTACTACTGCCATTATTATTATTAGCGCGCAGGGTGCGTACAAGCTATTCTGTCTTATGCTCACATGCCTCTAGTCTGACAAACTGGCAATAATTAACGCTCCTGCTGTCGAAAGAGGAGCGTACGAGTTCTGCTGTTCCTGCAGCGTTGTGCACCGATGACGCCTCATGCAAGAGGTGGAAGCTTTCTCTTTTTTTTCACATTTTATTTTTGTTTTTATTCTGCTCATAACTATCTGATAGAAATATAGGGGAGCAGAATATTACTTGGGTCGCTATGGCAACCGCACTCTCTCTCACACACACGCACACACATGTGCACACACACACACTGAGTTGAGATCAGATAACGCAGACATGTTTAGTTTTTAGTCAGGATATGCTTTGTGTGTGTGTGTGTGTGTGTGTGTGTGTGTGTGGGTGAGTGTGAGTTTGTCATCGCCGGGGCAACGGCTCGCCGTAAACAGGATGGAGGTTCGAATGCACGGACGCAATAAGGCGAGAGTGGCAACGCGGTGATGGGCAGGTGCGCTTGTCGAGTGCTGGTCTAATGGCTAAAAATGTAACTATGGGCAATAAACGTTTTCCTGCCTTCCTTGTCTTCTCCATTACCTCGCCGTCTTCTCTCCGTGCGCTGCAAATGGATTCACCTGTGATGTTATTTGGTGTCGTGTCGTTTACATCATTGTACAGCAAATGATCCACTGTACAGGAAACGTGCCTTTGTTTTTTGTTTTTCCCACTGATTGTGCGCGTTTAGTAGTAATTAATTTTTTCGCTTCCGTGCAATCTGCGGCCCCCGTCTTATTCTCCCCGACCTATTTGATGCAGTTTCCTCACGCAGACGCTTCCTGTTCATAAATAGCTACTTACTTTCTGTGTTTTGCATGCATTTCCATTTTTGCTCTGTCTAATCGTTCCCATTTCTGCGTGACCTTTGGTGAACCCCCCTCCCTGCTCCCAAGGCTACGTACTCATATCAATTAATCAAGTACTGTTTAATCATCAAATACCAAATGTTTCAAATCTGTCTTTGCTGCAGATTTTATTACCAATGCTTTAAGATTTCCTGCAGAGTACCGGTTATACACTGCCTGGTCGCCACCTGGACCTTAATTATGGAAAAGATGTTAGTCTGTTTGAGAAGGGTCAAATCATTGGCATGCATCAAGCAGAGAAAACATCTAAGGAGATTGTAGAAACGACTAAAACTGGGTTGAGAAGTGTTCAATGCTGGAAGGATAGTGGAGAACCATCTCATGAGGGTAAGAAGAGAGGCAGATGATCTGGGGTTGCTGCAGTTGCTCAGGTCTAGGTTCAGAAACATTATGTGCCCAAAGAATGAGGTCAGCTAACTACCAGGTTGTTCTGTCAAGTTTTTCTTCCCTGATGTTCACGGGCATATTTCAAAGATGACAATGTCAGGATTCATGGGCTCAGATTGTGAAAGAGTGGTTCAGGGAGCATGAGACATCATTTTCACACGTGGATTGGTCACCACAAAGTCCAGACCTTAACCCCATTGAGAATCTTTGGGATGTGCAGGAGAAGGCTTTGCTCAGTGGTCAGACTTTGCCAAAGTTTATCTACACAGTTTTTTTTTGGCCAGGCAGTTTGTTATTCTCCCACGGATTCAGAGAGCACGCTCCCTCTGTTCAGAAATACCGGCAGTGAGCCCCATTTGCATCTCCCGTCTCAGGCTCTTCTTTTAATTGATTTATTATTTTCTTTCCTCCATGCCGTGCTTTCCTCAGCCTCGCCTCCTCTCAATCATCCACGAGCACTTATAGTCATTCGCCGGCGGCGACGTGGCTCCTGGACTAGTTTGTCTGTTACGGCCTGTCTTGGGGCCACAGTTTGATTCGCTCCCTGGCGCGAGTGGTTGTAAAGTGGCCAGCCGGACTCCAGTGCTCTCACCTCCACCTCCTCTCTAAAAGGAAACACGGGAAAGGGTGTCTGCCGTGACCGGTTCTGTCTGGGTGAACATCTGAGGCTGGAGCCTGTCTGACTAATGGATCCGTGCTAAGCTGTTTCCATTGGTCGTGTTTGCAGTGTGTTTATGTGTGAGCCGTTGAGGACGAACCATTGGCGGCAGATTCCTTCGTGCAGAACTGGCTTTGAGAGAGCGTGAGTTAAAAATTAAACTGAGTCCTTCCAATAAATATTTACTTGTAAAATGCATCAGGAGCAGATATTAAGAACTCTTTTAGTGAAATGTTTTTAGCAGTGACGGGCCGTGCGTTTCTCGCCTAGGCCTTCAGTGAACTCCAACCTCATTCAAAACACCTCTTAATACGAATAATATGGCGCCAGCATCATACGGATACGCAATAAAACGGAAAATACAATGGCAAAAATATACATAAAAGATGTACGAAACCATTTAGAGCTAAGCCAAGGTTAGCGCTCATAGTTGCTGACACGCCCTATTCCTGGCTAAGTCAGGCTAGCTAGCTCTAGGATTGGGCGGCCTTTCATCATAGTACCCAGCTTTTTTTTGAACCGTGAAATTGACTTTTTAAGAAGATCTCTAAACAAATCAAAAGCCTCTGGCCGATTGGCTTCTGCTGCTCGCTACAGATGAACATGAACCGCTAGCTTGGCTTAAAACGGAGCAGGTCTTGACTGTCCAATCAGAGGACGTGAAAACTCTACCATAGTTCACAGAGAAGGAACGGCGTCATTACGATGTGTTTCAGGCTTCAGCCGCCTGCAGTTTTAATGGTGAAGGCCCAGGTGGATTTCTTTGACTCCAGCTGAAATCTGATTGGAGTTGAGAGGCAGACAAGCCATAAAATGAAGAGAATAGGCTATTGGGAATAACTGAATAAGGTTGATGGGAATATATAAAGTTTGGCTCACCACTGGTTCTTAGTCGCAATTCCACTTGCAAATCGTTTCAAAAGCACAAGAAACTCAGATGTTAGTTATCTTTTAGATACGCCGACAAATTAAGTGTTGTCTTGTTTAGGAGACAGAAAAAAGTCCAAATAACGTCACATTTGATGCATGATTGAAGGGTTTGTTGCCAGCAGGCTCGAGCGAGAGAAGCCACCTTCAGCGTAGACGTTGGAGAAGAAAAGGGAGCGTGAATGAATTTACATTTAATGCAGCGGCTTCCTTTGAAATTTTCCAGGTTAATTAGGAACTGGCAGCGATTCCGTATTAAACTATTCATGTTCCGGTATTACAGCATCGGCTCTGGCGTCGCTAAGCTAACGTGACGGCCCAGCAGACAGAAGAGATCTGGTCTTTGTGAGGCTTTGGCTGCTCTCATTCGTGAACCTGCTGCACACAAACGAACGGCGATGACGTAATTCGAGGCGTTAAAAGTTCACCTTGTCTGATTGATGTGTTGTTGCTGAGGTTGTTCTCATATCTGCTGGTTGTCTTTAATTTTCTTTGCGTGACCTCCAAATACAAAAATGGGCTCAATTTTAGATAAGCAGAATTAATAGGACACCTTTGTGTGGCCGTCAGACTTCATCAAAGGTCGAATCAGATTCATCGTAGCCCCATTTCCTTTTTGCATCTGTTTTTGCTGTTTGTGCGTGTTTTTGTATTGCGTTTTATTTCTTGGAGCGGCTCACAGTGCCACCACATTAATGCACCTTCCATCCTGACGTCTAGCTCAGTTTCTTTTCCTCTCCTTTGTGCACGTGAGCCGACACCAGACATATCCTTTTCAAATCGAGTTTCCAGCCTCATATACATTAAGAGCGTGTGCAGGTCTCGCTGAAGCCTGCAGCGTTATTACAAGCACAGTTCTTCATCTTCTTCCCGTCAGCGTGCAAAGAGCCAGAGATGTGAGTGCAACCGGTCGTGATTCGAGCTTTCTAGGACCCGACCTCGTCTGCGCTCACATCTTGACCCGTCTGATTAAAGCGTCCTCTGGCCCCGTGCCTCCGCTCGGTGCGTTGCCTCAGATCTGAACCTTCTTAATGCTGCTGACTTTTCATGACGAGGAGGACTGGGTGTTTTTACACTTTGACTTTGTGAGCGTCTGTGGATGGAAAAGAAAAAAATAATAGAAAAATGGTCTCCTGGCAGGTAATGGAGGCAAGGAGAGACGGGCTGAAAGAAAGAGAGGAGTGGAAAAACAACTCCAGCTGCCTTCAGCTGCTCAGCCTGCAGGGATTTCTTTTCTCTCTCTCTTTTTTTCCTCTTCCTCCTCTTCTGTCTGCTCGCTCAGTGAAGTGTTGCGTACGTCTGCCAGAACTCCTGCATGTTGCACGTACCTGTAGAGCTGTCACACACACACTCCAACACACCGTCTCCTCTCTCTGCTCTCTGGTATTTGTTGTCGATGGACTCTCGCAGGCCGCTTTGCCCCTCCACCTTCCCTCCCTCCCCTTCGGTTTGTTCCTAATCTTTCCAAATGTGACATTATTATTATTATTACTATCGTCGTCTCTCCTGTGGAGTGACTCACGCTTCCTCGGTGTCAATGGAAAACAATTGTCGTGTGCGTTTTGTTAGCCAAAGGTCAGCCGGCGGTTCTTCCCCTCGCGTCTGATTGCAGACGAGACGTTACACGAGGCCGCGGCTCGCTCATCATGTGCAGATTAAGAATCCCTTTAAACTTCCACCTATCACATGTGCGTATTTGCGTAAGTGTGGTTTCATTGCTTCAGATGGGAGGACTTGTTGGGGCCTATTAACCCACATTTAAATAAGAAATGTGGTTATTATTGCATATCCCGCAGCAAGACAGTCGTGTGTGCGCCAGATTAAATGGAAATACGCAGCTGTGTCTGTGCTCATTGCAGCCACATGTTAGCCTCAGGTGCATCAGTTTATTATTATTTTATTTAATGTGGAGCTCTAAAGTGCAGAGGAATTAGACGTCATAAATAATACTTTTCGATCAGAGCGATCTGTTGCTGTGTGTCATTTCTGAGTTGAATAACATATTATACGTTTCGTCACACGGCCCGCTTACTCCGCTTCATTCTGGAGTTTGCCCGGTTGCCATGGTGACGGTTGAAGTTACAGTTGTGTAAAATCTCGGCTAAATGTTCAGTCATGGCTTTAAAATTGAGGAAGCGGCGGAAAGAGCTTAATCACCCCCACAAGTTAGAAAGTCACCACAGCTTGTGTCGGCCTCCTCTTTCTCTGCCCGTGACCTTTGACCCCTTCTGCAGACATCTGCATCTCGCTCACCGTCGTTTCACCTGCTGTTTGCTTTCAACGTCGCTACATTTTTTTCCCCTCTCCCCTTCAGTCTGTGCCTCAAACTTAACCATGTGCGGCTGCTTGGTTGCTTCTCTGAGCTGAAAGCTGGAGTTGGTGACATCTAGTGGTGAGGTTGCAGATTGCAGCCCTTCCTTCAACCCTTCTTTTTGTTGTTGTCGTTGTTGTTGTAAACATGGTGACACAATCATCTGCTGTTGTACAGAAGGCGTGTTGGAACAGCGTCCCTTCTAATGTCAAACATTTGTAGCTTGTGTCCCAGTAACAGTTACGTGTCCTGCAATGTGTGTGATGCAGTTCGTAGGTAAACACAGCAGGGGGCGCTGCAGAGAGGCTGTGTCGCTTGAGTCTGTTCTCAGATGATTTAGATTTGTTTGGTTTCACTGGTGATGTTGCACTTAAATTACCAAAATAAAAGCTCTGCGTGATGCTTGGATCTTCTAAACATATATATACTGACCAGCCACAACATTATGACCACTGACAGCAGAAGTAAATAACTAAATCTTGTGACGTCTAATTGTTCTGCTGGGAAACTTTTGGACCTGGCATTCATTCATTCATGTGGATGTTACTTAGACACGTAGCACCCACCTAGGCCAGACCAGGCACCCCCACCCCATAGCAATACCATCCCCAGCAGGATGCAAGAACAAAACGGTTTAGGAACAACTCTAAGCACAAATTGTTGACCTGGCCTCCAAATTCACTAGATCCCAAACTGATCGAGTATCTGTGGGATGATCCACAGAGGCCCCTCCCCCCAAAGGTCCCCCATGAACAACCTCCTGTTCCCAGACACCACAGGACACCCTCAGAAGGTCCATGTCCATTCTCTGATGAGTCTCAACTGTTTTTGGAGGCAACACGCGACACCTTACACAAGATTAGGAAGGTGGTCATAATGTTAAGCCTGATTTGTTTGATCTCTGTGTTGGCCACGTATGTATTTGGTGAGGCTCTTTGTTTTTGGGGTAATGTTGAGCGTTGATAAAGGGCAGACTGTATCTTTAGGGTCTGGTTCCCTGGAATTAAAAGCACAAAAACAAACATACAACTATATCATTATTATTATTATTAATGCCATGAGGGCACTCGTTGATATCAGACCACATAATCTTGTCCGTAGTTTTAGTTGTGGCTGAATCAGTTCAGGTCCAGATCTCTCTCTTCTCGTCTCCAGCGGCGTCGCACCAGGTCAGCAGTGAGGCGCGTTGATCACAAAGCGCTGCTCGAGTGTTTCTCCTTTACCGACTCCTTTCAGTGGCTGTAGATAAGTTTCATTAAGATTTGCTGTGCTTTGTAAAATGCTCTCGGTTTTAGAGTTTGTGGATTTTTCTTTTTTTTCTTTCCTTTGACCTGAAAGATACTGTAGATTTTTTTCAAAATTTTATATCTGACATTGATATTGTTTTACTGTGAATAAGGTATTTCTAGAGCACCTTTAGCATGCCTGCTTACAACTGTAATATATAGAACAAACTGTTTCCAGTAGTTATATGACACGACAGAGTACAACATTGATTTTATTTATTTTTTCATTGTGTAATTATGGATACTTTTTGCCTTCCATAAGTCATGATTTCATCTTAGATTTTGTTTTTTTTCAAAAATATATATAAATTTCTTTTCTCTTATGTCAAGCAGAAGGAATTGTCTTTTACATTCCTAAATAAAATGTGGACTGCGCATCCCTGTCCTCTCGACAATCCCTTTGTTGGTGTCGTCTTGGTGCCGATGTTCACAGTTGCATGGAGCAGTACTACTGGCCGTATCCGAGGTCACTGTGATGACAATGTGTCCCGAAGGGGGGGGGGGGGGGGGGGTTAACAGAAAACACCATCCCACTCAATCCCCATGACGTATACATTGATAAATACAGTACTATGTGGCTGGGTTATTGGAGGATATCATATAAAATGCACAAAGTATCATTAAAAGAAATTATATTTTCAAAAAGGAAAAAAAAAACAAAAAAACATGAAAAGCCATGCAAATCTGTTAAACTGTTGATTGGGGTTCCATCTAAAGTCCTTCAATTTGCATCAATGAATATAGGCTTGTTTCTTTTTCTCCCCCCCTCTTGCAGTATTATATCAGTATTACATCTGCAGAGGTTTTCAGTACTTCTGGGCTCTGACTGAGCCCAACTTGCACATAAAGCAACATTAACAGTTCAGAAAAAGGTGACTAATCGGCACTATAAGAGGTGCATTACATTATAGCCCCACAAACAAAGACGCTTCTTAACAATAACTGTCCCAATTACTTGAAAAATGGCGACCGCAGCTTCCTTAAAAGATGTTTTCATACTGCTCGCTTTGCTCGACAGTTAAAGAGCCAATGACTGTTAAGACGTCTTGGAAAAGAAAGCTGCAACGGTGGAGGTGGAGGCTCTAATTTAACGCCACTTCTAAGCGGCTGCTTTTGCACGTTGCGAACAGCAAATCCTGGCCCTGCGATGGACTGGCGACCCTTAACGGGGAATAAGTGGGTTCAGAAGGTAGATGAATGAATGAACTGCAAATCCTGACATCTATCACAAAGAATACAGGGGAAGTTTCTCCCAAAGCAAGGAGTCCATGAAACGACCAACAGCGGCTGAAACCTCATCCTCTGCGACGATGTCCCGTCTTCTTCCCACGCTCCCGAACGCTCCGTCGCACGATCGTCAGGATTACCAGCGATCCCCTCGGCGTCCGTCACAAGCGGCTCTGCGCCGGCGTGTCAAACCGAGCGCTCAAAATGCTCGGTTTCTATCTTTTAACGTCCATCGGTGCGAGCGATATCAGCCACGAGATAAGGTCTTTGAGAGTGAAATAAAAGAATCCGCACAAGTTTGACATTTCTCACAGACACTTAAATTTTCTCCATATAGTAATAAGCGAGGCTGGGTCACGTTCAGCATGAGCTAAGGCTACATTTGTTTCACATCAAATGCTCATAATTGGAAATATGAGAATAATATGACCAAAAAAAAAAAGAAAAAGTTCAAAGTGTCTTATTTAGGTTTCACATGCCATGGTTTAGGAAGGTTTATGAAAGCGTTATGAAGGGGCTGCTGCTTTGCTCGTCTTTGCTGGGGTCAGTTTTTGACGTTTGCATTCTGGTCTCAAGTTGCAGGCACAGTCAGCTTGGCTCCCCACAAACCCCAAAGAAGCTGGAGTTCTTAAAGGTTGTTTTGTTTTTGGAGCTGTTGCTGAAAGGCGGTCAGCTCCTCAATCAGGCACGTGAAGGTGATTCTGTGGTCCGGCAGCTGTTTCCAGCATCTGCACATCAGGTTGTATATCTGTCAAACAAAGACGGCGTTAGAGAGGAGGTGGTAAAATGTGGGGGAAACCACACAGCTGCAACACGTGCATGCTCCTTGGAGATGCCACAGTAAGTTTCTTTTCCTTCGTACAGGATGCACTGGGATCTGATACAGTAACTGCAGCTCCCAGCTAAATCTATAGACTACTGTACATGTGTTAAAAGCATAGACTGTATATAAATATGGACGATGTGTCGCCACTTCCTTTGCACTGGACAAACTGACGCTATTTTCCTGGTGATACGGGCGGTGCAACTTGTTGAACTTAAAATTATTTAATGTGTATTTTAGTGTTTTAGTTTGGCCCAAGCTCCACCCCCTAACATGGAGGGGGGAGGAGCTTATGACATATACTGCAGCCAGCCACCAGGGGGAGCTCTACTTGCTTTGGCTTCACAGTCTATGGTTAAAGGTACCTGGGATTGTTTTTAATTAAAGGTGCGCTCTAAGTCTTTGTGCTATTCATCATGGTAATTTTTTATATTAAATATAATTTTTTCTGAGAGAAAGCACTTTAAAAGCAAGGCCGGTGACAGCTTGACTTTCATTGTCTTTGATTTCTAAATAAAGACAACTCTTGAGAACACATTAGAAAAAACAAACTTGTCATTATTGTATATTTTACAGCAGTGTTGAGTTTCTTACATATTCGGGACACTCCTCGGGACGGGGCAACCTCGAACCGTCCTGCAACACCTTCACCAGTCGGATGACGGTCATCTGGCCGTGAGTGTTGCCGATCATGTCCAAGTAACGCTGCGAGGGTAAAGGACAATTTACATGTGAAACAAGGAAATGCAGTTTAAGGGAATACATATTTCTCGCCATCAGTTCTGGGGATTTTAGATTTGAGTGACGTCATTTCTCGTCCTTTAACGTGACTCAGTGCTTTAACATTTACCGTCGTCATTGCTAAACTAGCTTCCATTTAAAAGCGATGTGTCAGTGGTAGTTAAAGGTAAATAAGACATTGGTGATAAACTAGGCTCCTGGCACTGGCTGCAGTTTTGGAAAGAAGCTCCTGCTGGAGTCTGTCATCTGCTGCTCTGGCCTAAGACCAACGCCATCTGCCACATACAAATGACTGTGTTTGTAATGCTGTGATTAATTCTGCTCTAGGGAACAGTGCTTTACAGTACGGCTGCTCAAGAGGATGAAATCATCCAGGTTTTCAAAGATAAAAAATATAAATGTAAGGGATAAGAAGAGTTTCTCTGTGGGGCTTGACACTGACCGTCATGGGGCTCTTGGTGAAGTCGCAGTAGGTGATGAGTTCGTACAGCGTCACGCCAAAGGACCAAACATCTGAAGCCCGGTAAAACTTGCAAAGGGTGAGGCACTCCGGGGCGTACCTGAAACACAGGAGTGTGACAACGTTCATTCTTCCACGTCGTCAGCTGTTCCTTCTTTTCCCCTTTGTGGTGTCCCAGCGGTACAGAGCAACATAAAGCGTCCTCCACTGAGTGTCCACAGTGGAGTGCAGTTTAAATCTGAATTCCAAACCAGGATTTATTTATTTTACGTTAAGCTCAGCTCAATAAACTAAAGTCCTGTCTATCTGAGGGGAGCTGCAGTCATCACCGTGAGCGACCGCTTAAATTCTTATTTTTAAAGGCAGTGTAAAAATAAAATCTAATCCAAGTTTCTTTTCTTTTGCATAGTTACACAAACACAGAAATAGTATACTTCTGCACCTGTAAACCACTTAAATTAAAGTATTTACTGATTTTAATAAACTTGAATTGTCTCCAAAAAACAGAATGAAGAGTTTAAACGCCTGCTTCAACCTACTGCACCAGTTTCAAACTCCTTTGTCCGATCTTTTCCTAATTGTCTCACGTTTCACTGCTAGTGCTCCTTGAGCATTTGATCCTACACGGCCGACAGGTTAGGCAACTTACTGTTAAAATTTTAATCTAGTTCCTGCTAAATAAAAACGCCACGCTTGGATAGATCACACATATTCCACATTTGGCCCCTTCAGTTCATACGCAATCGATTCAGCGTCACCGCCGCCTCCTCTTGCAAAGTCAATACGCTGCAACAACAAGCTCTCAGCTATCACGGTGAAGTCTGGCTGAACAAAACGCTCCATCCGCCTCACCAGAAAACGGGGCTGTCGACGTCGTCCTTGACGGTGTAATATCCCTCGTTGTCCTTGATGCTCTTTGTGAGGCCGAAGTCTCCGATCTTCACCGTCCCCTCGTTCTCCACCAGCACGTTACGGGCAGCCAGGTCCCGGTGGATGTAATTTCGAAGTCCCAAATATTCCATGCCCTAAAATAAATATTAAGAAAAATAAAAACCCTTCAACAAGTTCTAGGTGTGTGTGAGACCCAACGCGGTGAACAGAGGCTGTGTTACCTTGCAGATCTGAATAGAGTAGCTGATCAGGGTGCTGAGGTTGACCTTGCTTTTGTTTCGGGGCAGATACTCCTTCAAACTGCCCAGGGGGAGATACTCCATGATCAGCTTAATAGCCTGACCACCTGTGCACACATTGAGACACAAATGCAAATGTGACAATGCATATAGACTGTGTGTATAAATGCTAGCCCCGGTTTGTGCCTCTAATTTGAGTCAAACTTCTGCACGTTACTGTTTTTATTTTTTTTGTCACCTAGATAGTTTGAAGAGTCTTTTGGGGGAAATGACATGACAAGATTTTGAGAGAGGCACAAACTGGACCCAATAACTGAACCTCCAGGTTTCTTTTTTTTATATATATATTGGTGTACACTTTCTGTGTCTGCACTCGCTCCGTCGTACCTTCCTCCTGGCAGATGCCTTTGTATTTAACAATGTTCTCATGGTAGAGCGCCTTCAGGATGTCGATCTCCCTGGAGAGGTTGTTGTTCTGCTCTTCCCGGTTCTCTGGCTTCAGCGACTTCACCGCCACCAGCTCGCCCGTTTTGTCTCCTCTGGGATCGTAGCGGCACAGCTCCACCCTGCCGTAGTGACCCTACGCGAGGGACGTGAACAAAGTTTAGTTCAGTGCGCTAAAACTAATCGCTGTAAGGTTTTATACTTGTTTTTAAAACAATCACATAACTGTAACGTTACTGAGTGCTCACTGTGCACAGCGCACTGAAAGAAAATATAGATTTTTTTTGGTTTCAGTTTGTTTCAGGTTTACCTCTCCCAGATCTCTGATCCACTTCAGGAATCTCTTTTCAAACATGGTCGGGTCCACCTCAGGCGTGGGCTGGGGTTCGATAGACGGGTCTGAGAAGCGGCACAAGACAAAAACATTAAGCACGCTCGCTAAAAAACTTCAACTTTTCTTCAACATAAAGCACACTTGCGTCATAGGAAGTCTATTGTGGTTGACGGTGTCGAAGTTTTCACTAGAATTTTCTGTGGTTATGTAACTGTCTGCTTGCTCTGGTTTCCACACAAATGGCCACTTTTAGTAGGACAGCTAGTTGCTCAGGTACGACTCATGCTGCGCCACGGTTATTACTAATTACAAAAAATATACTCGGCACAGTCTCGGCATAGATTTCAAACCTTTCAGGTAGAACTTGGAGGAGGCGCTGGAGTCAATTTCATAGCTGTTCAGGGGATTTTAATAGAAGAGCATCAAATTGGTTTGGTAAAACTGGCTGCAGTATCTAAATCTGACCAGCAGGTGGAAGAAGAGAGCAACATGATGCCGTGGGGCCCAGATAAGGGGGCACATCAGCAGTACTGCACTCAATGAACTTCCTCATCAACATCTGAGTTGAGTAAACAACTCTCTCGAGCTCTCTCTCTGTCTCTAGCTCTACAAGGCAGCTGCTAGGTGACATAGAAAAAAAAAAAAAAAACACGTACAACATTCAGGTCATACGCAAACTGCAAACAACAGGGTCTGAATTATTTAACCTGCACATGTTTTTAATTTGTTCCGCAGTCTGACTGGAACGGGGAGCTTTGGGGACTTTCGTTTTTTTGGTTTAATTCCAAGACGTCAGAAGGCAAAAATGAAACCAAAAATGTTTTGCTCATCTTTTTCATTGTATGTATATATTCTATACGTGCAGTATATACATACAATGTGCAATATACAGTTTCCAATAAAGTTGGAATGAAATATATTTGACCTTTTCTCATTAAATGACTGTGATAATGTGATTTATTCTTGATAGATAGCGTGTATATCTTATATATATATAACTGATGTGTCTAAATAGGAATAAAAATGCATCTGAAAAGAAAAGTATTCCAACTTTATCGTCAGCTGCGTACGTGCATGTATACATACGTATAAATGTGCACTACACAAATTCCCCTCAAACATACTTTTCTCTATTAGAATGTCCATTTCTCTGACAATAGCCCTGAAGAAAGGTCTCTTCTTGGGGTCGTAGGTCATGCAGTGGGTCATGAGTTCAGCCAGCTCCGTGCAGTCTGGGGTGGCCAGTTGGCACTCGGTTTCGTAAAACCTCTCCTTCTGCTCAGGACGAAGACAAACGTGTGATTAAGACGGTGCATTTAAAAAAACAACAACAAAAAAAAAAAGCAAATTGTTTAGCCGTGCATGCATCATCGCACACCTCTGTGAGTTTCTTGTCTTTGAGAGGGACCTCTCCGTCGTAGCAGATCTCCCACAGGGTGGTACCGAATCCCCATTTGTCAGCTGCGACACCCAGGGCGGACGTGTTCTTCACGCACTCCGGGGCGATCCATGGGATGCGATGCACGCACTCTGCAGGCGCAAGCAAAGTCAGGTTTAAGACGTGACGGCGCAGACTGGAACGATTACGGGAGCTGCTTTACTGGATTACTGCACACGCTCGGCTGTTAACGGCAGCCAATTTAAGATGCGATAATAAGTTTCCTCATTTGTCAGACAATACCATAAGCTTTTAAACGAATATATATTCAGTCGCCTCCTCAAATGTCATAAAACACTATAATAAAACCAAACAGCTGTAATGTTTATATTTTTAAGTTCGTGGCACGTTCCTACCATTTTTTCTGATACTGTCACAGAAAGTAATCTTTGTAATCTTTCACATTTCTTCCCGCCCTAAAAGAATAACCCTGAGGTTTCTCTTCCATTTTATATCTGCTATATACTCCTCTAACATTTCAGTTGAACAATCAGATCAACAATACTTTGCTAATCGTCTTTAAAAAAAAAGAAGAAGTAAAAAAGCCTTAGCAGAGTAGAATCACAATCAATACAATTGCTGACTAAATGCATACACTTCTGTAAAAGCACATCTCGGGGTGCAGCCTAACGGACTCGCGTGCTTCAAACGCCGGGAATCAATAGTTAAGTGCATTGCAGTTTTGACAGGATGACTACTGTAGGCGGGTGAGCTGACTTAACATGTTGCCTGAATGCCTCTATTGAATTTAAAATGGCCTGATGGCCTGATGTCAGCTGGCTGAAATATATCACTTTGACTGGAAGACAGGCTAACTGATTGGCTGACCTCCGCTGCCGGCTTTGCAAATCCATATATCTCCACAGGGAAAGAAACGGGAGCGGGAAAGGAGATAATTGAGTGTACGGACATAAGAAATTTAAATAAAAAAAACAAAGAAAAAAACAGAAGAATAGATCTGAGGGTTGGAGTAAAGCAATTTCAGATTGCTGGGAAGCAGAGAGGAGTGCTCCCAGCGGGTTTCTCAGCACTTGAAGCACTATGTTCCAATCAAATCTATGCACAAGGACATCAACGCAAAGCTGGAAGACTGGTTGGTCAGCAAAGTTATGAAAACAGAAAAAGAAATGTTAGAGTTCTGGGGGGAAAAAAGAGCGGGGGAGGAGCGTTCCCAGGGGCAGTGCTCATTCGTACAGAAACATCTCTAGTCTGTCGATCTTTCTGGGCAGCCGCGCTGGGTTATATCACAACTTCTGACTCTAATAGACAATCGGAAATATGAGGCAACCATTTGAAGGGAACTGTGCAATCTGAGATGTGTCCTTGGCGTACCGTCTCCTCTCTGAACCCAGATCTGAGCAGCTTTTACAAACCGAATTAGAGCCCGAGATGGAAACGCACCCACTGCACCCATTATGTGAAAAATGTGATTCTATTACTGACAATCGCTGCGTTATCGGAAATGTTGTGTGGGAAGAAAAAGAGGATATGGAGGTTAGACGAAAGCAAAACGAAAAGTAGTTATGGACGGTTAAATGTGTTAGGAGCAAAATAAATAAACAGATTGTGAACATGGGATCAAGTTTAAATCTAAAGTGTGTCCTGGTCAAAAGTTAGATTTCTTTACTCTCACTGTGTTGAATTTATTTCGGGGGCTGTTTAATCGTTTTAGTTTTACTTTCACTTACAACTGGTTAGGAAAAAGTTATTCAGAAATGTTCCAGTTGCATTTTCAGTCAGCTCAAGTGTGTGGTCTCCACTTTGAACTCACCCTCCCTGGTGAGCACTGTGATTGGTATTCCTCGGTCACTGAGCTTGATGAAGGGCCCTCCTTCATCGGCACCCAGTCCGTCTCTGGCCAGCAGGATGTTTTTGGCGCACACAAAGCCATGGACCAGCTTTTTGTCCTCCTACAACACCACACACACACACAGACACACATACAAAACAGGTCCACCGTCAGGAGGGTCAATCTGTCAACACGAATTTGTGTGCTCCCGATTTGTTTGTGTTTTCGGCTCTTACCAAATAGCTGAGAGCTGACGCCAGCTGCTTGGCCACCTGGAACTTCCATGGCGTGCAGAGTTGAGTCTGCTGTCTTCTCATAAACACGTCCAGAGGTCCGAGTTGGACAAACTCCTCCACCATGATATCTTGTAATTACAAAGAGACAAGCGTTGAGAAACGGCAGCACTACCTCATACACTTCTTCTTCTTCTTAATGTGTACTTACTTTCTTGGGAGTGGACACACATTCCGTAGAGCAGCACGATGTGCTTGTGGGAAACTTGTCGCATAATGCTGGCGGTTTCAAAAAAGGTCTGTGAACAGACAAAGATGACGACTTAACACAGACACAGCAGACATCAGTGACTTTGACATTTTGAAAGCTTGCAGCAAAGAAGTAAGCTTCCATAATGTTGGTGTGCGAAGATGTTCCGGTTTGGAGTTGGTGTCTCACCATAGAGATGTCTCTGTGTCCAGAGCCGAGGACCTTCAGGACCACCTTGACCTCCTGGAAGGATGCATAACCAGCATCCTCGTCCTCCTCATTCTTCAGCCTCAGTGTGCCCGCGTAGATGTTGGTTTTTGTACCAACGCCAAGGTGCTCCTCCTAGTTGACGCAGCAGGAAGAAGAGGGAAATAAAAAAATATATAAAAACAATGCCATGGTAAAAAGTTGCACCCCTATCCCGCCTGGTGTCTCACTGCCGGTGAGCAACAAGCGTCGATGCCCTATTAAAGGAACCCAGTGATATGAAACTGAAGCTTGTCAAATGTACGACGTGCAAAAGGTCAAAGCCACAATGAGTTTTAACATTTTGTGACGCTCCAATGGTGGAGAGATGAGTCAACTAATCCGACACTGTTGACGTGTGCTTGAGCAACACTTTGTGTTTGGTAGCTTCCTCCGAGTACAGTCAATTCTCTGACTTCAGCCAACTGCCATATAAGATGAAGCTGACATTTGTGTCATTTGTACATAGACAAAGGTCCAGTTTGTCTTGAGCATGTACTCTGTGGGCTCTTTGGATTACCATAATTTCGCCACAGTGTGTAGTACTGGAAAAATCCCCTGAAATGTTTCACTTGTGCTTCTCCAAGAAGAACTACAATACAATGCACAATATGTAGTTTTTCTTCTCCAAGAAGAAAAACTACATATTGTACTTACCAGCCAGATATTGAACATTTTCTTACCTTTTTTATAGCAAAAATAAGCAAAAACAAAAAGTCCAGGAAAATATTTTGAGGTGGGCGGGCTAAAGCTGTTTCTTAAGGCTCATTTAAGGTACAGTTGTCCCTCGCTATAACGCGATTCAGCTTTTTTAGTGCAACTTTGCATGCTTTTTTTTTTGTCCTAATTTGCTAAGGGAGACCCAAATTTACATATACAGTATAATCACTGTAAAAAATAAAGCTGCTACTTCACGGATTTCACCTATTGCGGTTTATTTTTAGAACGTAACTCCCGCAATTAACGAGGGACCATAACCTACGTACTTCGCCTACGTCCGGTGCGAGCCATTTATACTTGTCTCGCTCTGTAACACCACCACCGAAACGCTAGTCGCCGCTGTTTCCACTTCCTGCTTCCCTTTCGACAATGGCGACTGAAATTTTCAGCAAATGTTTGCATCGCCGAACCTCCTCAGTTGAACGTTTCCTCGACGTGCTCCATCTTTATTGATCCAAAACAATCAATTTGAAAATTGCGGAGATGGCGAAGCAGCCGGAAATATTAAAGTGGAAACACTCTACTACGAAGCGGGCCGATCACAGCTCTTGCGGTAGGGTCTGGGCTGTCGCCATAGCTAAGCCTAAACGGCCCGTTATATTCTGTCACCCATGTATAACAAAAAGAACGGTGGGAATTAAATGTAAAATCTACCTCAATAATCATTAAAAACAAATCAATAAATCACTTGGACTGAAGGTTTTATAATTTTGGCAGCAGCTCACATGTTATATTAACAGTCATCAAATGATTACATAACTACCAAAGTGCAACATGGTAGAGAGAGGCGTGTAGAAGATTAGACGTACCTGTTCAATATCCTCCTTGAGAATGCGAATGAAGCGGAAATGATTAGGATTGGGCGACTGAGGGGCCGGTGCTCTATCTTTAGTTACCACCAGGAGGTTAGAAATCTCTGTAACACACAAATACACACACACAATTTTAGTAAGAAGTTGCGCACATCACAAACTATTGTTCAGGTTGCTATTTGTATTAAGACAAACTTGTTGTTTGTGTTGGATAATTCAGAAAAGAAGAATGATACGTGTGCCCAAATAGTTGCCAAGGTTCTGTTATTGTAACACAGCAGATGGTAGATTGATTTTGAAAGTCTGCACTGCTTTCAGGCGGCGACAATAGACTTTGGCGACAATGAACGAAACAAAAACAGAACTGGTGATGGTGACAGCGAGGGAAACTTGGTTCCTGGCAACCAAGAGTAATAGAAAGCTACAGATGCTCAGACATGCACTGGCGTTCTGCGTGGAAGCAAAACTGCGTTCACATGTGGTAAAGCAACGTCTCAACTGTTACGTCAATGTGGCAGTGATGTGAATAGATATCCAGGTCCGGCTACCATACTGATTCAGTACGTTTTTATGCATAGAGTCGTCTGCGTGGGAGGATCAAGTGACACCGTCTTTGTGTTTTGTGTTACCATACCGTACGTGAGCATGTCTCTCCCTGAGTGTTTGTGGGTGTCTAATGTTGTGACAAAACCAGAGCACTGTGGTTTAAGGGAGGGAGGGGGGGACTAAAAGTATCTGCACTCCATCAGTGTCACGTCAAAGAGCGTTTACAGCACCGTTCCGTAACATTCAACGTTGTGACTTTTTACGCAAAAAAAAGTCAAACGCCCTCAAATCTGTCGTCGAATATCACACACTACACTGCACCCACTTGTTAATCCTTTGACCTCCGGGACTCGCTACAGCAACACCTACACGTCCGCTCTCAAACCACGCATTCATTCTTCCACCTTACAACTTATGTGTTATATTGAGAATAGCTGATCACCATGCACTGACAAAAAAACAAGAATATTCTCAGGAAGTGGGCATGCAAGTGTGTTATTGTTGTATAACATTATACGTATTTTAAAAAGGACGACAACAACGCGGCACTGCTGTCGTTTCTCTTCCTGTCGAGCAGAATTACCCTAAGCATAACCCTTAAACTATTTTTAGAAGTGTTATGATAAGAATTAATGCACACAATACCAAACAAACATAAACAGCTTGACATATCCATGCATACACGGCTCCACCTTTCCCTGAGTGAAGTAAACAGAAGAGTGCTAGTTTGCCTCCGGAAACCCACATTTACAACTCTCTTCCTCCCTGACACCATTTCACAGACACACACACACACACACACACACACACAAAGGTGTTCTTGCCAGCACTGCTTCCCTTACCCCCCGCTGGTGACACACATTCACTTAAAGAGCAACTCCACATCATGACGCATATGGCGGGAAAGCGCAGTGGGCTGAAAGATAGAGGTCTGTTGCACTTCTCATCCCATCCAACATTCACAGTCTGGAGTGAGGTGTTGGGACTTGTCACCACACCCCGAGGTTTGCACCGCGCGCAGTGCAGAGCAAAGTTTTGTGCTGCACAGGGCATTAAAGCTGCAGAGGCTGCAAGATAGCGCTGCAAGCAGAACCGTGAGGCTGCTGCAGCAAGTATCTGTCTTAAAAATAGAAGAAATAATGCAAATGGTGCAAATGGTTTTAAGGAAAATGCACTTTTTAGTCGTCATGAAAGACACGCTTGTGTGATGATGGAAATGAACACCATTTCACACTCTACCAAGAGTGCACGAGCGGCAGGATGCACGCTGGCACACTGTCGGGACAGCAACATTTTAAATATTCATCCATGAGGCAGCTTGCTTCACGACTGACGAATTACTTCCGAATGTACGACTATCAAAACTTACACCTGCTGTTGATGTGTCTGCTCTGGCTCGTCGACATGACACAGCACAAAAGCTCCCCTCACGTAAGAAACAGTGTTCGTCTTAAAATTAGCAAACCACAGTAGGAAACATAGCTCTCAAGTTCTCAATAAGTCTTGTGGTGCTTTCTGTGCCATTACTTCTTGCGAAACATTTCACCACAGCCTTTCTAAATGTCACTTCGACACATAACAAAAACGGACTAGAGTCATACAAAATGTTTTGTCTAGATTAAAAATCATCTTTCACTTTGCATCTGAGCTGTCAACACATCGGCGGGCGGACAGATGTCTGCACGTCTGCTGCACGGACTCCGTAACAGATAAACAGCGCGCTGAAATACGTGTAACGAAAAGTGCAAAGACTAAACTATGTATCTGTAATTTTTTGTATATGAATAGAAAGACGCGACACACAAAGCTTTTACACATGTTTTGTTTTGTTTTTTCCACCCTGTGCTCATCTTTGCCAGGATTTGCACTATGACACGCTTCTTCTGAGTCACTGATGAATAATCTAATTCATTCTGTCCCGGGCTGTGATGAATTTACCTCTCGGCTGTGGGGGGCAGCAGCGGAGCAGCTGGAACTGGAGGTTGTCGGAGCGGAGGCTGTGACCCTCCAGGTGCTCCAGCAGCTCCTTGAGAGTGGGCCGCAAAGTGTCCGTGCCGTACAGACGGAAGCCTTCTTTGGACACGTCGATCTGGAAGTTCTTGTACTGGCGAATGGTGCGCGACTCCTTCAGGTCGAGCTGGATGAAGAAAAGGGAGTTTTTTTTTTTGTTCCAAAATATCAAATACTGTACATAACAAAAAAGCACAGAGCAGAAATACATTGATTTATTTAATATTATCGTTAACTCTAATAGTTTATTTTTTCAAAGCCATAATCACATTCAAAGGCTCATTTTTCAAACAAGCGTCTGTTAGCGACTCTGCAGACACACCCACAAACAAAAGAAACGTTACATCAAAACATTTATTCAGACCTTGTATAACCCTTTATACTAAGAAAACTACAGTAATCTGCCATGTCTGCATCCTGTAATCCAATATAAAATAAACTATGTGTCTGTGTGTGTGTAGGGCCTTCTTGTTAGTGAGGGCAAGAGAAGGGTTTTCCAGCTCTTTGTTTGGGCTGGAGCCTATCCCAGCTGTCAGTTGAGCGAGAGGCGGGGTACACGCTGGAGAGGTCGCCGGTCTATCATCGCAGGGCCAACACAGAGACACGGAAAACCATTCACACTCACACCTACAGCCATTTTAGAAACACAAATGAACCTAATGAGCACGTCTCTGGATGGTGGGAGGAAGCCCAGACACAGGGAGAACATGCAAACTGGCTGTGAAGCATCAGTGCTAACCACCACACCACACATCATACCCATGATGCGACACTATGAGGACAGATCGCACACATGGATCTCATTTCACACGTACTATTCAGTAGGTTTATGTTTGTTCTCATTTAAGAGATCACACAGTAAGCAGGGAAAGCTTTGTCGATTCCTCCAGCCGCATTTGACGCACTAACATGTTTAATTAAAGAGTGACGCATAACTCCCCCGAAGTTGTCAGGAATCCAACAAATTCCAAAGCGTACTCGCGAATCTTTGTGCAAACTCCTCTCTCCTCAATTTCACTGGGATTACATGCAACGTTCCTCTTGCTGAATGAATGATTTTCCGATACCTCAGTGCAGACCACCGTGATGATGATGTACTGGTAGTCAGTGCAGCTCCAGCGCAGGATGTAGGCTCCCTCCTCATTGCCTTCATGACGCAGCTTGTGTATGGCGTACTCCGTACTGCAAAAACATGACAAATGGGCTCAGTTTTAATGAAAGTAAAGTTTGTCACAACTTATACGTTCTATATTGTCATTATTTTTTTAATGAACGATTCATCTATGAGCGTGAGAACGACGCAACGACAGAACAATAAACGGGAGGCATGAGGTTGATAAAAGACGACACCTTCGTTCAAGTCAAATTTGAAAAGCGGTATATTACTGTCTGCACAGGAGGCAGTCAGGGTGTACAGGCAAACACAGATAAGAGCCAGTAACAGATGGTTTGTGATGGATGTGTTTAATAAGGTGTCCAGTGTTTCGTGAGGAAACAGAAGCTCACTCACACACACACACGGACGCACACACACACACGTTCTACCAATAGACCTCTATGAATACAAACCAGATGGGTCCGTGGCAACCGTTGTTGATGTTGTGCACCACTGACGCCGGGGCCACCTCCTTGCACAGGTAGTGGTGAGCATCCACAGTCAGCCTGAAGTAACCGTCCACCAGGGTCGCAAAGGACAAAGCCTCGGCCTTAGACGCCATTAGCATCTCCTGCAAAATGACGACAGCAAAGCAGAGGGTAGGTGGTGAACGGAGCCGGAGCAATTACCAAAACGATGCACAGCTCTCCAGGGCCCTATCTCAAGTATCAGGTGATGTATCACAATCTTAAAATCCATTTTTTTACGACAAAGAATGATATCACCACTGGTCACGGCTAAAAGCACATTTACATGGAAACAAAAGAGGAGGCGGCCCTACAGAAGTAAATGACAAAGGGCGATGGCAAGCCTGCGTTTGAGGAAATTGCAACAATGAAGCCACAAAGATTTTGCGCAAAAGGTCCTTTTCTGAATAAATAAATACTTAAAAGCCTTTTATGGCAAAACAACAGCAACCCTCTCCATTTGTCTCACCATCTTCTTGTTGTCCTGTCTGTAGATGGTGACCGTTGTGTCTTTGATGACGGTGTGCGTGATCTCGTGGAAGTCACAGAACGCCACCCAGCCTTCAGTTGTCTCCTTCTGTCGGTCGGCTCTCTGCTTTCCGTCCTGCTTGTTCTTCTTAGACTTGGTCTTCTCCTTGGAGATCACAAACTATTTAAAAAAAAGGCACAAGAAATAAAAATAGTAAACTACTTTGTATGTAGGACTACTACTGTGATTTACTTCTACACATATCTGCGTTTCCACTTCATATCTGCATGCCTGCTTCACTCATTTGACCCAGAGTTTCTGTTTAGTTAATCTAAGGGAGGGTGGTAGGAGGCAAGGTCGAGGAGAAAATGGGGGGATGTGGAATGTTTTGGGGCAGTATAGCTTCTCAGTTTTTCCTTGGTCAGTCAGCTCCGAGCAATACTTGAATGTGATTTTGTATTTGGTGCAAAGACCTTAAAATAAATATGTTATAATAAATTAGTTCGCCATTTCACGCCCTTTTCAAAATCCCTCTTCCTTAGTGGGCTAAGCAAGCAATCTAATTTTCCAATCTCTCCGATGTGAATAATGTGTTTCACAACTTTATACGACTTAAATTTAGTTTTTAAAAGTTACTTATAATGCCAATTTACAGCTCTGTGCTTTGTATAGTTCACATTTTTAAATTATTTAATTAATAAAGCAATGTCACACAGCCCCTGAGTGTAGTCTCTACAGCTTTAAAGCCATCATTTTTCTTTGTTTATCTGGCTTCGTCTCATGAAACGGCAAGCAGCGAGGCTTATGATCAATGTAAGCTTCCTTCAAATAACAGGTAATTAATACGTCTGCGAGTTCTTTGTAACAACCAGTTTGTCGTGATGCCTGGAAACCTGTGAGGTTTTGCGCAGAAGTAGTTTCACTCACTGCGGCAGGCATCTGCCTCCAGGAAATGCCAGTGGTGCCAGTAACCAGGACCTGCATGTCACGGCCTGCCTCCACATTCTGGCTCTGGCTCTGGGTCTGGTTGTAGGTTCCTGGATAAAGCAAGATAAGAAGAGATAGGACTTTATTTATCCCCGTGGGGAAATAAAGGTGTTACAGCGCAAAATACAAAAAAACAGAATTAGGCAATAAAAGAGAAAAATATAAAACAGTAAATAAGTTAAGGTACATGACATATTTACATAATGCATCAGGTTTAAATAGAGAACCAAAAAGTTGAAAAACCATCTTAATGTGTTAATGGAAGGCTGAAGTGGTAGGAGGCTGAATATACATAATAAAGACAAAGTTCAATAGGAGTTGCACCAGAATGACATGAGGTACTGGGATGAGTTGGCACAGACAGATGTATTATGTCCTTTACAACTATATACAAATAAATAAATATTCCACACATTAGTTGGCTTACTTCATGAATATTGTTTTCAAAATGATTTAAATACAGTATGCATTTTTTTTTTTTTTTTAGGATATTTTGTTTTATCAGCGATTCTGTGGGTAGGGTCTGCTCTGTGACAAGTGGGTCATTGTGAAATGTAAACACCTTGTTCCTTTCACTTTTGGTTTTTACACCAGCTAAACTAACTCCCGCAACGTTTTGGGTACATTTGAATGTCAACAAAGTGCAAAACCTTTCTTTCCTCTTTAGAACTGTGGGTGGGACACCGCAAGCAGTCTGCCTGTAAACATACCAAACTAACCACCGTCACATGACCGTCGTACTCCATAACAGCTGATTAAAATATTGCACTATGAGCTACATTAACACCATGTAAAAGAAATTTGCATCTTCATGTCTTCGTGTCTTTCTCTTTTCTAAATAGCCATCCACAATCTTCTGCAATTCCAATGAAACTGCAATTCAAAAAGCCAACCCTCTCATTACTCATTACAAATTAACAGCCTTACCATAGTAACCTCCTTCCTGCACCACGCTGAGCGACACAGGCTCAAACAGCTCGCTGCCAAGGCTGCTGGCCAAGCCCTCCAGAGTGGCCAGGTACTTGATCTTCAGGTCGTACGGCGTGATGTTGCTGTCCTTGACCGTGCGAGAGTTGAACTCGCTGAGGAACTTCTTGAACACGTTGTTGATGCGGGCGCGTGTCAGAAAGTTGCGCTGCTTAATGGTGCGGTTCATCGAGTCCGGGATGAAGCGTTTGTAGCTAGTGGGACGGAGACAGACGAGCAGATATAATCATGGTTTTCGAGGGGTGGACAGTAGGAATACGAGGGAATACGAAGTCGGCCACAAATCGTGAATATCTTAAAACCAACGCAAAGTAAGCTCCTCTCAAAAGTACATTTTCCCGATAAACTGAGTCTATTTGATTCTCAGACAGGAATCTGAACCCTGATATGAATCAAACCCATGTCTGTGATGGACTAGATAGAATGTACCGCTACCTGGGCAAGTACGAACAAATATTTGAAACATCGTAGTAATGGATCAGAAAAGCTAAAACTCAAGCACTCATTACCTGATTTCACGGGAAGCGGTTGTCAGGGGTATATTCATGCTTATGGCA
Organism: Planiliza haematocheilus; assembly: GCA_005024645.1. NCBI lineage: Eukaryota > Metazoa > Chordata > Actinopteri > Mugiliformes > Mugilidae > Planiliza > Planiliza haematocheilus. The sequence goes on along the minus strand of SRSE01000293.1, from coordinate 1,748,043 downwards.
TGGTGAGTAATGGCAAGCACAGCCATGCCCAAACACTCATTTTCAATCTCATGTTGCTCAGCCTCCGACTGGGACATCCTCAGTGAAATCATGCCGCTCTGAAAGTCATGCTGACCCTGTGTAAGAAATACAGATAATCGCCTTTAGCATAAAATCAGACGGACACCGAAAACACTTTAAACGTCTAGAAAGAACTCCACTGGTTAAATAAAAATCAATCAACACAGGCATTCCATAAATATTATGTGAATTTTCCAGACTATGCAGGTGGATTATTCTGAGTAAGCAATGTCAACCTAGCGAACAAGCACCTGGGCGAAAAGGTAGTTCAGGGACTCCGCATCAAGCAAGGGAGTTCCCTCTGGGGTTTTCTGCGTGCTCTGGCCTTTGAGTTTACTGATGCAGTGTCTCCAGACTGGTGACTCTCCTTCAGTGCTGCCATGCCAGTTCCTGAAATAAAACCTGACAGGGCAGACACAGTGAAACATGTTAACAGATGTAATACAGAATGTGAAAGCAAGAAGAGCACTTACGGCTTTTTATATCGTGTCAATTCCAGAAAACTGTTTCTTTTTTGCCGTGGCTTGTTTAGATGTGCAGGAACTTACCATCAGGTTTTGAAACTACTGACTGAAAGTATGAGGATGTTGGTGTAATATATAACAAAGCAAGTCCCAAGTATGGATTTATCGATGTTGGCGTTTGGGGAAAGAAATCCTTCCTCCCAAATGAGAGATTCTCACCATTAAAGGAAGAGGTAAACTCTGAATTAGTGCTTGTATGTTGCTGAATGCAGTAAAGCTTTACCATACTTATTTTTGACAAAGCGCCTTGGCATGCAGAGAGAGAAAAAACAATGCAATTTTTTCGACTGCCCATTTACCTCACGTTGTCCTTCCACTTCTACTTTTTATGTAAAGATCGGTAAATGTAGGCTCTTGGGTATTTACGCAATTTTCCAGCTTCCCCATGACCTTCAGAGGACACACAATACATACGATACCAGTCTGTACCGCAACAGATGCTCGTCCAGGGCCTCCCTAAACCAACAACTGACAAAGGGCAGCAAACATGGAAAAAGGGTAATCCAAACCAGGGCGCATTTGGAAAAGCAAGCAAAGACGTACACAATAGTGAAAAAAAAAAAAAAAAAGAGAGAATGAGAGATAAAAAAAATCAGCTGCTGCAATAATGTTGGCCAGGGAGACAAAGTCAACTAACTGTTATGAAAATACAAATCCTTCTGATATAGATGAGACTCTAAGATAACTGACGACCGCCCACTCTAATTTGCATTGAGCCAGTCAGCTCAAGTCCATGTTTTTTCTTTTTTTTCTTGGCCCACCTCTTTGGCCCAGATTATGTCAACAACGACTGGCGTCTAATTTCAGTCTTTAACTGTTAAAAAGTTTGTCCATGCTAAAGACTGCATGTGTATCAAGACTTTGACCACAATACCCGCTTGTTTGGCTGTCTGCACTTCAGTAGACAGAACAGGCTGCAGCAAGAAGCTTAGACACATGCCACAGTAAGGCTCAATGCACCTAATCTTCTCTAGACCAGCTATTGTCAAAGCAGAGCACAGAGAAAGAGGAAGTGTAAATGACACCACAGTAATGTTGTTTTCCACTCCGCATGCAATACTAGGCTTACCTAACTTGATCAGTGGATTGACTGTAATGCTGCTAATCCATCTTCAAAGTACTAAAAACAAATACAACTGGGCAGCCAGTAGTAAAACTGTTTACTACAACCGCACTTCACATTCTGCTTGCTTTCCACGGCTGTTAATGCAGCACCGAGCACTTCCTGGTTTCCCAAACTACAGGCCAAGCAAAGGGCACGACAGGATCGTGCAAGCATTAATCACACATCAAACTAATTAGTGTCATGTTAACTTTGACTAGCACAAATATAGCGCCGCTGGCCTGTCACATCGCAGCCCAAATTTTCCACATAACCTGAACATAATGGGTTAATTTATCCTCTTACGATTCTACTTTTGACATCAAATGAAAAGGTTGTAAAACACCATTCTCTGTTCCTAAGCACACCGTGTGTCTTTTCTGAGATTGCGTAAAGTTTACGACCAAAGGTTTAAAATCCACTCCGTTAAGTTGAATCCCAAACATTACTCGTGATACCTCTGGCTGCTTTCCCTTCTCCTTTTTTATATTAAGCCAAAGGCCTTGATCTAACACACACGGCTCATCACAGTTTGGGTTTCAACATATTTAACGCCCACACTGAACGTCGCAGAGTTGCTACATCATCTCTGCAAAAAAAAGGAAGGCTGCAATTCAGATATCACCAAACGCAAAAGTCGACTGCAAGTCAGGCGGGCCGTTTGGCAAAAACACTTCCAAACTAGCTTCGGTGACGTCACCCACACGGCAATTTAAATCCTCTGGCAGAATTAGGTTAGCCTTATTTAATTCTATCCAGAAGGAACCCACCCTAGGATGCAAAAACGGTAAAAATCTCCAAACTGCTGTTAAGGACAGAGGTTAAATTCTTACTCTTGCTTAAGACACACTCTTCATAGGGGAAAGGAATAACACAACTGAGAACAGACTTGTGTTGTCCAGTGGTTTGGATTCTGTGTTATTCAAATGTGAGCCAAATATTTGCTCTAGTTGCTGCTTTAAGTCTGACGGAGGCACAGTTGGTGTTTCTTCAACACTTGCTCCTTCCACACTATGCAGGAAAGATTCCACGTCCTAGGAGTCAATTTTCATAAGGGCAGGCCAAGGTTGACGCCAACATCTAAATGTGTGGGTTGAGTGTAAGGGATCGACTGGACATCCTGCGTGTATCTACTGCCCAGCCAGGACAAAGCATACTGGCTTAGCATTATTAACCTCTGTGTGGTTTGACTCCTCCGTTTGTGCAGCACTTTGGCCAACGTTTGTCACATTTAAATGCGCACTGATGCCGATCCTTACCTCATCCGATAGTGTAACTTGATACTGGTTTCGTCTGTGACCTTGAATTCATAGTTGGGGGGGTACCAGATGCCAGTTTTCTCATTGTACAGGGCGAACAGGTTATGGCACAGGGGAGAGATTGCTGAGAAAGGGAAGCGAAAAGAGGAAGAAAATATCAATATTCAGACCATTACAGTCATTACACTGGGGCAGCGGCTATTTGCAGCCCATCTGGTGAAAGCATTTAAGAGAAATGGAAAACAATCTGCTTATAAAAGAGACCAAGAGAACAATCAACAGAAGCAGCTAGTCTCACTTGGCTGTAATATTATTATTATTATTATTATTATTATTTATCAAATGATTACAGAAACTTAACAGAAAAGGATATTTCCCTGAACACTTATAGCATTTATAAATGTCATGCATTTAATCAATAAAAGGAGCAGGGACACAGTCAGTGAACATTATGCCCAAGGGGTCTGAAAAAGCATCCCCAAAGACATTAAAGATTTTGTCCAGCTGCTCCAAGGCAATCAGCAAAACAATAGCTTACTAATGCTACTGCAATTTCTCAGTGCTTTAGAAATACCCTTTCATCCAGCAGTTTCCATTCTGCATCATAATATTTTGTCAGGAGTAGTCATGACAGCACACAAACAAAGTATATGGTACCATTACACTATCTGTGTCGCACTGTTTGTTATCAGGTTGATTTGCCTATGATTGAAGCAGCCTCTAAAGCTGTTTTTGAATTCCTCCTGCACTGGCGCCACTCTCTTCCTGTTTCTCCTCGCGTCTACATGCAGCACAATAAGTGATGCGAGCCTAACTTTTATGTGACATGCGTACGTCACAGTCAAGATTCACAACATGCCCATCATTGCAGCTCTAAAGAGAATAAACAAACAAGTTTAATCTGATTCAGTGTCATTTACTCACAGCATCTCTTGGCCGCATCCACACAGAGCTCCTCAGCAGTGAAGCAGCCTTTTGTGTACTCTAGCTGGTTCAGCTCTGGTATGTAAAAGTGGATCTCCAGGCCCACGGTGGTGGCAGGGGAGGAGGATAGCTGAGCCCTCTTACTTTTCCCCATCTTCAAACAGAGTTGCCTGGTCAACTCCATCACCCACAGAGACGGCATTCAGATGCTGGAAAGGTGAAAAAGACAGGGCGTCAGTGTTTGAATCCAGACAGACATCCAAGAAAACTAAAGTGAGATGACTTTTTGTAGGTGAAATGGAATGAAACTTCTACTAGAGTCTACTATATTTTTAATAAAATAACACAAAAAGAGTAACAAATAAATAAAACAGCCACACAGGATCTCAAAAATCACACACACGCTCATAAAGCCATTCGTCGCCATGGCATTTAGTTTATAATTTGCTGTAATGAGGCAATAAAACACACCAATAACCTCCAAACAGGACAGAAAAAAAAAAACTTAAATGCTCTAATTCCTTCACTGTCAAAACACCGGCATACCTCACGAAAAACAAAAGAGAAGAAAAATCATTGCACAAGCACCTAGTTGCACTTTATATCATAGCACACGCGCAAGCAGAAACACATAAACATACAAATGGAGGAAACACAAATAGACAGGACCCTATAACCTACATACAGCAGTAAAGGCAAACTCAGTGAAGAGCTTGTGTAGTTACATCCTTTCTTACTCATTGTATCTCAAACCAACAATTTATCTCAAAGAAGACAAACAACCAAATCTATTTAAGTACAGGAGCACAAAACACAATGTTATAGGGTGCCAGTCCTGGCTTTAAATATTTATTCTTGTAAACCACATGACCTGACGTGTGCCAACGTATCCATGTGTACGTAAAGAGGTCAAGTCTGTCTTTGTCATCATGTACACAAGAATTTCTCCAGAAGAGTTTTGTCAGTGAGTCATCCCTCTTCCTTTAATAGTGAGTTACTTTATCAGTCTCCGTCTCAGTGTCGGTTTAACTCACTTTTCCTGCTTGCACTTGAACTCAATGTGTGACTGTCTCTTAGAGTGGATGGCATTTGTTAGGGATTCATACTTAAAACTGTCTGAGCCACATACACAGAACCATTTGGGTAGTGGGTTCTGGAAACTATATGGAAAGACAGGCACTTAAAACAAAACAAAAAATATCTGTAAACTATTGTGTCACGGACTAACTTCAACTATATAACAATATGGACAAATCATATCACATAGTAGGAGTATGCCCAAGTTGAAACAGAAGACTGAGCAGCTTTGAAAGCTAACAAAGAGTCAGGCTAGCTAGCATATCAGTGTACTAATCTTGCAGTCGTTCTAAGAAAAGTAGAAGGCAGTCTTAGGAGTGACACAGGCCAGACAGTAATTCCTGTGGATCGGCCACAAGATAATCTCACAAGAAACCAGCCGGCATTACAGGGTAAAATCAATCAGCCTTTAACAAATAAACTGGTTAACAGTTTTTTCTTTTTCTTTTTACTAGCGCTACACTTTGCACTCATGACAAAGGCCTCTTTGAGACCTCGGATTAACATCTGACCTGGACCAAGCTTTAAGTGCCTGTGGTCACACCAGGCATTAAAATCCATTTCCACGTGCATCTCAGCACCGGACGCTTCATGCAGATAATCACCAACATCGTTCGAGCCACAGGGGAATAATGTAACTGCTGCCTTTAATGGATATCTACAACTGCAGCCATCTCACAAACAGCTGTTCTGTGTGTGTCATGACTTGGGGTGATGATGCATATTTTGGAACAATTTGCTTTGTCGCTGAAAGTACACGGTTAAGTTAATTATTTATGCATTTATCTTAGCCCCAGCAGTCATTTTAGAGGCGAGAACAAAGCTCAGATTATAAATTGAACAATGAAAGCTCCACACACACACACACACACACACTCACATTGTCATTATGCTGTGCCGTTTGAAGAAACGATAGAGGGTTATAAATCAAGACAATTACATCAATTATTTTGTAATAACGGAATCACGGGCAGTATTAAATTGTTAAGTATTGCTGCTTCTTTTTAGATTTGTTTATTTATTTATTTATTTATTCATTTATTATCTGCTTAAGCTACAATAACAGAATAATTTTTAAAGGCTCTAATTATAAATGAACAGACGTCGCCATTTTTTCTTCTTCCCTGGAAAGCATTTCAAACAATTTCGCAAGTTGCAAGAAACGCCACCAATGAGTTGATCATCTTTAATGTGACTCAGAATGTGCTACGTGTTCACACTACCAAAGCAGTACGGCTAAATGACTACTTCAAGTTGTGGTCTGAGATCAGCTCACTCAAATGTGCCCTAGGCGTGTCCACTCCTTTATTTTAAGCTTTTATTTTACCTTCAGTAAAGTAATTTAATTGAGTAATTTATAATAATTTGAGAGATCTTTTAATGAAATTGAAGACCCTAGAAGCACTGGCAATGTACTGCCACTCGCCCTGGCCTTACCGACCATCACAAACCAGAATTAATGATTTATTTGTTTTCCAGATAATATCGTTTTTTGACAGTGTTCACTATATACAAGTGGTGAAATCAATACAGATTTTCCCTGCGTGAGAGCACAGCTGACCTTTTGAGTCAAAAAAAAAAAGAGCATTATGGAAAATAAAGTCTTCTGAGGAATGAAAAGTGAAACTAAAATAGACAGAGCCTTCCTTTTCTCCCATGACAGCCTGCTGTTGCACACACTTCCCATGGCTGCCTTCTACCAAGGACAGCTGTTGATGACTTTTTCTCCTCGTGACCACTCAATAATGTTGAGTCCTTCGGAAAGTATTTAGGGCAACTGCTATTTAGTTAAATGTTCGCAAGAAACCATCAGGGTAATTAATGCGTGTTCCTCTTTTATTGACAGGGCAATAAAACAGGGATGGGTCAGGGCAATCGCACGGGCGTTCACGTCGCCAAGACTGCCAGAGAGTGGCAAATATGCAATCAGTCAGATTAGTTCGACCTTGGTTCCAAGTTTGACTAGTTAGTAGGGATACTTTGGGGCTACGTCACTCTCACAAAACTAACATCAGCACTATAAACAAAAATGGTAGCTGTGTCCAAGGCTATATGTTAGCTGCATTGACACACAAGCTTTAGTTTCTATGTTTCTAATGTTTTCAGTTATAATCTATTAAAATGGAGAGTTGAACTCATACTGAAACTTCCTTACAGGTTGCTGTTTTGTACCTTCTCTGATTCTTGACCGCACCCATATCTAATGGTATAGACTTGACTGACCTGAATGTACAGCATGTACATCCTCCCATTGATGAATGAAACTCGACAATCAAAGAGTCAAGAAATGAGTTAAGCAAGTTATTATAAAGTGAATCAAAGCTTGAACACTTTCAATCAACGTTTCTGCTTTTGCTCCTGCTCTGCCTGCTGCTATTCAAGAAATCAGAAAGGTTTTGTATCAGTCTCCTACTTGATTACAAGCGTTTATGGGTTAAATGCTGCCAATATTCATGATTAATCATTAAGTTCCTTGCCAGGCTGAAACAAGTTATTGATTAGGTGATTCCTAAAGCTTAATCGTGATATTTTGAGGTCTACTTTATAAATAATGTGACTGACATTTATTTCAGCTTTTTATTAACTATATTAGCTACGTAATCCTGAAGCAAATTCACCGATAACAAAAACAACTGACGTACCAGCGCTGGCTTCAGTGTTTTCCTCCTGAAATATAACTAAAATGAGGAATTGTTTACTGAAAATTGTTACTGAAACACAGAGCATCCTCAAATTGAAGGCACAGGAAGGACCTATCCTTTTACTAATTCTGGCTTTATAAATTACAGCCGTTTATTGACTACCAAATCAACCGTCTGTTGATCATCTATTTGATGAATTAACAAAATGTGTCAGCTCTAGCTTGATGTTATAACAGATTAGCTCTTGTTTATAACATTGTCTGCTAGCGTGCATGCTAGGCTAGTACAGGGATTCCCAAACTGTGTGTGTGTGTGAGAGAGAGGGAGCGGGGGTGGAGGTGGGGGGGGGGGGCGGGTTGTGACCTCTTACGTCATTTCAGTTTAATTATGGCTATGAAAAAGCTTGTTTGTTTTTTCTTGTTTGTCTTGTTCTTTTTGTTGTTTTTTTAAAGATGTGGGGGATCGGTGGCGCGTCTAGCCAGCTGGGACACAGAAGGGGGTGCCCGGCCAAAAACAGCTTGGAAACCGCTGGGCTAAGGCATTCGTTGAAATGTCTGATGATTAATTAATGATCTAACTGGTGCGCCATACTACTATGGACTTTTCTGTACAGCTGTTTGATGATTCACAGTTGACTGACCCATGAATCACTAAGTGCGTTCATGTCATTATGTAATTAATAACTTTAATGTCAAAGTCAAGACACAAACATCTTTTATAAAGCTACTGCCTTAATTGCGTTTGGCCACCAAGAGAAAGCATGAATAAGGAATTTGACCATTTTAGGTTCATTATTCATCACTTAAAACTAAATAATCGAATTAGATACAGGTATTTTTTTAAATGTATGAATTTGATTTATTTGCATTTGTAAGTAAGAATTAAAAACCCAACTGATTATTATTAAAAGCAGAAAATAAACAGTAAAATTGGTAACAATAATGTTGTAAAACATATTTTTTAAGACCGTGACGTTGTCTTTTGCTTTTTGAAGTCACCTCTGTTCACATCCCATTCTTTTTTTGTACTTTTTATAAAAACGAAAGTTAAGGAAAGGATACTATGTAAAACGTGAAAACAATGGGGCCATTTTCTTTGTAACAGCTCCCGTCACATTTCAACAAAATGTGCCACAAATTGTCTCGCTTGCTGAACGCTTCAAAACCACAGCGGAGAGAAAATATGCTGGTAAAGCAGTAACTTCACAGAGGCCACTTGGTTATCACAAGAAAAGGTCAAATTGGTCACGATTAGGTTTCTCTGAAGTTAAATATCAGGGTGAATACCAAAAGGTGGGCCTTTCTCTTTCCCTCTACTGAAATGAAATGAGCTAAGCTAAGATCAAACTGCTACATAGGTTAGATTTTGATCACAAGCCGATATCAAAGCACATTAAAACAACCTCATTGTGAATCCTATACGTGCAGAAACTGTACCAACTGTATGCTATCAGTTAGTATTACTCATGTCGGTTCCTTTGAGCTGTTTTGCATTTGCCCCAATCTACATCACCACACATGCACACAAGTACATAAGCTCTGATACCCAGGTTGATTGGGAAAGAAGAACAGTACGAGTATAAACAGCTCTGCACTACATGAGTAATTACGCCTGCCATCGGATATCAACAAAATGAGGACTGCTTTAAATGTTTAAAGTCTGCCGTGGCGAGTTCAGATGAGGAAAGCTACAAAAAAAAAAAGTGGTGGTAAAAAAAAAAAAGATTTCTGTCTGTTTGCGTGATTGAAGTGTCTGTGAGGATGTGCTTACTTCTGTCAACCTCAAATGTGTGAAGCCACTCACCCTTCGCTGACAGGATTTTGTCTAATTTAGCACAATATTTGCATAGCAGGTTGGGCTGTGGCTGACATTTTATTTCCCCGCTCTTCATTCTCAATGAATCTATGGATTGTTTCCTTAACTAATCAATTAACAGCAAGGTCTTAAAGAGCCAAGAATAGCTGGAAAGTCCCATCTCAAGTTCTTCTTTCGTCAGACCAACAGCAGCAACAGGGAGATATCCAGTTAAGGATCACAGAGGAGAAACAGCTGAAAATATTCGCATTTAAAGAAGAAAACTATTGCTATTAGCAGCTTTTGCTTTATAAATGCCTTAACTGGTTGCCAAAAAAAATATATTTCTGTTAATTAGCTGAAAAAATTGAAATAAAAATGAATTAAAGCACCAATTTATATTGTCTGTGTGGGAGTAGGGTCCCTGAGGCCCCTGTGGTCCCAGAAAATAAATAAATCTTGAACGGACTTTCGGTTTTCGTTCTAATCCAACACATTTGAAGTCTTTTCCTTTTCTCCACCAACATTTTCCTTTACACGGCGACGATAACAATCAAGCTTGAGTGAGTGAAATCAGTTTACCGTCGGTCTTGAAATGGTGTTTCATTTAGTTACTAGCTCACTTGTGACTCTTCCCGTATATTAAAATAAATAAATAAATAAATAAAAATCTTCCTCTTACGATCTTCCCCATATCCTGCCTTCAATCCGCACACTATATTGGTTAGATTAAACATCTCTAGCTCTCTATCAAGACGTCTACGTGCCTGCCCCTCTGACACAGATAATGGGCGAAGACTTCGCTGCTGTCAAGTGGCACTGGTTATCGTTAGCCTGTTAGCTAGTTTGTTGACTTTGATAGGCAAAGCAAACAGCAGCTCCGACGCCCCCCCCCCCCGCTTGACAACAACGGGACACGGTTATAAACCGAGTGGGAATATTAAACTGACCAGGCGACGGGCGATGTTCTCGATGGAAACATTTCACAAACGGCTATTTACTCACCTAGCAAGATTTCGCCAGACAGCTGGCAAGTTACTTCCGTCTCTTTTAGTACATTGGACGCCTCGGCCGAGCTGGAGCTCCTCTCCGGGAGGCTTTTTCGGGATCGCGTTGACGGTTTTTTCAAGCTTCCAAATCTTCCCGGGAATAAATGTCGAGTATCCAAAAGGAACGAAATGAAACGTTAATTCCACGGAAGTCCTCGGTGTGAGGCAGCGCTACCGTCCTCTTCTCTCCGTGCTAACCCTTCCTGACAAGTCACCTCCCCTTTCCCGAAAACAACGCAGTGGCCGACTATAAGGCACGGCAGCTGATTGGCTGTTGAGACGGTCGCTCATGATGACGACATAAACGCACGACATTTTATGGAGACGCAGGCTAGTGCTGGTGCTGGTGATTGATCACGTAATCACGTATCAATCGTGCTCATTGGTGCCACTTTTTAGCCTTTTGCCATATTTTCTGATTTATTTTATTGTCTTTAATTATTAAATACCTGTCAAGAAATGACAAATTTGACAAAAAGGAACCAAATTTCTCTTTAAAATACTCTATGCCTGTACAAACTCCAAAACTATGTTTATTAGTTATTAATCTCATGGTATGGATTTATTTTTGCAATTTTCTTCTATATCTATTAATGCTTCTTCTGTATTACATTTCTTTAACATTCTTTTATTATCAACACAGCAGAAAATAGATCTATTACTTCTCGCTCTGTCACTCACTTCAGATCCTGTACTCAAGTAAAAGTATCACTGTACATTAAACAAGTAAAAGTCCTGTATATAAAGTCTAACCTAAGTAAAACACATTGAAAGGCAAAGGTTCTCAATTTGTAGGAAGTGAGCTCCTGTGACAGATGCACTATAACACATTGCAGAATTAATTCTGATGCACCAATGCTTCGGCAAACCTTTACTGTTGTAGTTCCTCCAGTTGGAGCTAGTTTTAACTAATTTCCAATTAATTTATTACAGAGGTTCCAAAGATAGTTGTCGAATGTATTTAGAGAGTCACTAACATTCATATTTCAGGCTTTCCTCTAACTATTGTCTTTCTTTTTTCTTTCTTTCTTTCTTTGTTAATATAGGAGTGCTTCACTCTATATGGGCCTCCAAAAGGTTGCGTAAATTAACATATTTATGATGGTGGAAAATAAATGAACACAGCACAGATACATGAAATATAACAATGATACACAACAGCTTTTTGCACGGCAATAAAAAGCACTACTCTTTACAAACGCGTAATAATAAAGTTTATTAAAGGCATGTAATAAAGTAGGAAGTAATCAAACAAAAATAATCACCTTTTCAATGTTGCATAAAGCAGTCAAAATGAGAAATAATCATTACAAATATCCAAATATCAAAGTACTAATATCCACATTGATGTGAAGCCCTAGGCGTAAAAGGAGTATCCCAATACAGCTTTGATTCTTTGTTTTAACATTCCCAGTGTTCATTGTTCTGCTTTCCAGTTGTGATTTTATGACTTTATTGTTGAATATTGTGGAGCTGAGCTTGTGGGAGGACATCATTTGAAAACTGTGTCTACAATGTACTATCAAGTTCCTTTCATGGACTTCAATGGTTTGTTTGTTTTCCTTTTATTTTTGTGAACTTTTTGTTATAAAGAAAGTTGTATTGTTGGAACACGAAACCGTGGGTGTGCCTGAGATCTATTCACACTCAGGGGATTCCCCCTCCTGTTTTAGAGACAAGAAGGTGGTCCCCAAGATGAAGAGGAAAATCTTTTTGAAGGACTTTTTCTTCCCCCCTTTTGGTTAAGTGCTATTTTTCGGGTCAGTGCAGTCTGATAATCCAACACGGTCAAAAGGAAAGAAATCATATTCCACACCGGCTGTGTGTTAGATGGATTATAGGTGCTTCTCCTTCACTGGGTAAAAACATCTTCAAAGATCAACTCTGCTCCTACTTTTCACTTTGAGTGAAGGCGTGTCGGGGGCTTCGGACTTCCACTGAAAAAGTCCGAAAACTCCAAGTGCAAGCACCTCGTGACGGTGGCAAGGAAAAACTCCCTTTCAACAGACGTAAACCTTGAGCAAAACTCATATAGTGGGGGGTGGCCCATCTGCTTGAGACTGATAGAGACAGAAAAAGAGAGAGGGGAGGAGAAGAAGCAGGGGGAAGGAGACAACACAGAGTACCATGCATGATGCATGTTATTACAAGAAAGGCCAATTATTGGAGACAAAAGGAATGGATAGAGCTGGCGTTCAATGGAGAACCTTTGGAGCAAGAGAGCGTTGTGTGTGCAAACAAATGCTTTGACCGCAGCAGGTTAATATATGAAAGCAACTCTTTGATGGCAACATTTCCTCATACTGTAGGTCAATACAAAAGACAGGTGCCAATAAGAGAAAAAGAGAAGTAGGGGCATCAACCAAAAAAAACACACACAAAAAAAATCATAAAAATACAACACAAGCGGAACAAATGGTGATTTTTTTTCCACCATGGACGCGTGCGCACGTTCTGAACACCGAACCACAGCAGGGAGTTGTTATCATTCATCTTTGCCATTTGTAGGTGGCAGTGATGTAGGCAGGTAGTGTCGTCAAGGTCTCCTTTTGAGCTATCTAAAACATCTTTGCGATTGTGTTTCCAGAACTCTGACAACATGCTCTTTTTTTTTTTTTTTTTCCAATTACCTCTGCAAGGGCCCCATCTATTGTAAATTTGCATAACTGTCCTTTTGACTGTGGTCTGTTCGCTGGAAACTTTGCAAGCCCATTCCAGTGGCAAAGAAAGAGCAAATATCCTGAAAGCGAATTTAACCCTTTAACATACACTCCAGTCACTTTTGTCTTTCTTTTATATATATACTGTATATATTTAGCTTTAAGGATGTTAAAATAGCCCTACATTAAATCTGTATGATGATTACACAGAGATAAATATAACGTGGTCTGGGTTTATAGCATAAATAACTTTAGTATAGAGACTCCTTGTGAGGAAACAGATGTGGTCATTGCTGCCACTGCTGTACATAGCATTATATATTTATATTATATAACTAAAATATCTTGTTTCTATGTGGTGATGCTACTGGACACTAGATAGATACGTAGATAGTTTCTTTATTAATCCCACACTGGGAAATGTCTCTGTTGCAGCAGCAATGCATGGGCATTCATACATAAATATAACAAAAAGCTAAAAAATAGAGAACTAGAAAAATATTGAATTTGAATCAGGTAGAAATATTGCACAGATTGAATTATAAAAAGGTTGTTGCACTGATGGTGTAATACTATTGCACATATTAAAATTGTATGTTGTGGAGCCTAACAGCAGCAGGAAGGAAAGACCTTCTGTCCTTCACACATCGAGGGTGTAGAAGTCTATCTCTAAAGCTACTCCTCAGTCCTGTCAGATCACCATGCAGGGGGTGAGACTCATTGTTCAGCGTGGGTGACAGTTTAGCCAGAGCTCTCCTGTAGCCCACCTCCCCCCGCTGAGTCCAGAGGGCAGCCCAGGACAGAGCTGGACTTCCTGATGATCTTATCCAGCTTGTTCCTGTCCCTCTCTGTGATGCCACTGTTGCAGCAGTCCACTCCGTACATGATGGCTGATTCCACTACAGAGTCAAAGAAGGTCTTCAGGAGTGCCACATCACTCCTGAAGACCTCCGTCTCTTCAGAAGAGTGCGTCAGTGAACCAAACAAACTTGCAAATGTGCAAGAAAAACAAAAGTCCAGAGTGTTATCTGTCACACTGTAAATTTCCCATGATCAGAAAAGATCTATCTATCTATCTATCTATCTATCTATCTATCTATCTATCTATCTATCTATCTATCTAATATGTGAGTAGTTTTTGGTTTTCTGAGAGCTGAGAGTCCGGAAATCTCACCATGACTGGACTGTGCACAAAAGATTGTGAGCTGATACTGACACATTTTCTGAAATATATATATATATCTGTAATAAATGTATGTGCAATCATAAAAATGAAACTGGTCGTTAATAGATTCTTTCAACTGTTCACAGTCACCATATTTAGCAGTAATATGGTTGTATGCAGTTATATGGGCATTTCAGCCATATTAATTTTATAATAACCACAGCGTGTACTTGCATGTCCCTATACAAATATGTTGCATGCTTTAATACAATGATTGTCCGGTGCATATGAATTGCAAATTCAAGGACCTAAAGGGAAGGGTTGCCAAAGTTTCTGTTATATATTTTTTTTTCATTTATTTCGTTTCTTTTCAGATCAGGGTGGGAGCTGTGCACCAGCTGACATCAGTCACTGCAGCAGTTAAGACTGTGAGTCATTTGGTCTGTTCTGGTCGAGCACTGTGCAGGGAATTGACAGGGAAGTGATCTGTAAAGAGGGGGGGCAACTTTCTCTTTGCAACAAAGGAATGAGGACATGAAGGTTCCTGAAAGAAAAAGAAAAAAAAAAACTTTAAAGGAGGGACTTCCCAGACACATCCAAGAAGCCGTTTGCTGCCGTGCGTTAAGGGAAGTGTGTAGAAAATTCCCCATAATCACGGACATCAGCAGCAGCAGCCGAGTTACAGGCGCTTGCCAAGACGGTAGCAGAGCATTATCCTGAAAAGAAGTGGGCTTGAATGTTTTGTCTGTTTGTTTTTTTCCATTTAGAAAGTCACTCTTAACTGACATGGGACTTTTTTTTAAAAAAAGAAAAAAAGAATAGACACACATGGCTCAGATAGAGAGAAAAACATGTGAATCAAGGCGAGATTAACAGATTGAGGTTAGAGTGAGACAAAAACAAAATATGTATCATGACTCTTGAGGGGATTTCCACAGTGGCGGCAGTGTTGTACCCTTTGAGTGTAACATGCTAAGGACAGGTGCGGAGTGACCTGTGGTTTATGAGACATGACTCAAAACTGCGTACGTATTATTCAAAATAGTGCTCAGAGAGAGAGAGAGAGAGAGAGAGAGAGAGATTGGTTTCATTGCAGTCTTGACATCACAGACTGCAGAAGGAAAACATGTTAGAAAATCACCCGAGAGGCACCAAAACAACGGTGACTCGGCGATGAGGCGAGTCACCGTACGGAGACCTGTTGTTTTGTTTTCAAATGATTTGGTGCCTTCACAGCTACGTGGGCGGGTGGAGGGATTCATTTAAATCTTCCGGCTATGGTTTGTATATCAGTCATGAAAGTGAACACTCCCTTTGCTTTAAAAACTTTTATCACCAAGCTTTCACACCACACTGCAGTACATAGCAGAGCTGCATAAATCACTATCCTAACCATGAAGCGTGCTAAGAGTGGATGTGTAGCTCCCCCTGTTGACAGCAATGCGGAACAACTACGCCACAGTGTCAATACTGTCATTCTTAAAGAAGTTATAACTTAGCTATGGCTAGCCAGTTCATTAGGTACACTAGTGAAAACAAATGCATGCTCATATAGAAGGTCACCGGTTCGAATCCATGGGCCGGCTGGCCTTTCTGTGTGGAGTTTGCATGTTCTCCCTGTGTCTGCGTGGGTTCTCTCCGGGTACTCCGGCTTCCTCCCACCATCCAAAGACATGCTCGTTAGGTTAATTGGTGATTCTAAATTGCCCGTAGGTGTGCATGTGAGTGTGAATGCAGACCCCTGTGACCCCTAACAGGACTAAACGGGTTTAGAAAATGACTGACTGACTTTCAAACATTTGAGTCACCATGTTTCTTAAAAACTGAACATTATTATAGTCGTACGTTTAGTGCAGGACTGTTGTATTAATTAGTTGTCCATAGTGCACCTAAAGAAGATGCAAGTGAGTGTAAAATAAAACAGGCATCTTTGTTGGAAGCCTTGCTGAAGATTTGCAAAAAAGATAAATGTCCTGGAGTGATCCGTAAACGCCTGAGAGTGCCAATGAAGGAGTGGCGCTTTCGAGTGAGCATCAGTGTTTTGATTATTGGTCATTGCCCCCTCCCACCCCCACCCCCTCTAGACAGGATGGAAGGAAGAAGGAAGCAAAATAACTGCTGCGCATTTCACTGACAGCGTGTCTGGTCGTGTGCATTTAATTAAGATGTGTCTGTTTGCTTCAACCTGCTAATGTCAGCTGAAAAAAAAAAAAGGTAAAGCACAGACTTTATTTAAAAAGAAAATGCCAAATCAGTAAGTGAAATAATTTAGATTATGCAGCTGCTTTCAGTTAATTTAATCTGTATCAGTGTGCAGCTGTTACTCAGGTTGAATGATTTTTTTTAATAAAGTATATAACAATAAAACTCCAAATTCACATTGAGTTTAATGAGTTTAACGCCCACTGCATTTATACTACCTCATAATAATGCCACACTGTTAGATTGCCCCTATTAAAGTGGGGTATATGATTCTGCAAAGAAAGACGCACGGGCCTTCTGACATCCTGCTAAAACTTTATTTTTTTATCAGCACAAGACAACATTACATACCCACTCATTCACTCCTCGGCCGCCGTCCGCTTCGTCAGCCGCAGCCGGCGTCAAGTTGGCAGCCATCCTTCAGTTATCACAGTACTGTACCTTCGATGGGGACAGCATCAGCACTGTGATAACTGAACCAGGGCAGCCTGTCAAATCTAGCAGTCTGTGGCAGTCTCGCTCCATTTGTCACTCGCCCGTAATATCCACGCCGAGGGTCAGTGGGCGCAAAGATAACAGCGTTCTCCATCGCATGCAAAACAGGTTTCATAGAAACAATTTCCAAGCACTTTCCAAGCAGCAGCTAAAACAAAACAAAGACAAATGTAGTCAACTGAGAATCCCTAATTTGAACACATTAGTTCCTGGTTTTCACCACCAGTGTCTGCTCTCTTAACGTGAGAGCACTAGAAAACAGAGTAACAGCATCAGATAGGCCTACATACCATAGCAAATTAGGGCAACAGAAATAGACATGCAGGGTTTTTAAAACGGTTAAAAGATGTAAGAAGTTCAGTCACTTAAATCACGTCCTATCTCCTACATCCAAGTGTTAATTTAAACCTAGGAGGTTACGCACATACGCTTTCACGTGTATTTAGATAAAGACGATGCTATATTAGTTCATACATATCTGTGGATGTCTGAGGAATGACGTGCACATGCTATTTGCACGACAAAAGTGATACGATAGTTGACCCCGTCCTTCTAAAGTCAAATCCCAATGTCTTTTATAAGACGTGTCTCTTGATGCTGTGGTACACAACAACAACTAACATGCAGTAACCTTGTGCTACACGTTTTACTCAGCAACCACTTATGAGAAGTGCATGCAAAATAGTCGCTATTTCTCATTTTTAATGCAAGACTTTCAAAGTAGTGATTTAAAACTCCTCAGAAAGCCCCTGTTTGGACAGTGTTGATCATTATCTGAGAGAAAAGGTATATCCTGCCATCTCAGGATCTGTTATTTTTGTGTTTTGCTTCTAATATGATCAACACTGCTACGGACAGATCAGCTACAAAAGATTTTAGGTATGGTATGAAATATATGGAAATGAGAATATAAACCTTCATTTTATGATGCGGGCGACCCACTGAATGTAAATAATTAAAATTAAACTGCAAAAAGTATTTTTCAGAGTCTTCTGCTTGGCTCAATTTGTGCGATCAATATGGAAAATGAAAAAGGTTCATTTCAGATATTGCAACCCCACTCAACCTTTTATCATTGTGGCTCCTGAAGAGCGAACATAACAGGAGAGTTAAGGATTTCAGTTTTTTTTTTAATTTAATGCTATTAGATGATACTATTTTTACTTAATTTCCCATTTAAGTGAGTAAACTTTAACTTGCACACGACTGCACATCCAATTTGAGCCCATAAACCTGTTAGATGTGAATTTCATTTTCCATTTGCCATGTCACATAAGTTAATGTTTCATCTAATAGAAATAAATAGATAAATAAATGAGGAGTGCAAAGACTGTTTTCTCTCCTCCCTTTCTGCTCGGACTCGGTGGAGACCAGCTCGATCCTGTATATTATTCATACCGACCACAAGGCCAGAGTGATGTCAGACTTGTTATGATTCACCTCGCAGACTCCGCCCACACTTGGCGCGAGAAGCCTCTCGAGCAGTCCGGTCGCGTCTCGGGCCGACGTAGCAGCGGCGGCGGCTCCTCCCCCTCCTCCTCCACCACCACCACCACCACCTCCACCTCCTCGACGTCGTCATCGTCGTCTTCGTCAGTCCGCCCTCCGCGCTTCATGTAAACAACTCCATTAGCCCCGCTGCACAGGGGCACTGGCCCAAAAATGTTCGCGTCGGACGTGGCCACACCAAAGCGACATGTGTAATGACAAAACAGGGCAGAGGACAGACACGCTGACACACTGAAAGTAAAAACTGTTGCAAAAAAAGAAAAAAAGCCCCTGTGATGAAAGCGCGTCCATGTTGCGTAAATCCTCAATGTAAATAACACGGGAAAGGCTTATAACCTACAAACAGTGAAGGTAGCAGCCATTGATATATAGCTAGCTGTATTACTGCCACGGACGACTAGTAGAAATAAAAGCAGTCACACCTTGTTGCTGTTTTCTACGCACACACACACTCAAAATATATAAAATAAAAGTTGGCCAAATAAACGTTGCCCCTGTTGCCTGTGTCAGTGCGCAAAAACGCGCACACTTGCTTTATATAAGCTAAACCTGCCCTTTAAAAAGCGATTAAAATCAAAACATAAGTGCAACGTTCGCACTGAATATTGTGCAGCCAAACGTTAACGCCCAGCATTGCACACACACCCCTTTTTTTTCTGGGCAAAAACAAAACAGCACGCTATAGGATTCACGTATAATGGTTTTATCTTAATTGCATTTACTCCTTATTGAACGTGTGGCTATTATTGAGCTTCCTTACCTGCAAATTCCCCGTTCAGCGTCCCGTGTTTACATGAATATTTTTAATGACGCAGCAAGACCACACAGAGCAACGTGATTGTCGCCATTTTTTGTTGTTATTGAATTCTCCAAAGCCATGTGACAAAAAAAAACGATCGTGGCTTTAAAGGCAGGCTTCCGGGTGCGGAGAGAAAAACTAGTTTCGCCAAGGGTTAAAAGAAAAAAAAAAAATTAGGTTAATCTTCCGAGTTGTTTGTCTGATGGATTAGTCTGGTTACTCCTCTGACTGAAGACTGAAAGGCTGTGCGCAATGTTTGACAGCTCCGGGACGCTGCCGCCGCCGTATGGCTCGCAACAAGTACACTCGCAGGATTCCTCTCGTCCGTAAATGTTGCGCGGAATGACAGCGACTCGTGTGCTTTTTTTCCTGCGCCTCCTGCCAGCACTGTAAAAAAACAAAACCAAAAATAAAAAAATAAAAAAATAAAAAAAACAACAACATGAGAAATAAGAGCCCCGCCAAGCACAGGCAAAAATAAAAACCTGGGGTTGTTGGAAATGCTGTCAACAAGTGGTGGGACCTAAAAACAGCCCAATACTTTGCCAGTTGATGGAGCAACATGCGCGATTTATAGCGCATACTCTGCTGCACAAATCACTCTCTAAATTTCAGCTTCTGTACCTATATAATTAGAAACGCTGATCACTTTAGCGTACTTCCATTGCAAACCAAAAAAAAGAAAAAAAAGATACCGCATCACATTAATCGACTAACCTATATTTTCCCCCAATTAAAATTGTGAGACTTTGTTTCTTGTAAATATCAGCAACACCTTTCAACATGTTGAAATCTGATTTTCCAGTAAACCAGTAGCAGATAATTAGTTTATAATAAGCCTTACCAAACAGGTTTTAAATTATGTCTTAACCTTAAATGCCACTTCGGAGCTCTAAACTTTCAATATAATTCATTATTTCTCATTTTCTATTATGGTATAGCCTAGATATATAGATAGATTTCTTCCTAACTAGACTACCAGACTACACTTGCATCTTAAAAACTACAGTAACCAGTTCACCCCGCGAAGTTTAGTCATCCGCATTTTTTCTGGATGATGTGCGCAGAAGAAAATAGGGCGTTGTGGAGACTCCCTCATTCATTCGCAGAGAAAAGTCTCAGTTCTTAAAGACGTAGACGTGCGTAACGTATCCATGACTGTGCTGGAAGAAAGACGTTTTTTGACTTGATCCGAGAGAAGGAGCAGGACAGTCCCAGCTGTGCGCGCGGAGAGCGGGCTCTGCGTAAAGACCCACGGACCCCCTCAAGTGATACGCTTCCATTGGCAGAGCTGCTTCTGTCGCTGTGTTGTTATTTTTAAGCCTTCAGACTTCTTTGATCGATCAACCGATTAGGAGTTTAATTAAGGGGTGATTCGATCTCTTGTACACAAACAACAGTGACATCCGAGCAGCCAGACTTTTTTGTTTGTTTGTTTGTTTGTTTTTGGAAGCCATGGCCAAGTTGTTCCGTGCTGCTATAATGGGTCCACCAGGATCAGGGAAAGGCACGATTTCTAAGAGGATTGCGCAAAGTTTTGGCCTGCAATACCTGTCAAGTGGCCACTACCTACGAGAGAGCATAGCGGCAAACACAGGTAGGATACATGTGTCCATGTATAGTAGTCCAAACGTCAATACGGCGTTGTCAACAGGAAGGAGGCAGCCTACAGAGGGAAAAAAAGAGAAAGAAAAAGTTAACGAGGCTCGTAATTTTCTGTGCTGAAAACGCGAATTTCGTGATTTTTGTGTTATGTTTGCCTTAAAATCATTATATTTGTCACAAAAAGGCAAATTTCAGAATGACGCAGCTGAAGGTTTCTGGTCCACAGTTGATTCCTAAAAGCTAATTTGTCTGCAAACCTGTCAAGCTGAACCAACACCGTAAATGATAAGAAATCTTTTTTTTTTCTCGAGTGTACTTAATCTTTAGCCACTTCAGTGCCCACTTTCAGAACAATGGGTTGCTACAGTTGAAGCTTCGTTATCATTTCCCCAAATTTCCTAAACCGTTGCTTCTCTAAACTTCCTCATTGCAATTTCATTCCCAGCCAAGCTCATGTGCTCTGACAATAAATCTGGGTTCGGCGCAGAGAGTCTTGGTAAAAAAACATGCTTTCAGTAAAACTGTTGCTTGCTGCACAGAGTTAGATAGAGAGTCAAGAAACCCATTTCCTCTCAGGAGACATTCAGTGTTTGTAAACCAATTCAATAATCGTGTTTGTCTGATGGATTGTGTGACTTGGCATGGAGATAATTATCTCCATAATGATAAAATGACTGCAGGCTTAATCCCTAGCCAGGTCCCATCCTGCTTTGCTGATATAACCAGGACGCACAAACAGACATTTGTCTATCTTTACCTGCCTGTTGTGTATCAGAGGCAGGGGTGCTGGTGAAGACCTACGTGGAGAGAGGCATGCTGGTGCCTGACCATGTAATGACCAGACTGATGCTGCCTAAACTGGAAGAGCTGGGCGGCCACAGCTGGCTTCTGGACGGTAATGTTTTTGTTTTCTGTTTTTTTTTTTTGCTTTGTTCTATTCATACACAATGACAAAGCTGGTTTCCATTCATCAGCCCAAATCCTTTAGGCTAGCTGCATTAGGAGGGGATAGGTTCCATATAATGCAGTGTCACAGCAGTGGTAGAACCTGCCAGCCATCCCTTGAATCTGATTGGTCAACATGGGTGCCACCCCCCCAAAAAAAACACAAACCTGTTGAAGGCAGACAAGCACTTTTTTTTTTTTAACATAAGTTGCCCACAGACTTCCAGATGCATTGCCTCCCTTGCTTGAGTTTGAGGAAGTGGAAACTACTCTCTATATTACCCTGCATCTGTGAGTGATTAGTACTCTGAGGCACCGAGTTCACCACCAGCAGCTCTGTGCATGCTCTCGAATAAACTTAAAGTAGTCACAGATGGATAACTTCACCTTCGAATTAAACCCCCGAACTAAAATCTTTTTGACTTTTGCGTCCGTTAAGTTCACAGTTGATGTTTGATGCCATTTTAACCGCTGAACGTGTATTCACAGCAGCCTTTGTTCCGGTCTTAATGTCTTTTGTGAAAATACAGGATAGAATATTTCACATTTTCCACAAATAAAAGTAATGCTTTGGTAACATATTTAGTTAGAGCCAGGGACCAGAGCGTTAGCTATACAGCGAAATTTAAAGCTGCTTATATAAACTATTTGGAGAAGCGTATATGATGTCCAGATGAGTGACACGCTTTCACAAAAAAAAAGAGGTTAAATATTAGCCACTATCTTCAAGAGCTATGCCAAACATTGATGGAGTGTTAAATGGGTTTAAACCTTGAAACATGATCAGTAAACAAATAACTGAGCAAGAGAAGAGGGGGGGGAAGCAAATCAAGGTTACGCATACAAACACACGTTTAGCTCATGACTCTGATGTGTTGAAGTAGTTGATTTGTTTGATAGTTTGATCTCAAATGTTCCAGTCGGCAGCGAACAGCTTTGCCTGAGTGTTCTCACAGAGGTTCACTGTGTACATTATAAGTTGGCATCTCTTCCTTTGTCGCAACCTTTGATTGGGTCCCTCCCGTTGTTCATTTGTGGGCAGCGTGACATGCAGCATGATAGTCGGGTGAGACTACTAGATTTCCTTCGCTGACCAAACAAAGGAGCACGCTGAGGGATTGTCCGTTTCCACTCTAGCACATTAGGAAAGCAATAAAGTGAGGACATGGGTGCGCGTCAAACGCGTCTCGATAACAGGCTTAGAAATAAAAGGCCTACGAATGGGGTGGGATCGCCATGTGAGCAAACATCCCCAAACCATGTGCCTGGGAAAGACAATGAGCACCTACTGAGCCCAGTGGTGATGTGCTGGAGGTCATGTTGACTTCTCAGATGCGTGGAGAGAAGAGGAAGACTGATTTGAAGATCACAGCGGCGTCAAACACAAATGCACAAGCCTTGTGACAAATCTTAGCAGCGTGGCTCTGAGTTTTCCACCAGTACCTTGAGTACCTAATTTTTTAGTTTATAGATGAATTGTGATAAATTTAATGATCTCTAACTTTTTATACAGCGCCATTAAATTAAACTTGACCAATACTAGTTTTAGTGACATTCAAAACAGTAACCATAACCATCAACCTCAGATGAATTATTAATAGCATGCTTCCAAGCAACGGTGGTAACTAGAGTACACCTGCTACGCATGCAGTTATTACCATTGTAGCACAGAGACGCCAGTCACATTTAATCCTACGTGCAGTTTCACAGAGCTCCTAGTGTGACCGTGGAGTCCTGTCTTATTATCACCACTGGTGGTAGATCCAAGCCGTGTAACTTAAAGCTTTGTTTTTTCAACAAGTTAATTCACAAGCCAGTAGTATTTTTGCTAAGTCACGACGACAGTGTGGAAAACTGGAAACAGCATGAATCCAAGTGTACCATCGCCTGATTCATTATTGACTCAGCTGCTATCTTCTATTTTCATTTTAGCCTTGAATGTAGTTAATAAAAATATAAAAGGTCACAGATTATTGTAACACTGTCGTTCCCCTCCCCTCCCTCTGATGTGTGTGCAGGTTTCCCCCGCACGCTGTCGCAGGCTCTGGCCCTGAACAACATGTATCAGCTCGACTTGGTCATCAGCCTCAACATCCCCTACGAGACTCTAAAGGACAGACTGAGCGACCGCTGGATTCATCCAACCAGCGGCAGAGTCTACAACATGGGCTTCAACCCACCCCGAGTGCAGGTGTTGCAACTGTTTAATTACAGCGTTTGAAATATTCCGCATGCCGTTCAGATTCGTTTCTTGGACGCACAGTTTGTGTCCGCTGGTATGCATTTTAATGTCTAGTTTCATTTAGCTACACAAGGCGAAACTATTTTAAAGCATGGGGATAGTCTCCTTAATCACTACCACACCCTGCACAACAACACCAGCAACAAAACTCCTGCTGCTTTCTAATTATGTTCAGAAGTCCCTGTAATCGCAGGAACTCAACTGACTGTAGTTGTTTTTTTATGAATCAAATTATGAGACAACATCTTGTACTCACACAGAGTTCATTCTCAGGCACTAGAACAGACAAAACAATGAAAGGTTGTTGGGAAGTTAAAATAGCATGTAAAATGTGGACCAGAAACTTCTCCGGTGCATTCGCACTGACATTGGTGTGGTGCAAATGTGCAGTGGGTTCAGTTTAACATGAAAAACATTTATACAAGAATTAATTTCAGTTCTGGGAGAGATAAGATGTTTGTACTAGTAAATTAAAAAGACAAGATTTTGTGATTCTTTAAACTCATTTGGAAAAGAAAGTCGTTTGAAGAGTTTTGATCATCGTAACACTTCGCCTTACTACTGACATTAGAGTTTGCCCGATTTCCGATTTTTTTAAAGTCGATTGTCACATTATGAAAGTGAAGTTGACACCAACTGATAAAAACACAGAAGAAAGTAATGCTTCCCAACAATGAAATCTATGTTTTTGACCCGAATACATATGCTGAGAATATATATGTATAGCCTGTATAATAACAGGCAGCACCATCAAAAGCATTTAATAGATGACATTCACCAACAAAGTGTTGATGTGCAGCCTCCTTCTCTCTGTTAGCACAGGGAGTTTGGTGAAGTTGATGATTGACTACTGTTCCTCTGCTAGCATTAGCCGAGGATGCATTGCAGTAGTACTTTTGTTGTACTTCAGGGCCGACATGTCAAGGTAGTCTGGGCTTCATCTTTAGTGAAGTTTTTCCACACACTTGATGAACCACTGGGCTCCTCACCCGTCCTCTTAGAGGCATCTAAGTCGACATAACACTTAAAACCTCATGGCAAAGCAGCGAAGTCACCTAATCAACTAACAGCTTTCAGTGCGTGGTCATGAGTTTACCTTCATTGATTTGTTGCACTGTTGTGACTTTGCGTTGCCCTCCTCAGGGTAAGGACGACGTCACGGGGGAGCCACTGATTCAGCATGACGACGACAAGCCGGAAGCTCTGATGGCCAGACTGAGACACTACAAAGACGTGGCAAAGCCTGTCATGGACTTATACAAGTCAGTAAATAAATCCCATTTTGTTTTTTGAAAACTCCTTTTGTTGAAAGTATTTGTGGTAGTACTTTGTGGTAAGTTTTGGCGTTAGCAAGTGGAATCCCTCCTAATCTGAGTTTGAAATTGAATTACTTGTTGCTAGCACCTGAATCTCTGGTTGAATTGTTGCCAGTTGCATTGGATTGTGGGTATTGTAGGAGCCGGTCTGTATGCATCTCACAAAAAACTTGATACCCCTGGTTCTGTAGCTTTAAAGTTGATCCTAAACTGTCTCCACTCAGGTCGCAAGGAATCCTGCACTCGTTTTCCGGTACAGAGACCGACCGGATTTGGCCTTACATCAACTCTCTCCTCAGCACCAAGATGCACACGCAGCCGTCAGACGCCCGCCAAACGCAGACACCCTGACATACGCACTGATCTGACTGAAAAGACAGCAGGAAAGGAGGAGGAAGAAAGGTGGGGGCGGGGGGTGATTTCCTTACACGCTGAACTCGCTGTCAACATTCAACTTCCTCATTAAGAGTGAGGTTTAGAGAAATGGACAGGGACGCCGATCAACACATGTTTAAGATTAAATCATGAGCTGTCTTCTTTTATCAGTCTAATGGCAGTGTGTAAATATTTCCAAAGCTGAAGATTGTGATAAAGTCCACATTATTGTAGTGACTGTTCAGACCTTACAAGGCGATATCAAAACTAGTCATTTTTTTTTATAAATCATAGGCACAAATCATCAGGTTACTGTTTATACATTTCAGTTTCTATTCTGAGCTGTTCCAATCTACACGCTAAAGACCAAAAAGTGATGGCAACTAGGCACTAAGGCAAAACACTACAAGTGGGAAAATACAGGGTTTGTTTCTACTCTTACAGTCTTTAATGCACAAAGCAAAGCAACTGAAGATCAACTTCCTGCCACAAAACAAACGTGCAAATTGGGTGTTATTAGGGTTATATATTTACCACTGGAAAACTAGTGTCTGTAAAATTAACTTAAATTAAGATTTCTGGCCCAGAGTATTAGACTTTTTTAATATTATATATTTCTTTTACCATTATTTATGGGTACAATTGCCACCATATCACCACGAAACTGCCCCGGTACTTACATTTAGATGTTTTTTTAAACTGTTTTTGTATTGGACGTTTACTGACATTATGTTTAAACGTGTAAATTATGCATTTCCCTCACAGATATGGGCTGATTTGACTAAATGTCCAATAGATTGGTGGAGTGAACACCTAAATGTGTATTTTTTTTTTCACGTTTTCTCTCCACCTGTCTGAAAGGAAGCATGTCAGAAGCAAAAATAGACCAAAATGTCAGTGCATGCGAGACCAAACTCTATAAAATCAAGGCTGCAATAATACTACTGAAACCAAACACAGGAAGTAAAGATTTTTTTTTATAAATAACAATAACAACACAGTCATATTATTGCCCATGACTGTATTGTGTGGATGTGAAACCCTTTTATTACATTTATAGTTTGTTAGTTTCCAAGTGACCTTCTAAAAAATGGAGTTGTTGCTTCTGCCGAGTAGATTACACACAGACACACACACAAAAAAGAAAGTCAAATTCAGCCTTGCCACGGACTTTTACCAGAAACGCTCTCCAAAAAGCACCATTTCCTCAAAAACTACAAACCCGGAGTAACGCACAAATACGCCATCTGTCACACATGAAACCATTCTACGATGCAGCTCTTCGGCGGCAAAGTGTTCGCAGACTCTTCTTTACTTTTGTGCCGCAGTGTGGTGGAAGTTTGTGTGGAATCATCATTTTTGGGGCGGTCGCCAAACAAAAACAAAAACAAACAAAAAAAAAGACAAAAGTCGCTGGAAAAGCCACAGTTGTTCTATGTCACTCTGTGGAGGTTATGACGGCGCACGTCTCAAATGATGATGCATTTCTTTAAATGTATTATAAGGTTGCCTTGAGATTTTGAACTTAAAAATGTCATGCTGTTTTGCTTTTGCAGTGTTTGTTCGACTATGACATTTTTGAATGATTGTGATCAGGTCACAGGCTTTGGTGTTTTTGAATGTATACTGTACATCTTCACTGCTGGGTGAACAACTATGTAGACTTTGTAGACTTCGCTTTGCAGCTTTTTTTATTTTTGTAACGGCTTATGTTTCATTACTTCAAGTCTGAAACATGTGATCAAAGTGTGCAATAGACTAACCGGGAACCATATGCATTTAATTTTCAGCTTTGTCAAAGAAACTTTCTTGTACTTTTTACTAGAATCACTTTAATGCACTAATTCAGGGTTTGGTTTTAGGCAGCAAGCATGGTAGATTTATTTTCCACCATTCATTTGTTTTGTTTTGTTTTTTTTTAACAAGAGAAGAAACCATGACAGTATGATTTGTTAAAGTTGGACCAAGTCTGCAGAATCTGAAATGGAGCAGCTGATTTACACTGTGGTTTAAACTGCTGTGTAGGACTACATTCCTGGATGCTCTGTGTTGTTTAAATGAATGGGTGTGGCGTATAAGTGTTCAATTGTACGTGTCCACACCACCCTGCTCTTGTGTAACGCCAGAGTGATTTTAGTTGTCCTATTTCATGCATGCTGTGCAAACACGTTACATTCCAAAAACAATAAAACTATTTTCCGAACTGCATCACCTTTGTTTGAGACTACAATCAATGTGCTCCGCGTGATTAAGGTTAAACCCTATTGTGTGACTACCAGCTGTGTCACAGCCAGGGTTTCTGTGCACAGTAGCTGTGCCTAACATTCATTTCTCTGTCCAAACACATTGCAAGCAACGGGGCGTTGTAAGCATAAAAAATGTACACAAAATCTGCTTAAAGCGCTAAGAAATTTCTGAATGTACACGTAAGTTATTACAGTATGAATAGCTTTTTTCTTCCCTTTCCCTGTTTTTCTCACATGATCTGAAAAATCATGAGAAAAACAGGAAGCAGTAGGAGAGTTTGCAAACATAAGCACAAAAGCTGTGGTGGATATTTTAAATGTACTAAAACACACACACACACACACACACACACACACATCCATGCAGTGAAATACAGTCATTTGTTTTCTAGCTGTCTTGGATCTGTGACTAAACCTTGAGTGCGTCAGAGCTTCAGTGAAACTCCTGCTCCAACGTCAAGCATTACATCTGCTGTGCACCTTGGAGAAGAAATGTGCAGTGTCTCCTTTGCACACACCAAGATCCATGATTCACATTTAGATGATCAATAATTTTCTGTGTCCTGCCTAGCATGGGTATCATTAGCAACCCATGTGAACAAAACATTGTAATACAATCATACAACCCGACTGCTGTAGCTTCTGCAAAGCAACAAATGTGTTTGGGGTATCAACATAATTAATTATAGTTATAGTTAACCCCATAACACTGATTTTTTAGTTATATAAAGAAATGAATCATTTGTGGCGTTGCTTACCAGTCCGACCGGTCCTACGAGAAACTAGTGCTTCCCAGAGGTTCCTAGGAATTTTTTGAATGTGCACAAACTGACACTGGAGTATTACATGTGTTATTTCGGGCGCAGTCTGAGCGAAAACAGTGCATCGCGAATTCGTTAAGGGGTTAAGTGTAATCATGCAAATAGTTCTGGTTTTTTTTCTTTTCTTTCTAGGAGATGAAATAATATATCCATAGTTATTAAGAGGAAAATCATCTAGATTTTAAGCAATAAAGGTGTATTGGTTGGGCAATGCCAAAATATATGCAGTTTGTGGGAGGAAGTACAAATCATAGCAATATAAATGTCTTATTTTTTTTTGTCATAGATCTTAACATCACAAATGAGTCTAAACTTAATGGTGATCAGGGCGGCACAGCGGCACTGATGCCTCAAAAACAAGAAGGTTTCAGGTTCGAATCAATGGGTCGACTAGAATTTCTGGAATTTGCATGTTTTTATATAACACTTTTCTACCTATTGGTACTCAAAGCGCCTTACAGTCACAGATACATATACCCATTCACTCACAAACACACACCAAGAGCAACTGGGGGTTTAGTGTCTTGCTCAAGGACACTTCGGCATGTTTGGCATCACTATATTCTGACCCTCTCAAAGCAGTATTCCTTGAAGACAAAATGTGTTTATAGAAAGTCTACTTGTAACTCCAGGTAAAATAGTCAGACGGCAAAACTCTGTACATGTAAGAAAAGGTTCAGAAAGCAGTCTGACTAATATGTGGAAATATTACAAATGGAAGTAGTGTGTCAGGGAAAAAAAGCTTCATGTTGAACTTGTTAATGTTGGTCTGTGTGTTTAAATAATTATTTCCATAATAGTTCAATAATAACCATTGGATGTTTTAAGACAATGGTTTTATAATGAAGAAAATTAAGCTCATGGTTAAAATAATTAAATAAAAAATAAATAAAAAATGGGGATTTTTTCATAACTTTGACTTTAAGAAAGAAAAGTTTGAATTTTGAGAATGTAGATAATGCTTATTATTTTCGTATTAGGTTCGTCAGTTTTAACAATAACTACAATGCATTTTTTAAATTAAACTACAGAAGAAAAAAAAGATTTGGGCATCTGTAACAAAGCCTATTTGGAATATTTGAGAATTATGACTTCATTTTCAGGAAAAACGTCATAGTTTAGAGAAAAAGAAGTCAAATAATCCAAATATATTCTGCCTAATCCTCGTCTGCAGGTCCATCATAATAACACTTCATGTGATCTGTCATCTGCAGAATGATTACTGTGAGTAAAGTGACTATTCATCCTGTTTCAGAGTCCACTCCAGGTTTTTTTTCTGTTCAGGCAGGATGCGCTGAGCGGCGCCGTTTCTACACTACGGCCCCACATCCACGCCACTGCTGCCCCCTCGCTTACGCTCATCCACATCTTCTACAGATCTACCAATCGCCATCGAAGGGAACCTTGTCTGTTGATCATATGCCAAAATGTGATTATATGATGCTGACAGAGCGCGCTGCTTCCTCCGTGGTTCTACGCACAGGTTAACTCGGAGCTCCTGGGGGAATCCTTCCAAGAAGTGCGCGCCGCGCAGGACGTTTTACGCTTTGACCTTTGACTGGCAGCGAATGACAAATCAAAGGTCGGTGCCTGTGAGCGGAGCCGGTGTTCAAAGCGCATCTCCACCGCGGCACAAGACGGCGTTCCCGGGAGGATGTCAGAAAGCGCACTGAAAGGTAAATGACATCCGCTGCATATTTATTTTGTTTGTTTGTTTTTGCGCATTTGGTGCGATTCTCTCGTCTCAGCCTCTCTTGCTGTGTAGGAGCTCAGCAGAGATCATCACGATCTGTGTGAGGATGTTACATAATATGAGACTAGCTCTGGAGATTGTGACCACTTCCCTCTCAGCAGTGCATCTCTGCTCGGTGGACAGGATGAGCATGCACCTGTTCCCTGGACAAATTATGTTTTATTATTATTATTATTATTTCTCTTCTCCCAATTAAGCCAATCTACAACCATAACGTGCTTATGTGCTCTGGCCTGTATTTGGCTAGATGCACATCATGAATGACATCATCTGGGTTATTTTTGTCAGAGGTGTCGTGCTTTTTATTTTTTTCCAACATGTCATGAGATATTTTATCCGGTGTGCAAGAAAATCGCTGGCTACGTTGCTTTCTGCCTTCATTTGATCAATCCGCGATTAAATTGACAGCTTGACGGCTGTCACACTGATTTCATTCCGATTTTTTTCAGTCAGCTGATGATTTCGGTCACGGCATTTCAGGAAACCAGTTAAAGGTACATAACACTCTGTCTGCAAGTCGGATTTTCAGGTATATTTTATACACATCTCCGATTTAAACATAATTGTCTGAATGGGCCTGATCTCGGAGCTTCGCCAAACAGTGTTATCTGAATGACCATCTTCATCACCCAGAGCCGTCTCTCCACGGCTTTGTGCTGAGAGGACAGTTCCTCTGTTCTCGTCCAATAGCGGCACCGTCACCTGACCGGAGCGTCACGCACGTCACGTGAGCAGCTTAACGCAGAGCTCGGTGTGGTTTCACGTACTGATCACTTGCCACCTTGTGCACAGTTGTTTGCCATACTTTGGTCATTACTCTGGGTTAGGTGCATTTATAAAAGAAAAAGAAAAATGCACATGCTGCAGAATGCACGGTCAGTTATGCGCCTTTAAATGTGGCACTATAATGGTTAAGGATTTTTTATAGCTGAGGGCAGGGACTTGTTATGAGTAAACAGGCAGTGAATGAGTCTCTGTTGTGTTCTCTTGTTCATGATAAATATTTGGTCCAGGTAGCATAGGTTCTGCTATGTCTATATTTAGTCACATAGCGTCTGAGAAAAGGCAATAATCCTTGGATAATAAGATCTTAATGTCCCACACACTCAAGCGAGTCCTCCGGCCGATCCAGCAGATTCCTGGATTTTGCTTTAACCGTCATGGGGATAATCATTAATCCACTATATATCCTTTGAGGATGATGGTAAAAAACCAGGGTCAATAGTGTCAAACAGGTTAAGATAAGACGCCGGTCAGTGGCA
Source organism: Planiliza haematocheilus (assembly GCA_005024645.1). Taxonomy (NCBI): domain Eukaryota; kingdom Metazoa; phylum Chordata; class Actinopteri; order Mugiliformes; family Mugilidae; genus Planiliza; species Planiliza haematocheilus. Next base: position 1,716,217 of record SRSE01000293.1, on the reverse strand, counting down.
CATGACAGCAGTGTCGCAAAGCTTGTAAAATGACACTCAGCTGAATGTTTTAAGGAATGTAAACGAGCTCCATGGAAGTCATGATAAAGACTTCTCCGGTGTCATTTATCATCCGCGCAAAAGTCAGTTGTTTGAGAGCAGCAGGACGTCGAACAGGTTTTTGGTTTGTTTTGTACATAAGATCAACTTAAAACCAGGTGACTGATTCAAGTGCACTAGCTTAATTGTTGGTGTTTGCGTTTTCCTATGAGCCACTTACCCATATTTATGCAGGGATCGCCCCACATAAGGATGACGCTGGGATCAGCAATGCCTAAAAGTGACAGAGACTTCGTTATATTGATCTCCGTAAGTGTTTCAGTGCACAGGCTGCAGATGCAAGGTTGCTCATGAATTAATATCTTCATTATACGTGTCACATCTTTTTGTATAGATAAGTGTCTGGAAATTGTTTAACAGTGTGAATTTCCCAGAGCCCAAGGTGACATATTCAGACGTTTGCTTTAAATGAATATCAGTCAAAGAACACATACCCTGCACCTGTCTGCTGTGTCTCAAACGCGCAGGGCATCAAGGGGTAAACACTGCCGGGCCCGTTTGGACAGGAAGCTCCGCCGCAACAATGCAGCGGCGGCACGTCGCGTCCGGTCATGGCGGGGGTACCGTTCCTCCCTTTTGGACATTCCGTCCCTGCTGTGCTTTGAGCTCCCGTCTGCCCTCCTAAAAGAGTTTCCCAGGCTCATGTCCTCTTTTCAGAACCATGCAGGCTTTCTGTTGCCAAGGGACTGGATCTCGGAAGGAAGCATGCATCGCTGGTCAGGGTTTTGGCCTGAGCGGACCCGGGGGTCATAGCTCATAAATTAGACCTAGAACTACAAATTTGCATCAAAAATACGGCTGGATATTATTGGTGTAACAAATTACATTAACATTCAAGGCTGCTACGGTTACACAGAGGCTGATCCAGAGCGATTTTCCTTTTTCTGACAAAGCATGGTGCTGTTGTCTTGCAGCTGACTACAAGGCTCCTCTCGGTTCAGCGTTATCATATGACAACGCCAGACATCCTCGTTCATGTTGAGTACTCACATTTAGGAGCAGGGAGGATGACTATATAAATTAAACCATACATTCATTTCACAACTTAAAATTATGTAAAATTATGACGGTAAAGCCACCTTAAACCATCTCTACCTCATATTATGTGCTGCACATTAAGACTAAGGTGAATTGGACTTCATAAATGTGCAATACTTTCTAGGGACCAACAACATGAAGCAATTACAGCAAACAATCTCATTATATAAGGATGTTATTGCGGCATTATTCATTCTGCACATGTTGTGATTAATATTATTCCGCAAAAATAACTCGTAACTAGTATAATAATAATAATTTTAACTGGTCCTAACACAAAATAAATGTATTTAATGCTCAAATTAACTGTGGAAGTTAATCTGGCATCACTATATTTCATTCAGATTTTTTGTTAGTGCTCAACGTGGGAGTTTATCGTGGAACTGTATTTACATAATTTTATTTGCAATAAAATAAGAGTTCCTTTTATATAAAACAATATATACATACATATATTTTACATAGGATTCATATTAGGAAGCCCCTTCACAACAAGGGATGACAGTATGTGAATAATGAATAATGGATGCAGCTCTAACATTGGAGGTCTGTGGGCTGGGGTGGATTTCCCTGAGTCAGGGGACTAAAGCGAGAGCAGCAGCAGCAGCAGCAGCAGCAGCGTCGTAGTAAAATGCGGTGCTGAGAAAACGAGGAGGGATAGGAAGTAATAGACGGAGAGAGAGAGAGAGAAGAGAGAGAAGAGAGAGAGAGAGAGAGAGAGAGAGAGAGAGAGAGAGCGAGAGCGCATCCGGCAGGATTTTCTAACCTCAGAAAACAGAGGAGACCGGTTCGTCCTCTCCTCCTCGGACATGTGGTGCACCCAGCACCAGCAGCAGCAGTTGTAGCAGCAGCAGCAGCAGCATTGGCGGCGGCGGCGGAGGCGACGGCGCGGCGTAGCCTACCACGTCTTCGGGGCTTCTTTTGTCTCTTAATTCCCACCTTTTTGGTGTCCTTCGGTAATGAGCTTGCTGGGGGCCTACAAGAAAAAGACCAGTTACGATGGCTATGAATCTTTGCAGTTGGTCGATAGCGGCGGAGACGGCTTCAGTGTCGGCGGCAGAGGGAGCAGCGGAGGCGGCGGCGGCGGCGGCGGAAACAGCAGCAGCAGCAGCAGCGGCGCACACGGAGGCTCCATAGCGGCCACCCTTGGACCGAAGGCGGGCCCGCTAAGAGAGGAGGACTGCAGCACCATGGACAGCTCAGGTGAGAGCCCTCGCCGCCTCCGGCAACTTGGATGGCGAGTGTACGAGGATGTGGAGAGTGCTTGAGTGGAGATGACTTTACATTAACGCGGCCTATATGTCACGGTGGACAGGCAGCGGTGGCCAGCATTAATGGCTAACAATGGTCAAAGTATACAGTGAAGCCATGCCTCTGCTGGAATCCCATCCACATCTCCCGGTAGTTCCCAGACCCCACCTTAAAGGCTGTACTGGGATATTTTATTCAGAATATGACCTATACATGGAGTATTACCTCTTCTAGTCCTATAAGGGCAACTTCAAACAGCAATAAGGTATGATTAGACTTAAAACACTACATTAACATATTTGATTTGCCATAATATTGAATTTCAGTGCATTTAACTATCTGAAACATGAAATAATATGTACACAAACTAATTTTGACTGATATTTAACACAGAAAAACACATTTCACGGCTTTTTATGTATTTATAAGGGCTTTAAATTAGATCACAAGCCACACCAGAAAGCTTAAATGTCAACAGTTTACATCAGAATTCTTTCTGGGTTAGTTTTGGGCATAAGGAGAACAAAATATTCTATGTTTTTTGAATTAAATAGTAATGAATAATGATTGTTAGCCATTTAAAACTGAATGTGAGCTTTTGCTCTGACAAAATCTACATTTATATGAATTCAAATAATATTTCTGGGATTTTCTCAAATTAAATTAGCCAGAAGAAAATAAAAGCTACAGGTCTGAAGGCGATATTAGAATAAACTCTCTTTTTGTTTTCAAGCCAAAGCCTAGTTTCTGTTTAAACACTGTATGTCATACGTGTACAGTCAACTTCAAAGTCATTTCTGGGTTTGATTTGAAAGAACTGTGCTGTTTCAAGAGCTTGATAATTATCCACAAAGACCGTAAGATTATAAAATAATAATAATGCAACACACTGAGGCTAATGAGGGAGTCTACAGTGAGGCCTGCGTGCCTTGTGCTCACCTCACTGCAGTGCTCTGTGCAGTCAGCCAGCCTCCAGGGATGAACATTTGTGTGAAACAAAAGAAGCTGAGGAGGGTGGGAGGGTCAATGAGGAAAGGGGATTGTGGGTGGGGAAGCGAGGGGAGGGGGGGTTCTCCCGTGTCAGATATCCGTCTGGCCTGCCAAGCCTCACGGATGGTCTTTTTGATGCGCCCACGTCTCTGTTGTGTGTCTGCGTGTGTGTCTACGTATCCAGCTGTCCCATTTACACAAAGCCGGATGCTGACGGGTAAAGGTTGGCACCCTAGAAGGCGGGACGCACGTTCAAACAAGCCACTGATCTTTCTGGAAAAGCCAAGGGCCCACTGTGCCGTTGACGTGCCGCTCTCCTTTGCTGCTCTCTGCCGCTGTATCACCTGATAAGAGCCTGTATCGGAGCCTCCTCTGGTGTCTCCATTAGCGGGGTTTGTCACTGTAGCTGGCTCACCAGTCTCCACACTCCCACATCCATCTGGACACAGAGGCACGAGGACCAGCTAGCTGATCGACGTGGAAGCGAGCAGGCGGATTCAAATTGACGTGCAAAGAAATATGGACAAAGTTAAATATAGGTCAGGCACAGTTCATTCACAGTGAGTTATACCATATTAAGTTTGGGAATCAAGGTTGTCCAACAATATAAAGCAAACAAATCAGAATACTGACCTTTGATACTCAAAGAAATAGAAATAGATTTTTAATGCCATAAGACTATATTATTTGTCAACACATAAATAAGGTTAGATCTAAAATCTTGGGAGTCTAAAGACAGATCTGAAGGGGTAACAAGATGATTAATGGGTTGCACATGTGCTGTGAAATACAGTCTTCTTTCTATAAAGGTATCGATCTATTTGGCTCCCAGTGGGGGCCACGGCTGTTTGATAATCTAAGCGTGTCAATCTAAGAGGTTTTAAAGAGAAAATCAAATCTGGTTAAACTGATCACAGCTAACTGATGCAGTATTCAGGCCCTGGGAGATGTAAACGGACTCTGATTCGCTTTACACGTCCACAATCAAAAAGGATTGGAAACCAATGCACCAGCTTTATAGAAGTAATCCAGTTCTAACCAGTAGACACCTGTAATCTGTAAAATGTCCAGATTAGAGCACCGTTTGGGAATATTGGGTCTATTGCTATGGGGTGGGGGTGCCTGGTCTGGTCTAGGTGGGTGGTACGTGCCTAAGTGACATCTACACTTCTCCTGTCAGTAGTTTTAATGTTGTGGCTGATTGGCTGATTTTCCAGAGCTGTTGCAGTTTGTGGTGTACGACTTTGTAGGACACTGCAGGTACTGGGGCAGCTGACGTGTGCGCGCACGTTTATAGATGGGACGGATCAGACTTTGCAAGTTTCAATGTTTGAGTTGCATAATGTACTTGCATCTACTTTTAGTATTATAAAACCAGGCCAAGCGTTTCCGAGTCAGCGTGAAACGTTTGAATTTGCAGAGGCGGAGACATTCATGAAAAAACATGTTTGTCCACTTATCTCTCACCTTACTTCCAATAACAGTGTTTCATGTTTCAAGCTGTCTGTAACAGCGCTGCCTGTCATTCACAGGAGTGGAATACGCCTCCGCTTAAGCCGCATAGTAGATGATTAATCATAAACTCCTTGTCTTATCAGCACCATCTATGATTAAGCAGATTAGAGTCGGGTTGACGCCACAGTCATTCATGTCCAGGACAAAACAAGGCCCAGCAGTGTGGTGGAATTGAGATCGAGCGCCCCGTTAGGCTTTACTGTTGTGCGTACGCGCCTATCTGTGTCGTTCACAGCAGGCCGGAAATTGAGGGAGAAATGTTGAGGCTGCAGGAGGAGGGAGGCATATTCAGACAGCCCACTGATCCCCTGGACATAACTAGAACTGCCTTTTCCTCTCCCTCAGTCATCTCGCTCTTTCACCCCCTTTCTCTCACTCTATTGGTCGGCTTGGCGAAAGCAGCAGGGGGGCGGATGAAGAAGGGAGGAGGGGAGGAGGGGAGGAGGGGCGAGCTACCGGCCGTGTCTTGTTTTCGCGGAACAGCCCTCTCTGTTGTGAGATTTCTGATGAAACCGGTTTGTTAATTCAGCATCGCGGCTGCCCCTCCACCTTGATACGCAGGTGTCAAACACGATTTCTGCAAATGGGCGTAATTCTTGATTTCAAGGTAGACCAGGATGCTGGGTTTCCTAATGCATACTGTCATGCTCACTGGCTGGGAGATATGTCTAGCAAGGAGCTTAAAAATAGTCTAAAATGTAGTGCTGGAATTTCAAGTTTGCCTGAAGAGAGCAAGGGGAGCACTTCAGTTCATATTCCTCAATTTGGACACGTCCACTGTTGCTACTAGGACATGGTACACATGTAGCATACACAATCCTGTTGTCTAGTACGCAACCAAATATAAATTAGAGGTTCACTCAGTCAAGAATAGGTTTAATTAAATTACTATGTATATAAGTGAAACACAAAAACAGTTTCTTGTGGGTGGAAAAGCTGCGAAGACGCCTTGCTGCATGTTATCCTCTCCTGGTCTTGCCTGTGACAAAGTGTTGACACCGTGTGCTATGCAGATAAATGAAAATGAAACGCCCCAAGCACACACCAAAATATCCCTTCAGAAAGCCGAGGACATGTGTGCAGTAACAGGATATATAAAAAGGGTTACTGTCAGCTAGGGGTTGCTAGGTTTACAGGGACAGATATGGTAAAGGTGATGTAAAACTTTATTTTATTATCCTTTTACTAGCTGTCTCCAGAATTTACACAACTAAGTGTTTTTATTCGGCCGCAGACAGGTCTGATTTAACACGGCTATGCTAGATTAACACGGGAAAACTTGACGTGAGTTTTGTAAATTTCTCCGGAGAAGAGTCTGGAGCGAAGTTCGGCACGACAAGCGGGAGGTTTATTTCCGAGTAAAAATAAATCCCTGTCACACATTTCAAGCCTCTGCAGTCGCAGATGAGAAGTCTAATTTTAGAAAGTTAGCGAAGCTGGAATATAAAACATGTGGTGAAGGAGTCTTCCTCGGGGGAGTTCAAAGCTGTAACTGTCTATGATTATCTGTCTAACTTCTAACCTTCTCTAGACACATTTCCTCCGAGGCAGCCTTTTTTAAGTGTCTGTGTGTGTCTGCTCTTAAAATAAATCAGGAGTCTGTCCCCTCGTCCTTCACTTCCACCAGTGTTATGCAGAAAACAAAATAGAAATTAGAAACACATGTTATAAACCTGACAATTCTACTGATATCATTAGTAAAGTGGGTGAGGAAATACTGAAGGTGGGAGTGAAAGCTTTCATAATTAGATTTACGCTTTTATAAAAGGTAAAGAATTAATGTGGAAGTGGCCCATTAGGACATAAAGAATAACGCGCAGCAGTTCTGCAGCATGAATTAAAAATGGCCTGCAATAGCCAGTTAGCTATTCCTCCTAGGTTTAGCTTTTTAGTGGCAGTAACATTACACAAATTGCAGACAACTTCCAGCTAATGATGCACTATGTTCTCATCATAATGAACCATCTGCCACATCTCAATATAATGTTGCATTTGACCTCTTTTTTTTTTCTTTTTTCTTTTTTTTTTGCATAGTTTAGATTCAACATTGGTGCAATTGCATATAGTACAGGTACATACAGAATGAAGTGCAGTTGAGTGCATGAGGGCAAATAGCAAAAAGTGCAAAATTAACCAATAGGGAAGATGTAATGCTACTATATACACCCATGAGGCCCACCCACAAACCTTCCTAATATTGTCTAGGTCTCCCTTGTGCCTCCAAGACAGTCGTGACTCATCAGAGAATGGACATGGACCTTCTGAGGGTGTCCTGTGGTGTCAGGCAACACAGTGTTGTTAGTGGGGGGGTCCTATGGGTTGAGGGGAGGGGCCTCTGTGGATCATCCCACAAATACTTGATCAGTTTGAGATCTAGCGATATTTGGAGGCCAGGTCAACACCCTGTGCTGTTCTTCATGTTTATTTCAGTTGTTCCTAAACCGTTTTTAGGCTGCTGCCATCAAGGAGTGTCATTGCTACGAGGTGGGGGTGCCAAGTCTGGGGTAGGTGGGTGGTACGTGTCTAAGAAACATCCACAAGCATTTCCAGTGTGAAAGTTTCCCAGCAGAACACTGAATTATGACAAGATGGTCAAAGTTATTTACTTCTCCTGTCTGTGGTTTTAAAGTTGTGGCTGATCGGTTTAGATCTGCATATGCAGTAGAGACAGAATACCCACACATATACGCATACACTTACACACGACTAGTAGACCCTAGTCCGGATCAAATTAAAATGTCTGGTAAAACCAGAACTCCTTTAACAGCTGAGATACCTAAACTAATAAAATCAGAGGAAAAAAATTCATATGGACTCAATCCAGAGTGGCACAAGGTCATAACGCTCTGACAACGAGGAAGCCTTATGCTGGGTCGTCTGGGATTTTCTACGAAGCTCTCTCTTTACATCTTTTTGCTATATTTTGTCCATTACCTTTCCAGGCCACTGCAAAGCTAAGCTTCCATGTTCCATTTTCCCCATTTGACAAAACCTACTCCCACCGGAGCGGAGATTTATTGACTGCTGGTCTGTCCATGGGTGGTTTCTTGGGGACAAGACTATGACAGGTTTTCAATGAACACTGGCAGACTTGTGGATGATTTCCCGCTGCATCACGTTTAATGTCAGTAGGATTTGTAAGCACTGCCAAGATACACAATGAACGTGGTTGCTATATACAAATACTGTACATGAAAATGGGGAGACAAAGAGCGAAACAGAGGAGCAGAGATGAGGGAGAGAAATTCTCAGTTCACCAGAGGGTCGCTGGCTCAGATATAATGCTTGGGTGCCTTCCAACATTAGCTTACTCCTTAGAATCCACAAACACAGCAATCCACAGCTCCAGATGGTGTGTGTTTAACTGTATGCCTTCCCTCTTGTGCCCTTGTCCATCATACCGTCACACCTACACACTTATTTACTTGGTGTGCATGAGCAGTGACTCATGTGCTCATGGCTGATGTCAAATAAAGACCTCACAATTTTTAGTTTAGAGCTGAAGGTTCACAAATCTTCAATAAGCATTGTCTAATATTTTAAAACACATCAACCTGCGCAGACAGCAGACGATAGGAAGTTTTAATCCACCACCGTTTCCAGGGAGAATCTGCATCCTGTGTTTCGTTTAATCCTTGGATTCTGATTGGCTCCTTTGCTTCCAGATATGGATGCCAACTATGGTGGAGGACTGTTGGATATGGTGAAGGGAGGAGCAGGGAAGTTCTTCAGCAACTTCAAGGACAACCTGAAGGACACGCTGAAGGACACCTCCACCAAGGTCATGCATCAAGTTGCCACGTAAGTAACCCACACTAATATTGCATTACATAGCGTCTTTTTTGGAAATGCTGGATCGTCAGGATTCTCACACAAATACTCTAAAAGTGCATTTGGAAATTCTGCATTGCTTCATCAGTTGTTCCTTCCGCACGCTTCAGAATGATACAGGTTGGTGCACAGTCCTGTGACACCTTGGGAGCATCTGAACACTGTGCTCCTGTGGGCTGTGACAGAGCTCACTGACTGACAGCTGTGGGAGAAACGTGGTGAAATCACTGGTTGTCAGTCAGAAACGGTAGAGGCTGTGGTGACCAAAGGCAGCCTGAGTCCAAACTCTGACAGTGTTGGAAACGGGACCAAGATCCGGGTACGCCGGTCACTCCGGCTATGATCCACTTCTACAAACTAAAACAATCACAAGGTCAATCGTTCAGATTGCGCACCACCTCCAACTTATGCTACAGAATTTGATATCGGACGCGCATTTTCGTCCTTCTCCCCTGTTTTGGTCAAAGCCTTGTTGTTGTTGTTGTTTTGCTAGATTTCCAAAACACAGGGATGGATGACGTGAGTTCATGACGTGTTTCTACTCCAATCTGTTCTTTTTAACATTTGAGTCTGGCAGACATTCATTGCAAAGGACATGCCTCCTCACTGATTTGACCAACATAACTGTGACTTTATTAAATGTATCTTGCAAAGTGTGAGACAAAATACTAAAATTCTTGACTTGACAGCTTCATATTGTGGATATTTAACACGTCTAATTTTCTAAAAGTGATTATTACCACGGTGAATGACAACTACAATTCACAGATCCCGCATAAATGTCAGTGGCTTTGTACATGCTGAAGAGTGACAGCCCTGGTTAGCTGGACGTCGTTTCAGCTGTTGATTACCACAAGACATGTGCCTGGAGCAGCTTTAGAAGTGAAGCAGAACAGTGCGGATGGAGGGAGGAAAGAGGGAGGTAGCATAGGCTGGCACGGCTCTGTCGTCCCAGCGTGTTTGTGCACAGGCATCTGCACAGGGCAGCACAAAGGGCCCTCTGTATTGTCACAAACGCACAGATCTCCTCTCACTTGACTCAGCAACTTCGATTATTTCCCTCTTGTGTCCCCCCCCCCCCCCTCCTCTGCTACTCGCATCTTAGCTAACTCCCACTCCCCTGTCCTGCCGCTCCCCTCTTGTTTTCGGCCGCTGGCCTCTCATCTCCGCTCCACCTTTCCTCCTCTCATCTCCTCTCTTCTGTCTATCGCAGCTCTTCTGGCTGAATTATTCATGGTAGTTCATTGTGCCAAATGGCCAGTGCACTGCTGATACAGAAGGATTCATTTCATTAGGGGCCTTGTGTGCAGCGGCCTGTGTTTGTGGAGCCTGTGCATGCATGTGTGAGTGGGCTGCTGGGATAATGGGGCGGTGGGAGGAAGGCTACCGTGGCAACAAGCTGAAAGCTTTAGAAACAAAAGGTAGATGGGCAGAGGTTCTATAGCATACCAGAGTTTAGTATGTTGCAGTAATGAGGAAAACAAGAAAACAAGTGTCAACATTACCTCCTGTTGTTGAAAACTGAAAGGTTAATTGTCCTGTTGTGTAAGAATCTTTAAAGGCTTTATTAAGACAAACAGGACAAATTGATGACTACTACAAAGGACGAGGCAGTAGATTCTAGTTTATAGCCTATCTGTCTTGAATAGCACGTCGACAGAGCCCAGCATTTGTACAGATGTCCAGTGATTTACCTGAGCTTGATCCATGAGGGTGAAACTTGGACGGACTTGGAGAGAGACTTCTTAGAGTTGCAGGACCCGCTGTTTATTCCACAGTGTGTCCACTGCCGCCTCTAGTGTAACCTGCCAAAAGGCTAATCATTGTAGAATATTTTATTGTCCAATAAAAATGATGTTGTCAGGCACCATTTGCATCAGATTATGATTCCCGTTTCGAGGGAACTGCTCTACATTGATTCTATATACGATTTAAAGTCTGGGCTGCATAAATGTCTCGCTAGTAACAACTTTTAGAGAAAAATACATTGCATTTTTATTTCCAGACTTGCTCCCTCAGCCCTGCAGAGTTTTTCAGCCTCTTTTAGGTCATTTTTTGGTTTTACAACTTTTTGGAACAGGCAACAGCTTAGCAGTTAACAAGAGAAATACATCATCAGCCTTATTTAAGAATGGCTTTAAAGTGAAAACCTTACAGTAAATATAAATGTTTGATAATATTCCTCTATGTCCGTCCAATTTCTCTTTAATATTGTGGCAGATATTTAAAGGTCAAATATTTTCTAGTTAAGCAGAATTGCTGCCTGTCTGGGGCTGAGTGTGTGTGACCTCTTGAGCAGACTGCGTCTTCCCAGTTTATTGAGCGCAACTGTGGGAACACTTCAGCCGAAACTCCCCTAAGCTTCCTTGATACAAAACGAACCCCCCCGCGAGGTTAACCAAGGCCCTTCTTTTTAATACCCTCGACTCGATTGGTTCCTCTCTGCCTCCGTCTCATCTGTATTCAAGGAAAAGGGCCGTTGCTGAATTATTTAAAGCAGCCCTGCTTGTTTGTTTACCTGGGTGACGAGACATTTTGCAGGGAGACCAATCTGGCACAAGTGTTCGACTGTGTGTTCTGCTGTCTGGGAGAAGCAAAGCGGCGACGGAGCCTGGATGGCTGGTTCGGTTTTGTGAAAGGCACAGTGTCCTTGGTTTGCACCCAGACCTCCCGCCCACCCACCCCCTCCGACTGCCCCGTCAGACACACATTCATCTGTCTCCCCTTTCTACTTTGTCTCTCTCTCTCTCTCCCTCCCTCCCTGACTGATTTTCATCCCCCCTCTCTCACCGATTTTCATTTTTTGTTTCTCATTTGTCCCAGTTTCACTAACTCTGACCGACATCTCTGTCGCCTGCTTTTTGTTTTTCCGGTGGCAAAAATATACAGGAACGTTCAGATTAATTATTTCAAGAGAGTTGTGATGAAATTAATCAGGACAAACTATGAAGAAACTACAAAGAAACATGGTAGAGCATTTAATGCTGGCAACATGTTTTGTAATTGTGAACGAAGCAACATCAGGCCCTCAGGTCTGGAGGCCTTCTGTTACCACTTATATTTGCTGTCAAAAAAACTTAAAACTATTAATAATGCAGAAGAAGTCCTGAAGAAAAGAAGACTTTTGTAAAGGAGGCAATGTAGAGAGCCCAAACCCAATATCCATCGGGATCTAACCCACTTACACAGTGTTTGCTTGTGTGTGTGTGGGTGTGTGTATAGCCACCAGAGACTCGCTTAGAGCACCTCTCTTTTCATGTATTTTGGTTTAAAATGTCTTTCATGCTCCTGATGTTTACTCTCTGGCAGGAAAACATGAACTTCAGTGCACTTGTGCTGGTGGCGCTGTCCTCTGTATGTGTGCATGCAAGGCCGCGATATGCAGCAAGTCAAACAAAGTTCCAGCAAGAGAGAGCGGCAACTCATTCAATTTAAATTATATGGAAATTAGAAGGACAATTAGATACCTAACAAGCATTAGATTGAATTGAGCGAAGTAGTGTAGCAACATTTCACAAGCTTGATTCACAAGCTAGCTGTGAAATCAGCTGCACTGACCAGTAAGTCAGGGAGAAAGTACTACAAATGTTTTGGGATTTATCTCCTGACCTCCTGACACGTTCACCCCTTCCAGCGATTGGAGGATGATCAAGTTAGCCATGTTGAATCCTTGACAAGACAGCCACGGTTGCATTTTTCTTGCGCGTCTACTAGTGTAATTACGGTACAGGAAATGGGAGGGCCCAAAATGGATGCATTACCAGAAATGAAATAAACCATTTCCTTCATAGGTTTGCTAAATTATTTGACCTGCATTTTATTCACAATGACCCTGAATATAACTGTATGATATTTTACTGTGTAGATTTTAAGAAAATTAATGACAAAGTCACACAAGCTATCTTAGAACTTCCAGATATTTGGATAATTTCTTCCTTTTCAAACAATTATGTAACCTATGCCTTCATAGGTTTCCTACATTCGTGACCTAATTCTTGTTCACAGTGACCCTGACTAATTACCGTATGTGGTAATTAGTCAAAACATCCTTAATTTGTTGTCAAAAAAAAAAAGAATTGAAACTATTAATAATGCAGAAGAAGCAAATTAATGGCAAAATCACCCAGCCTATCTAAAAACGTCCGAACAGTTTAATTTCTCACTTTCAAACAGTCATAGAACATTTTCCTTAATAAGTTTGATAAATTATTGACTCAATTCTTGCTCATACTGACCCTGACTGTTACTGTATTGTATTTATAGTCATAATATTTGAAGAAAATTAATGAACTGCTGGCTACTCAACTGACTTAATGATATGAGACTTAACAGATTTGTTCTTTCTTCGATTAATATTAAACATAAAATCGGTGAGTCTACAAAGACACGGAGCAGCTGAGGCTGTTGTCAAGCAACACTAAACCTACTAGCTTTGGAGGCTAACGTTAGCTAGCATACGACTGTTGACAGATAATTAAACTGTCTCACCTCCAGTCCAGTTCTTGATGTAGAGACGTCATGTGCTTCACCAACTGTTTCTCCATTTTACCCATTGACTGTATTAAACTAGGTTTTACCCTCGTTTCTTCTTAATCTCAATGGAAAGTTTTCCGAAATCACAGGAAATTCTTCTTCTACAACGTTTTTTTTCTTCTTCTGCTTTATTTATTAATGTTTTTGACTGTATGGTTCTGGTTGGAGCGGTTCGCAAACTAGCTTGGAGGTGTATTACCGCCCCCTACCGGACAACTTAAATTTAACTGCAGTTCATCGAATGGCCGCTAGAGGCCGGCTCCAAAAAGCTGATCAATCCTCCATAGACCCCCATGTTAAACGCTGCAAACTCACCACAGACATCAACAGTTTCATGCTAATTTCTCCATTCATGACAACTGTACGTGGGATGATTTTAAACTCTTTCAAGGCTTTAAGCTTTACGCATAATTAAGGCTGCTTTGAGCGACAGTTGGGTGGTGTGCAGCTGTCTACTTCGCTGCAGAAACAGGATGGCGAAAGCTGGAGCCGCCACTCTGAGTTTTAAAGCAGCCCCTCGAGAGAATTCTGAGGGTCTGTCCGCCCATCTTTACATACAGCCCGTGGTTGCTGCACCGCGGTCATGCATTTCGTTTATATCTGCATCCCTGATGAGTTGGAATCGGAACGACAATCGAATTAATGTCTTGTAGAAAGTGTTGCACTGTTATTAAAACTAAAAATTATATGTATCAAATGTCAGCTCCATCCTTCTTCCCAGTCCTGCCCTTCAACTAATTTCAGTCTATATACTACACCTTGGTGTACGTTTTAATTGGCTGCAACTCTATCCACAGGAGGTCAGGGCAGCTGCTCATTTGCATACTCCGTGGCTATTGGCCATGGCCGCTTAAACCCGACACCTGACCTGCTTTTTCCCCCTCTAATCGCCAACTAGCTATTTCAGGACAGGTAAATCCGCAGACTGACGCAGCACACTGCCAACATCTTGCAGAAATCTCGCCTGCTTGGTGTTTATTTGTGATACCTTTAAATCTGGGATCAGAATAGCAACCTAATTGGTGGTTCAGCCACCTGCAATTGTTCTGACAGATTTAACCCGGGTTGTTTGTTCTCTCAGCAGTTATCTGCTTTTTTAAGGCCGTGCCACAAATAAAAAAAGCGGAAGCGCACATTTGCTTGGAAAATTATTTGTATATTTAAGCTTAAAGAAAATCAAGACACAATTTTATCCTTCTCTCAGTCCTAAGTAGACGAGCTGAGGAGCACTGCATTACATAACCAGGTCTGCATCAGGGCCATATGGCACTCCTCCATGACCGCACAGAGATGACTGTCCCATATCAGCCCTGCTTGCGGGATTTTCATAGTCGGAAACAAGTCAGCTCAATTTGCTACACATGAGCCCCCTAATGTGTTTTGCATGATGAATGCAGCGAGCCGAGCCATCCTCCGCTGCTGTCAGACTTTTTTTTTTCTTCATGAATCATTTGTTCAAAACAAATTCCACTCCTACCGCGCCCTGCACCTGCTTCAAAGTGTAACGCTGTTCTCCATCACTTACGCGCTGCAGCGATACTGCTTGTGTGCGTGTGTGCTCTGCAGCTGCTCCCACATGAAAACATTAAAAAGAAGAAAAAACTCCATATGGAATAGCTGAATTTGGCAATGAAAGGCAACGCTGCTCAATTGAAGAACTCACATATGGTGTTTCCTTTGATCCCGGGCTGTTCATCTTAAGAGTGGTGAGCCTGACTCATGGAAGCTTCTACCACCGACAGGGGAAGTGAATAACATTGACCATTTTGAGACAATACAATGTTCTGCTGGGAAACTTTTGGACCTGACATTCATTCGTGTGGATGTTAAACATGTAGCACCCACCTAGACCAGACCAGGGACCCCCGCCCCATAGCAATGAGCAAAAATCCCCAGCAGGATGCAGCCTGACACAGGCACACACACAAAAACGCTTTAGGAACAACTCAAAAAAACATGAAGAACAGCACAAGGTGTTGACCTAGCCTTCAAATTCACTAGATCCCAAACTGATTAAGCATCTGTGAGATGATCCACAGAGGCCCCTCCCCTCAACCCATAAGACCCAAAGCCCCCCACTAATAACATCCTGTTCCCAGACACCTCAGGACACCCTCAGAAGGTCCATGTCCATTCTCTGATGAGTCACAAGTATTTTTATGGCCCAAGGGAGACCTACACAATATTAGGAAGGTGGTCATAATGTTGTGCTTGATCAGTGGGTATTGTAATAATTCTGGTGACACTAAAAATAGTGTTTTAAAAGAGTCTTCTCTCTGTGTTGCAGATACACCAAAGGGGAGCTGGACATTGCCTACATCACATCAAGAATCATAGGTAAATGCATTTTGTTGAAGCTATTGTACTTTTGTTTTTTGGTTGCACGTGTGTGTGATCCGACGTAAGGATAAAGGATAAATACGGGAAAACATCCTCCTGGCTGACAACCTTCCAGTCGTACACTGAGAAAAAGCTATATTTGAAATACTATAGGTGTGATGCTACGTCTGAGATAACAAGCATAGTATAGCAGCATAAATATTCCTGTTATATTATCACACTCTGTGCATTATTTTTAACTCATATTTCCTCAATCTTTGCAGTATTCAATTCATTTCAGTTTTATTTATATATATTTATATATATATATATATAAATTGCATTTTTACAAAACCTGGCCTGCAACCCCCAGATGAAGCACTAAGTTGACAGTAGCAAGACAAATCTCCCTTTTAATGGAACTCAACTCAAATGGGGCAACCAATCTAGTCAAGGCCAGTCAGGTAGTTAAAATTAATATTACACGTGCAAAACACTTTTATAAAAATTATTCTTGACTCTTTAATTGTGCATGTGTGAGTTACGTTTGCACGTGGCTATGCTAGATGTGCATTTCCTTCCATAATCAAGTTCTGTCCAGTGACAATAAAATGTATCTTAAGCCATAAACATTTGCAGACAAAAAGACATTTGTGCCTTCTGCTTCTCCCCCACTGTTGAGTTGCACACTGCGGCGGTGTGTCCTTTGGAGAACATTTGTCACCCGAGGGCTTGACTTCCCATCGTGCCACTGCTGATGGTCACGCTCGAACGGAGAGCCACTCTTCATATTTCACCTTTTATTTTCAGCCTTGCAGTCAAGAAAAATATATTGTTGTCACTCTATCGTGTACTGTGTGTGTGCGTGAAACATCGCAGCAGAGTGACAGTCCTGCTAACATTTTTTTTGCCTTCGCTCCCCAGTGATGACGTACCCAGCGGAGTCGGTGCAGATTGGCTACCAGAACCACGTCGAGGACATCCGCTCCTTCCTCGACAGCCGCCACGCCGACCACTACACTGTCTTCAACCTGTCGCAGCGCAACTACCGTGGCGCCAAATTCTCCAATAGAGTGAGTGTGAAAGTGCCGCGTGAGGCTTCAGATTAAACTGTTATACCTGTAGATGTCTGCTGCTCTAGTTTTCAGTTGTTGCTGCAACTTTTGGGGACTTTCACCCTTTTTGATCTTGCCAGACAGAAGATTGTTGCTACAGAAACTATGGAAGCACTCAGGTTGATTCTTCTAATTAGATTTCCCCATACGGCCTGTCATTTCTTCTGCCATTAAATGTAAAATAAGCATTTTCTGTCCAAGTGATTGAGACGCATAGACTGTACATAAATATGGACAACACATTCCCACATCCTTGCACTGGCCAAACTGATCCTATTTTTCTGGGCATACAGGCGGCACCACCTTGCGTCTTAGGAGCCAGAGTTTGAGTCCGAGAGTGGAGCCAGACGGACCCACGATATCAATGACCCCCCTACGCTTCCCCCAGATTTGGCGTTTTCGTTTAATTAATACTACATTCATACTACCTCCACCAGTTGGATTACACACTGTACTTTTTTTTTTTTTAATTCCCCATTTCTCACTGTCCTACAGGACCACTTCACGGAGCGGTTGGCATGGCAACTTGTAGTGATCATGTTGTCACATCCTGTTCCTATAACATCAAATAACTAAAATGAAAATTCTCAGAAAAATGATCACTTGAACGTGCATCAGCTTTATATTAACTACCTAAAATGACAGAAACCATGCTTGGAAAAAAAATAAATATTTCATGTTTATTTTAGTGTTTTAGTTTTGGCCCAAGCCCCGCCTTCTAACATGGAGGGGGTGGAGCTTATGACCTATACTGCAGCCAGCCACCAGGGGGAGCTCTACTTGCTTTGGCTTCACTTTTGAGGAGCAGTTCCACTTGTCCATCTTTAAATATAGTATATGGTTGATACTTATCACCTAACATTGCAATTTTCTTCATCTCCGTCTATCAAAACAATCGTAGCCTGCTTCAAACTACGTACTGCATAGAGTTTTTGGTAAAAGCTACTCGAATGAAAGCATGCAAACAAGCGTATATGTGATGAAGCTTAAGTGTCTGAAAGCTGCACAGACCTGTAATTTTAATGTTAACTCTCAGTGTGATCAGTTGCACTGGCAGCTCTAATATAATCCCATGGTTTTTTAATCTTGGAAGACACTCCCCTGCGATTTAATTATAGGGTTTCCGCAAAATCGCCAAATCACAATCCTTCTTTCATTTCACCATTGTTTTGAATGAACTGTAAACTAGACGGAAATTTGAGATTTTTGGAGAAGCAAGGTAACACGAGAGGCGTCAGACATACACAGCGATACTAGACATACTGTAAATCTAAATAAAATGGGTTCCTAATCCCAGAGTCCCCCAGCTAAGTCACACTGCGTATCCCATCCTATTCCGTTTTCATGGTTGTGACTGTCCCGCAGCATGGGGTCCTCAGCTCATGGCATTCAACACTTTTGCACAGCTGGATACGGACTCAAGTGGAGGTGCATGTGGTAGCTGTGTAGATGAAAGGCTGCCACCCTCCGGCAGATACATCCAAAGAAGCCGAGGAGTCACGCTGAGGCGTTAACATGGCCGATGTGGCCCCCCGTCTGCTCACTGAAGACGATGTATCCCTAGCAGATGACTCATCGTGGCAACTGGTGTGTTGTTTTGCTCGGCTGCTGCAGTGCTGTTATTAATCTCCACCTCTCCTTTCTCCTCCCTTATGCCGTCTTCTCGATTCTCCAACTTCTTCCTCCCCCTCTCATCTTCCTTCCGCCTTTGCTTCTCATTTTCTTTCCCCCCTCCATCTGTCCTCCATCCCTATCCGTTTTTCTTTCTCTTACTACTTTCAACTAGGTGTCAGAGTGCAACTGGCCTTCGCGTCAGGCTCCGAGTCTCCACAACCTTTTCGCCGTGTGCAAGAACATGCACAATTGGCTCAAACAGAATCCCAAGAACGTGTGTGTCATCACCTGCTCGGTAAGAAGACACTCGCATACATCCTATTCTTCGCCATCCCGCGAATTTCCCGCATTAACTTTCATCGATCGTGTCTATTCTGATAAGTTCGAGCAGAGCAAAGTTCCCAAAACCCAGATTTGGATCTAAAGGCAACTGATTTTACAGTGATATTTCAGCGTGGATGGATATGTTTTGATTGCCCCCGTCAGGCATTCCATTTTGGGAGCAGGTCTTTGTCCTGTGACCCACTTTTGAGTCCAAGCGTGGCGCCTAAAATATGCTGCAGGAAGACTAACTAAAACATCTTTTGTTTGATCCCTCTCTGATACAGTACTTGTAATTCCTTTTTTACATTCAGTGCCCAGCCAATACTGATGATTTGTCAGCTAGGCTTTGGCTTCAACTGTTGCCAGTCCTGGATGGAGGAGAATTAGTCTTTCTTGTTTCCAGATACCGTAAATCAGTGCTGTTGTTATTATCTCTTAGGCTCCCATTAGTCTGTTTGTTTTCTCTGTATTGTTTTCTGTAGGTATTTAAACAGAATTAAAAGTGCTGAAAGTTAAAGACAGAGAGAATTTCAGTCCCACTTGTCGCCCTCAGAGGCTTAAATTCAGTATAATCGTGGATGCCAGTCACGTTTTTGTTGCTGTGAGCCAGAATTGGATTGGATAGATAGTCACGCTCCTGTGTGTTCTTAAATCTTTTCCTTGGGCTGGTTAAAGTGATATTACAGTGATTATGGTTCTTGTGCATAAAGAGATACACATGGAAAATAACCTGGATAACAGCTTTAACAATGAGCCGTAAATCAGTAGAGCATAACATTATGACCACTCACAGGAGAAGTAAATAACATTGACCATCTTGTGACAGTTCAGTGTTCTGCTGGGAAACTTTCAGACCTGGCATTCATTCATGTGGATGTTACTCCGACATGTAGCACCCACCTAGACCAGACCAGGCACCCCCACCCCATAGCAATGGCGATCCCAGCAAGATGCAGCCTGACACAGGCAGATTCCCCCCAAAACAGTTTTGAAACAACTTGAAAAAACATGAAGAACATCACAAAGTGTTGACCTGGCCTCCAAATTCGCTAGATCCCAAACTGACCAAGTGTCTGTGGGATGATTCACAGAGGCCCCTCCCCTTAACCTACGGGATCTAAAGGCCCCACCGCCGAAAACATAGGGCACCCTCAGAAGACCCATGTCCATTCTCTGATGAGTTACAACTGTTTCGGAGGCACAAGGGAGACCTACACAATATTAGGAAGGTGGTCATAATGTTATGCCTAATCAGTGTACTTCTCAGCTGTAACATTCTGCTATAAGTGGACTTTCAGTCTGTCCTAATTCATTGACAGCAGCATTCATTGACAGCAGCAAGTGTACGTGTGGCGGAGCATGTTATTGCCAAGACAGTGTGGTTTGGCAAACAGCTCCTCGTCTTGCGTAATCTCTGCCAAACAGTTGCTTTTTTGAAAAAGTTTTTGTTGCTTCAGATCACAAGAATGTTTTTGTCTCCCTGTGACATGAAGTGAACTCTTGAGCGCACGCGTTGCAGTGAAACAGTTCAGTGAGAGAAACAGATGTTCTACCAACAGCTTGATTTCTTTGGTGGTTATTCGTGCACAAGCCTTTGAGTCATCTGGAAGTGAAGGAAGGCAGTGCATTAACGAAGGTGAAGTATAATCATTACTCGCAGTAGATGTCACAGCGTCTCCTGTGTCCTGTGTTCTCAGGATGGTCGTGCTCCCTCTGGTGTTTTGGTCTGTGCCATGTTCTGCTTCTGCCACCTCTTCAACAATCCAGTTCCTGCCATGCAGCTGCTCAGCGCCAAGAGACCCGGATCCGGCCTCTGGCCATCACACCGCAGGTTTGCATCTCTGAACCCAGGTGTTACGCTATTAGAAAGAAGAAGGGGAGCGAGGGAGAAAGAGAAACTCAGCTTAAGAGCATTTTATTGCACCTCTTTTACACATTATCGCAAATCCTACTTTTCATTATCTTGTAAACCAGCCAGAATTGGTGGAACACTACAATACAGACATGCAGGAATATCTCAATATATGCCAGTATACGATATGAAGAAGTGTCGCCTTTAGGTGTGTAGACAAAATTGTTCATTTTCATTTGAAGAAGATTTTCATAATTCATAATTAGAGATATGTGTTTTGTCCTCATGTTCTGAAAAATATCACTGCAGGGGCTGAACAGTGCAGCAATCAGTCTGCAGTTTCCTCAAATTAAACATGAATTCTGTGGCGCAGACCTGGCGGACGCTCGAGGCTGGACATTTTATTTCCCTGCCAGTCAGTGGTTTGCGTTTATCAGTTCTCCTCATGAGTCACGAGTTTCATCGAAAGCTGGCAGACAGTTAACGGAAATGGATGTCTGCGGCCAGCTCCCAGAATATGCATGCAAAGGTCGGAGGTCAAAGAGGGTTTTATCGTCATTTCAACCACGTATAGCAGCTGCAGTGCACAGTGAGACGAGAGGACGTTCCTCCAGGACAACGGATCTACGTGAAGACACAGGACTAAGTGTGCAAGGTTATGCAGTGCAAACGGTGCAGACCGTGCAGACAAACAGTGCAAGAACGAAGAGACAGTGCAAAGAGAAACCAGACAATACAGGCCGTGCAAAACACCTGGGAGACAATGCATGCACCTATAAAAAGACTTTTAATTACACATTGGTCAGTTTGTGAACGTCTCCTTGCAGGTACATAGGTTACGTATGTAGCATGGTGTCGGAGAAGCCCAGCCTACCCCACTCGAAGCCCTTGATGATCAAGGCCCTCACCATGAGTCCGGTGCCCTGCTTCAACAAGCAGCGGAGCGGCTGTCGGCCCTTCTGTGACGTCCTCATCGGAGAGACCAAGATCTTCACCACCGCACAGGAGTACGAGAGGATGAGGTCAGTGGCGTCAGTGATACGACCAGAGGTTTCATTGCATTAGAGAGCCTAAGGAGTGATGGCACCACGATGCAGAGCAACTGTATTTGAATTGCAAAGTGGTGTTTTATTTGAAATGTAGAATACACAAGTTTTTTTTTTCTTTCTGCAGTGTTGGCCATATATTATCTTCTCCTAACTCCTATTTGTTCCTCATTGCTTTCCTTTCTCTGCTTTCCCAGAGAGCACAGGGTCCAGGAAGGGAAAGTCGTGTTCCCTCTTGGCGTGAGTGTACAAGGGGACGTTGTGATTTCTGTCTACCACATGAGGTCAACCATTGGAGGACGTCTACAGGCCAAGGTATACTCAACACTCTGTTAACACCCTATTATCAGTGTGAATACGCTGCATAAAATCAGCGGCAAAATCACAATCCCACCGGCCCAGGATTTATGTTAAAATGTCAGCCACTAAACAGTTTAAAGATGCGGCTGCAGTTGAATATTCGTACCTCTTTTGTCCAAACACAAGCCACAAGCCTGTGAGGCGACAGGGTGCATGGTGAAGAAGGAGACAGGGTTGAAATTTGGTTAACTCCTGCAGCTGTACAAGAAAGGTTTTACACACTATTAACACTAAAACAAAAACAAATTCTCAATTTTTTATTATTTAGTCTGCCCGTCCTTGTCTTTCTTCTTGCAGTATAACTGCTGAAATACTGATACAAGTCAAGAGACTGCAGGAGAGCAGACAAATATCTGATCTGTGGCATGCTTGCATTTGCAATTCAAGGTTTATCTAATTACACATGCACTCATTTACACGCATTACTTTACATAATGTACATTGTCTAATAGGATAACTGTGATTTTATTGCATGCATCTTTGCTTGTAATGTCTCCTGCTGCAGCACTGCATCACTTTATCGTCTTGTTACCAAGGATACTGCATCTAAACTCTGACTTAAAAATCCTTCCTTGTAAATGGGATTGTGACTGATTTTGTTCCTGTTTTCTGTTAAAGGACTTTGAAATCATCATGGGAGCCAAAAACCCTTAAAGAGCAATATGCAGTTTTTACCTCATGCAGTCACATTTGCTCTTGATTAATAAAATTTAACAAATGTCCCTCTGCGGTTAGGTGTCCAACACCCAGATCTTCCAGATTCAGTTCCACACTGGCTTCATCGCTCCAGGAACCACCATGCTGAAGTTTAACAAGTAAGAAAACAGCTAAAAAAAAAAAAATGTCTTTCTCATACAAGCATACTTTCTGCGTCACTGTCTTTTCTCTGCCCTCAGACCGGAGCTCGACGCGTGCGACTCTCCCGAGAAGTATCCCCAGCTGTTCCACATGATTCTCGACGTGGAGGTGGAAGGAGTGGACAAGCAGAAAGACCTGACGCCGCCGTGGGAGCAGTTCCCCTGTAAAGACCTGAGCCCCAACGTGCTCTTCTCCTGCCACCAGGAACACCAGGACGCACTGGCTATTGCTGGTACTATTGCAAACACTAGCTGTTAAAAGATCACATACTGTAGAAGACTATAAAGACAAGTGAAGGCATGTGAGGCGTTCTGTGATAGTGATCTTCTGGTTTTGATGTTACTGCTGCTGGTACATTTCATCAGTCAATACTCAAATAGTTAAACAGGTACACACTACTTTACTGGAAACTAACTATTAAAAAAACTATTCCCTCAGATGTTGAACATATGTTGGGTAAGAGGCCACAATATGAAAACACTTAGGCTCATTTGGGATGAACCAGTCCAGCTACGACTCACAGCTGGAAATGATCACTGTCACAGGAAGAAAATGAAGCATTTAAACAAACATTCAAACACAAAAAAAACTAATGTGACTCATTTTTGTCCCTGCAAGATGAGATGGAGGGCTTGGATCTGGAGGGTAAGACAGTAGAGGAGATCAAAGCCCCGTTACTGGAACCACACAGTGACTTTATTTAACCAGGGCTTGGTTCAATTCAATCAAACTCCACCCAGGAGGAGACGATTTTATTCAAATACTGACAAATAGAAAAATTTGCTTGGCTGATTTATGATCTGCGTTGATTGAATTGAAATTAAACCCGTCCTTCTCACGCAGCGGTGTATCATTTTGGTAGAAACTCCTTTTCCTGCCTCTGGCGTAAAATAGCAAACCTCAGAGGCGCTGAATGAATTGTTGTCGGCTGTGGGTAAATCCCTTAACACACAGCGGCGGTGTGATTTTAAGAAACTCCAGTCAATATGGAGATCTGGCTTGAAAACACGTAATCCCGGTGAAAAATTGTTTAGGGAAGCAGAACGGGTGCCAGCTACAAACAAAGCCAAATTTAAGAGCTTCTACCAAAGTGAAACACTGCACATTAGTACGAGCTGAGGTTTATTGCCGTATTGTGCATCCCATCCCTTCTTTAAAAGCGTGCGTATATTTTAGCGACTGCGTTCTCGTAAATGGAAGTGTATCATCTTTTAGTCATGTCCTCCAATTAGCTAAAAGCAGCTGCCAGTTGGAGCTTATTGGCAGGTTGTTTGCAGCCTTAAAGCAGTATTAGTAGCTGGCGCTTGTAGCGGTGATGACCTGTGTAGTTTCCCGTTGTTATCTACTTCTCCCTTGCCCCTTTTTCTCCTAAGCTGTGTTCCTGCCTGCCGTCTATGCAATTAATGGCCATCCCTTTGTTTTGTTTTTTTGTTCTAATATTTTCTCCACTTTCTTTTCCTCATTCCTTCCGTTTTCCGCCCGATCACCTTTGCAGAGCCAAGCCGGCCCCACGGAGGTCCAGATGGCCGGGGACACGGCGAGGAGAGCGAGCCCTCGGACGACGAGATGCTCTCCCTCTCCAGCCAGCGAAGCAGCTCGAGTGGGGCCCCCCCGAGACCCGAGCCCCCGGCTCCGGCGCCTGCCGCCCCTGCCCCCGCCGAGGAGGTGGATCTCCTGGGCCTGGACGGGGAGGAGATGAACCGCCCGTGCGCCTCGTCTCAGCCTCCGCCCGCTGCGGCCGCAGCCACTGACCTCCTCGGGGACCTGTTCGGGGGCCCTCCTCAGCCAGCCAGCGGGCCCTCGTCAGCCCAGTCCACTCCGCACAAAGTTGCCCCCAACACTGCCTCGCCATGCCACTCTCCAGCTCCACCAGGTGAGAGGTTTGGAAGGTTTGTCTAGGTCTCCCTTGTGCCTCTAAAACAGTTGTGACTCATTAAAGAATGGACATGGGCTTTATGAGGGCGTCCTGTGGTCAGTGGGGGCCTTTGAGGGGAGGAACCTCTGTGGATTGTTCCACAGATACTTGGTCAGTTTGGGATCTAACAAATTTGGAGGCCAGGTCAACACCTTGTGCTGTTCTTCATGTTTTTTGAGTTGGTCATTGTCCTTCCAAAGACAACAGAACTGGCTTCTCACACCTACCAGGCAGGACTGCAGTGATAACGCTGAAACCGTCTGTGCACAAATACACACAGAACATGGAGTTGTTCAGCTGTTGGTTCACTGGTCACAGGAAAAGACACAGAGCCTCCTCCACAAAGGAGACTTAATCAGCTCCTCTCTAATCATGGTCCAGCCTATAGGAAGCTGAAGAAACACAACAAGAAAACAGCTCCCCCTATAGGCAGGGAGGGCAGACAACACACAACTCCCAGTCATAACATTCCTAAACTGTGTGTGTGTCTGTGTCAGGTTGCATCCTGCTGGGGGTGGCTGCTACTTTCAAGGAGTGTCATTGCTATGGGGTGGGGGTGCCTGGTCTGGTCTAGGTGGGTGCTACATGTCTAAGTAACATCCACATGAATGAATGCCAGGTCCAGAAGTTTCTCCAGTAGAACACTGAATTATGTGAATTGTCCCAAGAGGACCAATGTTATTTGTGTATTGTGGCTTCTTAAAGTTTACAAGAGAACTTAAGTAGACTTTATATCCTGCATTACATCACTGCACATTGAACATAGACATATATATATATCGCTGCCATGTAATCCTCAAGAAGCTCTGCATGCATATTTTAAGCGTTAATGTGCTGCAAGCATACAATAAATTCACTAAGAACTTTTGGCATCAGGAGGGAGCTCAGCGCTCTGCTGCATAGGAGAGAAATTACTCAACCCTACATACACTTTCTGCTCTGGCTCTGATCAAACCACGGTTCAACTCTTTTCCTGCTGCTTCTGTGTTTTGTGTTCCACAAAGCAATAAAAACATATTGAGAGACAGCCATCAACCCCTTCTTACATTATCTAGGTACAGCATGTGTCAATAACACTTTTTATTCCCCCTCAGCATTCGATCCCTTCGGGGCGGGTCCCATGCCCAAGCCTCAGGACGTGATGGGCTCATTCCTCGGACCAGGTAACGTGGGGCATCCCGACCCTTTCCTGCATGCCGCTCGCTCGCCGTCACCCACCCTGCAGCCTACGAGCCTGGGTAAGGCATGCCTTTGCCGCTCTGCTGCACACTGTCCCGCAGCATGTAGTAAAAGCCTTTCAAGAGTCTGACCCAAATCAGGGTAAGGTACGATTCACAGTAGCTTGCTAGTCTGCAGCCATGCATCTGCACTCCTGTCAAAAACAGAATCCAAACCTGGCGTTGAAAAACTGCTTTTCTATGTTGCTGTACAGTTTGCATTGCATAAATTTCGTTTGCATGAAGCGTGTTAAGCATTTCCATCATGTTGCCACTGCATAGAGGCTGCAGAGCTCTCTGGGGAAAGCACGTCTTCAGACTTCTACTTTTATTTTTACTTGGAGACTTTAAAGAGCAGCATGTGCATGGGCAGATTATCAGTAAATTTTCAGATTTCTGCGCTCACATTTTCTTTGCCAGTACTTTACTTTGAATTGAATTTCAAGAGCCAACAAAGAGACCCTGTCAGCGGCTCTCGTAACACTCAGCCCTGTTATTATTTTCTCTGGCTGTGTGGGCTCGCGCCGCTCTGTTCACATTCCCCATGTGCTCTGTCTGTGACCAACCATTTGTGTGCTCGAACAGGTCGGAGCTCACCCGTTCCGCCAGCCACCCCGACTGTCAACATTCAGCAGCAGAACGCCATGGGAGGGTGGGACTGGAACAGGCCTGCTACCACAAACACAGGTGCACCTTATTGCAACAGATGCACGCCGTTGTTCAATAAAATACACAAGCCACCACGGCGGCAAAGGATTGTCTGATTTAATCCGTCCTACTGTTTGTTGATTGCTTTAGGAGGAGGCTTTGCCGTGGGCAGTCGGTCAGCCACCACTAGCCCCACTAGCTCAGTCCACAGCACCCCCACTCATCAAACCAAGCCAAACACCCTGGATCCCTTCGCTGACATCGCCAACCTTGGAGGAAGCCTCGGAGGTCAGACACTCGACATGCTCCCAATTTGTTATCGCTTTTGCCCCCCACTTTTTATCTCATAACCGCCATCTGTCTCTCCAGGAGGTTCTGGCTTCTCCAGCAAGCCCACCACCCCGACCGGAACAACTCCTTCCTTCCCTCCAATGGGCTCCCCATCGCGGCCTCCGCCGTCTCCCCAGCACACGGGTGGGTGGCAGGCCCACGCAGGAGCCAGCTTCCCCTCGTGGCAGCCCGGAGCTGGGAGCGGAGGTGGATGGCAAACCCAAGGACAGGGTCCGACCCCGCAGCCAAAGCCCAGCCCCAGCCACACCACCATGCCTCACACGTCGCCCCAGAACCGACCCAACTACAACGTCAGCTTCTCTGCAATGGGTGGAGGGTCGCCCAGCGCAGGCGCCAAGCCGCAGGCCGGAATGGGTACGATGATGTGGAATCAGATGATGCGTAAAGCTTAATTTATAGTCACACAAATGTGGGATTTGTTTTCAGCCTTATATGTTTGTCTTTGTCTCTCTGCCAGGTCCTAAGCCCAGAGCATCAGATGCCAACTTTGATGACCTGCTTTCCGGTCAGGGCTTCGCGGGGGCCAAAGAGAAGAAGGGGCCCAGGACCATTGCAGAGATGAGGAAGGAGGAGATGGCCAAAGAAATGGACCCTGAGAAAATAAAGGCAGGGGCTGATGCTAATGAGTTTTAGATCACTACATCTGGTTAGAATTAGGGTTTAATTACATTTCTCTTGTTGTCTGACGTCTGTTTATACAGCGTAGCGCAACAGAATAAATTCAGTGATTCCAAAAAAAGTAGCATGGAGACCTCTGGCTGTTTAAGCCTCTATTGTTTACTACAGAATTAACGAAGCGTCCAATGTAGGTCTCCCATGACCAAACTTTGGCTCTTCTCATAATTCCTTCAAACACATTTTACCAAAATCACAGCAAGCATTTACACTAACAATTGCTTCAAATGTGGTCTTTGCTGGCTAATGACTCCCCACCTCCGCCCTCCCTCTCTTTGTGTCCCAGATTCTGGACTGGATCGAGGGTAAGGAGCGTAACATCCGAGCCCTGCTGTCCACCATGCACACTGTGCTTTGGGAGGGCGAGACGCGCTGGAAGCCCGTGGGCATGGCTGACCTGGTTACTCCCGAGCAGGTCAAGAAGGTTTATCGCAAGGCGGTCCTGGTGGTTCACCCCGATAAGGTGAGACAGCTCAAGCTTGATAAGCTGAGGCCCTTCGCGTTTTGTCTGCATGCGTGCAACAAGAGAATAGAGGTCTTCTTCAGATCTCTGTAGGATTGTGCTGAAGGATTGTCTGGACATTATAACAGGATGTTTAAGCAGATTTGAGTTTAAAGCCCAGGAGAAAACTTGGTTGTCGAATCTTGCCACAGCCACAAGGTTTTTAGTTTTAGAACAGCAGTCCTAGTCTTGTCTGAAAGGTCAAAGGCCAAACCCACAAACACCCAGTATTACAGTTCCCCGTTTGCCATTCTTCAGTTATTTGATTTGCTTTTACATTTTACTGTTTTGGTCAGTCTTGAGATTTACGCACAAGCTTTTGGCTAAAATGATTCTTTGTTAAACCGATAGTGTGTTAGCTGGACTCAACTTAGTGTTGTGTTTAGCAACTAAAGGGACAAATGTTTACCCCAGTAGGCAGAGCTAAAAGAATGCAAATCATTGGACTTGAGGTTGACATGAGGTGTACACGAACACAGCATATGAGTTTATTCAGACTTTGAGAGATAAGGGAAAGTGTGCCAACGAGACATCTCTCAGGTAAAATATCGTGTCTCACAATCCTGCAAAAGCGAGGAACAAGTGATAAAAGTTGCTGTTTCTCCCTTGAATTGAGATAAAAACTCACATTAGTACAACAAAAAAAATTGTAGGATTGTCCGTTAATTTACACCTAACACACACTTTTTCACACACGACATGACGAAGAACAACAATACAAGTGAAATGAACACAATAATCACCACCGCGATGATGTGATAACCGAGGGATCCAAAAAGAGGCGTCAGCCAGTCGAGCAAAGAGCTACTGTCTTGGTGAACGGAGCGGGCGGTGTCGTGAAGGTGATTGACTATATCGCCAATGGTAGCGTTATAGTCGGGCACAAAGGTGCAACATTCAGAGCCAATGACGGCGCAGGTCCCTCCCCGGGCGGCTAAAAGAAAGTCCAGAGCCGCTCTGTTTTGCAAAGCTAGCAGTCTGACAGAGGCGAGTTCGCTTGATATAAGCATGAGAGCTTTTGCCGTTTCATTGGCAATTACTTCTACTGAGTGAGACAGATCAGCAATTTGGTCCAGTGCGGACATGACCCCGTAAAAAGGAAGAAGGGGGCCGAGCGTGTTCTTAAAAGGCGACTGATGGTGCGTGCCAAAGATGTCCGAAACGCCACGTCGTACTCGTACTCGTAGAGAGGGTTTCTTTGGCAGAGAGTGAGCCACTCTCATAGCCGGGACGATGTACGCCAGGCCGCAGCGTCCGTTGTAATGCACTGGAAGGTACGGATACGCGAGGTTCCCGCACACCCAGTACATACCCACGGGAGAGGAGATGGAGCAGCTAGCGGTGCGGTGAGCTAAAGCGGTGAAGTGACCCTGTCCTCCTGCTTCCAAACAGTGATGAGGAGCAGCAATCAGCGGTTTCCAATCGGCATTGGCGTATCTAGGGTCCCATTTAAATGTGCGAACGCAGTCAGACCATCCCACAGGCGTCTTGCCATTGTTCTCGAGGCACCAAGGAAACCGTTGAGGAATGAGCGCTATGGGAACCGGTTT
The DNA here is from genome assembly GCA_005024645.1 of Planiliza haematocheilus. Lineage (NCBI taxonomy): Eukaryota > Metazoa > Chordata > Actinopteri > Mugiliformes > Mugilidae > Planiliza > Planiliza haematocheilus. The sequence continues at coordinate 1,686,614 of SRSE01000293.1, read as the reverse complement.
GGGGGTTTTGACACACCTGTAGCAGTTTATGTGTCCTCTAGAACAGTTAAGTGGTCTCATTTTGATGCTGGGGCACTCCGGGTGAGAGTAAGACTTCGACATGGGGATATGCATCAGGTGGCATGTGTCACAGTCAGTGGCAGGCAGCGCCATCAGAGGTAAACCATCGGAGGCTGTGTAGGGCATCAGACCGCAGACGTAGCAGCTGGAATTAGGACGTAAGAGGGTGGCAACTTGATAGGCCATAGTCAGGAATATATTGATGTTGTCTACTTTTATGCTGGGGACCTTTGCCGCCTTTGAACCGGCAGAGACCAGATCCACCAGGGTCAGCAGCAGAAGACGCAGGACGAGGGACATTCTTGCAGTGGAAGAAGAAGTTGATCCGGAAAATGCAGCTTGTAGATCTACACAGAGAATTGTGCAGAAGTGCTAGCTTTATGGACACGTAGGACAGGCCACAAGGCATGAGATGAACGTCAGAGCCATCAGCTGGAAGGCAGATGATACCTGCGAAAAGCATAAAAGGAACGGAGAATGAGTCACAGCCGGAGAGTGCAGCAAAGTGAGCCATACGGTGACCGGTCTTAAAATCAGCCATTAGATTGTCCCTACCTGTGTCTTCAGGCCAGGCTCCTGTAAAAGCTGCGGGGAAATAATGTCACTGGGAGAAAACGCAGCGCCTCTGTCCCTTTTATCCCCTGTGCAGAACAAGGTGCATGCACACAATCTCAATCTGAATCACAGGGTCAATACTCACTGATAAATGCTTACGAAAATGGCAGGATTTCAATCACGGGTCAAGACGCAGCGGCAGCTTTAGCCGTGGGGTTTTCTTTAGTTGTATAATGCCACAAAACATCAAATGAAATTCTTTATTTAACACGACATAAAAGCGGTCAGTGTGAATAAGTTGCATTGTAGCAAAGTCTGCGTTTTAGCTTTAGATTACATTTACTCCTTAATTCAGTTTTAGTTTTACACAAACAAACTGAAAGTACAATAAAATACAAAAGCTGAGCATAAAATAAATGGCTTTAACTTTTTTATTGAACAGGATTTAAAGTTTCTTTGTTTTTAAAGGTGCAAGGTTTTATAGTTTTAAGTCAATAGTATATTGGGCTTTTGTCCGGACCATGCTCTCTGTGTTTTTTATTGCCAGGTGCTTTCTTACACACTTCATTGATGTTATTTAGTCATCTGCAGCTTCAGAGTGGATGGGCGACTTTTAGTTCTTGCCATTTTCTGTCGATTCAGTTTCAGTATTTAACGTCAGAGGCTAATTTCTGGATCCCAATGTTGGCCAGAAGCCTAACATCTGCTTTTCCTCTCTTCCTTCACAGGCGACGGGACAACCGTACGAACAATACGCCAAGATGATTTTCATGGAGCTAAACGACGCCTGGTCAGAATTTGACAGCCAAGGACAGAAGCCTCTCTACTGAGCGAAAGGTTTTTATGGAGGTAGTGACTGAGGAGAGGACGCCCCTTGCCGGTTCTGTCATCTAACCCTAAAAAGTGTTACCACATCTGGTCAGCATACCGCAGCCGCCGCCCTCCGACATCTGCCTTTATACCCACGCTTCGACTCATGCTTCTCTTCTCACCAGGCACAAAATCGATAACTGAGGACGGGATACTCTAAGCAAACGACTCCCTGCAGCTCTGATGCACCCACTGTATGTATGCAACAACGTCCTTCCTCGTCTAAAGACTTTTAGTCCCGGATAAACCCACCAGTCAGTCTGATGTCTAGATAAGCAGAGACATGTTAGATCCTGAGGAGGGTCTTGCGAGATAAGAGAAGAACTCATCAGGGAGAAAACAATGCGCCCTCAGACTGACTGCTCGGAGATATTCGGATAGTCTGTAAGGCACATCTCAAGAGCACTGGAAGCCATTCGATGATCTTGCTTTGTGTTGGCTGTGAAAACTGGACCCGTGGTCACTTCCGTCATATCAAATCCGCAGTTTTCAAAACAGGAAGAAAACAGCAGCATCAAGTCACTGCAGCCGAAGCCTGCGTTTCATCCAAAATGGGATGTTTTGAAGGCACAAATGAGCAATTATCTGCGATACGAACTGTGATTACTGGTTGGCTTTCATCCACCAAATGCAGTCTTCTGAGAACACCTGGAAATGGAAGACAAAATTGGCTTTTACACTAAACAGAAAATAGCGACATTTAATTTCTTGACTCGCTAGGACAGATGGAACAAAGCAGCGCTGTTCTGTAGAGTCACTGATTCTCGGCGTATCCGATATAAACGATGTGTGTTTCTGTGTTTGCTGGGACCTGGGGGTTTGTATAAGTTAGGATTAGTTCCTTTACATGAAGCAACCCGAGGCCTCGTGCATACTCGTTTTTTTTTTGCAGGGGAGCTCGGTGAAAGCACAAAATAGGTTAAAGGTTATCCGTTGCAGCTTTGAAGGGAAGCCATTGTTATTTATATATTGATTTTCAGACCGGCTGCATGAGAGCTCGGAGTCGCTGCTTTCAAATCACCTCACCGACAAACTTCAGAAGTAACACTAATGCGCTTAAACAATGCAATAAGAGGTTTGAGTTTACAGACATCCATCGCTCGGTCGAGCTTGATTGCATCTCACAATTTCATATCGTTGCACAGTTTGATTGACACATATCTAGTAAGGTTTTATAAAAAAACGCACGTTTCACTTTTGATTTCTTGACTTATTTAATTTTGGGAGGCATTCCCATCACCGCACTTTTATTTGTTCGCGTCAGCGCGCAGGCTTGGCTTGGGGCGTCCTATCGAGATGACGTTGCAGCACAAGCGGCTCGAGAGGTGTACGTGCTGCAGGTGCTGTTTATAAGGTTTAAGTCTAACCTAACAGGTGTCAGTTTGAATCTCTCATCCATGCGCAGACTGGTGTGATCGCTCCTCAGTGTGATTGTCTCTTTCCTGCATTTGATTCATGCTTTAGTGCAGGGGTGTCAAACTCTTTTTGGTTCAGGGGCCACGTACAGCCCAATTTGATCTCAAGGGGGCCCGGACCAGTAGCTTAATAGTATATTAAGAGTCCAGTCTCTAAAGCAAACAAATACACTAAGTGTGTGCAGGCATGGACGTAACTAAATCGCGTTAACTTAAATAAATATAGCTTATTGAAGTAAGTTTTAGCGGTGCCTTTCTTACTCATTCTCGGTCCCACTTGACTTGACTAATCAAACACAAGAAAAGGGTGCGTTCGGGAACCACGTTGAACATGGGACATTCGATGTTCTCACCAAACCGTCCCAAATACCAGTAATCTTCTGTGTAATTTCCGCATTTTGCACTTGCAAATTCATTCAGACTAGATCCTCTGGTGGCCCAGTTTTGGCCCGTGGGCCGTATGTTTGACACCCCTGCTCGAACCGTGTAGCTTACTCACGACCTGTTTACTCCTGGAAAAAGTGCTTCATAATCTTTGGATGAAGTCCATTTTCAAAGGGCAAATTAATGGAAAAACAAAAAAAAAGTGCTTTTATCGGTTTTGCTCATCAAACACATCTGGAGACTATCAACTCCAGATGTGTTTGAAGATGTCCTTGAAGAAATCACTTCCCCAGAAATCGAGCAGATTCACACGTCCTTGATCTTTTATTGCTACTGTCTTCTTTCCCTCTCAGTGATTTAAACAACAAGATGAATGACGAGATATTTATGATTCTTCTTGTTCTGGCATCATGTTCCTCCCCCCCTGGGGTTTTTGTATTTTTCATCTCACAGCAAAGATTGAATTTTCATCACAAAAAACAGCGTGAATACGTTGTGTCTTGACTGAAATGAGTGCCCGGACAAGACACTGGACCTCAGGCTGGAACTCTGACACTGAGGCTCCTGCTTTCATTGGTGACTTGACCAGACATGAGAAGTGTGCCGTGCGTGTCTGTGCTCTATTTACACCGAGGACCTACAGTACATGTGAAATAACCCTCATAAGCTCCCTCGCTGACTGAATCTGCAACCCTGCGGCTATGTTAAGAAGCTAACCTCTATATTGTAGTCAGTGGATGTGCGTTGTTTGAAGTTGTGGTACGTATGGAAGTGGTCCGACTTGGGATACTTGTACGTTACGTGTTTTTGCCTGTCTGCTGTTCAAGTATTACTAAGCCGTGTAAAAAGTTCTGTTCACGTGTTTCTTTTCAGTTCTGTTTACCGTTACCGGATGTACATAATGAGCAAGTGCGGTGCACAAGAATAAAACAGTAAACAGAAACCAGGAGGTGTGAGCAGCGTTCCTCAGCTGTTGTCTCTTTTTGTGTGTTTCTTCTTTTGAACACTAGAGGGCAGCAACTCCCAATACATTAATTACACAGAACTTCCTGTTCAGTAAAGTAAATGTTATTAGACCCTTTTAAATGCATAATCCGTTCTATGTAGCTTCTATTTAAGTGAATTAAATTACATGTACCAGGTAATATCATTTAGTAAAAGGACAGAAAACTCGAATATTTTGCTTTCATCTATGAAACAGTCAGTTCATTCATTCATTCATTTTATGTAACTGCTTCTGTAACCGGAGCCTATCCCAGCTGTTATTGGACGAGAGGCGAGGGTACACTCTGGACAGGTCTCCAGTCCATCGCAGGGCTGACACACAGAGACAGACAACCATTCACACTCACACCTAACACCTCCTCCTTAAACGCCTGGCTCCATCGCAGCTGAAAGACCTCATTGTTCTAGCAGATCACTTCGATCTCGAAGTGCAGGCCTGCTTGCTGTTCCTAGAATTTCAAAAAGTATAATGGGAGGTGGAGCCTTCGGCTATCAGGCTCCTCTCCTGTGGAGCCACCTCCCAGTTTGGGTTCGGGAGACTCTGCTTTTTGATCAAGCTTGTAGTTAGGGCTGGACTAAATCATCCCTTAGTTATGCTGCAATCAGCCTAGGCTGCTGGGCACATGTCCTCTATTCTCTTCTCTCTCACACAGATCTCCTATCCTCCACTGAACTCTTGTCCTCTAATTTCTTATCTATTGCTAGTGGTGCAATTCTGTGCAACTACCACTATCAGATTCTAGACGTATGCTTTAATCAGGTGTATGTTTATCTCTTTTCTCCTGCTGTTCTCTCCTCTCTTTTCTGTCTCTACCTGGCCGGCCTTAGGCAGATGGGTCCCTCCGTATGAGCTGGGTTCTGCTTAAGGTTTCTTCCTGTTAATAGGGAGTTTTTCCTTTGCCACCGTCGCCTTCAGAATTACTCTGGGGGCTTCGGCAGGCCTGGTTTCAGACCGGATGCTGGAAAGCGTCTTGAGACAGTTTGTCTTGTTATTGACGCTATATAAATAAAACCGAACTGAACTAAATAATGAGCAAGTCACTGGTCGGTGGGAGGAAGCCGGAGTACCCGGAGAGAGCCCACACAGACACAGGGAGAACATGCAAACTCCACGAAGAGTTGCTGTGAGGCATCGGTGCCAACAGTCACGCCACTGTGCCGCTCAATTGCAGTACAATGAAGTGAAAAATCTAAACTTGTTGACTCAAGCTGATCACTAGGATGTGTGTTTGTATCAGCTAATCACGCGGTCTTTATGTCATTTTAACAGCACTAAATGTTTGTGTAGCGTAATCTCTACAGTCTCCCTGGATGAATTGAGATTTGATGTAGAACTCTTCTGCATTGCAACACTTCTGTTTATTTCTTGATCTTTAAGGTCTCTCACATGCGTCCAGTTAGGCTCTGATATGTTTTCCCTTGAGGCCCAGGTCCGGGAAAAACAGGCCCGCACTGAATGTTTGGCTTATCCAGAAGGAAATTTGGGATAATTGCAAATAACCCCCAAATCAGTGATTCATTGTAAAACAGGTTTACTGCTGCTCTCTTCAGTTTTTCCTTCCTACCAGCTCGCTCCGCTGACAATGCTGACACACTTCCTGAGAGAGACTCGGTGCTGCTGATGGACCAACATTAGCACTGGCTGATTTTTCATGAAACACAAGTCTCTCATGTAGATCTCATTCGATTACTTGAATTTGTTTCTCTTAACTTTTGAAATCTACTTTTCTCTATTTGCTCTAACGTGGCTGATACAATGAAAGAGATTCTGCTGTCATAGTCCAGCCACGGAGCATTCACGCTATGGCAGGCATCTGTTATTTATCTAAATGTCTTTGCTGTATAAGAAAACAGAGTGATTAGAATTTTTTTGGGGAATTGTATGTTCTTTGACATCAGCGGAGAACATCCTCCCGATGGGTCGACTATTTTAAATGATTGCTTTTCATCAAACTGCATCTTGCTCACTGAATTACTCTGTTACTCATCTGAGAAAAATCATTTCCAAAGGCATCCCGAGACCGCTACATATTCCTCTTAGCTTATTTACAAGATACACCGATCAGCCACAACATTAAGACCATTAACATTATGTTCTGCTGGGAAACTTTTGGACCTGGTATTCATGCGTGTGGATGACATGTAGCACCCACCTAGACCAGACCAGGCACCCCCACCCCATAGCAATGACACTCCTTGATGGCGGCAGCCATCCCCAGCAGGATCCAGCCTGATACAGGAACACACACAACAACGGTTTGGGAACATCTCATAAAAACAGCACGAGGTGTTGACCTGGCCTCCAAATGCACTAGATCCCAAACAGATCAAGTATCTGTGGGATGAGCCACAGAGGGCCCTCCCCTCAACCCGTGAGAGCCAAAGGTCCAGCACTGTTGTCCATTCTCTGATGACTCAGGACTGTTTTGGAAACACAAGGGAGACCTACACAATATCAGGCAGGTGGGTCTTAATGTTAAGCCTGATCGGTGTCTGTTTACTGCATAGTTAAGAGAGAGAAGACAAGTGACAATATGAGATTTAACAGTAATGCTAATCTTGCAGTAAATGATCATGTACAAGCACAGAGGAAAAAATGTAAACTTTTAGAACGAGCCTGACCAACAGATAGATTTACTGTGACCTGCGCTAACCACGTTTGAAATAAAATCAGTGTTTACATGGACAGGGCACATGTTGCTCTGACAAACAGATAGATGTTAATTATGTTTGTATGCATCTTGGCCTGTGCCGGTGGAAACTGAATAAATAATGTCTCTCTCTGTGTCAAGCACTGCTGTCAATTTACCCATGAAAGCACTAAGTGCTCCTGTGGTCACACAACAAACGGGCTCCCACTGGAAAAGCAGTCCATACACTGCTCTGCTATACATGTAAATAAATATATTAAAGGCAAAGGAGGGACTTCAGAGTTGTGGTACAAGTATAGTAGTATGTTCTGTGTTTTCTTTAAGTCAGCTGACTGACTGGGAAACGCTCGCGTCTCCAGAGATGCTTCCCTTTCAGTCTGGGAATTCGTTAGGGACAAAACAATATTTTCACATGGCCTCTGCACTGAACAGCCATTCAGAGAAATACTGTGTACTTTTGTGGATGGGTCATTTCTCTGGAAAATATGGCCACGTCCATTTTAAGCTGCAGCTTTTGGGGCTTGTTAAGAATAATTGGTGTATTTAGATTCACAATGTACAAGACAGCATAATGCAAGAAGATGTTCTCGTTTTAAAATAAGCACAGGGAAGGTGCACAAAATCCCATTATCGTGTTAACTTTCCACCTCCGAAAGTCTCACTTTAACATGCAAATTTATACAGAATCACTTGCATAACACTAATGTGATCTTGGTTACAATGGTGTGCCAGCTTGCTAAAATTTGAAATTTAGCAAACCTACGACACAGCTGAGCCTGAAGGGTTTCGAAGGTGTGTGCCAAGCTACTGATAAAAGGGAGCTGCGAGTCAAAAACTGCAGTTCCTACAATGGCCACTTGAGGGATGCTCCAGAGGCGAGTTAATCGCCGTACACCTCCACGTTAAAATGATATCAAATAAAAGCAGTTTTGGTTTCTAAACCTAATTTCTTACTCATGACACCTGTTTTATAGTTTTGTGAAACTTAATTATATCAAGGCTATAATGTCATGCGTAATTAAGGGCGTGGCTTCTTTGTGACAAGTGGGCTGCCATAAAGGTTGAAACCTGTCCGCCAAGGCATCACTCATCTATATCATCCCCTCAAAACTAGTTTCAAACTTCCACCTTCTGTTGGATATTTGACTTCCTGTCAGGCAGGGCCCAGGTGGTGAGAATCAGAAACTGCATCTCCTATTAGCTGACCCGCAACGCAGGAGCACCACAGGGATGTGTGCTCAGCCCCCTCCTGTTCTCTCTGTTTACCCATGACTGTGCTGCCACACAATCTCCATATTCGCTCACCATACGACCATCATGGGCCTCATCACAGGCAATGATAAGGGCGCTAACAGGAAGGAGGTAAAAGCCAGGACCAGGTGGTGCAAAGACCACACTCTCGCCCTGAATGTGAGAAAAACTAAAGAGATGGTTGTGGACTATAGGAGACAACAGGGAAGACACACACCTATCCACATCGGCGATGCTGAAGTTGAGGAGGTGAGCACATCGCAAAACACTTGTCCTAGTCACTACAGACTGACAATGTGTATAGTTTTAGTATTACATAGTTTATATGTTTTGTTTTCTGATCTTACTATCTATGGCTGATCTGACCGACTCTCTCGTCCACAGCGTTATGTTGCGATGTTAACCCCATGTTAATCCAGCACATGACAAATAAACCTGAATTATCCAGGAGAAAGGTGGAGTAAGGCACTGCAAAGAATGCAACAGCTGGAGCCACCACACTGAGCTTCAAAACTGTTCTTAAAGAAACGTGTGGGCGATGCCACAGATGGTTTCTCCAACTTTACATACAGTTATCTGTTGTGCAGGTAAAGTCTTGTCTTGGTGGTGAAAAGCTACAGGAAACACTCATACCTAGATTTCAAATTTCACAACAATCCACATCAAGGTTCCACTCAAAAGCAAAGATGGCAAAATCATGTTCTCCATGAGTCCATGTCAAGTGGTTTTACGACCTCTTTGGCTCCTGTGACCTTGGTGACATTGTGCTCTGTGGCTCTGATGATTATGATGATTAGGATGTACAAAGTTGATTCTCAAGGTTCAGCACAGAGTGGTTTTGCGTTTTGCGGTCTATCAACCATGTCTGCACATCAAAGAGCTATGTCTTTGTTAAATTCCTTAAGATGAGTGTTTTAATTTTGATAAGTTTATTACCGCTCCCTTCACATTTCCCAATCGCAATTTATTATCTAAACCTCACTGCATGCACTGACATGATAGAAGGGAACGTGTTCTGTCAGATGCAATAAGAATGGAGGGAGTCTGGTATGTGTTTCTGTGCATGCATGAATATGCATGCCAAGATGCTGAGATGTGTGTGTGTGCACTCTTTCACACAGGAAGCAGAAACAGTGTATTTGATTTCTATCGACAGTGCTTCTGGCATTTCCTGTTCCATTACAGTGTTTTTATACAGAAGAATGTGGGCAGAATGCATGTAAAGACATCCAGTTCATTTTGGCAAGCATTCAGCTTTCAAAATCGAAATAAATATTTTATGACGCAACATATTGGAGTTCTACATAGTTGTAGATGTTCACCAATTTATAAAAACAGGAAAGGAAAGCAGGAAGCCAACACATCAGGCCATCTTTAGACCTGGTATCTACATGAGTAACATCCTGAGCAACTAGCGAATGGGCAGCTTGTGTTTATGTCGATAAATCCGCTTTTGGGATGCAGTAGAATATTGTTCAAACAGCTGTTGTCTCTAGAGGATTGCTACTACTGCTGTTTCAGAACAATGGACAGTGCTGTTTGTTTGTTTGTTGTATGGGTGCCCTGAAAATGGCGACATGATATGAATCTGAGAAAGCATTCACGTATCTCCCCCATTAGTTATGTCAGAGAGCCGCACTAAACTCAAATCATTGTTTGCAGCTCTGGTCAGTAATGAGGAAAGAGTCAAACTTTGCATAAATCAACATTTCCTGTATGTTGATCCCTCATAATAGCATCCAAATGTATTTTTTCGAATGAATGAAATAAAACCACACTCATGCAGAGGACATCAGTTGAGTAGATGGTTTGTCAAGGTGGCCAGGATGTAATGTGTATTTTCATTAGTAAAATAATGAGGTTATTATAATGTAAGTTCAATCATATAATTCTATTTCCCGTTCTTTCCTAGAAAAGTGTGTCCTAACCCTTTTTTTTCCTTCCTCAACCTCTTTTCATTCCATCCCCTCAGCACTGTTTCAACCCATCCCCTTGAGCCTTTTCATCCCATCCCCTCAACCCCCTTTTCTATCCCATACCCTTTACCCTTTCACCCGTCCCCTTGACAGCTGTTCATCCCTTTTCATCCCATCCCCTCAACCCGTTTTCTTTTATCCCTTTTATCCCCGTTCATCCATCCCCGCAACCCCTTTTCTATCCTATCCCCTCTACCCTTTCACCCCGCCCCCTTGACAGCTGTTCATCCCTTTCCATCCCATCCCCTCAATCCTTTTCTTTCATACCTTTTCAATCCCCTTTCATCCCTTTCCCTCGACCCCTTTTCATCCCTTCCATCCCATCCCCTCAACCCTTTTCTTTCATCCCTTTTCATCCAGTCATCTCTACCCTTTCCATCCCATCCCCTAAACCCTTTTCTTTCATCCCCTTTCATCCCATCCACTCGACCCCTTTTCATCCCTTTTATCACATCCCCTGTACCCTTTTCTTTCATCCCTTTTCATCCCTTTCCATCCCATCCCCTCAACCCTTTTCTTTCATGTCTTTTCATCCAGTCCTCTCAACCCCTTCATCCCATCCCCTTAACCCCTTTTCACCCCTTTCCATCACATCCCTTCAACCCTTTTCTTTCATCCCTTTTCATCCCATCCCCTCAACCCTTTCCTTTCATCCCTTTTCATCCCCTTTCATCCCATTCCCTCGACCACTTTTCATCCCTTTCCATCTCATCCCCTCAACCCTTTTTTTCATCCATTTTCATTCCCTTTTATCCCATCCCCTCGATTGCTTTTCATCCCTTTCCATCCCATCCCCTCACCCCTTTTCTCTCATCCCTTTTCATCCAATCTCAACCCTTTTCATCCCATACTCTTTGGCTCTTTTCATTACTCCATTCATTCTCTCACGACCTGTCTACCAATAAAGTTATTTGCATCAACTTATATCTGGAACAAGGGCAACTGGTCTTGTTGGGTGTCTTGAACACGTTTTGCCAAGTAGTTTCTTCATTTCAAATTGACTGACTGGTGGGTAGATGGAGTGTTATTAGGAACAACTGTGGGTCGCGGAAACCTTGAACTCCCGTGACTAGGGTGTGTAATGATTAGATACAAGCTTTCACACAGGAAGCAGAAACAGTGCATTTGATTTATATCGACAGTGCTGTTGGCATTTCTTGAGAGATACTTGGATGGTCGAAACAGCTCCAAGAAAACCAACAAGTCAAGTTTTTGGATATACCACAACTTGAATGACTGAGAACCTTCACAGACCTATTAAAAGAATGTGGTTACATGTGGCCCCGAGTGCGAGGTCGAATGGATCTCAAATGTGTCTTGGCTCTGATTGGATAACCCAGGACCCATGTTAATATCAGGTCTGATCAGGGAATAGGACCATCACATTACAACAGTGGTCAACATTTGTTTTTTATTTGCTTTGTTAAACCACCTCAGGTGTCGCAGAGTTCGTTTTACTGACTCTGCTGCGGTCAGTGGAGTTTTGGTATCTAACTGGCAGTTTATAAATAGCAATCCCCTCTTTGGCTGTGCTGCTTCCCAAGTGTGTTACATGCTACTGCAGCTGTGGTGGAAAATGACAATGGAACTATAATAAATTTTTTTACAGGCATTTAAATGCTGTTTCAAAATAGTGTGACTGTTGTCAGGGTATGTTTGCCTCCAGGTCTACGCCTTTCTTCTTGATGGGATTGATACGATTATCTGTTTAGGTGGCAGGTGCAGCAACAGGTGGGTGACTTACTGGATGGCCCGATGGACGTTTAACCTTGACTTTCAACAGCTTATTTGCACTTAAAGTCCACAGTAGCCGAACTTTTAGCCACTTGGGCAGAGTGCAAAAAGCTGTAAACAAAAAACTTCCTAACAAATTTGCTGCAGTTGTTAGCAGAAAGTAATCTTGAATCAAATTTCTTTCAGTTTGTTTTCTTCTACCATTTGGTGCTGAGCGGATAGTGAAAGTCTCCAGTATTAAGTTGCAGGCTTGATTGCTAAAATAGTGGAACCAAACAAATCCTGCGCAGGTCCATCCCTAATTACTGCAGTTTTGTTTCTCCAGCAGTGCAGTGGACACTCCTTTCTAAACAAACAGGATGTATTTTTGGACTAGCAACCATGTCCTGTTAGAGATTTGCTCCCATCTCACGGATAAATGAGCCGGGTTGTATCCCAGAGTTTGTTTGGCCTGGTCTGGATCAGTGTGAGTCAGCCAGGGGCCTGCTGGAAATTTCTTATCACTGCTGGAGAGCGTTAGAGGAATTATGGGATCAAATATCACTTGTAGCATACAGTACAAGCACACACAAACACACACATAGATTAAAGTGTTGTACCTCAGCTAGAGGGGATAATTTGAGGTGACCACTGACAGATGGAAAGCTTGTCACTCAGCTCTTGTTCCTCTAAGTCTCTGTGAAACCCCTTTGTGCCCACGGCTACAAATAATGCTCCCCCAGGCTGTGGACACCAAAATAGAGATGGCTTTTATCCAGAAAAAAATCTGATCCCAGAGTCATCTACACACCAACAGATAGTCCAAACACATGGATGTACAGCCTGTCTTGTTTGTGGTGTTGTGAGTGATTGGTGTGTATTCTGACACCATGTTTCAGAAATAGCTCCTCATGCCCAGAGACTCTCTGACCAACATAAAGCTCTCTGTCCGTGGGACTTCAAAATGTCTCCTCCCAAGCTGCTACTACAAATGTTGAGGAGATCGGCTTGAACGCAAACTTTTCATTTCGTGTTTTACTTCAGGCTATCATCTGGTGTGTGACAGAAGGTGAGTGATTTTAAATATTTGCGTGAATGCTGGTGGATGAATTACACCTTACACAAAATGCCCACATTTACCTGCACCATAACTGGTATTTATATGTTTACACTACTTGTTTACTGAGTGACTGGAGCTGTTCTTGTGTGGTTGTTTGGGCGTTTGGAGATATATCTGGCAAACACTGCGTGCATGACTCTACCATGCTCCCTCCCTTAGTCTTTCTAAACATCTTACCGCCTGTCTGTTTGCCTTGATGACGGACCAACAGAGCGAGATCATATGCCATGTCACACTGTTGGCAAGCAAGCTGACACGTTGCATTTGTCTGGCAAATACCTTAACCAAACCGCTGTAGCGCTTTTTAAATTGTTAACTGGGAGTTAATTGTCCAGTTGTGGGAATTGTCTGTTATGTCAAACTCCATTATTGCGTGTCAAGCTGCTTGTCTGTCTTTTAGCACTCAGTCTCGTCCCCGAAACACTGCCCACTATCCCCAGAGTCATCAGATGATAGCCGATGAGTTCCCAGAGTTCTGCTTCTCCTGTAACCAGAAGTCCTGTGTGAAAGGAACATGAGTTCACGGTAGACCCTTTGAGTCTTTTCTTAGAACCTCAGATCAGGAATAACATTATGACAACCTTCCTAATATTGTGTAGGTCTTCCTTGTGGCTCCAAAACAGTTGTGACTTATTAGAGAATGGACATGGGCCTTCTGAGGGTGTCCTGTGGTGTCTGGCAGCAGAATGCTGTTAGTGGAGGGCCTTTATGTCCTATGGGGTGTGGGGAGGGGCCCCTGTGGATCATCCCACAGATACTGGATCAGTTTGGGATCGAGTGAATTTGGAGGCCAGGTGAACATCTTGTGTTGTTCTTCATGTTTTTATGTTTTGTTTTGTTTTGTTTTTTAGTTGTTCCTAAAGTGTTTTTGTGTGCGTGTCTGTGTCAGGCTGCATCCTGCTGGGGATGGCTGCTGCCATCAAGGAGTGTCATTGTTAATTGTTATGGGGTGGTGGTGGTGCCTGGTCTGGTCTAGGTGGGTGCTACATGTCTAAGCAACATCCACACGAATGCCAAGTTGAAATTTTTCCCAGCAGAACATTTCATTGTCACAAGATGGTCAGTGTGTTATTATTATTATTTTTTTTTTACTTCTCTTGTCAGTGGTATTAATGTTGTGGTTGATTGGTGTATATAGATTAAAGGGTAGTTGATGAAAGATGCTAAGCTAGGATAAACCTGCACTCTCCAAGTTCAACATTCACTCTACCAAAATCCCTCAAAACATAAACAAAAAATAGTGTCCAACGACAAGTGGTGTTTATAAGGAGTTGATTATTTAATGGTTACTGGCAATAACTCTTTTGTTCGTTTGAAAAGGGAACTAATCTAAGACAACTTCTGTTTTTGGCTTATATCATCTCCACACTGCAGAGCTGGCAGCTGCTAGTGTGGCCTTAGACCCCCCCTTCTTTAATCTGTGATTAAGACATATCCTTTTACAGTAAATTTGAACCATATACTTCTGTTCTGGACACTAGTTCGAAAGGTGACATTTTTTTCTCAGCTGTTGAAATGATCTTATGTTCAGAACTGCAGAATCGGAGGCTTCACCGCCACAAATCAAGCTGAGCTCAGGCGCTTATGTAACAGACACATTTTCAATTGAGCCTGAGGCAAAATCTGCCCAGCCAGGCTTCGATCGACAGTCCAGTGCTTGGTGATCAGAGGAGGACACTGTGGTCATTCTGCTGAGTGTCTTTTGCGCCCATTTGGAGCAACTGACTTATTTAAAGGAGTGCAAAAGGTGAGATTATGGTCAGAGACATCTCCATGGCATTGAGCTGTTTGCTCATGTTGGAGCTCAGGAGCTGAAGTATAAATCATTTTTTAGCCTTTGAGCATCCTGTCCATGCTCCATGCAGGACTGGACGGGAAAGTTTAAATTCTTATCCTTTCTACAGGAATTTAAATGTTTTCGCAACCTTATGAGCCGCATAAGCCAACACATTTGTTAAGCGCATGTGTCTCTGTAAGACTGCTGACAGTTCTTATTTTGTTATTCTTGGACAGGGCCAGGATGGCTGTTTCTGCTTTCTATTTTTTGCTGAGAACTTTTTCATTTTTATTTTTTTATTTTGACACCCTACACTGCCTGGCCAAAACAAAGGGATTTAACTAACCAAAGAGGTACGAGCCCACCTATTTGATAATGACTGCGTGACGTTGTCTGATGCCACTGTGGGTTCTTTCAGCAGAGAGGTAGACTGCAATGACATTTGTAGTTCTTAATTTTGAAACCACAACAAATTTACACATCTGCAGGTGTCCTCGCAGGCATAGTGTCTTTCTTTGTGCCGCGTCTCATCTGATCTCCAGGTCCAGCACGCTACTGTGTTTAAAAGGAAACAGAGATTAGACTAACAGGATGCAGGTGAGCCAATCACTCTCACCTGGTGTTCCTCTCGTGAGCCCTCTCCACACCTCTCTCCTGCGGCTGATGCACCACGCCCCCTCCACAAACTGCATGGGTGATTGTTTTTCAGCTGGCAACAAGTTATTTAAGCCCAACTGATGCCATGCCAAGACATGGTTGGCATGGTCGTGGGAAAGATATTGGTCTGTTTGAGAAGGGTCAAATCATTGGCATGCATCAAGCAAAGAAAACATCTAAGGAGATTGTAGAAACTACTGATATTTGGTTAAGAACTGTCCAACACATTATTAAAAACTGGAAGGATAGTGACGAACCAAATGTGATAAAAAAAAAAATCCTGATTGATCATTATCTGCGATCACTTAAACATTTGGTAAAATGAAATCAAAGAAAAACAACAGTAGAACTCAGGGCTCTTTTAATAGTTAAAGTAAGAGCATTTCCACACTTATGATAAGACGGGAACTCAAGGGATTGGGTTTGAACAGCTGTGTAGCCTTAAGAAAACCACTAATCAGTGAGGCTAACTGGAAAAAAAGGTTTCAGTTTGCTAGGGAGCATAAAGACTGGACTGTGGAGCGATGGAAGAAAGTCATGTGGTCTGATGAGTCCAGATTTACCCTGTTCCAGAGTGATGGGGGCATCAGGGGCATCTTGTTGTAGTTTTTGCTACTTGCATTGTATTTTGGTCGTGGTGTAAGTATGTGCAGCTCCTGTGTTGTCCAACTGATGAAGATGTTTCCTTAATTTTCTTAAATTGCAGAGTGCTTGAGCTCTCTTGGTCGCCCAACAAATGGGCCTCCACAGGCCAATGAGGCTTTTGTGTTTTTGTGCACTACATTCATCCCATTGCTGTTCTGCTAGACGGGCTTCTCTCCACGGAATCAGGTGCTTTATATACCCCACATGACAGCATGACTAAAGGTTTTGGGGCTGCGTGTTTGTCAACAAGTTACTTTTACTTGTGTGTTTTGAGGTAATAATAATGCTTTTAGCATTAAGCAGGGCAATTATTCTAGATGAGACCCAGTTGAAAAAATAGTGGAAAGTATGTCAGATTCTCTACTGTGGTTCATTCATTTAGTTGCTTCCTCATTACTTTTTAAATATTCTTTCATTATCATTGTCCTTTTTATTGTTGACCTCCGTACACCAGCACTCTTACTCAGTTCCTGTTTGTTTTGTACTAATTCAAACTCACATCTATTTAGACTAATATTTGTTATGTGATGTTCTTTTTCTCTGCTAAACTGCTTTTTTTCACAAACACACACACAGATGCATTTGCAGCCAGACACAAACATGTTTGCATGGCTATCTTTGTGAGGACATTCAGTGACATAACACATTCCCTAGCCCCTATCCCTAACCATAAGCTAATTGTAACCTTTACCCTGAAACCCAGTCTTAATCCTCAAACAGCCTTGTAATAAAGGGAGGACCAGCCAAAATGTCCTCACTTTGCACAGATGTCCTCACTAGGATGGTGTAAAAACCAGTCCTCAGAAAGATAGGTGTATAAGAACACACTTGCACACACGCACATGTACGTGCACACTCAGGTGAGCACTCATGCGTTTCTGGTGATGTGTGGGTCACTACACACTTTATAGGTCAAGAAGCATCTAACAAAATAAATAAAACAAGACTAGACAAAAGCCTGGTAGGAAAATCAGAAACCTGTGAGGGTTCTTAGTCATTCAAGTCATGGCATATGCAAAAACGTTAAAGAAATAGCAGCTGGATTTCTTGAAGATGTTTCATCCAAGTAGTTTCTTCAGTTCTGAAGGACTGATGAGGGTGTAACCCATCGGAAACTTGCTCGTCTAGTGTCTTTCATTCACGCTTTGGATAAACTTATTAAACTGATTGTTTTTACATCCCAGTTTTCAGAGTTCTGTAACTGTCAACGGTGTCGTGTCTGCTCTGAGCCCCATGGTAAAGTTGATTAGAGAGAAAATAAAAAATGAATATATTTTTATGTCTTCAGGCTTCAATTAAGAAACCTAACATTTACAGACCACATTATCTTGGCAAACATTACACTACCAAATGAGCAAATCTTTACTGGTGATTCCACGGTCCCCAGCCAGGGGAGTTTGATTCTGAAAGAGCAGATGGAGCGCTTTCATTCACAGAAACACTTAAGGATCATCTGTGCGCTGAAACGACTCTTCCCTGCCAGGCTTTATAAACTCTGAGAGCTTTTATTCATAAACATAAATGCATTTGAACGGCTCGAGGTGCCAAAGCGAGGTTCTCTCTCCGCTACTGAATGGATGCAGTGAGATATTAAGGTATGACTCAGTCAGAGAGCTGCTGAGAGACTGATGCAGATTCTTGTACGGTGAGTCGCCGCAGAATGAAAACATCAACAGACACCAACGGTTAGTTGCTTATTGAAACCTACTTCTACTTTTTTCTGTCCTTCTGAACAATTCCTGTTCCCTGACTAGCAATAGCAAACTTTGCTTCTTTTTTTTTAGTGACACTTTTATGGTCACTGTGATGCATGTTCTGTATCTCAGGGAGCTCCTGCACCATTAGATCTAGTCTAAACCTGCTATTTATAATGGATACAGTGATACACAAGATATCACACTGACCGTGGTAATGAAAACATTTTTTCATAATTAAAGGACGGGACATAAATAAAACAAGCTGAATACAGTTCCACTTCCTATTTCAGCCTCCAGCACAGAAGCCTGTCTTTAAATATTTTGTCTGGCTAATGTCTGTGTGTTTGCTGCTGCATCTTATCTTTGAACGCCCCCTTTAAAGAGGAAAGACTTCCCTCAAACTAACCTTTTTTTACCCCTATGTTCATATTCTAAACTAAATTTGGATGACCATTCCCCAAGGTTTTAACCACAGACCTTCGACTCAGTTCAGTAAATAAAACTTTATTTTTTCCGTATAAAAAACCCCACAGAGAATCAAGTATAGGAC
Source organism: Planiliza haematocheilus (assembly GCA_005024645.1). NCBI lineage: Eukaryota > Metazoa > Chordata > Actinopteri > Mugiliformes > Mugilidae > Planiliza > Planiliza haematocheilus. The sequence continues at coordinate 1,668,288 of SRSE01000293.1, read as the reverse complement.
TCGGAAGCGGTGCAGCCAGCTTACTGAGGCATCACACAAAAAAAAGTAAACAAATTAAAATACAAGCAAAGCAAAACCGAAAAGTGCAGTGCAGTGCAGAGATCGAGTTCCAAAAAACAGACAAGGGGTCGGAAGAGGTAATCAAAACAGGCGGGCGAGAGAGGATCTGGAGAACTCTTTCATATACACCGATCAGCCATAACATTAAAAGCACTGTGGGTGTTTATGGCAAAACCATAGTAAAGAAAGAAATTAAACAGTGAATACGCAGGCACAGAAACAAACAGAACATAACAGAATACACAGATCAGCCGTAACATTATGACAGGAGAAGTAAATAATACTGACCATCTTGTGGCAATTTAGTGCTCGGCTGGGAAATATTTGGAGACGGTATTCATTCGTGTGGATGTTACTTAGACATGTACCACCCACCTAGACCAGACCAGACCAGACACCCCCATCCCATAGCAATGACACTCCTTGATGGCAGCAGACATCCCCAGCAGGATGCAGCCTGACACAGACACAAAAACGCTTTAAGAACAAAAACATGAAGAACAGCACAAGGTGTTGACCTGGACTCCGAAGTCACTAGATCCCAAACTGATCAAATATCTGTGGGATGATTCACAGAGGCCCCTCCCCTCAACCCATAGGACCCAGTGGCCCACACTAACAACAATTTAGGACACCCTCAGAAGGCCCATGTCCATGCTCTGATGAGTCACAGCTGTTTTGGAGGTAACAAGGGAGACCTACACAATATTAGGAAGGTGGTCATAATGTGAGGTCTGATCGGTGTAGAGACAGATCATGTGTGGGTGGTAATTTAACCTCAGTCTAAAAGACGACAGCAATAAATGCAACAAAAGCCTAAAGCTGCTTTTAAAGCAGCTCCGAGCGTATATGAAGGGGACAGCAGCAGAAAAACCACAAATTCAGTCTTTTATCAGATCACAGCCCCTACTTGACTCCCTTGCTGTTACTTTATTGTGCTGTCTGGGAGGAGGACAGCTCACTAGGTTTAAGTTAATAAAATCGGATGACGCACAAGCTTGGCACTGCAACACCTCAGCACTTTCTCTCCTCCGGCCTTTTCCCCCTAATTCTTTCCATGTTTGTTGTCCGCCTGGGAATATGGAAAGAAGAGAAGTGCTCCTTCATAATCCCGTCTGTCTCTCTGAGGAGAAAGTGAGAAGCCGTACGAGTGTCTGGGCACATAATCTGCTCGCCGTGGAATAAGTGACGGAGCAGCTGAGGCTGTCAGCATGTGTGCGTGTGTGCGCTCCAACAAGGTGGAGGCTGTACCCCAGTGACAGGCTGCGATTGTGGTTTTACGAGTGACTCCATCAGGCTCTGATGATGCGGTTGTGGTGGCGGCGCACAGAACGAGCCGAGAGTCAATACGCTGCTGTCATGTCGACACATCATCGGTGCGTGCTGATGTGTGCTTACTACAGGAGTAGGACAGAGGGAGACAAAGGGAGGAGGAGAGAAAAAAAGAAAGGAAGAACCACACGATGAGTAAGAGAGACTCATCTCACCCCCTCAGGCTCTTTGCTTGGGTCTCTGATGCTGAGCCCCTGCAGTCTGAACGACTTTATCTACAAGTCTTGCCGGTGTCGCAGCCAGATGTTATCCATCCACATCTGGCACTAATGTGTGTTTTTCACAGTGTGCACCCACAGACCCCCGAACAACACGGCTCTTTGTGTTTTCTGGGACGGCGTTTGAGCCAGCTGATGAGCAGGGTCGCTAATAGGGCCCATTAAACGTATTAGCCGTGGCTGTCTCGTTAACTATTGTGAAACCTGAGGGCTGAACTCTCGCTGTTTTTGTCTCTCTCTCTCTCTTTCACGCATGCACACACACACACACAGAGCACGCGCACGGGTTGGGTGGGTCGATTGTGTCGCAAGCGCGCACATGATCTCATTCAGGTCCAACTGTTGCGACACACAGTTAATCTCCAACGGCAACAGAGGAGGAGAAGCAGGGGCAGAAAAAAAAACGATCATGTTTAAGAATCAATGAACGAATGAATGAATCGAGTTAATATAATGAAAGAGCAACACGTGGCCATGACGACAAGTTCTGGCCAAAACAACAGCTCAGATTTCAAAGATGCTCAGTTTGTAATGGCCCATGTTATTGCACCTTTTTGTTTATCCTTTCTATGCATATAATGTATATTTACGTCTATTTTTACTGTAGTTCTTGTAGATTTGTACAAATCTTGTATATTTCTTACTATATATATATATATATATATTTTTTTTTATTTAACCATCTTACCTTTTTTTCTGCAAAAGCATCTTTTTTATTATTATCTAATTATTTTTTTATATGTGCAGCTGAGCTATTGTGGCCAAGCAATTTCCTTTGTGGCTCATTTAAGTCCATCTCAGTCTGTATACAACATAGCTTGAATGATTGTTACATGCTTTCAATTAATTGATGAAATTTTTTGGGTCAGGGACGCACTGTGGATAGACCAGAGGCCTGAGAGTTGAAAGGTCTTGCATTGGTTGCAAATGTAGGACCGTAAAAAATAAAAATAAAAGTACATTGCGATCCAGATTAAATGCCGTTTTGCTGAGGTTGGGCTGGGCTGCATGCTTTACTCTCACATTTTCCCTCTGCTCCCCAGACATGTCCTCCACTTGTCTCCCTTCTCGCAGGTCTTCTTGATGTCTGGCATGGGCTGTGTCTCATGTGCAGCTCTGCAAACAGAAGAGCTTCTCTGCTAATTTAATAAGAAGAACAGCTCTTGAAGAGTGGAAAAATAAAATGTTTCTCACGGAAATATGCTAAATGGGTCAGATATAATAGGCACGGATTCGCTCAAAAAATAAGTTTTTCCAGCATGACAGAAATGCAAACCTGACAGTGAAACAAAGCAGAGAGATGACGGCCTGCATCGGCTCTTGTGATGGTTACAAATAAGGCCAGAAGTAAAAGGAGGAATAGAGTAAGTAAAGAACAAAATGCACCGATCCAACAAAGGCTTGTGTAAATAAATATTTAGCGGTCGGACTCTGATGAAGCAACGATTGCAGACCCAGATGAAAGAAGTAGATGGGGACAGGACCTCCTGGAGTCTGGATAGTCTAAGGGTGGTGGTGGAGCAGATATGATGAAGGAGACTTCTAGATAAGGTGGAGAGTGTAGGAACTGAAATGAAATGAATTAGGACTAAATGTCCCTGAGAGTGACGGCAAACAGATCATTGGGTAAGAGTAGTGATGTTGAAATTGAGAATGCAGTGATTCTGATAGCAGTGAAAGTGGAAGTGGTGAAATGACAGGGGAAGCTGAGATAGTCCAAACAGACCGCTGAGGGGTAGTTCACGAGCAAGACCACACCTCAGTATGTAGAAAGAAGTTTATTTTGATAATTTTAACGGGAGGGAGAGATGGGGGATGGGATGAGAGGAGTCGAGGGAATGGGATGAAGTGACCGAGGGGATGGGATGAAGGGGTTAAGAGGATGGGACAAGAGGGGTCCAGGGGACGGGAAGAGAGGAATCGAGAGGATGGGATTAAGGGGTCGAGGGGATGGGATGAAGGGGTCAAGAGGATGGGACGAGAGGGATTGAGGAGACAGGATGAAAGGGTCGAGGGGATGGGATGAAGGGGTCAAGAAGAATGGATGACAGGGATCAAGGGGACGGAATGAAAGGGTCGAGGGGATGGGATGAAGGGGTCAAGAAGAATGGATGACAGGGATCAAGGGGACGGGATGAAAGGGTCGAGGGGATGGGATGAAGGGGTCAAGAGGATGGGACGAGAGGGATCGAGGAGACAGGATGAAAGGGTCGAGGGGACGGGATGAGAGGGGTCAAGGGGATGGGATGAAGGGGTCAAGGGGACGGGATGCGAGGGGTTGAGGGGATGGGATGAAGGGGTCAAGAAGAATGGATGACAGGGATCAAGGGGACGGGATGAGAGGGGTCAAGGGGATGGGATGAAGGGGACAAGGGGACGGGATGAGAGGGGTTGAGGGGATGGGATGAGAGGGGTCAAGAAGAATGGATGACGGCGTCAAGGGGATGGGATGAGAAGGATCAAGGGGCTTGGATGAAGGGGTCAAGAGGATGGGACGAGAGGGATCGAGGAGATGTGATGAAAGGGTTGAGAGTTGAGGGATGGGATGAAGAAAGCAGTAGAGACTGATGGTGGTCTTCTGATGTTGGTATGGAGGAACCCAGGGATTCAGGGTGGGGGCATATCTCTAGAAGCTTTCGACTCCATGTCCCTCCGGTTCCTGCAATCAGATTGTAAAGGAGAAGAAACAACAGAGAGAGTTGGGGTGGGAGGGGTATGAGAACTGAGCCAAATGGACAAGGAGAGGTTAGACCTGCTTACAGTATGTAGGCAGGTGCGAGTAATTGGATGTGGACTTGTTCCTGAACCTCAGTTATGTAACTTCATAAAGTGTGGACATATTGAAAACATATTCAGCATCCAAATGTAACGTTTTCCAAAAGTGGGTAGATCTGGCCTTGAGTGCTTTCGTCATGTAGCGACTTTGTTTATACTCATCTCTTCTGATACTCAAGTTTTTGGGGATTTTATTACGTCCTGTAAGTCGGCCGAGCGGCAAACGTTAGCAGGTTTTACCGCTTTCTGGCCAATGGCTCCGAACAACCAGTCCTTGTTAATATAACAGATTCTGGCTACATTATCCAGGGCTCATGACAAATACAGCGTCAGCTTATATTTCAGCACACGCAAGGAGACATGTGATCCAGCTGTGGTCTGGAAAAGCCATTGTGCTCGAGATCTTGCAAGTGCATACTTCTGCTCGTGTGCTGATGAAGTTATTTCATGGCGCAAACAAGCTCGTACTTTCAACTAAAAATAAAAAATAAAAAAAAATCATGAAGGGTGAAACATGAAAGCTTTTGTCAGGTTTCCGACTGGGTGACTGTGTTTTCCAGTAAGGATATTCATAGCGTGGCTTGGGGCAAAATGCCAACGGAAATAAGGATGTCCAGTTCAAGGACCTTCCACCACATGAAAACACAGCGGAGCCGGACGGCGTAAACATTCAAACTGTGAGCAGGAAAATCAGATATTTTGAAACTCAACTGCAAAATCACAACAGGGTTAGAAAAGCCAAGACATCGGCTAAATATATCTACAGCAGAACATTGCACTAAAATGTTAATTAATTCTAATATGTTTGGCATTGCATGGGCTGCACAGGCCGTCCCCGTCAAGGGTGAAATGAAGGGGGCAAATGAGCAAACTAGTGTGCAGAACACTTTGGCCTTTTTTTTATCCCAGAGGATAATGAGCTCCATGAAGGCGATGTATTTTTAATTTATTTATTTTTTTCTCAGACCTCTGTAGGCCCAGTGAACATCTTAGCTTAGCTTGTAGACTTCCACTATGGGAAGTGTGGGAAACAACGTTAGAAATTAAAAGGATTTTGATATATTTGCCCATGCTGTTTAAATCTGAACTATTCTTTAAAACAACTAAAAAAATAAATTAAAAAAATCTCAGGATAAGTGAGTCACTGAAACCAGCATCCATGGCTAATGACACAATTCCTGCAGCAAATTATCTCTAACAGCGGTCATTGACTTTATTTCCTGCCTTATTTCCTCTCTTTAATGGAAAAACATTAAATTAATAATAATAAAAAAAACATTTAATTTGTACGAGAGGGTCAGGCTTCTCTGTGGGCGTCACATCTAAAATGAAAAGGTGACATCATCCTTTCGGTGACATCATCCTCACCAGCCTGCAAGCATGACCTCATCCCGCTGGTATGTAATCCCCCACGAGGCTTTTGTTTTTTCGTACTGCTCATTAATAATTCATGAACGGCATCCCCGTTTGAGGCGCTGAGGCGTTTCATACTGCAGGGGACGGAGAGCGGCTTGTTAGAATGAGTCAACTCATGATGCAGATAGAGGGCGAGAGGCTCAAACCAATTATGACGTAAGGATAGCGACACAGAGCAAACCCTTACTGGTCAATTATTGGATGTATATATAGTATATAAGTTACATTTATTTATTACAAATGAAGAGCCTACACAATATAAATGTGCAGTGCTTTGTTATGGATTAAACTGATTAAATATCCTTGCCATTTACTGTAAAATGTGAAATATTTATATATGTTTATGATTCAGTAAAATTGAATTGTTGCTTAATTATTTTGGGAGAGAACGATCACTGAATACAATCGATAGGATCTGCAGCTCAATCAAAAATGAAAATAAATAAATAAATGAATAAAATAATGAGAAATTGATGCAATAGTAGTAGTAGTAATAGTATCTGATAATAGGACATGTAATAGTATAAAACATAACATGAGACATTTGTACTTGAGTACTCTTAATACTCAACGTGTATTTTCTTGAATGTGTATTCAAGAAAATGCACGTTGAGTATTAACAGTACTATTATTGCGCTTGTCCTGTGAAGGGTCGTGGAGGGGCTGGAGCCTATCCCAGCTGTCATTGGGTGAGAAGCAGGCTACACCCTGGACAGGTCAGTAGTCTATGACAGGGCTAACACAGAGGGAAGCCTGAGAGAACCCACTCAGACACAGGGAGAACATGAAAACACCACACAGAAAGGACCCAGTCGGCCTGGAGCCTAACCCGGAAATAATACATCATTTTACAGTAAAGATATTCACAAAATATTATAATGAAATGATTATATGGCAACAGAGCAGGATCAGATAAATAAATAAAGATTGCGTGTACATTTGAATGAGCCTTCTCTGGCTCCAGTCTTCCTTTGTTTGTTACGATCACAGATAATATGTTAATACTCGAAACAAAGCACAGCTCCCTCTCGCCCCCTTGACAGCTGAAGTTCAGATAGCAGCAGATAGCAGACTGGATTATTGTACAAGTGCACTGCGACAGACAAAGAGACATCAAGGCTGAGGTAATTTCCTGCTTCATCGGTGTGCACTGCAAAAAGTGGTCACATGTTAAAAACCTCTCATCGCAGACGATCATGTGAGAACTTTAATAATTGTGTTATGCATTTCACTGTCTGTTGCTGCGTATGAGGATTACACATCGAGAGGACGATGTCATAGTTGCACACATGTTGGGGTGATGTCATCTCTTCATTCTGCATGCGTACTGTAGGTGTAGCTGCTCCTGCTGCTGCTGCTCCTGCTGCTGCAGTGTGTTCCCACCACTCCTGCTATCTTAACACCCCAGTACGAGCCCTGAAACTATGTGTGACTTGGAGGCTGCGAATCTCTTTGATGCTGCAAAAGAACGTCAAATATTTCCAGTGGCAGAGGAAAGTACTTTAATCGAGCACAGTTTACAGGAATAATATCGTAAGTGATCAACACTGGCGACGTGTTCGTGTTTTCCTTGAGTCCAAAATATGTTGACTTTGTGAGTCATGTCGACTGCAGGTGTTTAACGGTCCAAACTGCTAAAAATATTTCCCATAAAAAAAAGGTTTTTGCGGTAATTTTCATCAGCCCAGTCCCAGTTTTCTATTTGTTCAGCCTGTGTGCGCTCGTGTAAGAGGGCGGATGACACCGACACTCAATTCAGCTCACCAAGATATCCTGTAACAGCACTTGGCAAAAGTAACAAAGGACAAAAAAACGTGTTTTTTGCTTATTTCTTGAGGCTCCTGAGGAGATTTAGCTTGCGCGTGAAACCAGATGCCGCATGCTTCCAACGGTATGCACTGACAGCAAAGTGCCAGGCCCCCGAGAATAACGAGCAAATCCATCTCAATAAAAATCACCAAGCTGTAAACAGTAAAGCAACGTGCCTCCGCTGTGACGCAAGTGAAGTAAAATCCATTTGCGAATGGGTCTCCTCCTCCTATGCAAGCGCACTGTGACGCACCATTTCTACGTCATAACGTTTGATAGCGACTGCAGGCACTGTCTCACTCTGGCCAACAAACCTGCAGTAGTATAATTTTGGGGGCCCTGTGCCAGAGTTAATCCACAGAGGCTTGCCCAGGCTATTAACATACATACATGTTCCGACCTCAGCCTGGTCTAGTTTCCACCGAGCAAGACGTTCCTTCGTCTAAGTATGCTGCCCAGCTGTGTCTGCTCTCAGCGTCTGTCTGGATTCTCTGCAGATGCTCCAGTTTTCTCACAGAACTGAAGTGAAATCTCTTAATCTCTCAAGTCAGACTTTGATCATGAATGGTATGGTTTTCCTAGTCACTATAATAAATATCAATTTGAGGGACGGCTAGCTTGAAAAGTCCGTCTTGAAGTGAAAAGGTTAATCAACTGAATCATAATGAGTTTCAGCCTCCAGTTCCGAATGAGCATATTTGTTCATGCGCTCTGGATAAGACTCATAGGAGTGCAATCGATCATTGCTGTTTTTGGTAAGGTTCAGGCAAAAATACAGTGCATTAGTTTTCATGAAAGATCGGAAGAAAGACAGAAGAATTTTAATGTTTAAGGTCTAGGTCATGGTTAAAAATTGACTGAGCCCTTGCATAGAAAACAAGTAATGCATTCCTATTTATGATCTATTTTGTTGTTTTATATATATATATATTATTAGTATTTATCTCTTGTTCTGACCCTCTTCACCTGCCTGATTTTGACCCATAGTTTAATGGATGCAGTGTAATTATGTCGGAGGTATGCTGTATGTCTGTGAAGGTTCTCAGTCATCCAGGCCATGGTATATCAAAAAAAAAAAGTTTTAATAAAAAGGCAACTGGACTTCTTTGAGAAGACGTTTCAGCACTCATACCAGTAGCTGCTGTAGTTCTGGAAGAAGTGGAGCATGAGTGGAGCACTGAGCTAACACTGAGGCAGCTAGCATCATGTGAGGCTGCCCATCTGCCACCCAACATGGCCATGCATAACTTTAAGCATTGATATCTTTTAAACAGGGGAGTTGAATCAAAGAAATCACCCTTACCGTTATATTTCTGCTCTAAAGTTGGGCTTTTAAACATGTCTGTGGAGATCCATTAGCTTTCGCAGCCACCCTCAAGTGGCCGTTCGGGGAACTGCAGCGTCCAGAACATTTACTTGCAACCACACCATTGTGCACATCCTGCAGTGTGACTCGTCTAATGCTACCACACAGAGAAAACAGAGTCTAATTAAACACGTTGGCTTGTAAATCAACACCTACAGCTAATGAGGATTCAACGCCCACAGACAGACCAGTCATGATATCACCAGCTCGATAATTAACCAACACAGTGACACTAAAGTATGCGACAGATGTTCAATGCTGTCAGTACGACAGCTCATATTCATCATATCACATGTTATTTGTCACATGTGTGATCATTTGTACACAGGCTCGGTTACATACAGGATTATTGACAGTAAGAGACCGCCTGATGTGTTGGAAACCTTTACTTTATTGATCGAGAAAGCTGGAGGATCGTGCAGAACACTTAAAGGCAGTAGTAAAGGCTTATCAATCAGCCACAACATTAAAACCAGGAGGCAGGAGAAGTGAGTAACATTGACCATCTTGTGACAATACAATGTTCTGCTGGAAAACTTTTGGGCCTGGCATTCATTGGATGCACCCACCTAGACATAATGATATGCCTGATTGGTCTATCTATAAATGTAACAATTCCTTATATGGTGTTCTATACTGTATATGTTTGCAAATTAAGATGGCTTTGAGTCCCATTCATCCTTGTCTCTACAGATGGTTGCATTTACACTCATTACACTGTCAAAACCTGTAGGCATCAACCTTGTTTTCTTCCATAAATACAGCGCTCTGCTACCTCGGCCATCGTTTGGATGGCAGTGAAAGATATACCCCGGGGGACTATTTTGAGGCAGTATCAATAAAGCCTGCTCTGTATTTCCAGCTGGTTCACTTTCAGGCGACGTCACTCAGGACAACAACACCATTCACAGCTGTGGGATTCCCTGAATAGCTAATGGTGATACAGGCATACTTTCCATTCAAAGGAAACGTATCGTTGACTGGATTGTCTGTTTGCACTCGGAAAAGTAGGTTGACTTACTGGTGTGACACATCTGGAGGGAGATTTTATTTTATTTTATTTTCCAGGGATAAAACAGTGAGCTTTTTAGGTTAATTCAAAAAATAAAGGAAAAAGTAAACCTGCATCGTGTCTTTAAACTGTCCTGCACGCTGCTGACTGCAGTTTTATAAAAGAACAACAAGATCAATTAAGTTTTATTGATATAGCGTCAGTAACAATACAAACTGTCTCAAGACGCTTTAAAAAATCGGATCTGGGTCCCGGTCTGAAAGCTCCAGAGCAAGCATGAAGGCAACGGTGGCAAGGAAAACCTCCCTTTTAACAAGAGGAGAGAAGGACACGCAACAGTTAACATGCTATACAGTAGGAGCACAGAGCTGCATGAATATTAAAAGAAAAGAAATTAGAGGATAGGTGCAAGAGAGAAGAGAGTAGAGGACAGGTGCTTGGTGCATTGTCCCCCAGCTGCCTAGGCCTATTGCAGCGTAGACTTGATGATTCAGTCCAGCCCTAACTATAAGTTTTTATCTTAAGCCTAACCTTAAAAGTTGAGAGGGCATCTGCCTCCTGAACGCAAACAGGAAAACAAGAGTTTTCTATTGAGTGGTAGCCCGAGCGTAACCGTGACTCACAGACAGAGTGTTCCTGCTGTAGTTCTGTGGAAGAGTGAAATATAAAGGAAGAGAAGGACGTCAGGGACCCAGAGACATTTCGTGTCACGTTGCCAGCTGTCTGCTTATCAACTCATACAGATTATGGTAACAGGGAGGGGCGAGCCCCAAAGCTATTGTGAATGAGAGATAAGTTTTCAGCACATTTTCTTTGAGCTGTTTTTGAAAAAAATGCAGCGTCTGAATGGTTATATAAACACTTCACTATCAAATATCATTGGGCCAGCTAAAAGAAAGAAATAAGTTGTGTGTGTGTCTATTGGCTTGAAGCTAGACTTGCCAGAGCTTTGATATATTTACCATGTCAAAGCCCTCGCAGAGCTGTTGCTCTTAACATTTCTACGTCTTTAATTATTTAGAGCAACACTCTCGGTGCAGAGATTAGACGAGGTTGTGTTATTTTCTAGCTCGGTCATATGCCATCAGAATGACAAGTAACTATGCAGAAATAAGTAACACACAGTATTATTTTCTTTAATTAGAGGCAGTTCATTAGTACTTATGAGAGTAAGCAGGGCGTACTCGTACACAGCTGCAGCAGACTCATGGATTTGTAAAAATGCTGCTTGAGAATTATGAATGGAGAGGCTGCTTTTCCACACGTGGCATTTTTTTTGAGTGTGTACTAAATTAAATTGTTACATCCTTCTTGAGCCAGAAGAGGACGTAAATCCAGAGGGAACAAACAAACAAACAAAGTTGAAGCTGCTTGCGTTTCTCAGTTCCTCATGTTTGCAGTGATGAATCAAGGCACGCAGGACAGAGGGCTTATGTGATTATGGGTGGATGGATGCTTCTAACTTTACAGTGGGAACAAGTGCACCAGCATCTGAGTCAGTGATCACACTGGGCTGGAACAAACTGCTGCTTTAATCAGGAACTCAGCAGCCGGGAAAGCACAGCTATCAGAGTCAACTGGCATGACTGACGCTTGGGGCAATGACAAAGACACATCCAGGGGATCTGCACGTACAACATTAAAAAAAAAAAAAAACTCACAGGGATTGTACATTTGTCTGATACCAGAGGACACCCTCAGAAGGCCCATGTCCATTATCTGATGACTCACATCTGTTTATCTGTTTTGGAAACACAAGGAAGATCTAACCAGTATTAGGAAGGTGGTCATAATGTTATGCCTAATCGGGGCATATTTCAAGTGCAGCTGAGGTTGAGATACAATTTTCCATATTTAATGTAAAAAAAACACCCCTCATTAACAGTTACATTTGGATAAATCTACATCTGTGTCATCGGTATGGAGGCCTGCTGCTGTGAGTGCCAAATGTAAAACTCTAACTGTACTTTCTTGTAGATGAGTAACATGTCATCGGATGGACAGTCTCAAGCAATGTGTTGGTATCTTAAAGTCATTTGCAGTACATGAGTAGAGAAACTGGTTCTCGTTCATCCATCAGAGGTGATAGGAATTGCGGAGGCGTCCTGAACGCATCACCTCTGCTCTGAACGGGGAGAGGGCGCCGTGGCTCGTCCCTCCTCCTCCTCCTCCTCCTCCTCCTCGTGCCTCGGCTCAGGCTCAGTCTCCTTTCTCTCCACGGCGGCAGGTTCAGCTGCCGTTTACAGAAGCGGCAGCATCGTGAGAGAAATAGAGACAGAGACAGAGAGAGAGAGCGAAAGGGAACACGTCTCTCTCTCGTAGCCGGTGGACAGTTGTATTGAGACGGACGCGCGCGCGGCTCTCCAGAGAGGATTAAACGCACCTGAACGATAAAAGAAAACCTTGAGGGGGGGAAAACCCGACACTTCACACTGCAGGAAAAAAAGAACCGTAAGAACAAATTGTCACTTTTAACGTTTCTAATAACCACTCGCGACTTTCGCCGCTTCCGTGACCTTTCAGACTCCGTTTTCGCATTGAAAGCGGGGAATTACTCACTCGCTTCTTCTGTCAAACTGACAGTTTAACAGTTTTTTTTTTTCTGTATTTCCATGCTTTCGGGAGGTTTTCCCCTCGCCCATTTCTCAGTGTTAATATTACACTTTAAAGGCGTAAGGGATACTGGGCAACTGTCTTTTATTATCTGTATCCATTGTATGAGGATGTTTTCTCATGGTGAGTTTTCATTAGTCTCTCTGGTGGACTTTTTGTGAGTTTTTCCCTCAATACTCAATCATTTTCCAGTTGCCATATGCGCAAATTGTGCCGTATTTGTTCGGTTTATAAATTGTATCGTGCGGTTTGCTTCATGGTGCGCTCCGACCGGTGTAAAACTTTCGAGGAATGGCCAGACTACTACTACTACTTTCCGACTCTAATTATCAGCGTAAACGTTAACAACTTGTCAGAGATATGTTGCGGCTGTTTGGCTGAAGGATGGAGGGAGGGCAAGCCCCGGCGCGCCTCCGTGCCGAGCAGCTTCAGACTGGCAGTGGGGAGTGAGTCAGACCAGGATGAATAGCTGGCAAAGTATACTGTAGTCCTTGATTACACGGGGCAGAGGGGAAGAGCGTCGTTTGAAAGTGGAAAACAGTTTCAGATGCTTGTCTTGATCTAGCCTAACCGCTTCCACGGAGGATGAAAGAAGAGGGTATGTGTAGTCACCGCTGGTCCCCTCAGTTGGCCAGGATCTGGCACAGTTCTGCATGTGTGTGGTGCAGCTGATCAGTGAGAATCACTTTGTTTTTTCCTTTTTTTCTTCTTTTGATAGCTGAGATGTCACAGCTCTCACGAGTGTCTGTATAAATTACTTAAGCTGCTGCAAGTCATTAAATGTTTGGCTGCTGTTACTTGGCCCACAGCGAGATAATCAGATTATCTGAGCGGATAATCCGTATACAAGCTGTCTTGATCTTTTCACTTCTCACTCCTGTGTTGTTGCATTTTTCCGTCACTAGTTTCTAGAATACAGAATCGAGAATGAACTGTTCCGCCTTAAGCAAATCTGTGCTAACATGAAACCTGTGCACCACCTGTGGTTTCCTAAACCACCACAATGCTCATTTCGTCCAGCCACTGATGCCTCACAGCAAGAAGGTCCCGGGTTCGAATCCAGGACTGTGTTTGCATCTTCTCCCTGCGTCTCCAAAGACATGCTCCTTAGGTTCATTGGTGATTCTGAAGTGGCTGTAGGTGTGCATGCGTCTCTCTATGTTAGCCCTGGTGACCTGTCCTGGGGTGATGACAGCTGGGCCATGCTCCTGCAAATGCCCCCCCTGCAACCCCTCACAGGGCAAGCGGTTACAGAAAATGATTGATGAATGAAACTAAACAGCATGTTATCATATTTTATAAACCAGAGCCGTGATGTAAATTATGAATTAGCTGTGTTGTTTTTCTCCGAGCCAAGCTGATTGATTTCCCAGCTAATCACTGGAGCTCTTGCATGCAGCTTGCTGATATCACGCCCACCCCAACCGTCACTGAGTAAATATATGAAAAACCTATTACCTGAATTTATTATTCCAATGCCACGAGTCTGTGGCGGTTCTGCGCCAGCAACAGTGATAAGACAGTGAATATAAAGCAGTCCAGCATATTGTATTAATGTGTTAGTGGCATTTCATTTCCCTTCTTTCTTTTAGGCTCAGTTAAGATTTTGCACAGGTGGGCTAAGATCCAGATTTGGCAGAGGTTTTGGGACTCTGTTTACTGTCTGACAGCTTCCCTATTAGCATATACTGATTTAAAATAAACCTCTGTAGGCAGCGTCACAAATCAGTTATGATGTCTTTACATCAGCGTTGTGTGACTGCACGTCATTTATCAGGTATTAGATTAACGGCTTGATGATGCTGACGAGAATGAAAAGTTTCTCTGTCGATTTGTCATCCAATGTTTGTTGACTTTGAGCCATTTCGTCTCGTCTGCACAAGCTTGCACGCTTGCACTTTGTGCACTTTATTATTATCACAGGAAGTGTTGTTTTTTTTTTGTGAATTTTGTGAACTCCTACTTCTTTTTTATTTAACATGCAAATGGTGTGTGAAGTGCTCAAGGGGTTTTCTCAAGGGGGTTAACTTATGTCACCAGAAGTGAAACTGTGTACAATAACACTCAACACCTGTAGTTTTACTTCCACAGCGTGGTGCAATATCTGATTTTGTGGCAGTTTGTTTTTTTCTTTATGAAAGGTTAAAAAAGTGAATAAATAGAAAGGATAAGCCGGTCAAAGCTGAAATGAGTCCTTTGACCACAACAAAGGTTAAGGATTAGCATTACCTTGCAGTTTGGACTTTCTAGTTAATTATTACTAAAACTTTCAGAAAGTGAAAAGTGAAATCTCTGTTGGTATTTATAGAAAAGTGAACAGCACGGATCACTACCTGACAGGTGGCGACTCCTCCGCAGATGTTGTGTCAGAATCAGTCAGCGGGCTTTGTTGAATGTGATGATGGGTACTTTTACGTGGGAAGGGATGCGTTTAAATGCACACGATCAGCCTTACCATGTTATATTTTGTTCTCCTTTTGCTGATGCTGCTGCTTTACGTGCATCTTTTCATTTTATTTTCGACGGAACACTCGCACCCAAACCGCCCGCACGCCGTCCCGCTCTAATCATTGACAGGTGCCAAGTACGCATTTGCAGACTGATATGGAAATGATCAGCCCATCACAGATATAGTGAACGCACTATACAGCCACGCGGTGTTTGTCCGCGGTGCTGTTTTTCCACCCATGCACTGTTTGTCTTCAGCGAGCATATTAGTGACTTAACGACGTGGCTGTTGTCATCATCTGGGGCCTCGCTGCTCTAGTTCGGCGCCTAAAAACAATTAGCAGAATTGTTCATGAGAGTGGCCGCGCGTTAATCGGATTTTAATTAGAGATAAAAGAAAACAATTAGCTCTTGTAATCTAAGTATATGCTTCCAGACCTTAAAATCTTTCCGGCTTCCACTGAGTAGACACATGGACTACAATGTTCCTGCTTCTCTCCCAGTGAATTTGTTTTTCGTCATGACTGAAAAGCACCTCTGGAGTATTTTATGTGATCTAAATCTCAAATAAGAGGTGTCTAAGAAATCATTGTTTGAACATTTTATTTAAAAAACAAACAATGCATTCGCAGTCTGCTTTATTCTTTCTAAAAATTTGCCGTTTATTCCAGTCACGATCGAGATCTTCAGTCTTGTCTGAGTCAAGGTCAGCTTAGTTGCAGGCCTGCCTCAGATCTCAGTGTATTATCTCTACGAGAATCCTCCTTGAATCTCAACGCCTCTCCCCTCTCTCTCTCTCTCTCTTTCTCCAGTGAGATTCGACCCAGCCAAAGCCCAGTCGGACCATGCTCACACTATGACCCCTACAATGTAAGTATCGCGGGGCGTGGATGCGAATCTGCTCTCGTTGCGCTGAGTTGAATTCGCTGACTGGGAGAGAGCTGATGTTTGGGTTGATCACAGCTGGTTGTCTCCATTGTCTGGAAATGAAAGGGTTTCACGCTGTGAAAATACCGGTCCGAAACTAACGGACTAACGATCTGCTGCTCTTTCACTCGCCAAACCATTTAAGCAAATTAGCAAAGATTTGTACTTTGCTAGGACAGAGTATTTGACACAAGCAATCTAATGTCGCAGCAAAATAAACAGCTAAGCGGTTTGTCACACCTGCTTTACTATTATATCACCGAGGCATTTCACTATGAAGCCTCAAAGGCACGTAACAAGGGCTAAAAATTAGGTTCACAATGTCCTTTGTCTCCACCGTCATGTTAAACCAGTTTAAAATGATTTGTCATTTACAGAGTGAGAAGCAAGGAAGTCTTCCTGTTGCAAAATTGCGTAAAAACTGATTGTCAACTGAGTTGCCAACTGAGTGCTAAATAAGATTGTCCGGAACCCATTGGATAGACTTAAAGTTGCATTGTTGAATAGCTACCTTGTGATTTTATTGAAGTCTGTCGTTTGCTTTTGCTTTTGGAGTTTGTTTTATAAAGTTATAAAGTTGATGTAAACGAGAGCGAGTGATGACCAGATAGTACATGAGCTCAGGACTGGAAATATATAAAGTAATGGAAACTGACCAAGCCTACAGAATAAAGTTCAAAACATTATTCGTGGCCTGATATATAACCAATACATAATTACAGTATTTGTTATAGCACTAAATTATACCTGGGTAATTTAAATGAACAGACTCGGGGCTGATAATAGAGCTTTCAAACTCACTTAACACTCCAGAGCATAGTTGGCACCAACCTCTTTACAGCGCAGTGCTAAAACGCCTCTTATGCCAACCACTCGACCTGAGCGTCTCGTGTTGCGACATCACAGGGTTCATGTAAGATGAGTCATTCCTTTTGCTGAAGCGTCGGTCGAGTTCTTCCAGTGTGCGGTATTACCGTGGCAGGTTCACTGTCATCGGTGTGGTTACAGCGTCACATTGTACATGCCCGCACCTTTCACTGCTTCCATGGAATAGCCAATTGTTGTACAGTTTGCGATTTGGTGATTAGTGTTGGACTGTATTATGTCTTAATTTGTGGAGACTTTGTTGCCCGTCCCGTTGACAGCAGATTCAAACGTCTTCACAAGACAGCTGAAAGATACGTCAGGTTACAAAATCTGGCTCCTAAAATATGATCATTGTTCATTGTTGCAGAAACAACAATTGCTATTTCTTTTTTCTTTTTTTAATCTCTCTTTCCTCTTGCTCATATGTCCTCACTAGCCATCCATACATTGATTACCGACTCCATTTCTCTCTGCAGGGTTCGGTCTGTGATGTTGACAGTCCTGATATATATTTCCCTGGTGCCCCGTGGTGAGTTTTACCTCCGACACAACACTGGTGACCCGTGTAATTCTTGTTTAACTGCTCACATGCTGAGTACAGAGAACAGAACCACAAATGTGGGGTTTTCTGCTTAAACTTAAGACGCGCCACATTTGGAGTTTAATCTGTAATGTTTCGGCGGAAAGGTTTTGACATGATTTGAATAATTTATTCTGGAAGGAAATGATGTCTGCAAAACAGACAGAAGTAAATGTAAATAGGTTCCCTTTAATAGTGAAATAGATATGTGAAATGTCATTTATATGCAGATGATGCAACCTTGTATATCATTGTTGTTAGTTCTTATCCTTAGGCTACAACTAATATTTTTTTTGCAAATATTACACAACAGTCGTATAATTCAAATGTATGAAGTGTCATCCACACTTGTAGTGCAATGTTTTGTTGCACAAGACATTGACAACGACACAAATGCAACTTGTAAAAGTGTTAAACTTGGCTTTCTTAGATTGATGGCTTGGAACTGATGTTTTTGTTGAGGTAGTCCTCGGGTTTCTTACGAAGTAACACTAACCAAGATGTGGGAATTTATTTAATTTTCTGATACTAAGCACCCAGCAGCTTCATACCACCGTTGACACTTGACTACTTGAGATTTATTGCGTCACATTGGACAGATTCCCCTTGTGTATGGCCCACTACTGCACCTTTTTTTGTTGTGCCCTTTCTTAGAAATCTAATCTTCTTTCAAATATAAAAACTCTGCCAATAATTTTCTCTTCTGCCACTTCCACTCCTCCCCTCGAGCAGTGGTTCAGTGCTTGGGGCCGACGATGGAGCCTCTCTCCGTCCAGGTACCCTCGAGCTCCCATGGCAGGATGAGCTGTGCTGTGACTCACCCTCAGCCCACCTCAGTCTGGAGGGAGGCGACACGAACGCACCAGAGGCAAACCGCTCCGGATCAAACCTCCTACACCATGCCTACACCTGTGCCTTCAGGAGCTCAAGAACTGAATCACATCCTCGTGAGCCCTCTGGCGGTAAGAGCTAATGTCCGCAATGCTTCACAGAAAATACGCCTTGTCCTTGTTGTTGTCCTGGTTTGAGACGTTTCTTTTGTCTGTGCCACCGAGAAAAGATTGTCAAGTCTTGTCTTCTCTGAGTCACGGCACAAGGAATGTTTTGTTAGCCGGGTTTTGAAATGACTGTTTCAAATGAACATCGATCTTCACGACAACCTTCTGAAACCACTTTTTTAAAGTTCATAGAGATGTGGAAGGTTCTATAATAATTAGTCTGATTACCATCAAGCCTCACTCACATCTGTGTTCGATCCAGAAACAATCACTCATGACATTACGCAAGATGTGATTTAGGCTTTTATTTCCTATTTTCCTTGTTGGACAGTTTAGAAGAAGAAGATTCCATAAGTCCCTGCGGCATACAAGACTGTTTTGCATTGCAAACATGTCACCCACTTTATTTACTTTTGCGCGTGTCCATCCATTTGTGTGCACGAATGAAAGAATGTGCACACCCAGAGCAGTGGGCGGCCTGGTATTTCAACATTACACAACAAATTGTAATTATTCTGGTTCGTTCAGGTTGTGCAAGAACTGAAGGAAACCAGCACTGTCCAGATTATGCACAATAAAAACAAATGTTCACAATTAAAATTCTTCATCATTGCGGGGCTGGCGGTTAGCACTGCTGCCTCACAGCAAGAAGTTTCTGGGTTGGAATCCAGTCGATCAACATCTGTATGGGGTCTGTCTCCACTCTGTGTTTGCCTAGCTAGGGTAATTGATGTACCCTAGCCTGATGTACCCTAGGGGGCTTGATGTACCCCTAGCTCCAGCCCCTCTGCAACCCTCCAGAACACAAGCGGTCACAGAAAATGAATGAATATCTGCACATGTTGGGGAAATATCTTGTTAAATGTGCATAAAAGAGAGCTCTCTGGGATTCCGACTCCATAAAGTGTTAGACCTCAACTGGTGCTAAAGAGTTATGTTCCTATAAGAGTCCCGTACTTCCAGATGCAACATTATCCCTTTCAGTACTTCCGGACAAACAGTCAGCAGAGTAAGGACCACAAACTTTTGTCTGACACATTGGTAGTGGCGGGGTATCTGCACATTGTGACTCCTACCCATCTGAACGAACCGCAGGGTTGTTCTGACACGGCCTCACCACTCAGCCAGTGGCAGTGTCACTTGTCATCGATAGAAAAGCCCCCGAAGATCAGGCTGACAGACTCATTGCGCTTTAACTGCTTTCCACCCGTCGTGCATCCTAGCCTTGTGCTGTGATCAGTTCACATTGTTGCACTGCTCAAGATTATTCACCTCTCCTTTTATTTGCAGAACAGAGCCAAACCACCTGTGCTCGCTTTAGTGTTTCTTGCAAAGGAACGCAAATAAGGTTCATTAATCCACAAACAGCAGCTAGTTGAGTGAGTCATAATTATAAAATGCTCCGTTGATATTGTCCTTGTGGAGGTGAAGCAACACTGAGGCTAGAGAAGGATTAGTTCGCCTGCATCACTCTGTCATGGTCCGTGATGCATAAGAGCTCCCAGCTTCACGCGGATCGCAATGAAACAGTGAAGTTAAAGGGCTGCGCCGTGCCTCAGGGTTACTTTATGACGCCTTTCAATAGTCAGGGATGATTCAGATCTCGATGCATGCACTGAAACAAGGGTCCGTGGAGGACTGCAGCAGAGTTTCCAAACAATCATTTTGCATGTGTGTTAGTCATACCCATTTCATTCACATGTTTTGTTACTTTCAGCTGCAAACGTTTATAGTTACTGAGTTTATAGTTACTGTTTTAGCCAGAGCAGTCCAACCTGTTATCCATCTGACTGGTATTACCAATCAGGCATAACATTATGACCACCTTCCTGATATTGTATAGGTCTCCCTTGTGCCTCCAAAGCAGTTGTGACGAATCAGAGAATGGACATGGACCTTCTGAGGATGTCCTGTGGTGGCAACAGCGGGGGCCTTTGGGTCCTGTGCGTTGAGGAGAGGGCCCTCTGTGGATCATCCCACAGATACTTGAACAGTTTGGGATACTTTGGAGGCCAGGTCAACACCTTGCCTAAGTAACATCCACACGAATGAATGCCAGGTTCAAAGGTTTCCCAGCAAAACATTGAACGGTCACAAGATGGTCAATGTTATTTACTTTTTCTCTCAGTGGCCGTAATGTTATGCCCGATCGGCCAAACTACCAGGAAACAGGAGCTGTGTGAAGCCTGGTGCTGCTAGCAAACGTCACATTTCCTTGGTCTCATCACAGAGGCTCGGTTCTCAGAATATCAAGCCAAGATGTTTTCTCAGAAGCCTTCATTAGGAGGTCACAGTCCTCTAACATGCAAATATGATTTCTCGTCAGGCACCTGTTTGGAGATACTGTGCAGGATTAACGAAAACTGGGGAAATCTAACCTGTGATCTTCAGTCTCACGGCCAGTCCTCAGGCATGCTGTCTGCTGGTCTCATGGCAGTCAGCTTACGGCGGCTGTTGTGAGTATGAAGCTGCTTGTTTTCTTTCTTTCAGCTGTTTCTTTTGTTTTATTAGATGTGTGTGTGTTTAGTGTGATTAAACCTTCCTCCACTGCTCCCCGAGGCTTTAAGCATGTGCGTTTGCTTTGATCAGCAGAGGGGAAGCTGTGTGAGAAGCTGTGTAAAGAGATCAACACGCTATCTGATAAGAGATAGATGATAATGGAAAAAAAAAACAGACATCATACAGTGTTCTGAAATGTTTTCCATGAAAGCACAATCATATTCACCAGATTAAACTGTCTAGCTTCCGCTTAGTTGCAGCACTTGTTGCAGAAGACAAAGTCAGATTATGACACCCCATGACAACCAGTGCTGTAAATGAATCCTGTCATCAAGAGCGTCAATCTTTCTGAGATGTGTTCCTGGTTTGTTTATACTGTACACCGTCTGTTTACTTTCAGGTCTCGAGAAGGAAACGACACAGAGGAGAACAGCCCTCCAGCTGACAATCCTGTCATTTGCGAAGCCGAGGATTCCTTCACGTGCTCGGCCGCTCTCGACCCTGCAGCGAGCTTCGTCGCCATGGTGACAGTCAGCATCTCTGACGCCGTGGCTCCTCCGGTTCTGCTCAGAGTTCCAGCTCGACCCGGTAAGAAAGCAGGCTTTTTGGATGCACACGTCAAACCACAATGGAAAATACACTAAACTGGAATTATCCTTGAAGCTACTTTTACTTTACTTTTTTTATTTCACTAAAATAAAATGTATTTTCGATATATATATATATATATATATATATATATATATATATATATATACATACACCAATCAACCACAACATTATGACCACTGACAAGAGAAGTAAATAGCATTGACCATCTTGTGACAATTCAGTGTTCTGCTGGGAAACTTTTAGACCTGGCATTCATTCATGTGGATGTTACTTAGACATGTAGCACCCACCTAGACCAGATCAGGCACCCCCACCCCATAGCAATGACACTCCTTGATGGCAGCAGCCATCCCCAGCAGGATGCAGCCTGACACAGACACACACACAAAACGCTTTAGGAACAACTCAAAAAAACCTGACCTGGCCTCCAAACTCACTAGATCTCATACCGATCAAGTATCTATGGGATGATCAACAGGGGCCCCTCCCCTCAACCCATACGACCCAAAGTCCCCCACAAGGGGGACCTACACAATATTTCATAATGTTATGCTTGATTAGGTGTATATAACATTTTAAGTCTTTTTATCATCTTAACAAATGTTAAATTCACAGCCTAAAACTTGTCCTTTTGCTTCTTATTGTTTTATAAAACATCGCTGTATGATTTTTGTAACAGCATTAATTACTGATGGCTTTGATTTTGACAAAGAAAATGTTTTAGACTCTCACGGGGTAGCTTCTAAAGCTGGAAAATATACTTTAGATGCACGACCTCACTGTTTTAAGTGCATTACAGTAAATGATCCAAGAAGCAAGTTCCAGTATTCACCTCCTGTCCAAGGTTATGGACACTAAAAATACATCCAGCCTCGCATGGCGCTAATACGAGCTCTCAGTGTTTTAAGCAGCAACACGTTCAATCCTAACCTTAAAGCGATGATTGCGGACAGATAAGGAGAAGGACTGTTATTCAGCCGCGATTGGAGGACGTGACTGGAATTCATCTGAAAAGCAGCTGAGGCGCTGTGTGTGTGTGTGTGTGTGTGTGTATGGTTCACAACACTGATGGTGTGAGATCTCCACAGTGATAGACAAGGGCTTTCCGTGCCGTGTTTGTTCAGCCAGACCTCTTTGGTTAAACTGACAGAGCAGAGGAGAAACTGAGGAGTGACTGTGTGTTGTCCAAGGATGGCTCTCCCTGTGTGTCCGTATTCTCTTTAAATACGGTTCTACTCCAGTACATTTAACCGAGAAATGATATACAGGATTTACAGATAAAGCAGTTTGGCCATTTTATAGCGTTATGCATCGGTGTAGATGTTTAAGCATCAATGTTAATTAACCAATAACACAAAATATAGGTTAATACAACTTTGAAAAAGATTTACATTACATTAAACATCATTTTACTTTTGAAATAAAGTACGTTTTGTTGCATATACTGTATTTCTACGTGGCTACACTTTGATGCGCTTTGAATTAGGGCTTTTAAAAAGAAAGGATGTGAAAACTGAGCCAAGACAATTAACTTTAATTAAATATAAACTGTAAAACAGAGAGATCTATCTTCAGCGAGCAGTTGCCCCTTTGCAAAACAGCAAGATCTTTTCCCCGTCATGCTTTGAGGGATTCAAGCGAGCCTTGCAATGTTAGCAGCAGGTTACATCATTTATTTATTACATCATGTCTTTTTTCATCTTAGGTATAGTGTGGTGCTTTTTGCATCATCAAAATTAGTTACGAGCAGTTTTCTTTTGCTCTGTAACCATGGATACCGTCAGCCATACAGATGCTGTATTCAGATTTTTACTTATATATGAGCTCGAGGGGTTTGGTAGCGCCTAAGCACCTTTCCTGTCACCTGTGAAGAAGTGCACGGTTGGCATTTGTCATTATATTAGGAAAATGAACCTGGGCGTCTCTTCATACTCGCTTATGTGGAGTAATCTTCCCAAAGGGTGAAAGTGCTCCTTGTTTCTGATGTGAGAGCCGTCTGGAGCACAAATTGCTAACCTTTTACTCACCATGTTGAGCAATCGCTACTCTGCCCGTAGGCAGGTTTGTGGCTTTATCAGACTCACTAATCTCTGGCTGAACCAGGATGCCCTTGTTACGTGGGCTGCTGCGCCGGTCTCACTCCAGTAAACGACACTAGAGGAAGATCCGGGTTGATGCCTTTGAGATCTTCCTGGAAGAAGCCTTATGAATTTCCTTTCATTAGCTCACACTCAGTCTTTTTTTTTTTAAAGTGTCATATTTCGGTGGAATTGAATGCAAACACATTTTATTTGTTATGGCCGAACTGAAGTGAATCTGCTATTTATGCAAGGTAGAGGAAGAAAACTAGATGCTGGCTGTGACCTCTGTGCTCAAGATGTGATTGATGCAGTCATTTAATATTAACAATCCTGATAGAAGAGTATTGGCAAGTTAATTTACAGCAAATCCTGTTATTAGATGTTATGCTATATGCTATAAAAGTGATAAATGTTGGGAATCAATAAGAGGCCTGGAGGTTGCACTGTTGATGATGCAAGCTGACATGGGATCAAAGTGGCGGCAGCGGCGGTGCTGTAGTTGTGAGCCATTAGTCAGATGCAGAGTGTTTCAATGCAGTAGCTGAGTTCACAGTGCAACAATCTTCTCTTTTACTGCAGCGAAACCAAGTCCTCCGGTCAACATCTCCCACATTCAGACCATTGAGGCGGAGCTGATTTTACGCTGGGACGACCCGCCGGACGTTGATGCCGGCCCGCTGAGATACGAGGTCCGGTACTCCTCCAACAAAAATCGCCTAGCCTGGCAGGTAAATGCTAAACCATTCATGATATTGACGCTCTGATGCTCTGTTATTAATTAATTAATTAATCTGCATGTTTAAATTGGAAAATGGATAGTTGCTTATTAAGATGCACACTTTCAGAAGGGGAGGTTTAAAACAAGAAGCCAGCACCGTGGAAATGTTCCGTCCGCACACTGTCTGGTTTCGTTTCAGGAGTCGTTCCAGCTGACGAGACGCCCAAACCGCCGCCGCAATCATGTTTTGATGACTCATTTGATTCCGTCATCGACCCTCAGAGGGAACACACCCTGCGCTCTGTGCGTGTTGTTGATGTTTATCCTCCCGTTCTCCGTCTCCAGGTGCAGTCACCACCTGGAGAGCGCCGGTTATCTCTGGATCTGAAGGCGAGTGTGAACTACACCATCCAGGTTCGCTGCTCCGCCCTGAGCGAGCCTCCGCTGTGGAGCGAGTGGAGTGAACCGTACCACATCTTCTTGCACAGTAAGAGCCCATTTCCAGATGTTTATGTGGGGAAACATACAGCGATCAGCCACAACATTATGACCACAAAAAAGTTAGTTAACACCCATCGATCTCCATGTCAAAACATACTTAACTTCCCCATCCAGGACAACTACACAGTGGAGAACTTTTATATACATCAATCAGCCATAACATTATGATCAGGAGACTGGAGAAGTGAATAACATTTATCATCTTGTGACAATTCAGTGTTTTGCTGGGAAACTTCTAGACCCGGCATTCATTCATTCATTGGTGTGGATGTTACTTAGACATGTAGCACCCACCTAGACCAGACCAGGCACCCCCACCCTATAGCAATAACACTCCTTGAAGGCAGCAGACATCGCCAGCAGGATGCAACTTGACACAGACACAGACACACACAAAAACAGTTAGGCAACAACTCAAAACAACATCAAGAAGAACACAAGGTGTTGACCTCGCCCCCAAATTCACTAGATCCCAAACTGATCAAGTATCTATGGGATGATCCCATAGGATCCAAAGTCCCCCACTAACAACATTCTTTTGCCAGACATCAAAGGACACCCTGAGAAAAGACCCATGTCAATTGTACGATGAGTCAGAGGCAACAAGAGACACCGACACAATATTACAACATAACAGTCGTAAAGTTATGACTGATCAGTTAATTCACTCAGTCTCACTTACTTATAAACTCACTTACTTGTTCTGGCTCTCAGTGTTTATGCAGCTGCAAAGTTAAATTCCCCTCTTTCTGCAGTTCAGCGGTAAACCTAACATTTTAAACCAGCTCTCCTTGGCTGCAGGTCCACCACCATAATTTTCTCATCTCCGCAGACACAGAGAATTCACGGCCGAGTCACTTAGACTCAAACCCTGACCTCCATTATCTCTCGGGCAGATTTATGTCAGTGCTGAACGGAGCCCAGGTCATTAGTCTGAGACATTAATGAGGAACCCATTCCAGCACGGCCAATGTCAGGCAACCCGGAATTAGAGGTCGTCCTTAATGACCAATTCCGAGTCATAAATCAGCGTGGCATGTTGGATGTAAAGCCGTCATGCACGTGCACATTATTTTTTCCTTCATAACAAAACACATTGCACACAACAAGATGACTGTGCATATAGCAAACAAGCAACAACGGGCTGAACTATTAATATAATTCAAAGTATACATTGCACATTGTGTTCTCCCATTTCAGCCTAATAAAAAATAGTTTTAAATCATTTTAAAACCGATTAAAAAATGAGGAGTTGTTCATGATGGCTGCTTGTTGGACAGTTCACTGCTAACTTGAGCCTAACAGCACTTTATGAGTCTAGTTTTGGATGTTGGTTTGTTGTCATATTAGATGAACGTGTGTTTACGTGTTGTTACGCGGACACGTGTTTTCCTCCACTGCGTGCCACTGGAAATGTGTTTGTTAACGTCACGGGGTTAAAAGTTTGCAAGAATGAGTAACGTCATCCAATCGAGCGACACAAACTTGAGTTGAATGAACTTCAAGTTTTGGGGAAAGAGAGTTACACAAAACAAAGAAAAGATTCACAATGTGTACACAATACATCGCGCACGTCACACAGAAGTATCCACAAAAAGTTTTTTCTGATTTGCGTCACGATCCTTCTTGGAGGAATGGTCTCGTCTCACCAGATGTTTTTTTTTTTGACTGGCTGCATGAAAGGAGCTGGTTAGATAACAGCCCTCCAATTGCAAACCCTGAGACAAAAAAAAAACTAAACAAAATGAATTTGCAAAAATCCCTGAAAAAGTTTGCCTTTATGAAAATCTTCATGGAAATCTGCGGGGTGAATGGGAATGAGTCAGCCGTTTGTTCTCTTCCACTGCTTTTGTTTTAGTCTCCTTTATTGCTTTTGACATCAATTATTATTTTTTTTGTCATCTGAAAATGTTTGATTGTTCCTGAAGAGTCTGTCGTGTAGAAATAACATCAGCGATGCCCTTAATTGCAAAAAAAAGTTTTAAAATCTTTTTTCTACCCCCGTGCGCAGCGGTGAGCTACGTCCCCGAGAAGATCGTGGTGCGACCCGGGGAGAACGTCACGGTGTACTGCGTGTTCAACGACCACAGCATCAACGCCAGCACAGCCGAGTGGAAGCTCGACCTCCTGCAGCCGCTTCACCCGAGCCAGTACCGCTCAATCAACCCATGGGTATGATGCGACTCCCCCGTGCAGGGCTGTGTGCGATTCTGGGAACATTTCCAAAAAGGAAGTCAAATGACTCCCAAGATAAGCATTTAGAAAAGTACAGTCCATGGAAATACGCTTTTTTTTTTAACCCACTCTAGGTCAGTCAAGTCACAGTGCGGCCTTCAGACACTCGGATGTACGTGTTGCTGAGTTGTACGCAGAAGTGGAGCAACCCTTACAGCCAGATCTATGTCGAAGGTGAGCTCTATCACAACAATGAAACCGAGATTAAATACTACACAGCTGATTGCTACTACTGTTACATGTCCGAGGGGCCATGTCTGGACCTTTAAACCGTTTGTGTTAAAGTTGTTGTTTCCTCCCTTTAGTGGACAAAGACAGGAAAGACATTGGCGACATGTAACCACACAACAATGCGAACCAGAGCAGCACAGAGGCTACCTCAGGTCAGGTTTGTTTTCATTCGTCCCTCATCTTTTATGCGTCCGTGTGTTCCAGGGGCTTCCATCAACATCACGTGCAAAACCAGCGGTGACCTCGACGCGATGGACTGCAGCTGGGAGAACACGGAGAGGACCAAAGTGGAACTGAAGTTCAAGTAAAGCAGCGTTTCTTACACTTCCGCATGTATCCCTTTGTATGTTTGGAAACGTTTGTTAGACAATGTGCAGAGAGCCTGGGTGTCACCGACGGCAGTGTACCAGAGAACACATGTACTGGACACACCCAGGAACATTCGCAATACCAGGAAGTTTCTTTGAGCGGCCAAAACAGTGGGATCATTTATTTATTTGTGTGGGGTCTCACTGACTTGAATAGGATTTCCCTAATCTTAAAAAAACATTAGACAAGCCATTTGAGGACAGTGAGAGCTGATGGATTAATGTACACCAATCAGGCATAACATTATGACCACCTTCCTAATATTGTGTAGGCCTCCCCCGTGCTTCCAAATCAGTTGTGACTCATCTGAGAATGGACATGGGCCTTCTGAGGGTGTCCTTTGTGTTGACGGACGGGGCCCCTGTGGCTCATCCCACAGATGCTTGATCAGTTTGAGATCTAGTGCTGAACTGTGCGATCCTGTATGTTGTCAGCTGATTAGGGAAGAAGCAAGAGAGGGAGGGTTCAGTTTTTCCATCCGACCGTATTAAGTTTCTTTGTGCTTTCCCCTCAGGTGGGCCGACCTGCCATGCGACCTGATGCAGGAGAGGGAGAGAGCGGGTGAGGACGTGGGGAAGATGGGACCCGCCTGCACGCAGGTCAGGCCCAACCAGAAAACCTGCAACATCTACCCTCTGAACATGAACTGCTACAAACTGTGGCTGGAGCTGCCGTCCAGACTGGGCCGCATCAGTTCCAAACCTGTCTACCTGTCGCCTGTAGACCATGGTAGGTGTCCAAAACCTATAGTTACCCGTCCTTATTTCAGTTCATGAAGCTGAAATGAAAGCCATGTCTGTTCGGGAAGGCGAAAAGGATATTTACAGGGGTCCTTACAGTATTCAGCTGAATATTAAGTGTAGCAACTAGAGTGTTGTGAGGCTAAATTAAACTCTGTCGCCTCTCTCTTCATGTTCCCCGCAGTAAAACCCCACCCGCCCACTAATGTGAAGGCAGTGACCCACAGCAGTGGGATCCTGAAAGTCACTTGGAAGCCTCCGCCTCTGCCAGTCCAAGGTGTCCAGTGTCAGTTTCAGTACTACTTGCCGTCCTCCGTGAGAGCCCAGCCGGAGTGGAAGGTGAGTCTGACTGCAAGGCTCTTTAACCAAACTCTGGATTTCAGACTAATACTGGCACAACATTATGACCACTGACAGGAGAAGTAAATAACATTAACCATTATACTGGGATAACCCAATGTTCTGCTGGGAAACTTTTGGACCCGGCATTCATTTGTGTAGCAAACACCTAGACCAGACCAGGCACCTCCACACCATACTCAAACGCTTTAGGAACAACTAAACAAAAAGAAGGAACATGTCCATTCTCTGATGGGTCACAACTATTCCAGTCCTACACAATATTAGGAAGGTGGTCATAATGTTATGCCTGATCAGTGTACACACTGCTGTATGAACGAATGAATGGGTTAAATGCAGGGAGAGAATCCTCTCATGAAATTATTAGATAATTAACAGACACACATGTCATGCATGGCTCCTTTATTATTATTTTATTCATAATTATATTTTGTAAATGTCTCCTTTTTCTTTTAATCCTGCCTAAACTACCAAGAGCAACAAACATATCAGAAATAAGCCTCAAGTTTCTTTAAATGATAGAGGGAGCTCTGACATGACCCAGCTGTACATGAGCTTTATGAAACTCCGCTCCTGTCCCTTGAGTAATTGCACTGCAAATTGAAAACATGTTGTTATCAGATGCATCCGCTTCTCCAGGTTCACTCAAAATGACAAGTGGAGAAGTAATTTTCTCTATTTCCTCTGGCAAAGATTTTTTCCATCCATCTGTTTTTTTTTCTAAATGAACTCTAAAAATCTAATTTCCGCAGGTCCAGAGCTCGGTGCGTGAACCCTGGGCGGAGGTTGCGGTGCCAGACATGTGCCGGGTGTACGCGGTTCAGGTGCGCTGCATGCACACCAACGGCACCGGCTACTGGAGCGAATGGAGCGACTCCGTCTACTCCACGCCGCAGAACAGCAGAGGTAAGAGACTAGTCATTTCCAGCAGCGCTAACCCCTTTTAATAAAGTAACGACAACCTCGGTGCAGCTTGATTCCTGATGGAAGCTTTCAGGTCGCGTCTGACCCTGAGTGAGCTTTGCACTAATGGAAAGTGGTGGACGCACAAATAGCATCGTTTATATCACAAAACAAACAAAAAAAAGAAGCTTGTCATGTGATCTAATGCTTGATGGTTGGTCTCATCCTCAGTGCCTGAGCGTGGTCCTGATTTCTGGAGAATACGTCGAGACGATCCACACACAAACAAGTCCAATATCACTCTGCTGCTTGAGGTAAATAAAAAAATTCCACCTCACAGTCCCAAACGAATGAATTATTTTCTCAGCTTTGGCTAATATTTGCAAATATCTACAATGCCCAGCTGTTAGAAACTTGTTAGGTTTGGCTTACTCTGCAAGAAGCGAGAAATTTGTTCTTTCTCCTAGGGCTGCCAGAGCAAGAACAAAGTGCTTCACTTGTACTTGTACTTCACAAGAAACTCAAGTGATAAACTCTGTGGAAGTCATCATAGCACCCTCCCATGTGGCATTGTGGGAGATGCAGGAGACGGATGATGAGAGGAACTTTTCTTATTATTTTCAGATGTCGCCCAGTCGTTCTGATAATGCGGCATGCACCCACACAGAGTTCTGACCAATCACAGAGAACTCCAAACGAGGGCTGCTTGAACTAATTTCAGACTATGTAACAGCCTTCAGAGCAGCATGTTGTTGCTTTTATAATTAGTTCAGTAGTTTTATCATTTAAGTTACAAATGCCATCAATATTTCATTCCTCCAGCATCTTCCAGTGTCAGGAGGCTCCTACTGCGTGGATGGATTCATAGTGGAACACCAAACCCCCGGCGGCTCTGTGACGAGGCGGCGGATCGAGCTGGCGTCCTCCTACAGCTTTGAGTGGAACCAGGAGCGCCAGACGGTGACCGTGGAGGCCTACAACCGCCTGGGGAACTCGACCAGCAACATGAACATGACGCTGGAGAGACAACCTAAACGTGAGTCTGCGGAGAATCAGGAAGTGTTTGCACATATGAGGGATTTGTTGTGGTGGTTAGTGCAATACACGTACACATAAGTCTGGAAAAAAATCAAACAATAAGGAAATATATATAAATAATTGTGGATTAACTGTACTTTGTGCATTAAGACAGCTTTAATTAACAAACAAGGTTTTACTCTAACACATGAGGCTTAAATAATTCAGTCACGCAGGTAATTAGCTCTGCGGCTCGGGTCCATTTCAGAGGACGACGATTGTCCCTCATTGTTATATTAGTAGGTATTGAAACATGAATCCAAAAACAAACGATCGGTTTAGGTGTCAGATTTAAGCCACTGAAACTCTGCTGCTCTGCCACCATTGTCATCTGGAGGAATTTCAAGACATTCATCAGGAAATCAGGAAATTAGGAGCCAAAAAACAAAACGTAACAGGGATAAATATATAACTGCACGCCTTAAGCAACCAGAAGAGAGGTTGTATATGTAAAGACTTAACCCTTTATGAACCATATTTGGTAACTTCGGCACACCTTTTAATTGGCGTCTCTGTGCCTCTTAGTGAGGTTTACAAGCATGTGGTTTTCACACAGCCAATCAGAGAAGATGAAGGCAACGTTCTCAGGTCAAATGAGGTCTGCAAGGTCTGCCTCTGCATGAACACTGAGCATAACTGCTTTATTTGATACCACTAAGAAGAGGTGATGTCTAATGTGATAATGTTGTCTGAAGTGCCTGAATCAGCACTTATGTTCTAATGGTCTAAATACATATTTACATGAGTTTACATTTCAGGGCAAGGAAC
The DNA here is from genome assembly GCA_005024645.1 of Planiliza haematocheilus. Classification (NCBI taxonomy): domain Eukaryota; kingdom Metazoa; phylum Chordata; class Actinopteri; order Mugiliformes; family Mugilidae; genus Planiliza; species Planiliza haematocheilus. The sequence continues at coordinate 1,636,773 of SRSE01000293.1, read as the reverse complement.
CATATATGGGAACTCCACAGACCTTGATTTTCTGCATGAAAATGTCACATATGTAAAAAAAGAAGTCTTCTTATGCCCTACAATAACACTCGAGGGTTGAAATTGCACCCTCTGCAAAATAAAAGTCCATGTGTCTGTGAGGTCAAGCTCAGTGTAAAACAGTCCACGAGACCCTCGTCTCCGTGCGGCTCATGTCTGAAGTGTGCACATTTACTGGAAAGAACACAGGGAGGTGGTAAGTGTTGTTCACCTGAATGAGAATTTCAAAAAACATAAAAAATGTTCATCTTCAGGACATTGGTGAGCCAACTCACCAGATATAAAACCTTTTTATCCTTGAAAACATCCTGTTTTTACTCTTTAAACATGTTTTTTTTTTGCCTCTATGAGCAGTTTGTTCTGCTGTACTACACGTGTGCAACAAAGCTGGAGAAATAAGCAGCCATCCATTAAAGCACGCACTCAAAATTTGCATCTCTGTAGAGGCCATAAAAGCCCTGATTTAGGCGGGGCGACCGTTACCTTTAGTGTAGTAAAGACTAATGGGAGCGCACAAAACAGTGGTAAGGTTCATTATTTAATAACACTACTGCGTGTGGGTAACATTTCTGTGTCTCAGTGGCATTACTCATGGCTGAGAGACTAATAGCCGGCGGAATAACAACCATCTCCGTCATTCATATGTGTTTTCATCGGTTTCCAAAGCATGCTCTTTGTCAGGCGTTTTCCCATTAGTGTTAGAGAGCAGGTATTTTCACTCTGAGTGGCAGCTAAACAGCAACTGTTCACAGCGAGGGGGAACTATTTAACAGCCCATTCAGATATCTCCCGCTGAGAGGGCAAAAAGAATAGTGGACTTAAATGCATCGGGCGAAAACAGTGTCTCAAAACAAATGAGTCAGTGCGTGTACTTGTAATTGTGTGACTGTCTTTCTAATGCGTTTAGTACATAAGATGATGATGGGTGCATTTCTTATTTACAAGCTGTTTTTGGTGCTCACAAGCAGCCTGGAATAAACAGGTTTAATGCAGGTTTGAGTCACTGCTTTATACAGCTTTTAAATTCGTATAATAACAGACGAGATAGGACTAAGAGAACGGAAAAACAAAACAAAAAAAACGTCAGAAAAGAGAAAACAAGTAAATATGTTAAAAGTGCAAAGAAAAATAATAATATATTGTATATCTGGTTTAAAGTAGTTAACCAATTACCATTACTACTAATACTAATAACTACAGCTGGTGAAAAACAATCTAATGTTAATAGAAGATTGAGGTGGTAGGAGGCTGAATATACATAAATGATAATAAACGGTGTGTTATGATGTGAACAACTTGAAAGAAAGTACCCAGATGCAAGACTCAAGAGTTCACACTCAAGGACAGGACTTCAATGAAAGCAAAGCTCAAGTGGAATTCCAAATAGACACAAAAAGGTCAGGAAGAAAGGCTGGAGCGTGGGTTGCACGTGGAGCAGACAAAGAGAAGCAGGTTGAGCTTGGGCACGAAGGAAACGGGCTAATAGGCAAGTGTGTTGGTAGCACGGGGGTAAGCTGAAGAACTGACGATGAGTGGGAGAGTGCAGAGTCATCAAGTAGGGTTCAGGCTTGATGAGATGGCAGCCCAGCCCCGGTGTAACGGTCGGCAGCAGCTCAACTTTGCACACCTTAGTAAAAAAACACGATGTGCAACACTCCCAGGCCAGTGCATGCAACACTCACCACCGAAAGCCAACCTTATACAGAAATTTAGCTTGAACAGACTTTTATTCAAGTGCAGATACAATTATCTGACATTATGTGTAGAACTCTCATTACCGCCTCGTTCACTCTGCGCTATAATTTCAAATCTGTTGCCTTTTAATGTGATGAAACTAATCCAATAACGGGTGTGATTAATGAGGCCCACCTGCGACACTGCCAAAGGCCACTTCAGTTTAATCTGAGTCGTGACAAAAAGGTCAGGTCAGATGAAATTTGCAGCTGTTGTAGAGGAAGCGAAACAAGCCTCTTCTAAAGGGTGGTTGTTGAGAGATGGCCGCACTGCAAACAGCGGCTTTTCAGATATCAAGATATTGGCTTGAATGGAGGAGTTCCAGGTGTTCTGTTCCAGACACAATCACTTAAGCCGGGTAGAAATGTTTGAATGGTCATCAAAGATCTTGGGCCCCTCTATGTGCCTGAACAACACGAGCAAAAGTGACCTGGCAGGATTGTACTCATTCATTTCTCCTGTGCTCTGCAGGCCGCTGCATCCGTTCATTCCATGCGACGGTCATCAACAGCACCTGCGCGTCCCTGTCATGGAGCCTGTCCGACAACAGCTCCTTGCCTCTGTTCATGGTGGTCCAGTGGTCGTCACAGAGGCAGCAGGACTCTGAGGACTTTGAGCTAAGTGGAGAAACGTGGGAGAGGCTTCCCTATACCGATTCTCCCGTCTTTCTAAGAGGTGATTTACCCGCTTGTTGCGTTTCTTCTGAGTTTAACTTCATGTTTCTAGAAAAGTGAACTAACCTGGAAACGTTGTGATTTATCATGGCAGGTGATTTCTTTGGCTCTGATGAGTACGGCTTCCACCTGTACCCCATATTCGCTGAGGGAGAAGGGGAGCCATCCTACACTTTAGGTATGCTCACTGGTTTTAATGGTGTACACCGATCAGCCACATCATTAAGACCACTGACAGGAGAAGTAAATAACATTGACCAACTGGTGGCAATTCATTGTTCTGCTGGGAAACTTTTAGTCCTGGCATTAATTGGTGTGGATGTTACTTAGACATGTAGCACCCACCTAGACCAGACCAGGCACCCCCACCCCACAGCAATGACACACACAAAAACGTGATGATCCACAGAGGTCTCTCCCCTCAACCTATAGGACCCAATGGCCCCCCACTAACTACAGGACACCCTCAGAAGGCCTATGTCCATTCTCTGATGAGTCACAACTGTTTTAGAGGCACAAGAGAGACCTACACAATATTAGGAAGGTGGTCATAATGTTATGCCTGATCAGTGTATGCAACATTAAAGTGTTCATGGATGACACAGAGCCAAGGTTTCTACTATGTTAATTGTGGTCTGACGCGTATTTTCCAATCATCACAGCCACCAGAGGAGATCCTGCAGCCTACATGATGCCGATGATCTTCTCCTTCCTCACCATCATCCTGTTCATCACCCTGGTCCTCACTCAAAACCAGTAAGAAAACACTTCAGCAGAATGAATAATGTTGAAGCTGCAGCTGAATAATAACCGCGTAAAAGACACTCGTTTTTCAAGCTGACACCTGCCAGAAATGATAAATGACAGTAACCTCTGGGGTGTTTAGGCGTGACATTTAAGATGTTAGGAGGTGGGGACATTACACAAGGTAGAGGAGGGGAACGGAGGTGCTTAGGCGGTATTTGCAAAACTAATATGTCTTTTTTACTTTCCAGGATGAAAAGGTTTGTGTGGAAGGATGTCCCCAATCCAAACAATTGTTCGTGGGCTAAAGGACTAGACTTCAAAAAGGTGCTTGGAGTCAAAACAGTTTTTTAATATGTTGCTCAAAATGTGGATCTACATACATTGAGCACTGTTTTTCTAACATGTTAATCGATTAAACATCTTAAACCTTGCAAGTTGCAAGTCCATCAGTAGTCCAGCAGTCTGTTTCTGCACCCTATCTGAAAACAAATAATAACTTCAACCATTGTTCCTTCCTCCAGGTGGACACCTTCGACCAGCTGTTCAGACCTCCAGAAGGTCTGCAAGCCTGGCCGCTGCTGCTGCCGTCTGAGAACATCTCCAAAGTCATCATAGTGGACAAAGCTCTGACCACAGCCCTGATCCAAAACCCACTCGTCCCCCTGACCGCTGACCTTGACACTCCCTTAGCTGTGTCCCTACGTCCAGGGAGAACTGAGCATGTTATGGAGAGTGAGACATTCCTGGGTGTTGTTCCTTCCATTGCCATTAATCAGGATGCTTCAACCAATTCAAGCACCGCAATAGAAGGACTTCAGCCAGTGGATCCTTCGCTGGACCTTCGTTCAGGAAGCACTGACAACTCTGCACAGTCGTCCGTCACGTACGCCACCGTACTGCGCTTTGATCCGAAGCAGGACCAGCAAAACTTTCATCTCCACTTTAAGGACGGCAGCGGCAGCGGCAACAGCTCCAGCGACGAGGGCAATTTCTCTGCCAACAACTCTGACATTTCCGTGTCTCTCCATGGCGGCCTGTGGGAGCTGGACAGCTGCTGCAGCAGCAGGGAGATGGATGACCCGAGACACTCCGGTTCCTACAACTCCGTGGAGGAGCTTTCTGAAACGTCAGAGCAAGAGGATGAAGCGGAGGTGAGACAGGAGAAGGTGTTGCATTATCTGCGAATGGAATACCCTGCAGGGGGTGAGGAGAGCGAGGAAGAGGAGCAGAGCGAAGGGGACACAAAATGTGAGCTTCTTAAAAAGGCTGCTTTTAACAGAGAGGACTGTTCTGCGGAGTCAAACCCTTTGCTCGGCTATGAGGACTCGAGTGAGCCCGGCGAGCTGCACTCAGTGCCGGCATGCAACTTCACCTCGCTGTACCTGCCTCAGTTAAGTACTGCTTCATACACGAGGCAGCTCGTGGTTCAAAACCAAGACGGCAAACCCCAGCCGTGATTAAAATGTGCACCATTTCATGAGCTGTGTCATGATTCAGCATTTACCAAAGCCGATGTCCTTCAGACATAGTGAGGTGTGGAGCTGGAAAACGCCAGAATACCTCAACTAACATAAATGGTTGCAAATTGATGTTCATCAGCGCTGCTATTGTGTTTTGTGGAACGAGACATCAGGAGGGCACAAGCCTAATGAATAGGCATTTATTTATTTCTTTACTGGGCATTGAAGCCCAGATCCTACTGTGCCACGCTGCCATTTTGCAGTATATGTCACTGATGCAGGAGCTTTTGCTGAGAAGAATGAGCGCGGAGAAATCAGCAGATTGCTTTTCAGGAAGGGAGAAATACAGGAGGCCGGCTTTTTGTGGCTTCTACCATCCTGCAGCACAAAGTAAAAACATACGCAGCATATTCCACAAGTGGTCATACCTCAGATGCTTCAGGTCGCGAGAACATGTCCACATTCTCTCATTTGCTACCATCACGATGTGGAAAACAAGTTATTTCTGCTACGTTTAAGTAGAAGCTTGAAGGAAGCTTAAAGAAAATAAAGAAATGCTCTTAAAGCAAGAGAGGGAGAGAGAGAGAAGATGCATAATTGTGCAATTTGGGCAAAATCAAAGCATCTTTGACAGTGAAGGCAACACTTGGATGTGGCTTCAAAGCTATCGGTGCGTGTAAATGAAAACCAGCCGATGGCAACAACATCTGTAGACGGTGAGTAACAGCAGGTGATCTCTGTACCCAGGCAGCTTGCACATTCACATCTGCATGGACTAATTCACCCGCCAAGCTCAAGTCTGTTTTATTTCTTGTGCTGTAATGTATTTGAGACTTCGTTACAGTATGTGAGAAATGTGATATTTTTGTCCGTTCTTGGTCATTTAAAATCGACAACGTCTGTATTCTGAAAATAAAAAGAATGTATATTTGAATCCAGGCCATTCCTGAAATTAAAACTAATGGAAATCTACAAACCTGACTGATTTAGATTATTCTATATGGAGGTCTTTTGTCTATTTTTCATGGCAAAAATAAAGTATTTATTGTCCGGGGTTGTGTTTTTTTTCTTTCCACATGGGTGCTATGGCATTAGTAAAGTTTCATATGGATCAAAAGGAACCACTTTCTGCTCTTTTACATGTCAGTGTATCAGGTTTATATAGATTTCATCCCTTTTTCCCTTAATACTGGTTTAGTATTGTTAAATATTCTATATACACTGTGTTAAATATTTAGTGTGGCTGTTTATCACAAAACCATAGTAAAGAAAGATATTGGACAGTTAATGTGCAGGCACAAAAACAGACATTACAGCATTACAGAATCCACTGATCTGCCACAACATTAAAACTGGACAGGAGAATTAAATAACTTTGACCATCAATGTTCTGCTGGGAAACTTGGACCTGGCATTCATCCATGTGGATGTTACTTAGACATGTTGCACCCACCTAGACCAAACCAGGCACCCCCACCCCATAGCAATGACTCCTTGATGTCAGCAGCCATCCCCAGCAGGATGCAGCCTGACACAGACACACACGCAAAAATGCTTTAGGAACATTCATTCATCTTTTATAACCGCTTGTTCCTGTGAATGTTCGTGGGGTCTGCTGGAGCCTATCCCCAGGGGTCATCAGGCGAGAGGCAGGGTGCACCCTGGACAGGTCACCAGTCTATCGCTGGGCTAACACAGAGAGACAGTCAACCATTCACACTCACACCTACGGCTAATTTAGAATCACCTGTTACCCTAACCAGCATGTCTTTTGATGGTGGGAGGAAGCTGGAGAGAACATGCAAACTCCACACAGAAAAGCCCAATCGGCCAATGGATTCGAACCCGGGACCTTCTCAGTTTAGGATCAACAAAGCATGAAGAACAGCACAAGGTGATGACCTGGCCTCCAAATTCACTAGATCCCAAACTAATCACGTATCTACAGGATGATCCACATCCTGTTGCCAGACACCACAGGACACCCTCAGAAGACCTATGTCCATTCTCTGGAGGCACAAGGGAGACCTACACAATATTAGGAAGGTGGTCATAATGTTATGCCTGATTGGTGTATGTTAAATCTTTCCAAACAACAGTAATGTTCTGTCCCATTGTGGCTGCATCAAGTAAATACACCAACATATCACGAGGCTCTAGTTTGGCTGTAGGTGCTTAAGTCAAATATAAAATTAGCAGATAAAACCACTCAGCTCTATCATTTGCTGTTAAGAACATGTGATCTCTGTGGCAGATTAAAGATCTCACAGCAGTGGTTTATCCAACGCCCAGTTATTGCGTTTTGTGTAAGTAAACTAAGTTCCACTAGAGGTCGCTAAAACTGACATTTACACTAAACCGAACATGTCACCTGAAGTATGAAATATGAGAAAGAATATATATGTGTAATATCCGATAAATTCTGCAGAATCCTATAAAAAAAATCCTTCCTTAGTGATAAAGAAAATAAATTACAAAAATGTGGATCCTGTGGCTGTGACCATAGTAAATACAGAATATTATCGTTTGCTCTCAGAGCAGTGACACTGACATGAACTGCAACTAACCTACAGACAAGTGATTCATTTAAAGTGAATCCTTTATCTTTAAAATCAGCCTGAGTATGATCATTAACCATTAAACCATGGCCATGTTGTATGTCGAGTGCATGTGGATTTTTCCACCACAAGGAGGCAGAACAGCATCATTAATGGAGCTCAGTCTGCTGTTTGTTTTCCTTCAGTGATGCCAGGGAAGCTGTATCCTTAAAGGCCCTCTGTGCTTCCTCTCTGTTGCTTTCCATAGAAGGGCATGATGGAGAGGAGGTTTGGCAAAGAGGAGGTTTGAAAGCACTGAGGCTTGACGCCATGTCAGGTTCAGATATGGTAATACACAGATGGAAAACACCGCAGAGGGGAGGGGAGGGGAGGGAGGGCAGGGGAAGTCATTTGCTGAGATGCTGTAAGGTGACTTCAAATAGTCCAGGAGTCACGACTGTTTTAAATTAAGCTGTTGAGACAATCACATCCTGATCAAAACGATCCGATATCAAATGCAAGCTTCCAGAGTGATGCCATGTCTCGTCCAGTGACCCAGATTTCCCAGAAACCACCGGCAGCAGCAGACGTCAGTACCTGCTTCCTGATCTGCAAACCTGCAGCTTAACAAGGTGGGGGCGGTGAGATAAAGCAGCCTGCACATGTGAAAGTTCTTTTCTGCTCTCCTGATCTCTCAGCTGTGACACATTAACCCCGCTACGATCTAAAACTATCGACAGCACATTCCAACAAGTGATTGACCCTGAGAAGATGCACGACTGAACCATTTTAATGGACTGAATCAGACGTTTGCTCTTTTTCTCCTCTTACATTATGACTTGAGGTGATAGGACTTTGAAATACTCACAAAATACTTTGACAGTGAGGTGGTGTTAACAAATTAAGCATCTGTAAAATGTGGTAATCTTGCTCTTAAGACTGAGATTTGGTTGGAGAAAGTTTTATGCATATTAACTTCCTTTCTGAAGACCAGAATATCTCTGGCATACGTTATTCTGTTTAAAGCCATGACATTTTTCCATGTGCAGAAGACTGAACGCTGTTCAGCCACAACATTATGACCAGTAGAAGTTCATAACATCTTGTGTCAAGTCAGTGTTCTACTGGGAAACTTTTGGACCTGACTTTGAAATTCACTATGTCAACTGATCAACTGTCTGTGGGATGATCCACAGAGGCCCCTCCCCTCAACTCAAGAGGACACTAAGGCCCCCCACTAACAACCTTCTGTTGCAGGACACCTTCAGAAGGCTCATATTCATTCTCTGAGTCCCAACTGTTTTGGAGACACAAGGGAGACCTACACAATATTAGGGTCATAATGTTACACCTGATCAGTGTACATTAATACGTCAGCCCTCACTGTCCTCAAATGGCTTGCTTTTTTGTTTTTTAAGATAAGGGAAGTCTTATTCCAGTCAGTGACCACATCTTGATCAGTGTGTATAATCCCAGTTGTCATAGGGCGAGAGTTTCAGGTGTTTCAGGTGAAGAATGCACGACTGTCCATGTGAGGCTGCAAAACAACAATTCAAATGCGACTTATTTTCTTGTCTCGCACAAACGTTCCCACATCTGCACCCTTCTCCTCCAAGGAAATATCTTCTGGTACAAATTTCTTTGAAAAACAAACCCACGTGTCTCGACTGATTTGTCTCCAAGCTGGAGCTTTCATTTGGAAGTGACAGATTGACCTTTGGGTTTTTGGCGTTAGGCACAAGGTGGAAAACACAAAAGAGAATGATGGAACAACTGGAATGATTAAAAACCAAAGAATAATCTGTAAGATGAGAAGGAGAAAAGAAAATGTTCTCCAGGCGATCTTTGAAAGGGACCGCAATTGTGTTTTTGAATATTTTATGATTTATTTAATGGGTCTGCTGCAAGTCTTCAGACCAGACTAATTATTGTTATGCGGTAATGCGAAGCACATTTTTAAAATAAATCTGTGCAGCTGTAATGCTGACAAATTATTTGAATGTTCAGCATAATGTGTCTCCAAACATAAACAGGTTTGAACAAGCTGCGCGATGATGGAGTACTGCTCAAAGACAAGCTGCCAGTAAAAGAAAGCTTGCTTGAATCAAGAGCTTGCTTCTGAGCAGATTACAGGAGCAGGCAGTAAAGAAAAAGCATTAAAGAGTCAAGTAAGGTCATAAAGAAGCTGGAAATACAGACAGTTCATGGAACAGTGGCACACAAAGGCAGACAACACAAGAAGAATCTGGCAAAGAGTGAATGAAGCGGTGGTTTAAATACAGAGAGGACTGATTGGGGAAGTGGATACAGGTGTGGGTGAGGTGATTAACTGGCAAGAGAACGAGGCACGTATGAACAGCCAGGTCAGGAATACCAAGAGTTAGTGAATGGAAAACAGTCTGTTTGGAAGAAATGAAAAAAATCATAATGACTGAAACGTAAGTCCAGTATCCAATTTTTTTTAGCTCCGTTTTTGGTCTCCTCCAACCTGAGAGAACATTTTTGACGCCAAAGTAACTACATGCCTGCATCAGCTAGTTGCAAACTTTTAATTTTCGTGAAGCACATTTCTGCTGCTGCATTTGGAAGTTGGGCTTAAATGGAGGAAGAACCAAGGTCAAGTTGTATTTATTCATATCCCTTGGGAGAAGTTTGTCTTGGCCGGAGGGGTCTGCTGCACAAGGAGACAACACATTCCACTCATGCATCCAAAATTAGTAAAAATAAACACACAATTAAATGATAAATAAAAATACATAATCAGGTAAAAAGTGTATTCCAGCATCTCAGTACGGGATGAATTTGCAAATTACAAAAATTACACTGAAGACATTAACTGCAATAAAACTAATTGCTATTCCAAGGGTTTACACAGATTTAGTAAGAGTTGTGGACATAACACTTATATTTCTTTTTCTTAAGAAATATCCAATTGTTCATTAAATGCAAAAAATCTTTGCACTAAAACAAAGGGAAACATTTGGAGTTGTCGTTATTCGTAGGTAAATACGCTATCGTCTTATTGGTCCGGCCCTCTAGACATCAAACTGGGTTGTATGTGGCCCATGAACTGTCACCCCTGGCCTAAACAGCAAAGTTTAGAGCGTCAAAACCAAAGCAAAAAGTCAAATGACGGTACAACATGTTAGAGAAGAGCAACTCTGCAAAGTTAAATGGTAATTCTCTGTTGGTTTGCCACCGCAAGTGACACATTTCATATTACACATCATTATCTGACCGGCTGATATCATGCAAATATCGATAACCGCTTATTGCTTTATTGGCTAAAGCAGACGTGATGTGCTTTTCAGTGGTTAGCTGCGGTCGTCTGTCGCGGTAGCAAAACTCCCACCAGTGCTGAAATAAAAACGCAAAAAGTAATTAAGAAGTGTAATTTGCATTAATCTTTTTGACTCTGCAAAACACAATGGTTAAAGTCGCGTAAACCAAACCAGATGGACAGAAAAATAAATAAATGATTTCATATATAGTTCAGCTTATTTAAGATGTTACACTGTGTTCTCATCAGTGAACGGACCAAGTTGACCACACAAGTGAGGGAGCCTCTGCGTGTCCTGACGTCACTGCTCATGCTCCGGCTGTTGCCATCAGCCGTGTTAATGTGAATCAGGGGAAAGATTTAGCAGCTTGACATTGTAAATCCCTCATTGATCGCCTGGCATTAATTTGTGCAGCAATCGTGCGGGGCTTTGGCTACTGATGTTTATCCACGTCTGCTTTGAAGGCCTTAACATCTGGGGTAAAGGTCAGCTCGTGGCGAGTTCACTGCAAAACTCTGCAAACCGCTAAGGAAACGAGGAAAATCTGTTTTTTTCTGAGCTGCATGCGCGCTCTGCTTCGGCTGCTCGCTTTTAGTAAACATGAGGTTTACAAAAAAAAAAAAAATGAAAAAGAATCTCGGCTTGGTTGCCAGGCACCGCAGAGCAGCGAGGAGTTGGATAGATTTGGGTTCTCTGGGAATGTAAAGCTCCTCTCGCCCTGTAATCTGTAATCTTAGCTCAGCTGCAGCCCGGCCGTAGGGGAAATCGATGTCATAGACGTTCATGTGGAGAGACAAAAACAGAGAGTGAAGGAAAATCAGTGCGGCTTCGAGGGTCGAATGTGGACGCAGGTGGAACGGAACAGAACAAACAGAGCGAGAGAGGGAGTAAGATCTTTGAGAGGGCAAAAAAAAAAAAAAAAAGGATGTCGACAGGAGCTGTGCTGACCTCTGGGACCTTTTCCTGGGGCCCTTTCTGTGCCGGAGGCCCCAGAGAGGATTTGAGAGGACATGCATGAAGCTCTCTCAGTCTATTGCTCTGTAGAGCTGTAGATATATGAGCTGCTTGACGCCTGATGCATGATTTAAGGCACCGGACAGCTGGCAATATTTCATTTTAAAGCAAGATATTTTTCCAGTGATTTGGCTCCAATGAGTTTCTACCTTCCTTAACTTCATATAACGGTAAACACACATGAAAACTAAACAAAATTCAGGCTGGTATTGTTCGAGCTTGGTCTGTCGCGTCATTATTACTAGCTACAATCGGTTTGTTTCGATAAAATCACTACATCTAAAATGAGCGTCAAGACACGGAATATAACTATAGGAACGCCACTGATCGGTCTAAGGTAGTCGCTGTTACAGTTACAGCCCAAATGCATGACATGGGATGCAGGTTGAGCTTAAAAATAATAAACTTAAGCTTAAGAAGGGTTTCATGAAGCAGAGACCAGATAAGACAAAAATGTCAAGTCTCGTCTTTGATGAGGTCACGTTTTCTCGCATGTTGTCTTCCTGTTTTATTTTGTGGAATTCACTCTCTCTTTTCGGCGTCCTGACTTCCTGCCCTCGTGTGCTGGTGGCAGCAGCCACGCCCTGATTGTTTGCTGTGTCCTTCCCTTGTGTGTTTAAGTCTTGTCCTTGGTGTTTGTCTTTGTCAGTTGGTCTTGTCTGTTTTGTCAGGCGTTCCGTCCGTTGTGTTCTGTAAGTCTTGCCTTTTTATCCCGACTGCAAGTTCAGAACAAACCCGATTTTGTCGCTTACCTTTCCGAGGCGTGCTTTTGAGTCCAGCTGCCACTGAGTTGTGATGAAAAAGAGCAAAAAGTAGAACAACGGACATCAAACGACGGCAACAGTGCAAACCAAGAAAAATTGATTACAGATAAACTCAATGAGGCAGAATGAGACACGGGTTAGATTAAGACAGGTGCAGCATACAAACACAATAGAGGATATAAAGGTATAAATGTATACTGTCCCACTGATATTGAGTTCAGTTCAGTTTTATTTATATAGTGTCAATAACAGTACAAATTGTCTAAAAGGGGAACAACTGTTTTTTTGTTTTTTTTTACAACCTGGACCTTATTTCTGGCATAAAATATGGTCGTTTACTCACCCATATAACTTTTGTGTAATTTGTGTTCCTTCAGGAGATAATTAGATCTGCGTGTATCCATATAGTGGGAGTGAATGGGGCACAGAAACGGAGCCTCTAAGTAATGTATTAACTGCCTCTCGTTTATTTCACCAATATTATGTTATCGTACGCTAATGCTCTTCCCTTTTGAGTCCAGAATTACCGGTAATCATCATCCAGGGTCTATAGGTCAATCTACAGACCCCGGATGATGTCTTCTGACGTGGATGATGTCATCTCTGAGCAGTCGACTCGTTTACCTGTAATTTGCTAATGCTATGGTTCGTCCACAACCTCAGAATCAGAAAACTATTCAGCCATGTTGCAAAAAAATACCACTAAAAAACAGTAGTTCCCCTTTAAGACGCTTTACAAAACCAGGCCTGAAGCCCCCAGAGCAAGCATGTACACTGTGGGTATGGATGATCATTAATAAAAAGTTAGCTCATGCACCAATGTTTGGTAAAAGGTAGAGAGAATATCAACTGTTTCTGATGCTTAGCTCTTACTAGGTCTAATTTAAACTAGTTGCCGTGTCTTGCAAATATCCAACTTTGTGGATGTGCTATATTACTCCAGTAGTGTTTCTCTCATTTCCTTTTTTAAAAAAATTTCTCTACAAAGATACATCCCTCTTACAAACGGAGCCAAATAAACTTGCCAAGAGCCATCTGAGTGGACTCAATCAGCGCATATTCCTGATTTACTGTAAGCTTAGTAATTAAAGACGAGTAACATTGACTCACTCAACTTTCTGCGTTGTGTTTTCTCACTGATTTCAAAACACGACAACAAGGTCACTCTAATCCAGTGCTTCTCAAATAGTGGGGCGCGCCCCCCTGGGGCGCTCTCATTGTGCGCACTATTAGCTCTATGGTGTTTTTTAACAGAGCCGGCGGTAAGAGATGTAAACAAACTGAGGAACATGGAAAAATATTTGACAGGGATGAAAAGAAGATAATGAGGAAGATAATAAGACAAAGGAAAGTCACTCAAAACCCAAGACAAGGAAATATGACGAAACGTCGAAACGTATGTAGCGCTTGGCTTCACTGTAACTAGGTCGGGGACGAGGAAAGACCGTACCGGTATGTTTTTTTCAGAGAAAACGCTCCGAATATTGCCAGCAATCATCCCGTTTTGTGACTGCTACGTCATTTAACCAGCAGCACTGTTAACATCATATAAGGTAAAATAGTTTAAATAATAAATAAATAATTTAATACCTAAAATAGTTTAAATAAGGATTTATTTTTTATTCAGGCAAATTGCACTTTAATGCACTAATCTTTTCTGTAAGAGACTGAGAAACAATGTTAATTAAGTTATTCCATGTCTTTTTTTCTCTGTACATATAACAAGTTTTGGAAAAATGATACTAATTGTGGGGGGGGGGGCATAACAGAAAATAATTGAGAACTACTGCTCTAATCTGACAGGCAAACGAACCCCCACGCTGTCGCCATTGAAGGACGCCATCACGGAGCTCATCCTTGTTCATTCTGAGAAAAGAACCATTAACCTACATATTTACAGGGCACACACTGACATCGCAGCCACAAACATTAGACCCAGTCATTTACACGGCCAGAACCCATTAGTCCACTTTGTTTGGGGGAGGAAACGTGAGGTGCGCATGAGTCTTTGAAAGCGACCCGGGGCAGCCTCTTCACCCCCGCTCGTCTGCTGTAAGTGGGTCGAACGAACGACCAGGCAGTACGTGTGTCACAAAGCATGCTTGTCTCTGGCTAACAGGGTGAAAGAGCCTCCTCTGAATGCCCCCCTTTTCACTCTGACACTCAGTTAAGGCCTAATTGGGTTTGGGGTCCACTACATGCATGTGACAAGGCAACACCCCAGGCTTCTGTGCACTTGTTCCATATTTTCTGCCCCCCCTCGCACTAGAAATATTCCTTTGATCTGCAAACAAGTAGGGTTTCAGACGATTTTCTCTTTGAACATGGGCGCCAATTTCAGACAATTACTTTTGGCGTTTTTAGAGCTCATTCGTTAAGTGCATATATGGATCCATAAAACTATGAGTATGGATCCATTTGTCTTTGTGGTGTGTTAGTCTGTGTGTGGGACATTAGTATGAGCTGTGTCAGCAGCAAAGGACCAGACCATCTCTTTATGCTGTGCTGCAGTGTGTTCCCGTAATGCATTACTGCAAAACCCCATCAGTTAAATGCTGCCCAAAGACCCATACAGTCATTTTATACTAATATCATTGAACTTTACGCTGTAGGTAGAATCTACGGTTACTTCCTACTAAAAAATAAAAATAGAGAACTGTAAAACCAATCAACCAAAACAAGGTGGCCCAATGGTCAATTGAGGCAGTGTTGTATGAAGTGTTCAGGAGTCTGATGGCCTGAGGGTGGAAATTGGTTTGTGAGCCTCCTTGACTTCACAGCTGTGGAGTATTTGTTAGATGTGCAGCTAGGACCAGAGGATCCCAGGTTCACCTCCTCCCTTGTCCATGACTGCGGTGCCTTTAGCAAGAACCTAACCCCCAACTTGCTTCCAGGTGCAGTCTGTTTAGAGGCTGCACCCCACTGCTCCAACTGTACACATTACTGTGTAAAAGAATGGATGGGTCGGACAGTAGGAACATAATTTCCCCTCTGGGATCAATACAATATAAATTATAAATTCTATTATTTATTATTGCACTCCTGTAGCGTCTACCTCCAAGGGCAAGAGTGTGAAGAGATTTTGTTGTCAGTGTGTACTCACCTTGGTGTGGCTGCCATTGGTCACATTGGTCACATCAGTGGCAACTGATTCAAGTGGCAACTGGCTCAAAAGTGAGTCGACCTCATGAAGCTCCATGCCCAGTCTGATTAAAAAGAAAAACAGTTTTTGTCTCAATAGCGTATTTCCATTTAGAGCAAGTCTTGGTGACTGTATGGGGGTGAATTTTCATCTTACTCAATTTAAGTGAAGTATATGTAAGGGAATGGTTACTTTCAGTGACAAATGGGCGCCATCTCTGTTTACTAGCTACCTCTTTGACTGGTAGTGACATCCACACTGAGTTCAGGAACCACTCATCTGTGAAGTGAAATCAGGTGTTGACCTGGCCTCCAGATTCACTAGATTCCAAACTGATCAAGTATCTGTGTGATGATCCACAGAGGCCCCTCCGTTCAACCCATAGGACCCAAAGGCCCCCACTAACAACATCCTGTTGCCAGACACCACAGGACACCATCAGAAGGTCCATGTCCATTCTCTGATGAGTCCCAACTGTTTTGGAGGCACAAGGGAGACCTACACAATACTAGGAAGGTGGTCATAATGTTACTCCTGATTGGTGTACATTAAATGGTCCAGTCTAAACAATTCTAAGAATTCTACACACACCATCTGGCATTTATAAGATTAAACCTTTTCCTTTTACCATAATGGGACTGAAATGGTTGTAGCACTGGTGAGCTTCATTCCTGTTTTCATCAATTTGCGTCAAATAAGTGTTCACAGATTTGCCCAGCTTCAAACAGAAGTCCCACACCCACCCAATATGAGCTGGTCAAGGTTATTACAATATTGTTTTGGTGGTTTCTTTGGGGCTTGGTGTACCGTGAAGAGTCTAGAGACATTATTCATTGAAATTCAACTGAATGGTTTTGGTCTGACAGATTCATACACTATATACCCATAGTCTGAGGCCACTCATTTGGGTGTAAGAAAAATATTCTCGGTTTCATTTTGTTTATTTCCTTCTGATACGCCCCATTTGCTATGTGTTTTCTTGAATTTAAGTTATTTATCCAGTCATCTCTTCGCTCCCCCGCCCACGAACATTTACGACTACTTGGAACCTCTGACAGTTTGTTAGGATGTTCCCAGACAGTGGAATGTGCACGGCCATCCCACGAGCTGCTCGCTACCGTCGAGTGTTTCTGCTGCAGAGGTCTCCGGGCTCTATGGGACACAGAGGGAAACAAACAAAGGGGCAAAATTAGGCCGTGGTGTTCCCACCGAGTGACGTAATCCAGCGCGGGTCAAGGTCAGCGGCGGAGCCCGGCATTTAGGGAATTGTTGTTTAAGTTTCTAATGGCTACCCTAAGATACTGTGGTGAAGCAACTTGTGAAATAACATAGTCGGGGATCAAGCCATCTGTTTTGTGTTAGTGTGTGTGCATGTGTGTGTGTGTGTCTTAGTTCCCTGGTCACAGCATATTGTGCCGGTTGCTGTTATTAATGGCAATTTGGGTTCACTTCTGTCAGATTTTCATCCATTGGACTTGGTCATGGATCCAGTAAAAGTATGGAAATAGTTAAAAAAATAAAACTTTTGTATGAACCTGACATTCATGAGGTTGCTGAACAGATTATTGATTATGTAATCCCCTGCCACAGACGCCTCGATTCTTATTCCGCGTCAGATCTCTCGTGTGATCGATATGACTTTGAGGTCCTCCGACTGTCAGATCAAACACATCTTTCCCAGAGTACAGTTTAGAGGAAGCCAAGAGAATAATTCAGGTGGTAGGGAACAAACATAATCAGACATTTTGGACTTTTACAGCTTTAAAATGGATCTTTAGGACTGGATTCATTCTCAGACACGCAAACACAACAGTTTCATCAATGTATATTTTCTCTAGAGATGGGATTTACGGCTCGGACCTTGTGGATCCGTTCGTTTCAAAGAGCTGTTCAAAAGACTGTCTCATTTTGATATTTATTTATTTTTAAGATGCTAGCCCAGGGGGTAACTAATTTTATCCTTGAAATAAGCACTGTTATATAATACGATTTGGATCAGAATCATTCAAACTCCCTCGGCGGGATATCTGAGTCTATTTAAATCTGGATAGACGGATGCTTTATTTATTGCATGAGTGATTCGGTGAACACCTTTGTGCTGGCCGGTAATCAAACCCGGGGCCAGTGCAATGCTAACCATTATAACAGCTCTGTCAGCAACACGCCTCAAAGCAAAGCAGGAGCTAATGTGTGCAACTATGTGAAACACAGCCATGGTTCCCGTCACTCATTTTAAAGAGCCGGTCAAAAGATACGGTTCGTTCGCAAAGGTCACAACTCTAATTTTCTTACTGAAAGAAGGTTATTTGTTAAGTGATATATAATTACGATGATTAAACACTTATGCAATGAGGCGTTTCTGTTATGCTGCTTAAAATCTACTTAACTAACTAAAGGCAAATATGCAAACATAATTATCTCCTGTGCAAAACTGATTTGAAAAGAAACGTCATAACTGAGTAAGATATGGATCCACTTACAGTTGTATGTTCTGGGCTGTGTCTAAATGTAATGTCCCTACTACACGTGTGCATCTTTACCTTTGCTTTATGCCAGTTCTTTGTGAATCTTAAACCAGCTGTATTGATTTTGTCAGGAACTTAATGCTACTTGTCCGAGTCTGATTTTATATGTAAATGTCTATGAATTCTAACCAAATACAATGCAAAACAAACCCAGGATAGTAAGTGTATGCGCATAACAGAACAAAGGTGGAATATGGCAAACAAATACTAAACAAGCATGATTAAAATGAAACGGTACATGTGGTTCTCACCCACTTTGTCACATTTCTGCACCTATTTAAAAGAAAACGAGGTGCAACAAACCTCCCTGTACGAGGAAATCAACCAAGGACATTTGCATCAATGTGGTTAGTTTGTTCATCCACGCAGCGTGACTGTTCACAGGCCTGGAACAGCCTTAAAGGTGTTTTCACTTATTGTGCCTGATTGGACCTCTAACTGGGACTGTGTGAGCGTGCAGCTGTGTTTGATTAACATTTGTTTTTTGTTAAGTTGAGAGAGTTACTATATCCTCTTTGAGAAAATACCTGTTTGCGAGTGCAAGACATTAAATGATAACTCGTGTGTAACTCCCTATTCTGTTTTCTGTGCTTCATGCCTTATATAGTCGCGTTCTTGAGTCGTGTCACTGACCGAAGAGAAAATTGGGTATACTGGATCAATTCACAAAATCCACATTAAATTGCATGTCATCTGCTTCAATAAATTTCAACTTAGTGAGCTCATACTCCCTCGTCTGGCCAGGCTTCTTCATCCCTCTCGGTCCTAAACCACAAAATGAACACTAGAGTAGGACTCATTCTATAACAGCATACCTTTTATCAGTTACTCAGAATGTAGTTTGATCCTCATTTTTTCCACAGGCTGAATCCTAAACCATTCTCTTCATCGTTGCTGTGAAGATATTCGGTTAAAAGAAGACACTTGAGGATGGAGCAGGCCTCATCTGCGGTTTCCTCCCACACCATCACTGAGGCCGAGTCGGGGAGGCCTGCCCCAGGGTGTTTTTCTCTCCAGTCTTGGAAGACTCAAAGAATTTTGAATGTTTTCTGTCATGACATTGAGGGGTACTTGAGAACATTAGTGGTCTGTGTGGTTTCGAGTCTGTGGCTCATTAGAACCATTATCCCTAACCTGATTGGATGGCTGACAGAACGGCAGTAAGACGGCGGTAAGCGGATATGTTTTCGACGGATATAATGAGACTGGGTGTCTGAAAGTGAGCGTTAGACGGCGCGTTCACATCATGAGCTCATAGGGATTTTGTTTGTAGTGTACTCAACACCATCACAACCCACTGGATACTGATATCAACAGGCTAAACATCGTGTACCATTAAAATACAGGAATATTTGAGACAACATGTACAAATTCTTCAACATCTGTGCACAGATCTTATTTCTGGACATTGATTGTCTAAAAGTAAGATGAGAAAATCAACCACTTTTAAAGTAATTTGTTTATACGAAGATGAGCATTTATGTTTAGCATAAAATGTGGAAACATTGCTAGCTTGGCTAACAATCTGCCAACCATCAGGACATTTTTGCACACAAAAACAGAAGTTTCAGTCATATTTATTTGGATGTGTGCAGTGATTCTTGCATTACAGGATAGAATTTTATTTCCTTCTTTGTGCTCTCTCTTTATGCTAAGCTACGCTAATTGCCTTTTGGCTCTGACACATGCGCTAATGACTGTGGTATCAAAAAACTCATCTTGATCTCAGCAAAAACGCAAACTGCTATTTATGCCACATGTGTTCGGAGTCCTCCACCCTTTTATAAGCACTTTCCTCCTTCCCCACCACCTCGCTGCGCATTTACAGCCTTCCCACATTATCTGCATGCTCTCCAAAAAACCTGCCACCCACTGTGGAGGAAAGCACGCTCAAGTGGATATAAAAACACCCCGTCAGGGCTCAAGACAGAAAACACAGGTTGAAGCAGTAGGAAATTTGCACAATCGGTCGATTTAACTGCAAGCTGAAAGCTGCTGCTCGGCAGTCTGCTCGGCATCGGCGAGGCTCGCGGCTTCTTGCGGTTGTTGGTTGTAAAAATGAGGGTTTTTGCTGACACAGGCGTCAAAACCAGCCGCAAACACTTTGCCTGCTTCAATTAGCAGGGGTGCACATTGCAAAATAAAACCACTGTCTCCTGGACAGTAAAAATCAATGGTGGACACTGACACCAGCAAGAATCAAAACACAGTAGTCAAGTCTCTCTGCGTGCACAGGGAACGGCTGTGTCTGCCTACATAACACAAAGGAATTGCAATTTCCTGTCTTTTTTTTTTATGAATTCGTAATTTATTTGTCGTAACCAGTGGTTTTTAAGAAATTTTGATGGTCCACTGACTTATGTGTAACACACAAAATGGCCTAAAATTTGCAGATGAGCAAATGTGAGCGATTTCTGTGATTGATGCATTTGCTGCAGAGTCAGTGGTCCAGCTAGTGGCAACGCAAAATACACAAAACACAGATGCTTACAGACTGATACTGGCTAAGGGTCGACTGATGTCTTGCAGTGTTAAGCGAGGTTAACACAGGACATAGGCAGTGTGAGACATTTATATTTGTGCACTGATCAGTCTGGCTCGCTGTGTAAAAACGTTACGCAAAGAGTCTGGATCACTGGATGCATTGCAAGCTATTTTTTTTTAAATGGGTGATAAACCGTTCAGTGGCTGAGTTCCATTTCCTTATCCAGACGGGCTCCACTTTCAACTAACCTAGGGGAGGTATGAGCCTTGACAGCAGGGTGCCCTGGGTCTCACCCACCCGGTGGGCACCCTCACGCTTGTCCTCTCACATGCCGCGTGTTTGTCACCTCAATCTGTTGACACCACCGGCTTTCACATCAACAGAAAACTGTACGTGTGTATTGCCTCCCCGCCATCCTCCTAATCCCCACTCAGCCCGGTGTGAATTTACTCATCCGGCAGACAAATAGCCTCTGAGGCCGTTGTTAGATTACTTGATACTGTCTGTCCTCTTTAGCTCAGATAAACCATAATACTTCTAAGCTGTAAAAATAGAGGGGCGGGGAGCATGGATGCTGCAGGCTTTATAGATCCTCGTGCACTAAAAATGCACAGGGACTGTACTGAAAAGCACTTTGAGAAGTCAAATGTTGTACTCCAATCAGGTATAACAATATGGCCACCTTCGTATTACTGTGTAGGTCTCCCTTGTGCCTCTTAAACAGTTGTGACTCATCAGAGAATGGACATGGACCTTCTGAGGGTGTCCTGTGGTGTCTGGGAACTGAATGTTGTTAGTGGAGGGAGGGGCCTCTGTGGATCATTCCACAGATACTTGATCAGTTTGGGATCTAGTGAATTTGGAGGCCAGGTCAACACCTTGCGCTGTTTTTCATGTGTTCTTCTGAGTTGTTCCTAACGTGTTTTTGTGCCTGTGTCGGGCTGCAACCATCAATAAGTGTCATTGCTATGGGGTGGGGGTGCCTGGTCTGGTCTAGGTGGGTGCTACATGTCTAAGTAACATCCACATGAATGAATGTCAGTTCCAAAAGTTTCCCTGCAGAAGATTGGATTGTCACAAGATGGTCAATGTTATTTACTTCTCCTGTCAGTGGTCATAATGTTAAGCCTGATTAATGTGAGACCCTGCGAAGGTGTGATCACATCAAGAGGTGTGTGTGAAATCCACCACTTTGGTCCACGACTGAAAATTTTGTCCGTGCTGTTATGAACCAAGCCTTACTCTTATGTGTTTAATATCACATGGCCTGCTGCCTGAAGATGCTCTATCTATTAGTTACTCCTAAGGACTGATATTTTCTTTGTTTTGATCACAGAGCATTCTGTTATCCGTGCAGTTGTTTTGGGAAAGTGGACGTTGAGTGCTTTGAGTGCTAATGGACCTGCATTGACGAACCTTTGTGGGAGTGCTGGGCCAAGTATTGATCAGCAATCTACATGGATCCACTCAGAGAAGTTGACATTAAGAGGTCAGGAGAGAAAAACAGCTGCTGATCGGGAAGAGCTCTGGTTTTAAATTTCTTGGAAGCATTTTCCTCGTGGGAAATATCTGATATGCTGCAAGAGTTTCTCAAACTAGTCCCAAAGGATCAGGAATTTGTACGATATAGGATGTTTTTAGGAGTCAAAAATCACTGCAGTCCTTCTCTATCTTAATTAAAGGTCCGGCAACAACAGAAACGGGGGGAAAAAAACATTTAAAATATTTTTAATCATCATAAGCTTATATAATTTACATACTGCATAATATAATCCTCCACAGCAACAAATGTAATCAGTTAATTTTCACTTTACAAAGAAAACGAAAATGTGTTTTTTCCTCTTGACACATCGCATAACAAAATAATAAAAAGGCATCATACTGTGAAAATAAAAACCGTTCCACTCACTCAAGCAAGATAGTGATTCAGCTGATCCAGTGAACTGCAGTCGGCCTCTGTGGCTTTTATCTTCCAATCCTCCATGCTTTGTTTTGCCTAAGTTAAATTTTGGACCTGGTTCAGAGCCTAGTGTGCACTCAGTGGGGTTTGTTCCAGTTCACTTCCATTTCATTCAACAGTTTGAGATGCGAACAAAACACGCACAAACATGAGAATGAAATACAAATGAGATTCAAGAAGAAGGAATTGCTGCCAGGTACCAAGAGACCCACGTCAGACCCGGGATAAATTGTGCTTGTGTTTGTGTAAGAGGGAAGGAAGAAAAACAGCAGGACACCGGGAGTGGAAGCTTCCTTTTAGCGGCATGCTGCGCGCTGTTGGTCCCCGTTCTCTGGCTCCAGGGAGACACAACCAGTCTGTTTTTTGTTTTTTTAGCTCCTCTTAAATGTCCAAAACTTGCCGGCTCTAAAGAATCTTGACGGCATATCGGATGGCTAATAGAGACGGTGGCTGAGCTGTGAGCTAACGCTGAACAGAGTGACAGAAGCTAAGCTGGAGTAATCAGCTGAGACTGACACAGAGTGGGTGGCTTTGTGACGGTTCTGCAAAAGTTCAAAGGGAGCATTTACACCGATCAGGCGTAACATTATGACTACCTTCCTAATATTGTGTAGGTCTCCCTTGTGCCTCCAAAACAGTTGGGACTCATCAGAGAATGGACATGGGGCCTGGCAACAGGATGTTGTTTGTGGGGGGGCTCTGGGTCCTATGGCTTGAGGGGAGGGACCTCTGTGGATCCTCACACAGATACTTATCAGTTTGGGATCTAGTAAATTTGGAGGCCAGGTCACAGCTTGTGTTGTTGTGTGTCTGTGTCAGGCCGCATCCTGTGCGGGGATGGCTGCTGTCATTGCTATCAGGTGGGGGCAGTCTGATCTGGTCTGAGTAACGTCCACACGTACGCCAGGTCCAAAAGTTTCCCAGCAGAACACTGAATTGTCACAAGATGATCAATGTTATTTACTTCTCCTGTCATAATGTTGTGGCTCTTCAGTGTATTAGTGCAGGTCTTAGAGAGGGCGGCGTCACATTTATGACTTAATAAGGAAAGAAGATGTGCACATTGAGCTCATGACTTGGTCAGCATTCAGTCACAAAACGTTACATCATGAATGATGATATGCCTGCGTGACTTAATATGGTTAATAGTTTGATAATAAACAGACTTCTCCAAAGTCAAATAAGAAACCACGTACGGATTATAGCAAATCTCTAAAGCATTAGCAAAAGAAAACGTTACATCTAGTGTTTATGGGTGGCCTTATTGTGATCATTATGTTTTGGCTTTTACCACACATTACAGCCGGCCTCATTTCAAGTCGCCAGCTGTCTGGTTTCCTCTCACCTGCCATTATCTGAACTGCCGCACTAAACATTGTTCTACGTAGCCACCGGAGCTGGAGCCTGCTCGGGCCCCGCTGCCATGGCAACCGCATTGGTCTATGTAATCACGCTGTTTGTCTTGTGCCCAGAATAGCCGGAGGGCGCAGGCACCTGAAGCCAACGCAAACACATCACGCACCGGGCATCTGATAAATCTTGGGCGCGTAGGGAGGATGGAGCAGAAGGATTTTAAAGGGAGGGGTGAGGGGGGCCTGTTTACTTTCATACCCTCTAAAAAAATATAAAAATAAAAATCTGTGTGACGGGTTATTTCTTTCCTCTTCGAATGAAAAAATAGGGGGTATTTTCCACAACCATTTAGGGACATTTCCACTCCTGCCTGTGCAACCGTCCATTATTATCCCTCTTTCTAAAACAATCAGACCACAAGCAGCTCCTCCTGGCACCTAGACTGTCAGCGCTCGTTAAATCTCCAGCCAGCGAGTCGTTTAGAGCGGCGCTCATATTCCAGTTTTAGACTGGACGTCCCCAGTGAAAATACATTAAACCATTACAGGCTGCAGTATATCTTCAGAAAGACGCGCTATAGCTGATGTAATGCGTTTTACAGGTTTGTTTCCTTCGCCGAGGTGTATTTTTTTCCATATGTCTCAGCTATATTGGAGAGAAAACCCCAAAGCAGGGTAGAGTTTTTTTTTTTCGGCATGTATTATCGCTTTACGGCCAACACATATGTTAAAAGGGGAAGGAGGTTTCAAATGACATCATGTCTATACTGTGGTTGGAATATATATTCACCGTGGCTGAGGTAACTGTAAAGAGACAGATAGATGTTGTACTTGTAGTGAGAAAGAGTCAAGAGGCCGGCATGGGTGGACAGGGGGGGATTGCTCCCTGCTTGTCCAAGAGTCCAAGGGTTTTAGCCCGGTTTTCCTCACTCGTCTCCAGGTCTGGCGTACGGTCGCCGTTTCTGTGGTGCCGGCCTTTATGGTGCTGTCTCCAGTGAGAGGGCATTGTGTGCACATGATGTGTGTGTTGGCACGGAGCGGAGGTTTCCATCAAACCAGTGGTGGTGGAAAGTAGGGTGAAAATAAAGACAGGAGGAGGAGGAGGAGAGAGGAAACACTTCAGTGACTCAACGCACACAGAGATGTTGACTCTAACATCCGAGACGTGGAAAAGAGAAAGACGTGGCAGGAGGTGGATTGAAGTGAGCCGGGCTGTGTTGACCCGGAATCAACAAGTAATAATAACTAATAGTTAACACTGACTGCAGTGGCAAGTGACTGTTTAATGAACTTGGCAATTTGGGAAACAGAACACGTCCGGCTAAGCCAGCATTTCACCTACAGTACAACTTTAGCTTCACCTCTGAGATTCACCAGTTACAGTTTGTGTTTAAAAGCTCCGTTTGCATCTCAAACATCCACCGTATAATGCGCTCCTGCAGCGCTATGGCCAGCCCTACGATGGGACATAAACTCGGCTCTGTTGCTTTGCATCGGCTAAACGCATCTGCTCGCCCTCGCCTTCAATTCCTTTTAATGTTAAAGGTTAAAGTGTCTGAATACACAAAGATGAAGTGTGTGCGCTTACAGAAAGCTTGCACAGCAGTATAGCAGTAAAAAGGGCTTAGTAAATGATCAATTGGTTTTCTTACAAGGCCTTTAGGATCCTGGGGCCGGTGTGAAATTAAAAAAAAAATGATACTGTATTGATCCCAAAAGGGGAAATTATCTCTCCGCATTTTGACCCATCCAGTTGTTCACACAGTAGTGTTTACAGTCGGAGCAGTGGGCTGCAGCCTCTCAGGATCGTGCCCCGGGAGCAGTTTGGGGGTTAGATGCTTGCTCAGGGCCATCTCGGTCCCAAGCTGCACCTCTAATCACTAATCCACCGCTCCTCCACATTTGACTGCTCAACAATGCTCATATTTACCTTTAATGCAGATCTTTTTTTTTCTGCTGTAGCACAAACACTATGCACAGATTATGTAATGCGTTCCCCTCCCTTTACCAGATGCGCCGCGCTCTCCCTCCACCACTGACATGACTAACTGCGGTCTGGTAGGAGGTGTAGTAACGCTGTGATGAATGAGCCAAAAAAATGTTTGAAAACCTCTGGGAGTCATCTATTCTTATCTGAACCTGACAGGGCAGCTGTGCTGGGGAACGCAG
The DNA here is from genome assembly GCA_005024645.1 of Planiliza haematocheilus. Lineage (NCBI taxonomy): Eukaryota > Metazoa > Chordata > Actinopteri > Mugiliformes > Mugilidae > Planiliza > Planiliza haematocheilus. The sequence goes on along the minus strand of SRSE01000293.1, from coordinate 1,610,890 downwards.
TCGGCATCTTCCCCTCTCTCTGCTACGCTCGCGCGGACACAACAAACACACACAGCATTTTCTTGTCAGTAGTGTCGTCAGCTTTTGAAGAACAGACATTATTATTAGATTTGCTGAGAGGAGGCTGCTTACGTAAGCCCGGCAGACAGGCTTAGAGAAATATTGCTTTTCTTCTCTGATTGTGTACGGCCTTCTTCCACGCATTTCTCACAAATCAACCAATAAAGCTTTCAGCTTTCAGCTTCACAGGGCATGCAATATCCACCCAGCCAGCATAACACATTTACCAGTCAACACCCGAGAGCACACAGACTGTTTGGTTTAGCCATTTGTACACGCGAAGCCAGGAACGAGGCAAAAAAATAAAATACAAATAAAAATAACAAAAGATTATCAGAACAACAGTGCAGTCATCTCATTGGGAGAAAAAAACTACAGGCATATGTAGTCAAGGTTTACACCGATCAGGCACAACATCTGCTTTAGAGAAAAACTAACACAGGTTATCATAACTGTTCAGACTGAAGGAGAAAAATATTCAGCCATACTCAAGAACCAGACTACAACCAGTCACAACTAGTACCTGATGCACAGAGTAGCTGTTTTGTCATTCAGTAAATACACGATATTGCAGATGGCCGGTTAAGCACTGAAGGTATTAGATCCACAAACACACTAACGATTATTTTAAGGAGTGAAACCTTTTACTGAACTCAGTGCTTTGTTTTCTACGTCATTCATCTCATCTACCGTTGGATGAGGGAGTCTTTGGGGAGAAACACGCTTTAAATACTTCTTTTTCGTTAATGCTTTATCAAGTAATGCTGTCTATAATCATTAGTTAGAGTCATACTGTCCATAAATATATGTCTATACAATACATTTTATTTCTGACTTTAATGAGACGCTCATATAGGGGTATTCGGTCTTGTTGTATAGTAGGAGCTATTGGTTGTGGACCCTGGTGGCTATTTCCAACCTACGAGTCCTGACCTCAATGAGCCTGTACCCCAAAGTCAAAGTCAAAGACTGTGCATGGAAACTAAATCCAATATGCATATAGCTTGGTTAGAATTTTTTTGGTTATTGTATTGTTTTTTTGTCAAAGATTTGCTTAGAAATAATAAGATATGTCACTTTCTTGTAATGAGATGGGTTAAAACATAAAGGTTTGGCAAGAGGGTCCACAAAATGTTCAATAGGATGTTTAAAGTAAACTGACGGAAACTGAGTCCCAAAGCAAGCTTGGGTTTAGAAGCATAGAGTAAACGTGGGAGTCTCTTTTTGAACGTTTGAAAGTCAAACAATCTGAAATCATGTTTCAGCTGTCTGGCAGATTGTCTCACTGTGCTTTTAAGGGGAACATAAGACTAAATAAAATAAAATAAGACCAGGGAATGCCAAAAAATACCCTGAGAAAAACTATGACACAGGATTTTGAAATGCATTCTTCTACGTTTTGTGTGAGGCAGCCCCTGTTTGGCTAAATGTGGTCAAAATCCTGCAGTGTGCATCCATCTCAATGCTGACATCAATGTTTTTTAATAGTACGTTAGTGCAGTCACACGAAGGAACAACAGAGCAAACACGTCATCGTCTTTGAAACACAGTGTCTTTCACCAAGGGGAGCCTTGTTTTGTGCCGCGGTTCAGGCCTCCCGTAGCCTTCGGTGATGTGGTCGTTGATGTTGCAGAAGGGGCGTCCTATAGTGTCTTTAATCCCGCCTCCGCTGACCTTCTTACAAAAATGTCACATCTTCTTGCGACTGCACCCAGCGCCAGTGGGCGTCGTACTCCAGGTGCATTTTGCCGTTCATTTTGCACGTGTCCAAGTCAATCTTTCCGTTTTTGTAAGGTTTGAGTTTGGGGCTCTGGCTGCTTCCCAGTTTGTCACTGAGGTTGGAACGAGTCGGGCTGCCTGTTTGTGTGGTTGGTTTCTCTAGGATGCCATTAGCCTTAGCGACTTGTGTCTGGTTATTGTCCTTAGCATCTTGCTTGGGCTCCTCTGACTTTGTTTTGGAAGAGCTGACGGGACCTGCTGGTTTCCCAGTTAAAGTCCCACCAACCCCTGTCCCGGTGACAGCACTGCTAACCCCATTCCCATATGCACCTCTCACCTCTGTCCCATTTCCATTCTCGTTTGCTCCAGCCCGAACCCCAATCCCAGGCCCAGTACTAGACCTCACCCCTACTCCCGCTCCCGTCCCAAGCACTGTGGCAACAGAACCTCCTGCTGCGGTCCGACCCCCGGCTGTAGCTTCTGAGGCCAGCGGTGTGGTGTTGCAGATGACGGACTCTGAGCTGGAGGGGCAGTACTCGTCCATGTCGTCCGCCAGGGTGTCCAGGTAGCTGCCAATGGAGATGTTGTCTAGCTTGTCATTGGGGTCCTGCAGACTGCTCCAGGAGCCTCTCCAAGAGGTGTCGGGTCCCTCGCCCAGGCTGTACTGGCTGCTGGTGAGGCTGCTGCAGTGGCTGGTCAGCGTGCTTCTCTCCTCCAGAAGCCATTTCACCGCCTCGATGCCCTCATGCACTGCCAGCAGCTGCTGCAGGATCTTCACGTCTACCGATCGTAAGTGAACCTGTGGACACACAAAAAGGGATATTCTGCAATTACAGGGGCATGGTTATTCTCACCGTGTCCATGTTTTGATAGTGTGCAATGGGGAACCTGGGGAACCACTGCAGATGTTTATTTAAAGCCGTCAGCTTTGGCTCCTGAGACAAGTGCAAACACCATTATAATACAGTACTATTAAACTACTACAGATTACCATAATTGGAAGAAACATAAAACAGACGCTGGCAGGTTGAGTCTGCAATACTAAAAATGGGAAACAAATAAAGTAAGGTAGAAAGGAAAAGGCTTACAGAAGGAAATACCATATGACCAAAACTGACTCTGCAGGAGAAGCTGTTGAGAGATGGAAATACGATACGGTGGAAAGTACGACACATTAGAGGAGAAGAAAATCAAGAATGAGCTTTAAATTCCTCTGTGGTCTTTAAACTGTCTTTTAAATTACCCGAAAATGACTCGAACTATTTGAAAATGTATTTAGTCACAATGACATCTGGCAGAAATAAATGAAGTAATAATTACATCTGGAATTAGAGCCACTGATAATGTTCTTACGTGATGCCTGATGCCTGTGTGGGAGACTAAAAAAGCTTAATGGTGAACGAGAGGAAAAAGACGGCTGCGGTCACGGAAAATTCCCCCGCAGAATACATTTGCAGAGGTCTGCAGTGAAGTGCCAGGACGAGAGGTGATATATGCACCGCGATTCAAAGCGCGGCCTCATGACATCCACTCGTCTCGGCAGATGACTTCTTTCTCTCAAAGCAATTGATTTCTCAGTGTCCCCCAGTTTCCGGTGCACAGAATGTTTTTGTCTTTATTATTTTGTTTTAATCAGATTCTCTTAGGCTATCAATGTCTCTGATATTATAGCTATTATGCACATATTTGTGTGATTTATTTAAAAAAATAATCAGAGTAACACACTATTACGCTTATAACAGTGTGATTCAGTCACATTAACTTAAATTAAAACATGACAATGTGAGATTTTAGTTAATGGAGTGTGACGCATTTAAAATGTGAAAAGAAAAACGATTCAGTGCACAAAGTATTAGTGTACATGTTGTTATTCATTCAAATCTCAAAAGTAGATTCTTAATTTGTAAAGGAAATTGTAACCGTAGCTGCCGGACAGATGTAGCGGAGAGAAAGGAGCAGCATTTCCATTTGAACTGAAAGAAACAAATCAGGAAGAAATGCTATGACAGTTGCAAACACTGGATTTAACTCATTTATACAAAATTAACACGGTTGTGATGTAATATGAGGCTGCGTGCGAAGGGCTATTTAAATCAAAAGACTATAGATCCAGCCTTTTTCTATTGATAGGTCAATGTTCATAAACCTTAAGGCCCTTTAAGACCTTTGCCCTCTGACCTTTTTAAGTCATTGTGTGCCTCGACAATTTCCTTTAAATCAATAAAGGTGGAGAGGAATTAACTGATTCATCCTCCAGGCCTGATCTGTGTGGATTTCTTCTGTATAGCTCTGTCATTGTTCATCACCATTACTCAAGACACCTAAAGATAAAAGAAAAAATGAATCCCTCCTCCCTGTCGGTGTACGTAAGAGTGTGTGAGCAGTTTCAAACGTCATCTCTATGCGTAAGCGGTGGCCAACCTTTAGAAAAACCAGTATTTCAGGACAGCACCACATTCTGAAAGGTAAAACTTGGCACATTCAGTCCTCGTCGATTCTTTGGGTTTCCCTTTATCTTTCTCAGTTGGTTCCCAGCTGTATTTAAGCAAGCCATAGTTTAGAAAGCTAATGGAAAGCAGTGGTTTTCCGATGGGGGAAACTAAGATACGAGAACATAATGATGCCCACTTTTCCCCAACCTTCCTCTCTGTTCTTTCCACTTTACAAAGTGGGTACTTTCCTTCTTTCGAGCCTCTAAAAATTCTTCAAACAATAACATCAAAGGAGGAAAAGAGTCCCTTTGATTGGTCACTGACTCATGACCACATTCAGGCCGTGGCCTTTGTTAAAGGGTCAGAAGATGGTTCATTTCAAAGTGTCAAAGGTAAAAAAAATCAGTTTAGATAAGACAACATCTTGATTTTGGCTCCTCTTAGTCTCAATGGTATTATGAGCCTACCCCATTTGCTGAAACACAGTTACTTACCCTAAAAGGCTCATTTAGAGTACTGCGGGACTAAACATTTATACTTGCGTGATTGTCAGTCTAGTGTCAGCGCAGTCTTTTTTTGTCAGTCAGGTTAATTTTGTTTCCACTTCTTGCTTCATTTTCAACAATGGCGAAACTTCGTCATACAAATCTAACCTCCTCAGTTAACCTTTCCTTGGATGCGTTCGTCCTTGATTGATCCAAAACAATCGATTTGAAAATTGCGGCGACACAGAAGCAGCCAGAAATGCTGACGTGGCAACATGCTACGAACAAGCGGACCAATCACAGCTCAGTGCAGTCTGCGTCGACGCAGCGTGTAGTTGCTTTTCAGTGGAGGTGCACATCAGGCTTCGGCGTTAGGGTCCGCATAGGGTCTGGGCTGTCAACGTAGCTACGGTGTCAAATAATACATAAACCGCCAATTAGCCTGAGTGCCTACATGGGTTGCTTGTGTGACTTGCAGAACACTGCATTGACTTACTGAAGCCTAACCATTACCACAACCATGAAACCATGCCCCAAACTTTACCCTGTGTCTAATTATAATTATAACTAAACAAAAACAAAAAAAAAACAAATCCAAAAATACGTAAGTGATTAAATGTGTGGGGGAGAAAATTCCCCAAAGTGTGTCAGCTGAGCAGGAACGACTGCTCATGAAACAGGATGTGAGGTTACAGTAGAAGTTCTTTATCGTATGCGCTGCATGGTCAGCGCGGTGCAAATCTGCTTACGCCAAAATTTAATCGTACGTCAAATTACACCGGCGGCAGCAATGACAAACGCACGGGGTGACACTGAGCCATTAGATATCACTCAAGGTATTTTAGAACTGAAAAACCCAGCACTGCCCGTCCGTCCACCTCTGCTATAAATTAAACATCCGTCACGTAATTGCAGGGAGGAGCGCCGCATGAGTAAGAGCAGATTCGGGGTGGAGTTCAGGTTTGAGGTTTCTGGCTGGCAGGAGACCGACTGCCTAATGAGGGCGGCAATAAAAGCGGTTCCATGCCTGTCAGCGCTGAGGTGGCACGATGCTAACGAAGCTCTGCGCTCCACCAGCCTGTGAAAGCTGCTGCTGCTGATCTGTGCCCGTCAGTGAACGTACACTAGATCCACTGGATTAACGGCTCCGGTCACGTCTCAGTTTTAGTTATTCGCCTGTTAGCGGGAAGGCTTAAACATTGGTTCATTAAGATAGACAGGCCTAGTGTTTGCCATCTAAACTCCTGCATGCCTTCTTTTATTGTGGTCTTGTAAAATATATCATCTATCGCAAAATGATCTGTAAAACTTTGAATGCTTATTGAATTGTGTTACCAATTAAAGAACAAACAACAAAAGAAATAATTGAAAACATCTCCTTTGTCGTCTCTGTGCCAGCGCACTGGTGCCAACTGTGTCTTCCACTGTGTGCATGCTGCTGTTCCTGGAAGGCTTTCTTTCATCTAGGTTAATTTAAAGGATTGATTACAGCTTTTAATTATGAGACAAAGTCAAACATGCTCATTATGGAAGGGACTCTGTGGAGTCTGTCGGGTCAAACAGACAGCAAAAGGTTTTTGCCGTGACTGCAGACAGGATGAGAGCGAAGCATCGAGGTCGAGGACCTTGAGGACCAAAACGTCGTTAATCATCTTTTTTGCATTTTATTTATTTATTTATTTTGAGGCATCAGCACAAACAGATTTCAGCTTTCCTACTCGGGCATGAGGCTTAGTATCAACTGGATGATCCACAGGATTCTGGAAAGCTCATATTCCTGCCTTTTAAACCGATCAGGCATAACATTATGACCTATATTGTGTAGGACATGGGCCTTCTGATGGTGTCCTGTGGTGTCTGGCGACACACTGTTATTAGTGGGTGTCTTTGGGTCCTATGGGTTGAGGGAAGGGGCCTCTGTGGATCATCCATCAGATCTCTTGACTTGACCAGTTTGGGATCTAGTGAATTTGGAGGCCAGGTCAACGCCTTCATATTTTTTGAGATGTGCTGCCATCAAGGAGTGTCATTGCTATGGGGTGGGGGTGCCTGGTCTGGTCTAGGTGGGTGCTACATGTCTAAGTAACATCCACATGAATGGCAGTGGTTTTAATGTTGTGGCTGATGTGTATATCTGGCAATGTGTGTGCTCTGTCACTTCCTCTTTAAAGTCATTTTGGTGATGAAGAGAGCTTTAACTTGGTCTCGTTTTTTTTTTAAATCACTTGTCGTGTGGTTTGTTGTTGTTTTTTTACCTTGAACAAATCACTTGTGTCATTAGTTTAAATTCACGAGTCCACACATGTGCACACGCTTGTAGCACATGTCACATCAGTGTAACAGCTGAGCAAAAACACTCAGCATCGATGATGCCAACTCCCACGGGAGAAGACGACTGATGCCAACACTTGAGCGATCTCCTGTGCCTGAGGGTATTCAGCTGTCGGTGTGTTTCCTTCACTGACTGTGACTGACCTACTTTTATCTTCTTCTTTATTTTTTTAAGTATAGGGATAAGAAGAGAACACAATGCCAGGACTCCCAAACAGTCCTGAAATACCTTCAAGCTTCAGACCTTAAAGCCAGAACATGTTCTGATCGTTGGAAAGTTTATTATTATTATTATTATTATGGATACTCTGCAGGACTTTCTGTCAGACTGCAGTTTACCTTGGACACCGTCCTGAGCATTTCTTCTTTAAAACTGTGGATTTTGTGGCAAAGGAAATTATGGAACGGTGAGTTGGATCACTTTTTTGGACCGATGCTGTCCTTGCATGGTTACACAAGACACACGAACTATGAATGCCGACATATTTTAGGTAAAACGTCTCGATATTGATTGCCTACTGGCTCCGTTTAGGGACATTTCTTCATCTCCTGTTTCAATGAAAACCCTCAATCTTAAATGATTAAGCTGCTCTGCAAGTTTCGGCACATCGTTACAGAATCATTACGTTTACTTCTGTTATTTCAGACATCATTCTTATCTGCGCTAATAATATTCTTGGCTCGGTTGCAACCTGTCGTCAGCTGTTTCCCCCGTGTTCCTCCCGTCCATCTGTCTTCAATCTGTCTTTGTTGTAGCAATAACTTCAAGGGTTACTTTGGTTAGCGCAGTGTTATTATAACCATAAATAGTCATCCGAATACAAGCCAGCTTGGACAAAAGCAGAAACACGAGCCTCTGGGTCTTTTAAAGATGTGTTTAGATTATACTATTTCAGTTTATTCTTCATTCATTCGCAGCGTTATTCATCAGGGTGCTCCAGAGGACAGACATCCAGACTTCAGTGTGTGATAACCACATATGCACAGTGTGATTTGTGACGCCGAACAGCTTCCTAATGTCTCAGAGCTACTTAGCAGACAGCTCAATCCTCAGTCAGATGGTTATCTCATACACCAGCTCTCTATTATATCACCTGGTGTCCCCGTCTGTTGTTTCACCTTCCCCATCAAACTCACTCCCTCTGCAGACATGCAGCGTCCTTGCGGTGACCCCCCCTCCTCCTCCTCCCCACCAGTCTCCATTTGACAACAGAAGGTCGCCGCTGGCTCTCCGCGAACCTCCAGCAGCTCCATCTGTCTTCATTCACCTCTAAATACTGTGGAAAATATCCACTTGTTCTTGTTATTGTGTTTCCATTGTGTTACCGCAAAACCAGACATGCGCTGGATGGCAACATGGCAGGGTTTCACTGCACAAACCGCAGGTCGATGCAAAAACAAAAAAAAAAACGAAGAAAAATAAGTAGCAGCTTTAAGCTTGGCACTGGAAGCCCATTCTCGTCAGCTGAGAGTTCCCTTTTCCATTTATTTTCCTGCATGGCGTACTGTGCATAAAAAGTACAGTTACAGTCAACAGCAGGAGACGGATGGGTAGTGAAACACAGTGAGTAAAACGTAGTGGAGGGATAAAGGTGCTGCAGGTCATTTAGCGATGATTTAATTAGCACAAAACCCTACGCTGACTGTGACAGCTGTGAGGAGATAGCCAGTAGCCGGGTAGAGAAAAAAGACTGAGATTAAATAGACATTATTTCGATTCCCCACAGCTCAGCTCTGCACTCAAAGCTGACTTTGCACTGACATTATTCTGCCTAGAGGTGGAAGACAGGGAAAAGCTACAGAGAACGTAAAGGAGACTGGGACAAAAAGACAAAAGAGAATGACATCCCTCAAACCATCGAGCAACGTTCGTCCTTTGATAGCTTTATATACAGCCGCTGATCATGACTAAAATACCAAACGGATAACACATAAAAGGCCTTCAGTGTGTGTGTGTGTGTGTGTGTGGCTGACTGCCAGTCTTCACTGGCTGCAAAGGAGCGTCTCTGTCCAGTAAATCTGTTTAGATCAGTGGTGAGTGTGTCTCCGATTAGGGCGGCTGGGGACGAACGCAGAAGGCAGAGGCTTTAAAACTGCTCCCACCCACGGGGCCCAAACTGATATCATTCACGACGGCGTGTATCTGCCTTCGGCTCGCTGCGCTGCAAAACGTTCTCGACAACGCTCATATCGAGCCGTACACGCCGAGAAATTACTGTGTGCAGTAAATAGGCTGAAGCCAGGTGTCAGAAAGCTAATGAGCTCAACACGAGAGGCTTTTTGCATTTGTTGGATTTTCGTTTTAGTGATTTGTCAAGATAAACTGACAAGTATCCGCTAGTTAGCTACGCTAATGACAAGATTCAATGCTGCGTTTCAGTTTTATTTCAAGTATGAAACATTTACAACCTGGGAAATTTAATTTCCGCCAACATCACGTGTTCATAATAAACATATATGATGTCTACATATAGAAGCGATCCATTTTTGTTGTTCAGCTCTTGTGTCGAGCTCATCATTTATTTCTAATGGGTACCTGCTTCAGGCAGAGAGATGTGGAATCACCTCATCTGGTAATGAGCGTGTTACTTATCAAACAGAACAGAAAGAGGATGACTTTGATGCAGGTCACCTGGGGAGGTGAGCTAACATTGCCCGTTTTCAGGCGGAAGCTGAACTGCAAAGATACGTCAGGATAAAAATACAGAGCTGGACGTGAGATTTCATTCATCCTTTAATTTTCTGTGACCGTTTTTCCTGTGAAGGGTCGCGGGTGTTCTGGAGCCTATCCCAGCTGTCATCGGGCGAGAGGCGGGCTACACCCTGGACAGGCTGCCAGACAACCATTCACGCTCACACCTACGGCCAATTTACAATCACCAATGAACCTAACACACGGAGAACATTAAAATATCAACTTAGACGTTTACAATGTGTTCGCAAGGTGCCGTCAAACATACCCCATGAGTAATATTTGAAATGACATCCTGTTAGTCCTGATATTTAACAAGAGGCAGAGCTCTGTTTCGTTATCGGTGTTGACACACTGACAATATGGTCCTCGCACGCACACATGCACAAATTTAATCTTACAGTAGACAGATGCTGCAGCCCACCATCACCACACTCTGTGGTTGCAGACACTGCAAGGAGTAACAGACGAAACAAGTAACATGAGGTGAAAACTTGAAAAAATAAAAAAAATAAGAGTGTATCAGCTTCCTCCTTCGCTCCCTGCCTGTTAATGTGGATCAATGAGCTTCTCAGCATGGTAGAAAGTGTTGAGAGAGAAAAAACACTACACACTCCAGGGACTCTGCTAGACTCCGTGCACAACTGTGTGTACATGAGAGCTCTTTCCATTTAGCTCCACTCTGCGCGTGCATTACTGCACATCTTACTAAGCAGATTTCGGATGAAAGTGCAATGCTCACATCTTTTCTCCTCTGCACTCTCATCACACTACGGCACTCTCACAGATGAAAGAAACAACCACACACAACACAACACAGCACAACACAGCACAGCAGAAGACAAGCAACCCGGCTCTGTGCTGGAAGTTTCACTCCCCTCCAGCTACAAGGTGGCTCTCTATTGCTATCACGTCTCCCTCCTCTCCCCTCCACGTTCTTCCCTCCTTCGCAGCGGACCTGATTAACGACCGAAACTCTTAACAAATCAGTCTCCTTCCCTGCGCTCGACAGATTTATGGAAACTCTGGATGCTTGGTGAATCCAAACCGGGCAAATACACACTTGGGAGCCTGCCAGTAGTGTCGGGAGAAGTGCACACTAAAGGTTAGCTTATCATCTTCAACCTAGAACAGTTGATTTGGAGTTTAATTCCAATTTTATGGTGCACACTGTTTGTGACAAGCATGCCACTGTTGGTGTGAACAAACGAACTGAAATTTAAGTCGAATGCATCAAACACCAAACAAACGTCCACCTTCCTCTTCCCTCCACTGACGTTGCTGGTATTGCTCTCCAGCTTGTTTATTGTTACCAGGCTGTGAGGTGCAGACACTGAATAAAGATGACATGCAATACGCAGCGCGTGGAAAAGTGCAACGTTCCAGTCGGACCGTCGTTATAGTTGTCGCATAGCTAGAGATTAGATATGAATCCGACCTAGGGCCACATATGAAAGTGTTTTGATTTATTTACACTTGCTTGAAAAGAAAAACTGATCCGAGTGGTGTTTACCCTCTTTAACTCCCACAACTACACAGGAAATAGGCCCAGTACGCTTTAACTGCACATGTTCAGCAGCAGTGTGAGCAGTGCATAAAATTCAAAGTGGGGTGCTTTTTCAAGTAGCATCGTGGGAACCCGTCATCTCACAGACAGTCAGATGATGAAGCTGCTTGTCAAAGCTGAAACTGGTGGAACTTATCCGTATCAGACATAAACACTGGGACCATAGACTGTGTATAAATACGGACAACGTGTCACCACTTCCTTGCATTGGCCAAACTGATGCTATTTTCAGGTGATGCGGTGCCATCTTGGGACTTTGGAGCCAGAGTCTGATCAGTACAGTCCGAGAGTGGAGCCAAACGGAGCCGCGATATTGATGATCTGCCCACACTTCCATCAGCCTCATTTAATTAATCCTGCGCTCTGCTCTACCGCCACCAGTTACAAGGAAATGTTAGGATTATCTACTGTACTTGCATGTATATTAATAACTACCTCAAATTACAAAAAACTTCCTTGAACATCCACTCTGCTAACATGGAGGGGGCGGAGCTTATGACCTATACTGCAGCCAGCTCTGCTCGCTTTGGCTTCACTTTTGAGGAGCAGTTCCGCCGTCCATCTTTACACTGATACAATTCTGCCTGTGATTACGTATGCAGATGATGCATTTAATTTTTTTTTTACTACCTGCCTGCCAAAACAACATTTAAATGTGCAATGACTGTAATTAAAAATACACCAAAGTGGCAGGAGATTCCAGCCTCACAGGTCCACATTCCTGACGAGGATAATAACAGCTGATAATGTTTCCCCAGGAAGTATTCATTTACAGCATGGGGTGGCACTATTTCCTCCTTAAGGAGTCGGCAAGCTCCATGGCCAAGGCCACCACCATGAGTTTGCAGTGAGTAAAGTGAGCTTCTATTTCTAAGCCGTGTGCAAGCTGATAATGTGTTTTGGATGTTTGAATGTAACCGTTTGGAGTATCTCTCTCTCTCTATCCCTCAGAAGACGGCTTGCTTTGTTTGGTAGTTAGACCGCGGTGGTGCATGTGCTCCGTGTCACAGCCACAGACTGGGTGCACGCCTGCATCCGCCACAGGAATGTATGACATACATGATCACAGAGGGGGGAGGGAAAAAGAAAAAAAACAAGTGTAGCACTGGCGCGTCGTTGCTTCAGACCTCCGCTGTTTAGAGAAAGGTGGGGTCCGTGTAAACAAGAAGACAGCGAGGTATTTGTTTTGAAAGAAGAATATTTCCTGTTGATTTGCACCATTAAACAAAGACCGGGCTCGGGCTGGACGGGAGAACAAACGGGATAATCGTTTAATTTTGTAAAAGTCAGCACCGAGAGTATACGCTAATACATCGCAACAATGCTAAGTGTGTAGAGGAATCAAGGGTGATTACAAAAAATGATCTGTGTGATTGGTTTGAGCAGAGTGTTAACCACAAGACAACAGAAGGAAAGTACATTCACCACGAGACTACAGGCCCGCGGTGGTCAACTCATATCCTAGCAACGCGCAGCTGTTGGCATGGTGAGGAACCTTTTTAGGCGCAATCAAAGATATGCTTCATCACGAGGAAACGTAGAACCTCAATTACCGCCGGTTTGTGTCCGAGTCAGGTTTTAAAATGATCCGTCTCTTTGCACGAACCTTAACCGATCTCTGCGAGAAGCTGCAATTAATTGTCAGATCTTGCAGCTCTGGATGAAATTGTGCTTTGAGAGCAAGGGAACGTCATTAGACACTTCTGAATCAAACAGTTCTGTGGATCCGCTGAGATTAACTTCCCTCACGAACTACAAACCGAGGGATATTTTTTTGTTTTTTCTGTTTGCTTTGAAGCCGCCACTAGGAACAGAGAAGTGATGTAACGACCAGCTTGCTGCTAATATTGCAATGTGTCCTTATCTGTTTACTTCCTGTCTTTAAGGTTTTAAAGTTATAAAAGCACTGTTCACGTGGTTATTTGAAGATGCCAGGTGTCGCAGCAATCGACTTGGTTCCAACTGCTGGGGATGAAGAAGCGACAAAGAAATGCTTTACATCGAGGTGTAATCTTTCTCATTTCCTGCACACACACACAAAAAAACAATGAGGGTACTTTCCCCAGCAGCTATGGGACCAAACACAACTAATGTTAGGATGGAAACACCTTTACAAAAAAAAACCTGGGCAAGTGTAACGCTTAAACGTGACAGCACGAGGTTTAGAAATAACTAAAAAGTTGCGGCCAGTGAGGTTACCGGAGGCCCCAACAATTAGCAGGGGCCCAGAAAGCGTTTGGAAAACTAGGCAGCCCCGAAGAAACGTCCAGCGGTAAGGTCACAAGGAGCAGAGCTGCAGCAGGAGGAGCTCTGTGAAGATTTTCTGACCTTTGTGGCAAGAATACGGACATTTAATTTCACGGAGTTCCGTTGTGGTCTCCGAATGCACAGTAGGAGCAGGAAGGAAAGACTGAGGATGTCCCTTTGGGGAACTGAACATGGCCATATATTCACCGCTGTCAGCATGTTAAGTGCCTTTCAGACTTTAACACATTCGGCACTGAATGCTGAGATGTTGTTGGTCTTTAAGAAGTATGTGGCAGTCATTTTAACGTGAAATTGGATCAATTATACTGATAATAAACGAGGATTTCCCTCATTAATATATATATATATATATGTATATGTCTTGTGTTCTTGTGTAGCTATGCATCATTTTCACAGTCGAGACATGATGGACCGATCTGTTCATCAAATATTCACAAGTGACACAACAGCAGCGTCCAGTGGAGCAGAGCCCGGATCAAATTCTCAACCTTTATTAAGGTGCATCAATACGACAGCTGTGCATCCAAAAACAACCCAAACAGTCGACCCACACGCGCCGGGGCACGTACTCTTACCATCTCCATCTTCAATTTCCTGATCTTCTCATCCAAACTCTTCCTGCCCGTCTCCTTGCTGGTGTCGTGCGCGGTGGCCAGCTTGGCGTCTCCTCCCCGCAGAGAGGACGCCTCCTCCCGCATCCACCTGAGCAAACCCTCGGGCGTTTTCCGGCCAATTTTCATCTCTATGTCTTTCAGATCTGGGATGGACTCGCTGGCGGTGCCCTCGTCCATCGTGCCCGTTGAGTTTAAACCGAATAAAAATAATAATAATAATAATAAAAAGATAAATAAATAACGATTACGTCCGTCTGGTTTCTTTGAGACTGTTGCCCGTCAAGCTGCGAGAGTCGCTTCCTTTAGGATTGTATGGCATCCTATGCGACTCCTCCTGAGTTGGACTGCGCCAAGAGAGGAAAAAAGAAAAACACTTTGACAGTGTCAACGCAAAAGTGTGCGGTTATTCCAACTGAATGATGCCGAGAAAAATAAAAAATAAAATAAAAAACCTACTGGTGTTTCAACTCTCTCGTCATCTTGCGTAAAACTATCAATCCGCTACTCTATACGTCATAAACCGGTGGTGATCAAGTAAAAGCGTAATAACGCAATCTGCTGCCTTCACGTCCCGCGGCTTGGTGACTGCATGGGTCCCCTACAGCGGAGAGGACAGTCTGTCCAGCGTCCTGCGTCTGCTCTCTGCAGCTGAGCTCGGTGAGGCTGACTACTGTCTGCCTCACTGGAGATCCCGACGCTCATCCACACTGCGCAGATTCCACCTGCATGATGACAGCCACCAGCAACCGCAGAGTGGGAGAGAGGAGGAGAGCCCACACCGTCAAGCGACACGTGGCAACACACGACCAGCTTCCGGCTCCACGTTTGACTTTCAAAATACAGTCGCCTTAAAGGAACCCCTGAGGGTTTGAGCGGACTACCAAAATAAAATAAGACCAGCAGAGAGCATCACAGTGTCGCTGCACTTATAATGTAAAGAACCATTTAAAGTAAAAACACATATGTTATTATAAAGAAATCTGTAGCTTAAGTGTAAATATTAAAAGTACTTGTTCTACAGAAGAAAATAAAATGTATTATTAATATATCCAATGACTTATAGGTTCACAGCCCAGGCCTAACATTATGACCACCTTCCTAACATTGTGTAAGTCTTTCTTGCACCTCCAAAACAGTTAATTGAAGCATGAACATGGACCTTCTGGGGGTGTCCTGTGGCATGGGTGTGGTAGTGGGGGTAAAAGGGGACCCGACTACCCAGGGCCCGAGTAGGGAGAGGGCCCATGAATTGTTTTTTTGTTTTTTGTTTTTTGCTGCGCATTGGCATGGATAGGGGCCCACTGCCATTTGGAGTGTACAGGGCCCAGAATTTGGTGCTACGCCCCTGTCCTGTGGTGTCTGAATGTTATTAGTGGATCAGGTTTGTTCCAGTGCATCCCACAGATACTTGATCAGTTTGGGATCTAGTGAATTTGGAGGCCAGGTCAACACCTTGTGCTGTTCTTCATGTTTTTCATTTATTTTTAGTTGTTCTTAAACTGTTTTTGTGTGTGTGTCTGTGTCATGCTGCATCCTGCTGGGGATGGCTGCTGCCATCAAGGAGTGTCATTGTTATGGGATGGGGGTGCCCGGTCTGGTCTAGGTGGGTGCTACATGTCTAAGTAACATCCACAGGAATGAATGCCAGGTCCAAATGTTTTCCAGGAGAATATCTGAATTGTTGCAAGATGGTCGATGTTATTCGCTTCTCATCTCAGTGGTTTTAATGTTGTGTACATTTACCTGCCAATTCAAGAAGGTTTTGAGCTTGGCTATACTACTGCTGCTCACCAGTTGGTATGGGTACAGTGAGGAAAGTCAGAGAGCAGCAGTCAGAAATGTATGAGAAACCCGAATGTATAAACCTACAAGAGCCTCTTAAAGTGAACCCTTTTAACCAACCAAGGCATGGGGCTCAAACGCATCCCAACATTAATCCAATCGGAAAGGGCGACACGTTGTTTGTATGTAAGGTCAAAATATTACAGAAATGGACGCGGCCAGCAAAAACAGTACTGAATATTTCAGAATCACATTGAAATTGCGATGAAGAGTCTCATAAGCGTAATTGGCAGACTGCTCGTTAGGTTCATTGGTGATTCTAAATTGGCTGCAGGTGTGAGTGTGAATGCTTGTCTGTCTCTGTGTGTTAGCCCCGCGACAGACTGGTGACTTGTCCAGGGTGTATCCTGCCTCTCGCCCGATGACAGCTGGGATAGGCTCCAGCAGACCCTGTGACCCTTCTCAGGAACAAGCAGTTACAGAAGAAGAAGGAGGTATAGCAGACGTAGGTGTTGCTCTTCACTTTCACACTCACGCCCCGTGTCACTAAATGACAACTTTCTCACGTCCTACGTAAACACAGTCCAGACGGATTTGTTTTCCTCGACACACCTAAGCCTCCTCATGGGAAACTAAACCTGAGATAGAACGTCGAGTTAAGGCTTGTGGTTATGAGATTGGTGGACTGGCTGTAATTTGGGGAGGAGGAGGTTAAACGTTACTGTCGGTAGTTTTTCTCCTGATGACTATGAAGCAAACATTATGACCACCTTCCTCTGTGGATCATCCCACAGACACTTGATCCGTTTGGGATCTAGTGAATCCGGAGGCCAGGTCAACACCTTGTGATGTTCTGCATGTTTTTTTCAGTTGTTTTTAAAGCATTTTTGTGCACGTGTCCGTGTCTGGTGTAGATGGGTGCTACATGTCTAAGTAACAGCCACACCAATGAATGCCACGTCCAGAAGTTTCCTAGCAGAACATTGTACTGTCACAAGATGGTCAATGTTGTTTACGTCTCCTGTCCTGTGGCCTTAATGTTGTGGCTGATTGGTGTATACATCTATCAGACACATAGACACCACAGACACACCACAGAGACGTATTCGGTGGTGCAAGGAACGGCCTCTGGAGAGCTAAAGAGATGCTTTTAACTGGAAACACTGACTGCCAGGGAGAAGCTGACTAACAATGGAAATACAGTCATCAATGAAGTGACTTAGAGAGGCGCACTAATTGAATGTACATGTTTGGCTCAGGGGAATAAAGGGGGGAATGGAGGGAGTCTCCTGCTTAGGGAGGGGTGGGGGGTGGAAATGTGCAGAAAATAACAATGGCTTTAAAGCTGGGCACAAAAGTGGGAGTGGATTAGTGTTGTCTCTTCTCTTCTGATATGACTAAGACTAAATATCGTCATAGTGAGGGTGTAACAAAATACAGAGGAGTGCTCGGTTTAAAGAGAGGATGGGAAGGTGTAAAGTCCGGATTAATAAGGCTTTCGTATGATCCTCTGTATTCACTGTCGCATCTCATGAGGGGCGCCGAAAATCCCATCTACACTGCGGGCAGGGTTAGAGCTCAGGTTCTCGACTGCTGCAGGGTCAAACTATTAACACAAGCATTTTAATTCTAAATAAGGAGGACAGAAAAACATTACAAACACGATACTGCTCAAAAAGTAGAGGATTAACTTTTCTTTTGCTAGATTTATTATTACTGCTCTTGCACTCACAATCAGAATGAATTAACCGACTTAATTTTCAAGCCTGGATATGGCGTTTATTATGAATAGGGAGCCAGTTAAACCACTGACAAGGACCTGGCCACATTAGCTGATTAGGCCGTATTGTATTTTTCTTAATAAGAAACTAGGTTTTAGTGCAGGGACGAGGCCCGGATGAAGGGAGATCTATTAACAGAAAATCTGTCCAAGCCGTTCTGGAAGTACATTTTAGATGAGGCCTAAATTAGGGATGCTCCGATCAGGGTTTTTTGCCCCCGATCCGAGTCCGAGTCCTTTGACTTTTGAGTATCTGCCGATACCGAGTCCCGATCCGATACTCTGTGTTTGTTTTTTAAGTGCCGAATTAAGTTTGTGGTATTAAACGACGCTTTGTCCTTACCACCCCTCGATATTCCAACTTTGCAAATTTGACAGTTTGCGACTGCATCGTTCTCCTCACATACTTTAAAATACTTCCACACAGCAGACATGGTGCGCCACAACTCGCCACTCTGCTTCAAAACAAACTATCATGCTGGTCTTCTGCACATGCGCATGCCGTAAACGGTGGTAGTAAATACTCATTTTATTTTTTATTTTTTTGAATCACCAATAGCCCATATATCAACAATCTAATACAAATAATGACTAAATAAATATATATAAAACCGATCTCTGATCGGGTCGTAACGTCCGAGTCCCGATCGAGTCTTCAGTTGCGTGATCGGCCCCGATTTCCGAGTCACGTGATCGGATCGGTACAACCCTAGCCTAAATTAACCTTGTCAGCTCCAAACTACTGCAAGTCCTGCAGGTGCAAAGTTGGAGCTGAATGAGTTTGAATTTCAAAAAGGTGGATGCTCTTTGTCAGATGCATATGTCTGTTGTGTTTATTGTTTCGCACCGACTGCGCTTTGTACCAGAAATTAAGACAGACGGACACAAATACATCTAAGTAGGTTAACAAGGGGTTAGATTGAAAGCAAAAGAACCCCTACCAGCATGTGGGGCACATACCCTAATCCCACTTCAGAGGGGAGTAAAGTACGAAGGCCGTGGGGATTATTGTGGGGTCGTGGTTCAACCTGTCTGTTGTAATACCTTTGCTTTGGCTCTTGAAACGTAAAATGTGTCTCCAGTGAAATGTTGTGAATTTTCGTCTTTTTGGCTCAAAGCAACCACTACGTTGCCGTGCAATTAGCCTGGTATCCACGCTGGCCGCCATGGCAACGGTTGTTGAGGGTAGAAGATTTTCTTATTTCTGCACACCCACATTGTACAAATGGAGAAGGGCTGCCAGCGCATGTACAGTGCCGGCGCTGCATTATGCAACCCATTCCGGCGGCGGCGTCTACTGTAACAGCGGTTCAGAGGCAGCAGCGGTTCAAACGTGGCTGAGGTATTTGTGTGTGGGTTTGCATGCTCTCTGTGTGTATTTGCGTGGGTTTGCCCCAGGTGATCGGGTTTCTAGTTACACTAGAACTTGCACGTTTAGTATTAGGCGTACTGTTCCCATTGACCCTGCTGCTTCTTTCCTTTTCAGAACGGCCGTGTTGCTTTTAGAAATCCAGCATATCTCACTTGCAAAATCCACATGAATACAGTGCTACTGCATTCATTCTTTATATAGAATTTGTTTTTGTTTACAGAGATATATTTTGCACTTTAAAGGGTGATAAAACACCACTATACCACCAAAGCTGCCTCATTAAGAAGTAGTAGAATCTATGACACAACAAGAGCAAATAGAAATATGGTGAAAACGCCCTAATGTAGACTTTGACCCAAGTTTAAGGACTTTCAGTTGACCAAGCTACACCGATCAGCCACAACATTAAAACCACTGACAGGAGAAGTAAATAACGTTGAGCATCTTGTGACAATTCAGTGTTCTGCTGGGAAACGTTTGGACCTGGCATTCATCTGTGTGGATGTTACTTAGACATGCAGCACCCACCTAAACTAAACCAGACACCCCCACCCCATAGCAGTGACACTCTTCGATGGCAACAGACATCCCTGACACAGACACAGAAACACTTTAGGAACAACTAAAAAAAAACAGCACATGGTGTTGACCTGGCCTCCAAATTCACAAGATCCCAAACTGATCAAGTATCTGTGTGACGCACTGGGACACCAAGTAACACCAAAGCTGTCTCCCACCAAAATTGTTTGCCCATGTACTCAGTTTATCCTGAGTCATCTATCAGTCTCTATTAATGTTCATGTTTTTTTCTAAATTGCCGTGTCATTGTAAGTTTATTGCTGCTATCATCTCTCTTATTGCTGAAATTTCTGTCACTTCTTTCTTTGTCGTCAGGCCTGGCTTGCACCTCATCTGTCGATCAGTGAAACGCTTCTTTCTGAGCTGTCTGATCATTGTAATGAGGAACTAGCTGAGAAAGACTGAAGCGCACAACTCAGACAGTGGATAGAAATAGAATAGAGGCAAAGACAAAGTCTAAAAAAAAAATCACGAGGAGCAGAAAAGAAAAGCACGCTAGGAAGCGATTAGAACATTTCTGACATGGAGCACAAAGTCAAACTGGCAAAGACGGAAGCTAATCACGGAGACTAAATACAAGGGGAGCAACGAGGCACAGGTGAGACGCATCAGGGTGGGGCTAACAATCAGGAGCCGCACGGGGGAAGTGAAGACATTTGAAATGATAGAGACTTTACAAAATAAAGAAAAACCCAACACACAGAGCCCAACAACAAAGAGATCCAGTAAATCAGGCGCCTCAGAGATGGATGTGACATTCACATTAAGTGGAGTTTCGCACTTGTTTGACAACCACTACTGTTGAGGGGGCGTTCAGCATGAAATGCCCTTTTGTTGCGCCGTTAGGCTGGTTTATTGTAATACAAGTTTACCCTCTGGTGGAAGAGTCTGGGTTTGTAAGGATAATCATCCCGAAACAAAATCATGTGTGTACCATGTGTTAATCTGATTTTCTAAGCGAGCATTACGGCACGCAGTCAGTCAGTGCAAAAAGCTTCACAGTGAATGTTTTGTTTTGTTCAACTGCAGAGAGGGAGAGAGATTTGCATATCTCCTCGCTGTGGTTATCTGTCGGCGGCTCAGTTCAGTGGCTTATCGAAAAGCTGCATGTTTTCTTTGGGTAATTGTCTCGTTTTGTCACGCACTGATTATACTGGGTAAATGAAAAAATATATATATTGTGTTTGCAGGTCACACTTTACTGCTTAAAGTACTGAAATAAAAGAGGTGAAACAAAAAATAAAAAAACAAGGATTGTGTTTCATTGTTTCCCCTGTCAAACTAATCCTGATGGGTCACATTCTTCTGCTGGCTGCTGCTGTAACACAAGGGTAGAGAAGGGGGCTAGAAACATCTGAAACATTCTCAAAAACAATGGTTCAAAACTAATTTTTACAAATCCCACGATACAGATAAAATGGACCCAGTCAGAGTGTCAGCGTTGCTGTTGTAAACCCCAAGACTTTTCAGTATCGTGCTGCAGAATGTTTATGCAGCTAACAACAAGCTGGGGGTGTGAAGAATGAGAATCCAATGGACAAATAGTTTCAGGCAATAATGTGTAGACATACATAATTATTCACTGTTTCCCATTAACACTCCCTAGTCACTCCCAAGCCTAACCTGTCCAACCTGTCTGCACTCAGAGGACAAGAGTGAATTGCGTAAGAGTGCACTGAGGAGAGCGCTGCGTTTTCTTGTCCAGTAACTTCAGCTAAAACACACACGGGCAGTATTTTATCTTTTCTTGAGGTGTATGAGGAGGAGGCCATGGAGACTGACACTACGGAGGACATCGAGTCTCTTATGGAGGACATGGACTACATCCCTGGCCACTTCCACCTGGAGCTTAATCTTAACTGCGAACCTGTTGGACCTGTGAAGCTGCGACATCGGGACACTTGTCTAAAACAGGAGAGTCTGCGAGCGGACCTCGAGGCCGAGGTCGGGTACCTACAGTACGCCGTCCGAAATCTTCAGGGCCTGCTGGCTTTTCACCTTGAACAGCTGGACACTGCCGAAGAAATATTCAGGTGGTCATACGCTGTTTGTTGTTTTAAGGCAGAATATTCACTGAGCAACGGATAATTTATTTTATGTATTGGTTTCTTTAGAGATGCTAGCTAGTAACAGATTGATAGATCACATATAGGCTGGTTAAGTTTGTCTTTTACGCACGATTCCCTCGAACAACACTTAATGTCTGCAGTAGAAAAAGACTAATTTAATCTAAATCTCTTTTTTGTAAATGTATTTTATTATCTGCAGTGTTTTAAACATGGCACAATGAAAGCAACACCTTGATCCTATCAGACACAAGCATTGGCTGATACTAATACTTTCTTGTTTGTATTACCTTTAGAAGGTGCATACTGTATTGCTTTTAAATTTAATGATTCTTAGCATAAACTGAAGAAGTATTGTGTCAAGGTTTTCTGGTGAACTAGGAGCCAAATGCGAGACACAAAGGGAAGGCAGGGGTGAGAAATAACACCACTTTAACAAAAAATTAAAAGCTTAGGGAACAAAAGGCGCCGCATAAAAGTCACTGTATCTAAAAAAACAACTCCAAAAAAAAAATGTAAGGACCAAAATCAAGAGAAAGAGTTAAGTAACATGAGGAAGCAGGACAAACAGGTATAACATCACAAGGGACAGAGAACAGCAAGGAAGGCAAGAATATACAAATGGGCAGAGGGCTTAATGAGACAAGGGTGAAATTAATCAGGGCAGAGGACACGAGGAGAAACCAATCCAACAATCAAGGGAGGGGGGCTGGAAGTAAAGCAGGACAAGAAACAAAATAGAAAATGCTTTATAAGGGGTGGGACTCAATTAAAATAATGAATCTTAATTAATCTCGATTAATCGCATTTTAATCACATTTTAATCGCATTTTAATCGCATATCAATGTTTGCCCCCAAAAACAATGCAATTATATAACTTCAATGCTTATCTTTCATATCTGTTTCTATGTGAAGAAGTTACTGGACACGCAGCTATCTAACTAACTATGTATTTCTTGTTTGGCTTTTTAAATCTAAACTATGAATCTAACTTTGTATTTCCTTTTTTGAAGCCAGGGCACTTAAGGCGTTTCTTGCTGACATTAGTGTCCAAGCTACGGGCAGTAAAAATGCTAGCTGCTCTATATGTCGTCTGAGCTAAACGCTAACATGCTCCAGATGGAAATGCTAATGTGCTAATGTTTCGGTGTAATGTCAACAGTGTTATTCCACAGTGCTATTAAGCTAAACTCAAAGCGTCAAGTTATTGTTAAAGATATAGTAAAAGTAAATGTAGCCAAGCTGTGCGCGTGGGAGTTGTATACACAGTAGTTTGGTCAGAGTGGCAATCTGCAGCATGCTAGAAAGGATGTTTAAATAAAAATAAATTACTTCAAATGCTCGAGATGTTAATGGAGTGTTTTTTTTTATCTTCAATTCAGGAGCATTTGTAAAGAGGACCCTGGAAACCTCAACGCCTGGGCCAACCTGGGCTACGTGTACGGCAAGCTGGGGAGGGAGCTGGATGAGGGGGAGTGTGTGGACAAAGTATCCCATCTCATGGGTCTGCACGGTGGAGAGGCCTCCCAGGAGGAGAGCAGAATACTGGCCGCACGCTGCCTGGCCGAGCAGGCCTACGTGTATCCGTATGACGTGGAGCTAGACAGCGACGATGACCTGAGAGAGAGGCTAATGGCAGCACTGACGGTTTACAACAGAGCATTGGTGTATGGAGATGGCCTGGTGAGATGTGGAGAAAAACGAAAACATTTACTGATTAGTGAACATCAAACTCATCCCACAGTCAAGTCAGGCCAAATATATGTTATTATTTTTGTTCACTGTTGCACCAAATCACAAATTTAGCACTGTAGCGCTGTTAGCTTAGCATTTAAAATTCTAGTAGAGTGAAAAATGTTGTTCATGTGTCTGAAACGGCCGTTGTTTTTCAGATCCCAATGGAGGAAAAGCGAAGTTGGTATTTTAAAATGGCAACCATCTATGTAAGGTAAAGGCCAAACCTCAATAGATACAGGAGACATCTCTTTGCATGGTGGGGACATTTTCAAGTTCCTTTCTCCCCGCAGACTGGACGACATCATAAGAACCAAAGCGGATTCTGAGTACTCCAGACTCTCTCACTACAACAAGGGACTGAAGCTTCTCAAGGAAACGCTGGCATCTGAGAAAATGCAGCACAAAGGTAAACCAGTGATTTTATCTGCTGCTTTGCACATACAGTACCAGAAAGCACGGTTCTTCTGGTATTACTTGATTTTGGCAGTGATGCAAGATGTATCCAATGCATGTAATACAAAAAAATACTCCACTACAATTACTAGTCCTGTATTCAAAATATTAATTGAACAAAAGTATTATCAGCAAAAGTGCAAAACTTGGTCCTACCATTTAGATGATGGTCATGGTACTCTAAATGCACCAATCTACGTTGTAGTGAGTGGTGGAGCAGAGTTAGATGAGAATCTGGATTTTGGGTGTTGCATTGTTAGTGTTGAGAATGATCCCAACAAATAGCTTGAAGCGTTTGCAGTCGTTTATTAAGTTTATTAAAAGTAGAAGCTGGTGGAAGTCATTCTGATCTCTCCTGTCAGCTCTAGCCTGGTGTTACGTCGGCATCATGTTGGAAAGGAAGGGCGAGTTTTCTTCGGTGCCAATGTCGGTGCACGACTGTGGCTACTCCGCCTCTGATCCTCTGGACTGCTTTGGAACCGTGAGTTAACCATCACCTCAACCTCTCTGGCCAAATATCAGGCCTTTGAATTGGGGGAAATAAAAGTTCTTCCATCTCTATTTTATTTTTAATTGTATTTTCTGTTCTGAAATGTAGGAAGGTAGTCATCAGTATTATTTGGCTTTTCCTAATCATTGCTGCAGGAGCTCGTTGCATTTAGAGGTTCCTACTTAATGGAAGGTGTTGAAGGCCTGTTAGTCCTACTTCACTGAATCATTTATACAGTAATTTCCACCTTTTTTTGTGCCACGGTAACAAAATTATCTTTGTCCTCAGGCCATAAACATGGCCAGTGATGATGCATTCACCCTGAACCTTCTGGCCAGGGTCTTTGTTCTTCTCGGCAAACATGAGATGGCAACGGGGATCTGCAACATGGCCCTGAACGTGCTGCCAGATCCAGAGCTCAACTGGCAGGCTTACTGCACCCGTGCCAAGGTACCGCAGCCGAGACACGTCCAGTCAAATGCTTGTTATCGTACCCCACCCTCTTAGAATAGATGGATAGACTTAACAGTCGTGGGCAACTAGATAAGCATGTGCTCCTTTTTAGATCAATATGGTCCTGTATGTCAGAGACCTGGAGAATGCAAAGCATCATCATGGTGGAATCCCAGACCGACAGCAGCTAAATGAGGCTAGAAAAGACTTGGACAAGGTGCTCAGTGTACGTCCATGTCTGCGGACTCATCTAGAAATGGCACAGGTAATGGTATAAAGTATAATGCAGATGATTTCTGTTTTCTGTTTTTATATAGCATCAGATTTATAGCGTCTCTCCACTTTTAGGTTTACTACTACATGGGAGTAGACGCGCTCCAGGAGAGCCTTCTGGTGAATGAGAGTGCAGTGAACAGCGCCCTGGTGAGTCTGTCTCACGCCCTACAGTTTGAACTGGGTGACACCTTGCCGGATCTGCATGTTCTCAGAGGGCGCTGCCTCCTAATGAAAGGCGAGGAGCAGAACGCTGCAGACTGTTTCAAACAGGCCGTGGAGTTAGAAAGACCAGGGAGCACAGACACCACAGCGCTGCGCTGCCTCCTACAGGCTCTCCTGACTCTGTACATGCAGGAAGGCACGGACCCAGACTCTGCTGTCACCCAGCTGGAGATGTGGGTGCAAAAGGCAGAAGAGAGATACCCTCAGGACCTGGTAAAGGCCGAGCTGAGGTTCCTTTGCAGAACACACACGGCAGAGGTCACAGAGTTATCCAGGGCTCTGATTAAGACGGGACGGCTGAACCTAGTGAGGACGCTCCTGGAGATAGTGGTGCCTAAACAACTGGCAAAGAGGAAACAAATGGCTCGATCATTCTCATATACTTGAAGCAAAGATGTGACTTTAACAGGTGTACAGGCACGTGAATGAAACAGACCAAACACGCACAGTGATTAATTAAGTCTTCACACCATTTCACAGATTTAAATGTAACCATCACAAAAAACTGTCTGTCCTGTAACAGGGTAAACTTCCTACATTTTATCTTCTTGATAGTTAATTTACTGATATTCAGACTTACAGTTTGCACAGTGAAAAGTATTTCCTCAGCTGCTTTTAGTATGAGCCAAAGGGGTTTCACGCTACCTCTGCCTGAATGGGTGCTTTACCACTGATGACCAGTAGGTGGAGGTGTAGACCAAAGAAAAAGATGTTGCCTGGTTTTTGAAATTTTCTGTTTGGTGCAAAGAAAATGATTAAATCATAAGTTATGAATTGCCGTGTGAGTCTGTGCATGAGGCGTGTAAAGATGAATAAAAGACTGTTGTACATCACTCACTCTTGATGTACAGACAGATGACAAACAGTGGCTCTGAGGGCATCCAAGGGAATGACGTACATACTAGTTGAATAAACAAGTGTCAAATAATGTTTCATTCAGCAGTGATAACAATAAATCTATGGAGACGTGTCACTGCCATGTTTCAAACAATGTATTTTAAAACCACTTCAGTGGACTAAAATTTCAGACACAGGTACTGAGGTGATGCATGCTCTTTTCAGGCTCATACATTTAGGCCCGGTTCCACCTCTGACACCTCATACAGGCCTTTCAATCCTGGTACATTACAAAAAGCGGACAACTTTAGGACAAAATGAATGACCGTGAAGAGTTTGATGTAGATCTGGTAGAAAATATTCCCATGGAATATTTCTGAAAACTGATTACGATTATAAAAACTTCTGAGATGGGGCACAAGCTTCAGCTCACGCAACCCCTGAAGTAGTTATAATGTGTTCAGAAACCTAATTTAATGCCCTTTACCTACAATTAAATAATAATAATAATTTAAATATATATATTAAAATTATAGAACATCAATCAAAATTTTGATAGATACGTATTTTTAGTACAGTAATTTTATTCATTCATGTGAACTGGAAAGGAGAGGCTGCTAAGTATTTCAAATGGGAGGAAAAAAAATAAAAATAAAAATCAGCATTTTCAGGACTGCACAGGTGAACAAAGAACATTAAATAGATAATTAAAAACCCAACACTGTTTTTAATGCAGCTGTATTTTAATATATTGTTTTATATGACCCAGAAAACTAAAGGTTAACATAACGCAACGATTTGATTTGATTACGGCTGAAGTCATGAACAATTAAATCATGTTGATAAATGAAAAAGTGACATTCACAATAGTACAACAAACATGTTTTATACTATGCTGACTGTTTTTCCCAAGAAACTTTCCAGGATTAATTAGGAAAAAATATCAGTCATTTCTACCAGACAAGCTGGCACAGGTGCTCTCATGACTGTGGATACTTTTCACCTCATCAAGAAAAAAAAAAAAAAGAAAGACAAAAACCTTCTAAACACTCAACAATGTCACCATTTCTGGTGAAGTAGGACCCACCCAGAACCAGGGAGCAAAATGATTTTAAGAGGTGCTGCAGGAAAAGAACCACAACTACAAAAACAGGTGAGGCCCGAAAACAAAACAGGAAACTCAGTAAGAGTAGAAACACAAGGAAATTAACAGTCAGACAAACAGCGGTAACATCACAGACGGCCCTCACACACACAAGGGCTGATGGAATAACAAGAGACAGGTGAGAACAATGAGAGAGGAGCACGCAATCAATCAACTTTAAGAAGTCAGTATTTATATATGTTTGCCATTTTAAAAATGTGGATTAACAAGAAAAATATAACTCTAAATATGAGTAAAATGCTACTAGAAGAAGAAGTTATCATTGTACTATTTTAACAGTGTTTTTCAGTTGACATTACTACACTGTGCTGAAGAGCAGATATATATAATATAAGTGAATGAGAGTGGTTTGAATGTCTACCATGTTGTACAGAAGAAATTAAGCTTTTCAGTTTCATTTCTTTTATACCATCGTCCATCTTTGCCCATGGCCACCGCCACGTCACACTCCTCATAAGGGCGTTTGCCTGAGGCCCAGTTCTCATAGCACATAAGCTTGTCACTGACCCAGAACCACAAATCCAGAGGACAGCTGTAACGCAGTCCCAGCCAGACGTAGGAAGTGTTGGCCATTTCTCTCTTCTGGACCCAGATCTGTGCCCTCTTCTGCTCATTCCATTCAGTGATGGAGACCAGGTCATGGTGGTGAGCCCTGCAGTACTCTAAGGCGTCTTCCCAGGTCTTATTTTCTTTGATCAGGACCAGTTTGTCTGGACACAAACATACACAGGGTGTTAAATTTGAGAACATCCACCTCCAAAAAGGACTGTGGAACACGTGTTATTTTGAAGGTAATTTAAGTTGCAGTTTTGCTTGTGACATCATAAGAAGTAACATTAAAGAAAGCAGTCACTGTGAAATCATGTGTTTTAGAAATAATTATAATCACCATGAAAGGATGACTCATCAAAATAGCAGAAGAAGGGTTTAGCTACGGCACAATCATCATGTCCCCATTTTCCTGATTCCTTTAACATGGCACAAGAATTGTAACTGATGGCTTCTTTAGGAACACTTTCCCAGTTTCTGTAACCATAATTACGCCCATCTGACCAGCTCCAGGCGTCTCTGAGCAAACCGATCCACACGTGTTCATTCACAGTTTCCATCAGACTCTTGATCTCTGAGTCTTTAATCTGTTCAAGCCCACTGACCAGGTCAGTGTAATTTTCTCTGCAAACATTCTGGGCCTCTTGCCATGTTTTCTTCATCTGAATTAAATGGAAGTTTTGGCCGGTTTCATTTTGTTCTGTGGAATGAGCAGACAAACATTTTTCAGTAAAAACAATGAGGTTTTATGAAAAAACAAAGAAAGAAAGAAAGAAAAGAATAGCATTGCAGTCTCACCACTGTAGCAGATAAATGTATAATTTTGAACACAAGGATGAGTACGACCCTTGAGTGGGTCAGTGCTCTTCATCGTCATACAGTTCTCTTCTGGCTTAACTTCAAACCACTGTAGCTCAGCATCAATAAGCTTAACCCCTGGTAGAGACCAGTGCCACCTGGTGTTGTCTGGCTTGTTCTGCAGACCAATCCAGGCTTCTGTATGATTCTGTTCAGACTGAAGCAATTTCTCCATGTAGCTCCTGTTGGGCACTGTGGCCAGGTTTGTATAGTTATTTTTACAGACGGCCTGGGCATTATTCCAGGTTTCAGACTTATTAACAAAGTGGTACTCAAAAAGTTGACATGTGAAGAAGGAACACTGCCCTAAAAAAACAAACACATATGGGATGTTATTATTCAAACTGCATTACGAGTGCCCGGGTCATGAAAGGGACACGCCACGTCCCTTCATTTAAATGGAGCTTTGAATGCAGTGATAAACGACAGAAGCAGTGAGGTGAAGGACTGGTAGCGTGATGCACTTACCCATCAGAATGAGCAGAAACAGACTCCACTGCATCTTTGCTGCTTGATGAAGCGTTGATTTGGAGACTGTTATTTTAACTGTTTGGTTTCTGTTGAATGAAACGCGTTTTGAGATGGAACAAGATTTTGCAAAGTTTGTCCAGTTATAAGAAAAAAATAATCACACAACGATGTGCAAACTACGGTCAAGCCAGAACTATTGGTGCAAAATTACTGCAACACAGGAGCCAATGGCTTTTCTTGGATCATGCAAATTGTTTGAGCTGAAAACGTGTCGACTGAAAAACATTATTTCCATTTACTTTCAATATCTAGATCAACAGACAAGGAACTCAGTGTGAAGTTACAGATAATTTGGGAGCAAGAAAATTAGTTTTGTCACATTGAATATATTAATTAAAGCTGTGGCTCAAAAGGGTCAAAGAGGTTTGTATTGTGAGTATTTTTTATCATTTCAACCATATAAAGCAGGTGTGGTACATAGTGACATCTCCATGGAGCTACATAAAGACATACACCGATCAGGCATAACATTATGACCACCTTCCTAATATTGTGCAGGTCTCCCTTGTGCCTCCAAAACAGTTGTGACTCATTAGAGAATGGACCATGGATTTGAACCCGGAACCTTTTTGCTGTGAGGCATCAGCACTAACCACCACACGCGACAATCATTTCATAAGTTACCTAATTCTCTGATAAATGAAAAAGCCAAATCGAATCATTTAAAACAAGATGTAAATAAAGAATAAGTGCTGCAGACGCCTGCATGCAGAGGTGGGAATAAAACGTTTTAAAAGAAACTAAACACAAAAGGATCTGCACTCACATTAGTTTCCTCCTTCTCTCCTTGCTGTCGTCTCCTCTGGACGTGCTGGTGAGGACTGTGCACGACAAAAACCTGCACCCAGAGTTTACACGGAGGTTTTCAGTTCGATATTTGAATATTAAAACACGCTTATATGTGTCACAATAGGGGCCTTTTTACATGATGCAGTGGAAAATAAGTAGACACAAACATTTCCCCATTCATGGCCAAAAAGTAAACAGTTTTTCAGAAGTCAAACAAATGTTTCAGAAATCTATCTTTCATATTATATTTAGATCTGTCCAGGGTTTACCCCCTCCTCTCACCTGATGACAGCTGCAATGGGCTCCAGCAAACCCACACAACCCTTACAGTAGATGAATGAATGAATGAATGAATGAATATTATAGTATATTTATTCATTCATTCATCTTCTCTACCTGCTTGTTCCTTTGAAGGGTCACAGCATATTATATTTAGAAAAATGAAAATATTGAACATGCTGCAGGTGCTTTCAGCAAAGCCGGAACATCTGTTGCGTGCCGGACAAAAAATGCAAAACAATGAGCCTCTCTGTACCCATCACCAAGCCAGAAATTTCACACCTTTACCTCCACCTGATAAAAACTGAGTCAGTATTAATCCAAGTTGGGCTCTATCAGATTTGATCCAACAGAAGGAAAG
Source organism: Planiliza haematocheilus (assembly GCA_005024645.1). Classification (NCBI taxonomy): domain Eukaryota; kingdom Metazoa; phylum Chordata; class Actinopteri; order Mugiliformes; family Mugilidae; genus Planiliza; species Planiliza haematocheilus. Next base: position 1,580,142 of record SRSE01000293.1, on the reverse strand, counting down.
TTCTGTTTGACCAATTTAAAACCCCTGATATTGTCATTGTCGCCCCTTATTCATGGCTCATCACTTCACAGTGAAGTGATGGTGTGGTGCCGAAGAGTCAGCCACAGTCTATGCACTTTCAGCGAGTCACTGTGTTGGATCATGACAACGGACTGCACCTTTGGGCCCAGCCTATGTGCAGCATGCATGGGTGAAAAATGGTGCCGGGAAACCAGATACAATAAATGTTAACTAACCTAATCTGGTAACAACACAACTAGTAACAAGGTTTGTAACCTTCATGAATATTGCAGATCCTTATAAACGTGTTGTTTCAAGCTCTCTTTGTGCAAAAGTTCAGGTTCTGCAGCATTATTCTGACCAGTAACGCTTGAGATGCTTCTCCTCACAGAAGGCTTGAGCTTTCTGAGGGACAACAAGACAACGAGACTTCCAGATTAATCTGGTAAGTTTTATTTTATTTATTTATTTATTTATTTATTCATCCGCTGGTAAGAAATTTGATATTCAAATTGACAAGTGAGGCTGAAAGAGGATGTTCAGGAAAAACAAAAACCCTGTTTTTTTCATGGTCAATAGGGTTTTTTTTTTTTTTTTTAGATGCCTAAAGACAGAGCTTACTGTTGCAGGTCCACCAGGACTGTTACAAAACCAATCAAATTAAAAAAGCGTAGCCAACTGTTACTGTACTTAAATGACGCTGTTTCTGTTCATTTCATTGGGTAACTGGAGGAGCATTGCACAATGCGTCTGTATTTTCATCTGTGTAGAAACTAATCATGCACAGTTCATTCATTCATCTTCTTTAACTGCTTATATTCCTGTTAAGGGTCGTGGTTTCTGCTGGAGCCTATCCCAGCTGTCATCGGGCCAGTCCATCGCAGGGATAACACAAAGAGACAGACAACCATTCACACTCACTTGCACACCCATGGCCAATTTAGAATCATGCACAGTTTCATAACATATTTATTTAGACTCAAAACCTTACACATAGACAAGATGCACTACAATATGAAACAGCGAACAACAAAACAAGAAGCGCAACGGCTAAAAAATCTGCGTGTACTTTGCTAGTACAAGACATGTCCAACCAGGCTTTCCATCTCTAGCCACATTCACTCTCTTAGCTCAAAGAGTGAGTATCGCTCTGCCATGTTTTCCTCCTCTACAACTCCTCACACTCAGGGGTAAAGAATTTAAGGTTTGCTCATTTGTTTAACACAACAGTCCCCTCTACTGGGAGCGCTTGTTCATCTTTGGAAATGTTGTTACAAACTCTTTAAGGCACTGGAGTCGAACATATGGCCCTTGGGCCTAAAGTGACCCACCAGAGGGTCTAATCTGGACCACACAATGAATTTGCAAAGTACGAAAAGTACATAGAAGACTGCAATGAAACTTTTCAATGGAAATAACTGTTATCTCTAATTTGACCACTGTTTTAGTAAGAGAAGTGGACAGAACACAACACTGAGACCCAGGACTAAACTTTTTTTTTTTTGAGGGATAGTTTATTGAATGTAAACATTCTCCTAATTTATTTCATGCACTAAAACACATGGAAAAAATCTGGAGTTGTTGTTATTAATAGGTTATTAAGCCATTATCTCACTGGTTCGGCCCGCTTGAGATCAAACTGGGCTGTATGTGGCCCCTGAACTAAAGTGAGTTTGACGCCCCTGCTTTAAGGGGTTTGGTACTAAGTGGGAAATTAACTAAAATTTGCCATATAAAAAAAACCATACTCTCTGATTTCTATGTGCTAACAGGTTCTTTGGTCTGTGACTAACCTCCAGTAGCTAATGGCAGTGCAGCCTTTGACAGACTGGAACACTGGCCTCTTTGGCTGTTGTGAAGACACAAGTTCATGTAAGAACCAATGACTGTCAAACCAGGGTTTTCCCTTGAAATCCTTTTTGAAGTTATCCCAGTCTCAAGTGTAACTCCATGCTATCGTCTAGAAATTATCCACAAAGAAAAACCTTTTTTTCTCACGTTATACTTTTAAGTGAATGCCTTAATTATTTTGTAAACCTTAAATAGTTTTCTACAACCATAGGGAGGTAGTCATCAGTATCATTTGACTTAAATTCCTAATCATTGCTGGAGGAGATTGCTGGTTGCATAATTTATACAGTAGTTTCCACCTTTTTTGTGCCACAGTAACAGAATTATCTTTGTCCTCAGGCCATAAACATGGTCAGTGATGGTGCATTCACCCTGAACCTGCTGGCCAGGGTCTTTATTCTTCTGGGCAAACATGGAACAGCAACAGGGCTAGAAAAGACTTGGACAAGATGCTCAATGTACGCCCATGTCTGCGGACTCATCTGGAAATGGCACAGGTAACGGCATAAAATATAATGCAGCGCTGCCTCCTACAGGCTCTCCTGGCTCTGTACATGCAGGAAGGCACGGACCCAGACTCTGCCGTCACCCAGCTGGAGATGTGGGTGCACAAGGCAGAAGAGAGATACCCTCAGGACCTGGTAAAGGCCGAGCTGAGGTTCCTTTGCAGAACACACAGGGCAGAGGTCACAGAGTTATCCAGGGCTCTGATTAAGACGGGACGGCTGAACCTAGTGAGGACGCTCCTGGAGATAGTGGTACCTAAACAACTGGCAAAGAGGAAACAAATGGCTCGATCATTCTCATATACTTGAAGCAAAGATGTGACTTTAACAGGTGTACAGGCACGTGAATGAGGCAGACAAAACACACAGTGACTAATGTAACGTCTTCACACCATTTCATAGATTTAAATGTAACCATCACAAAAAACTGTCTGTGCTGTAACAGGGTAAACTTCCTACATTTTATCTTCTTGATAGTTAATTTACTGATATCCAGACTTACAGTTTGCACAATGAAAAGTATTTCCTCAGCTGCTTTTAGTACGACCCAAAGGGGTTTCACGCTACCTCTCCTGAATGGATGCTGTACCACTGATGACCAGTAGGTGGAGGTGTAGACCAAAGAAAAAGATGTTGCCTGGTTTTTGAAATTTTCTGTTTGGTGCAAAGAAAATGATTAAATCATAAGTTATGAATTGCAGTGTGAATCTGGCAGTTCAGTGGCAATTCTTGTTTCTGGGGTCGTCCAAAGGAAAGACGTACATACTAGTTCCATTAACAAGTGTCCAAACCAAACTTAGGCAGCCCAACAAGTGCAGGACTTCTGTTTGAAATAAATTGTGCAAACAGTTTTCCTTGCAGAACATTTGCATGAAATTGAGTATCACTGTGAATGCATCATCACTGTCCATTTTAGTGACTATACCTCAAAACACTCTTTCAACAGTGATAACAATAAATCTATGGAGACATGTCACTGCCAGGTTTCATACAATCTCTTTTCAAACCACTTCAGTAGACTGAAATTGTTCAGGTACTGAGGTGATGCATGCTCTTTTCAGGCTCATTCAGATTCGTTTAGGCCCGGTGCCACCTATGACACCTCATAGGTCTTTCAGTCCTGGTACATTATAAAAAGCGGACAACTTTAGGACAAAATTAATGACCATGAAGAGTTCGATGTAGATCTGGTAGAAAATATTCCCATGGAATATTTCTGAAAACTGATTATGATTATGAAAACTTCTGAGATGGGGCACAAGCTCCAAGTAGTTATAAATAATGTACGACTGAAGCATTTTTTTTAGTTAAATGGTAAATGGCCTTGCTTTTATATAGCGCTTTTCTACCTATTGGTACTCAAAGCGCTTTTACAGTCAGAGACACATCTACCCATTCACTCACACAAGCACGCACACATTCACACACCAGTGCCACGCACTGGGAGCAACTGGGGGTTCAGTGTCTTGCTCAAGGACACTTCAACATGTGGCACATTCCGGGGATCGAACCACTAACCCTCTGGTTCATGGACAACCCGCTCTACCTACTGAGCCACAGTCGCCCCTGTTGCTGATCATCACAAAATTTAATTCCCTTTACCAAAAAAAAAGAAAAAAAAAGAATGAAATCTAAATTTGGTATATACATCTTTTAGTAAAAATAAACAAATAAAAGTAATTTCATTCATGTGTGTGAACTGCCCCTTTTAGTAGCCCTGGAAGAGTGAGGCTGCTAAATATTTCAATAGAGAGAAAAAAAATATATATATAAAATCTCCTTTTTAATGACTGCACAGGTGAGGAACACCTTACACCTCTGACACATTAAATAAGATAATTAAAAACCCACCCAAACACCGTTTGTATTTGTTGCAGCTGTATTTTAATATATTGTTCTATATGACCCAGAAAACTAAAGGTGACATTTACAATAGAACAACAAAAATATGTTTTATATTATCGTAAAAGACAATTCACTTAATAAAAAATTAACAGAAGACAACCCCCATCATTTACTTTGTCCCATTTCCACTACTGTTTAATTTAACTTCAACTTCAGATTAAGCAGTTATAGTTTTGTTTAGTCAAAAAAAAATATATACATCTCAACTACTATGGACAGTTCATGTTGGGGCATCCTGAACTTTTAGCCGACTGTTTTTCCACATGAAACTTTCCAGGAATAATTAGGAAAAGTACTGGTTATTTCTACCAGACAAGCTGGATAGGTGTCACCTCTTCAAGAAAAACATAAAAACAAAAAAAGACAAAAACCTTCTGAACACCCAACAATGTCACCGTTTCTGGTGAAGTAGGACCCACCCAACTGTGGAACACAGAGGGAAGCAGAACCAGGGAGCAAAAACTGTTCTAGCCAAAAATGAAGGCACTGCAGGAAAGGAAACACAACTTCAAAAACAGGTGAGGACCAGAAACAAACAAACAAAAAAGAACTCAGTAAGAGTAGAAACACAAGGACATTAACGGTCAGCCATAGAGAGGTAACATCACAGACAGCGTTACAGAGGACAAAGAGAAAGGCAGGGTTATATATACACCCTCACACACACACAAGGGCTGATGGAATAACAAGAGACAGGTGAGACCAATGAGGGTGGAGCGCACAAGGAGAAACCAGTCTGACAATCAAAGTGGGGAAAACACAGGAAGTAAAACAAGATGAGAAACACCAAGGAAGGAAAACCAAACAGGGTCACAGAAAACATTTAAAATTCAAAACCGTGATAAACACGTAGAATAAATCATTTTGAGAATAAGGTTTCCTGAAGTTAAGAACAACGCAAGAAGAAATCACCACAAAGTTATAGATGACAACACAGATGTAAGCCAATACTTCAGTTCAGCTTTAAAAAGTCAGTATAAAGAGACTGGTTCATTCTGGTGTATATATATAAATATTTGTCATTTTAAAAATGTGGATTAACAAGAAAAATATAACTCTAAATATGAGTAAAATGCTACTAGAAGAAGAAGTTATCATTGTACTATTTTAACAGTGTTTGTCAGTTGAGATTACTACACTGTGCTGAAGAGCAGATATATATAATATAAGTGAATGAGAGTGGTTTGAATGTCTACCATGATGAACAGAAGAAATGAAGCTTGTCATTTTCATTTTTTTTATACCATCGTCCATCTGGGCCCATGGCCACCGCCACGTCACACTCCTCGTCAGTGTGTCCCTCTGAGGCCCAGTTCTCATAGCACACAAGCTCGTCACTGACCCAGAACCACAAATCCAGAGGGCAGCTGTAACGCAGTCCCAGCCAGACGTAGGAACTGCTGGCCATCTCGGGTATATGCTGGACCCAAATCTGCTCATCCGGTTCAGTGATGGAGACCAGGTCACGGTAGTTCACCCTGCAGTACTCTAAGGCGTCTTCCCAGGTCTTCTCTTCTTTGATCAGGACCACTTTGTCTGGACACAAACATACACAGGGTGTTAAATTTGAGAACATATAACGATTATTTGTTATTTAGCTATTTTGAAGGTAATTTAAGTTTCAATTTTGCTTGTGACATAAGAAATACTTTTACCATCAAAGAAAGCAGTCACTGTGAAATCACGTGTTTTAGGAATAATTATAATCACCATGCAAGAATAATCTGATAGACTCACCATAATAGCAGAAGAAGGGTTTACGTTTGTCACAACTATCAATCACATGTTTTCTTGACTCCTTTAACTTGATAAAATAGCAGTACTGGGGGTCTTGTTCAGGGTATCCTGACACGTTGTGCAGAACAATCCAAGCTTTTTCATGATCAGGTTCAAATTGAAGCAATCTCTCCATGTATTTCATCTTGGGCACTGTGGCCAGGTCTGTATAGTGGTCTTTACAGTAGGTCTGGGCATCAATCCAGCTTTTATCCTCACTAATAAAGTGGTACACATAAAGCTGACATGTGAAGCAGGAACACTGCCCTAAAAAAACAAACATATATGGGATGTTATTATTCAAACTGCATTACGAGTGCCCGGGACATAAAAGGGACACGCCACGTCCCTTCATTTAAATGGAGCTTTGAATGCAGTCAATTATACATACGCAGCCTGACTGTGAAAATTATGAATCCAGTTTATGCTTTAGTGATAAACAACAGAGGCAGTGAGGTGAAGGACTGGTAGCGTGATGCACTTACCCATCAGAATGAGCAGAAACAGACTCCACTGCATCTTTGCCGCTTGATGAAGCACTGATTTTGGTTGTTTTAACAGTTTGGTTTCTGTTGAATAAAACGTGTTTTGAGATAGAACAAGATTTTGCAAGGTTTGTCCAGTTGTAAGAAAAAAATAATCACACAACGATCTGCAAACTACGGTCAAGCCAGAACTATTGGTGTAAAATTACTGCAACACAGGAGCCAATGGCTTTTCTTGGATCATGCAAATTGTTTGAGCTGAAAACGTGTCAACTGAAAAACATTATTTCCATTTACTTTCAATATCTAGATCAACAGACAAGGAACTCAGTGTGAAGTTACAGATATTCTCTTAATAGACGTTATTGGGGCCTCTGGGTCCTGTGAGCCCACAAATACTTTTGTGGATCTGGAGGCCAGGTCAACACCTTCTGATGTTCTTCATGTTTTTTTTTAGTTGTTCCTGAAACATTTTTGTGTGTGTCTTCCTGTGTCAGGCTACATCTTGCTGGGGATGGCTGCTGCCATTAAGGAGTGTCATTGCTATGGGGTGTCTGGTGTCTGGAGCTTATCCCAGCTGATGAGGTACAGTCTATCACAGGGCTAACACAGAGAGACAGACAACCACTCTAAGGCCAATTTAGAATCACCAAAGAACCTAAACAGCATGTCTTTGGACGGTGGGAGGAAGCCAGAGTAGTCGGAGAGAACCCATGCAGACACAGGGAGAACATGCAGACTACACACAGAAAGGCTGACTCTGCCCATGGATTCGAACCAGGAACTTTTTTGCTGTGAGGCATCAGCACTAACCACCACACCCGACAATCATTTTATAAATTACCTAATTCTCTGATAAATGAAAAAAACAACAAATCAAATCATTTAAAACAAGATCTAAAAAAAGAAGAAGCGCTGCAGATACCTGCATGCAGAGGTGGGAATAAAACATTTTAAAAGAAACTAAACACAAAAGGATCTGCACTCACATTAGTTTCCTCCTTCTCTCCTTGCTGTCGTCTCCTCTGGACGTGCTGGTGGGGACTGTGCACGACAAAAACCTGCACCCAGAGTTTACACGGAGGTTTTCAGGTTAATATTTGAATATTAAAACACGCTTATATGTGTCATGAAAGAGGCCTTTGTAAATGGTTTTTCGGAAGTCAAACAAATGTTGCAAAATAACAAAATATGCTAATGTACTTTTTATTGTTGTTATATTTAGAGAAATTAAAATCTTGAACATGAGGTTTACGGAAAGTGCTTTCAGCAAAGCTGGAAAATCTGTTGCGTGCCGGACAAAACAAAAAGCCTCTCTGTACCCATCACCAAGCCAGAGAGCTGAAGCTTTTACCTCCACCTGATAAACAGTTGAGTCAGTATTCAACCTAACACTGAGAAGGCCCACGCAGACACGGGGCGAACATTCAAACGGCACACAGACAAGCCCCAGTTGGCCGGTGAATTCATCAGCACTAACCACCATATCATTGAGTCACCCTGTTTCGATTCCAACCCTATTACAAAAAAAAAGCTGTCATCCAGGTTACACAGGTTGATCAACTCTCAGAGAGCTTCATTTTGGTGAAGCACAAATGTTTTTCATTCATAAAATGCTACTTTTCTGTTTAAAACTTGAAAAAATTGTGTAGATTTGTGCAGAGAGGAGGCCTGCATGTGCTCTCAATCAACACATTCAGAGACAGTGAAGTGATGGAGTGGTTCCTGAAGCGTCAGCCACAGTCTATGCACTTTCAGCGAGTCACTGTGTTGGATCATGACAACGGGCTGCACCTTTCGGCCCAGCCCATGTGTAGCATGCATGGGTGAAAAATGGTGCTGGAAAAAACCGATTGCTTAACACTGCAGAGAGCAACTCCTGTTCAGCTACAGCCAAGAGACAATGGAACTGTGAGAGTGGCTCACCTTTCACAAAAATTAGTTCTGTAGAGTTTGTCACATTAGGACTTGGCAACTTTGGCATTGACAGGAGAAATAATTACAGCTCCATTTAACAGTCAAAGTGCACTTAAGAGCTCAAGAGTGCAGTCTTAAGTCTGTCAGTGTGGTCTTGTGAAATGCAGGAAACAGACCAACACTTCATGTAAAGGAGTTTTTCCAATTAAATATATAAACTTTACATGATCTGCAGGAGACAAAATAATAATAATAAAATGTCACTGGTAGATACAGAAAATGTTAACTAACCTAATCTGGTAACAACATAACTTGTAACAAGGTTTGCCACACCTTCATGAATATTGCAGATCCTTACAAACGTGTTGTTTCAAGCTCTCTTTGTGCAAAAGTTCAGGTTCTGCAGCATTATTCTGACCAGTAACGCTTGAGATGCCACTCCTCGCAGAAGGCTTGAGCTTTCTGAGGGACAACAAGGACAGCGAGACTTCCAGATAAATCAGGTAAGTTTTATTTTTATTTTTTTCACTCGTGGTTAGAAATTTGCTATTCAAAATGAGAAGAAAAGCTGAAAGAGGGTGTTGTAGATCAAATTAAAATAAAATGCAAACTTGTCTGGCACAAAGAGCTTACTGTTGCAGCGTACAGTGTTTAATGGAGAGCTCAGTGGCACCAGGAACGAAAAATACAGCGAGTTATCAGATTGCATTGAATGGCTGAAATCTGCAAATTATTGTTTTTTTAACGATGGTTCCAACTTGGCTGTGACAGATTTCACAGATTTCTCTGTGGCACACCCTGCACAGCTGACTACTATGGCAGGATCATTGGTCCACCAAGACTATTACAAAACTAATTGAATGAAAAACCCATAGCCAACTGTTACCCAGTTGAAATGACTTTGTTTCTGTTAATGTTTACTTAGGGGGAGCATTGCACAATACGTCTGTATTTTCACCTGTGTGGAGAAACTAATCAAGCACAGGTGCATATCATATGTATTAGACTCAAAGCCTTACACCTAGACAAAATGCAAAGCAATATGAAACAGCGAACAACAAAACAAGAAGAGCAACGGCAAAAAAAATTAATAAAAGAAATGTGCATGTACTTCGCTAGTACAAGACATTTCCAACCAGGCTTTCCATCTCGAGCCACATTCACTCTCTTAGCTCAATTGTTCTGCCATGTTCTACAACTCCCCACACTCAGGGGTAAAGAATTTAAGGTTTGCTCATTTGTTGTGGAGCGACATTTAACATAACAGTGCCGTCTAGTGGAAGCTCTTGTTCCACTAGAGTGGCCAGGTTGTTAGAAACTCTACAAACATATGGAGTGTGGACCAAAACCAGCCCACCTGAGGGTCTAATCCGGGCCACAACATGAATTTGCAAAGTACAAAAATTACATAGAAGACTGAAAATTTTAAAATGAAAATAACAGCTATCCCTAATTTGACCACTGTTTTAGCAAGAGAAGAGGACAGAAGACAACAGTGAGACCTAGGACTAAACAGCAGACATTGCGCTTATATTTTTTAAGAACTTTGCTTTTTTTAAGGATAGTCTATTAAATAATAGTAAACATTCTCCTAAAAATCTGAAGTTTTCATTACTTATATCAGAGGTCTTCAACAGGGGGTCCGTGACCCCTAGGGCGTCTGCAGAGGTATTGCAGAGGGGTCGCAAAACTTTTTTTCCATAAATTTAAATGTCTTTAAATACACATATATAAAAGTAGGTGGTCCCTACTCCATCTCTTCATCAGTTTGGAGGTCCTTGGCCTGGAAAATGTTGAAGACCCCTGACTTATAGGTTGTTATGCTGTTATCTTACTGGTCTGGCGTGCATGAGATTGATTTAGGCTGTATGTGGCCCCCAAACTAAAATGAGTTTGACACCCCTGATTTAAAGGATATGGTACTAGATGGGAAATTATAAAAATGTATATTCACAGTTTATTATAATTATATTATTTTCATATTACAAATATTTGCCTTTTAGACTGGACTCAAAGTCACACTCTCTGATTTCTATGTGTTAACAGGTTCTTTGGTCTGTGACTAACCTCCAGTAGCCAATGGCAGTGCAGGCTTTGACAGACTGGAACACGGGCCTCTTCGGCTGTTGTGAGGACACAAGTTCATGTAAGAACTAACGACTTTCAGTCTTTATTTTAATTCTAAAACGTTTCATTTTGTCCACCTCGCTAATGCTATGTGTTTCCACGTGTTTGTTTTTCAGGCTGCTACGGTTTCTGGTGCTGCCCGTGCCTCGCTTGCACGGTTGCAGGAAAGTTCGGAGAGAACCGTTGTCTCCCATTATGCGACATTTGCACCCCTGCAGTGATCTCAGCCTTCGGGATACCACTGTTTGTACCCCCTGCTGGACTGGCTCTGAGGACCGGCATTAGACACAGATTTGGTATCAAGGTATAACTTGAGTAAAACTGATGCACTCCAATTCCTCTTATCCCGTGTGGAAATTAAAGGCTTAATTGTTGTTGTGAAGTTTTCATAAAAATATGAGACTTATTTAAAATCTTACCAACTTGGGAATAGTGAAGATACTACATGATCAGAAGTTTTCTCTCTTCTAGGGTTCTCTCTGTAAGGACATCGCCACAGCCTGTGTGTGCGTGTGGTGCTCCTGGTGTCAGATGCATCGCGAGCTGAAATATCGCAAGAAAAACCCCACTACTGTTGTGAACATGCAGCCTGCACCGATGAACGTGGCGGCAGGATATCCACCCCCTGCTGGCTTTGTGCAAAAATAGATCGGAAAACTGAAAAATGTCAAACTGAGAGGGAGCTTTGTGTCATCTCATTGATCTGCTGTGTATTTTGAAAGTAATCTGATGACGTTGAAATCAGTTACCTGTGATGTTTGTTTGATGTCCAGCTCATTGATATTTGATTTTGATTGTGGCCTCCTATTGACCTTATTGTTTTAACTACCTTCTAGTTGTGATCTAATTAATAACTAATCCTGAGAATTTTGAGTTTGAGCAATAATGATGAATTATATGATTTATTCTTATGTGTTCTAACAAAAGCTACTAATCAAAGCCTGTATAAATATGGACAATGTGTCGCCGCTTCCTTGCTTTGGCCGGGGACACAGGCGTCGCCATTGAACATTCATCAACTTTATATTGACTGCCTAAAATGGAAGAAACCATCCTTGACATAAAAATATTTTACATGTTTTTAGTTTGGCTCAAGTCCCACCCACTAACATGTAGGGGGTGGAGCTTATGACCTATAGTGCAGCCCGCCACCAGGGGGAGCTCTACTTGCTTTGGCTTCACTTTTGAGGATCAGTTCCGCCGTCCATCTTTATACAGTCTATGCTACTAACACACTAACAAGATCAGACGAAGAATCACAATCATGTAACTTTAAATGTTATGCAGAGTTTTGCATCTGCTTCCAGGACATTAGTCCCATTATTGTACTACAGACCTCACCCACCTCTTACTGGTTTAGGTTTACATGTATGCTGTAGGTTGGAATAGAAATGACAAAATATGTATAATAAATACAAACAAGACTGTGTCATACAGTTCACTGCATGGCTTTCTGAAGGATCTTAAAACTTGAACTGAACTGTATTAATCCAGAGGGGAAATTATTATCAAATAAAAAATATTCAGTTTTGTTTTACTTTAATTATAAGACTTTCTTTTATAAATCCTTTTCTCCTTTTCTCCCATTTCTCTTTCTTTCCCAGTCAGATAGCTTCCCTGCATTTTTAACTGGGTGTGGCTGAAACTTCAAAGAGTTATGCACATGATCAGCTTCTGCCACATCAAAAGATTTATTCCATACAGTGCTGCATTATTTCAGCTGACCTTATTTGGAAACATAATGTTGCTGAACCTAGACCTGAGCAACTGCAGCAACCCCAGATCATAGCACTGCCCCTACAGGCTTGTATAGTAGACACTAGACATGATGGGAGCCTCTCTTCTTACCCTGATGCCCCCATCACTCTGGAACAGGGTAAATCTGGACTCATCAGACCACATGACCTTCTTCCTTTTCTCCAGAATCCAATTTTTATGCTCTCTAGCAAACTGAAGTCTTTTTTTCCGGTTAGTCTCACTGATTAGTGGTTTTATTAAGGCTACACAGCTGCATTGGAGAGTTCTTAACCCAATTTTAGTTGTTTCTACAATCTCCTTAGATGTTTTCTCTGCTCAGTGCATGCCAGTGACTTGACCCTTCTCAAACAGACTAACATCACATGACTTTCAACACAGTTATTTAAGAAATGAGAAGCTACTCATTGCATCAGCTGGGATTAAATAACTTGCTGCCAGCTGAAAGATAATTACCCATGCAGTAATTATCCAATAGGAGGCTCGTACCTATTTGCTTCGTTAAACCCAGGTGGTGACTTTTTTTTTTAAGTAATTTTTTTGAGTAATTTGTCAGCGCTCTGTGGCCCCCTACTGGTTTGAAAAAAAAAATTAGATTATGTCAGAGACATTCATTCTAAACTGATTGTTCGTCTGCTAACTACTGATATGTTGTGGAATCATGTGTTTTATGCAGACGGACTTGTGAAAACAAATCTGGGACTATAAATATTTTATTATTTTCAAGAAGGGAGGAAAGCATTAGTTTCTGAGGCCATGTGTGAAGTTACTTCATCCATACAGTTATCTCTATTGCTGAAGAGATGACTGATCATTTTCCTATTGGTGTTGTTCTGGTATATCACATTTAACTGTAGGCAATGTATAAAATGTGCCCATTACAACGTTTCTACTTTAACAGGGAATAAAAATGAAGATATTGACTGAATAGATGTAATTGTATGTAAATGTTTGGGCATGCAGTGGCATATTTTATCATATTTTGTCTTGAGTTTTCACATTCTTCCCCTATATTTTAAACTATATGAATGAAAAGTGCATCATCTTTTGAAGAAAGCCTCTATAAATGTATATTTTGTGTGTCTGGGTTGTCAGGTCATTACATACTCACAGTAGATTCATGCATCCCTCTCACACTTGTGGTATGATATTTAAAAATGTCCACTAGATCCATTAGATGTTGTTGCTCGAAGGGCTATGGTCGCACAACAGATGATTGGCCACAGTTCGACTCATGAACATGACCTTTAACAACACGTGAGGGAATATCTTCAAACTTGGTCCAGATGTTTTTGGACTCGAAGTGATTTCAATCTGGTAAAAACACATCTATGGCACATTTGTGGATCAAATTATGACCAAATTTTAAACATTTGTCATTTGTCTACAAGACAAAATGTTTATTAGGTCGATGTGATCTGCAACCTGCGACTAACTGGCAGAGTCATACAGCCACAAAGCGGAAATTCCTCTTTAATCTTGTGTGTGTTGAGAACTGTCCGCTTTGCATGACACCCTCATGCATCTGTCAGCGATCAGATATTTGTAGCCAGCTTGTGTTGCTACTGTAGCGTGACAGGAGAACAGCCTCAACGGTCATCAAATGTCAGAAGCTTGCTCATACAAACAAAATGCCAAATGGTTGTTGTCATCAGGGGCTGAATCCAGGATAACACCCTGAAACCATCACAGCAGATTTATAGCTTGATCACTGAAAAACATGCATGTAAGGATAAATTTACCTGAATGCATAGATGAATCTCACTTTCTTCCAAATCTTTAACCTAAAAATCTGACAGAACTGAATGTCTAACACTGTTCTTATTAATATTACCACTGGAGGGAGCCAAAGTCAGTCAGTGTTCCTTACGCAACAGCTTTAAATAACTAAGTTAAACTCTGCGTGACTTTTGAGTCTTTTGATAATACAAAACCATCTTGAGTAACTAGAGCGTGACACTGTCCTGGTCTGTTATCTCTCGGTGTAAAACTGAGATTCCTCAAGTTCTTCAGAATAAAAGATAAAAAAAAAAATATCCCTGACTTCCTGTTTAGCTTTTTCCTGATTTACACTTGATTTTTCCGCCTCTTTCTGAAGAACAGTGAAATTGGAATAACTGTCCCACAGTCAAACACATTAAAAAAAAAAAAGGTGAACGCTTTCCTTTTAATATGTGACACTACATAATTAAGAAACCATAACTTTTAATCTTTTAAGACATGGCAAGTGTGCACTTATGTTTTTTTATTCAAATCAACTCATTTGGATGCATTAATTAGATAACAAAAGGACATTCAAATTCTAGCGTTCGCTTTTAGTTTCATTTCTCCAAGCCCATAGTTTTAGGTTGTGCAGCATCATTTGCGTTGAGTTGCCACTCCTGATCCAAGGCTTATCCTTAAATTCATTGGGAGTCTGAGGTGCCAAGAAGGTGTCCAGGTAAGACCTTTAAGTTTATGTGACAACAGAAACTGAAAAATAGACTCATATATATTTAATTAAATCAAAATACTGGATTTTTAAAAAGAGCTGAGAGTATTATTTTATGTTCAGAGACCCTACGTGCAAATAGAAAATTGTAGTTTTTTGCAAAAGCAAACTTTGAGCAGAACTTTCTTTCAGTTTGTCATTTTAAGTTATGTATTTTTTTTAAGATAACTGGAGGAGAACTCATTATTTCGTCCAGTTTTATTTATTTCTTCATTTTAATTTAAGTATTTTAAGTATTACTATTATAACAGCGTCAGAACTACTTCCTTCTTTATCTCAGCTGTTAAATAAAACTTTGTTTGGGAAAGTTCATTAATAAAATGCAGCAGGTGGCAGTTACTCTAAAATGACAGATGTTCACTTGTATTAAAAAAATACACACACTGTTCAAGGAACGTACTGTGTGATTTAACAGAAGTGAGTTCATAATACAGTGCTGTTGTTGTTGGAGTGAATTAAATCATTATGGGATAAACCCAAGGAACTCTGAGCATCTGAGCAGCGCTCTCTGATACATTCTTTCTAGTTTTTAATAGTGTACATTGCATGGTGAGCTATTTCTGTGACAGTGTGCCTGAGACTTGCAATTACAATTTTATTTTGGTATTTACTGATTTATTTACTGTCGCCCAGTCGACCTGGAGTTTGCGTGTATCAGGTATGCACTGTTTGACTTGCAAAACAATGCAAACCTGATCCAAATCCAAGCAAGGCGCTCACAGGTGAAGGTGAAAGCTGGAGCCATTTAAGTTATTTCATTCCTCATAAATGGTTTATGATTTACACATAAGCTAGCTTGTGGACTAGTGGTATTTACAGTATTTACTGTATGGCTGGAGTGCCCTTCCTTGAGCAAGGCATCCAACTAAACAGGAAAATGTCATCATCATATTGTACCAACATACTTTCAACAAAGTTTGTTATAAGTAAGGGAACTGCTGTTTTTTTTTTTTTTTACAACCTGGACCTTATTCCTGGCATAAAATATGATTGTCTACTCACCCATATATCTTTTGTATAATTTGCAATTGTTCGGGGAGATATTTAGATCTGCGTATATCCATATAGTGGAAGTGACTCGGGCACCGAAACGCAGCCTCTAAATAACATATTATCTGCCACGAAACTCATTCATTTCATCAATATTTTGTTATTGTAGGCTAGTGCTATTCCCCGTTGAGTCTGGAGTTATGCGTTATCATCATCCGGGGTCTGTAGATTGACCTACAGACCCTAAACTGTTATGGGTGCAAGCGATGCTGTGTTTTGCTGCCCCTATCACTCCCACTATATGGATATACGCAGATCTAAATATCTCCTGATTAACTACAAGTACAACACAAAAGTTAAATGACTGTATTTTATGCCAGCAATAAGGTCCAGGTGGTAATAAATGGTAGTTCCTCTTTAACTTGTTCTCTTGAGGACAGGTTTGGCAACAAGGTCCAAATCGAATCATTTGTTGCAGAGATATACTACACTGTATAAAGTTCTAAAGTTCTCCATATCATGTTCTAGTATACGAGCTTTCCGTGGTGCTATTATTTTGCTAAATCCTTTCCTGGGTCGCTCTGATTTCACAGGGTCATTCCTCACTGACTGAAGGTCAACATCCAATGGCAGCACAATCTCAACCAGTAGACTGGAGCAGTGGTCTTTTAGACTGCTTTGAGGATGCAAGCACTTGTAAGAATCACAGGAATCACAACACATTTGTGTCCAGTGCCTTACAGACAACACAAGAGACCTGACACCATGCTATGTTTTTCAGGTTGCTATGGTTTCTGGTGCTACAATTGCCTTGCCTGCACTGTTTCAGGACGATTTGGGGAGAACAACTGTCTCCCCTTATGTGACATACCTAGTTCTGCTTCAGCAGCACTCTTTGGAGTGCCGATGTGTGTTCCTCCTGCAGTCCTGGCTGTAAGGGTGGCCATGCGACACAAATATGGCATCAAGGTACGACGAATGAGGCACAGATGCACAATGAATTACTTAAGAAAAAGAAAAGAAAAAGTAAATCAATGTTTTCCTGTGCTTCTCCCCAGGGCTCTCTCTGTAACGATATTGCAGTTTCCTATTTGTGCCAGTGGTGCTCCTGGTGTCAGATGCATCGGGAGTTAAAGCATCGCAACAAAACACCCACTGTCATTAATATGCAGTCTCAAACTATTTTCAACGTGCAGCCAGCTCCAGTGATGATGGTGAATGCAAATCCGTCACTGCCTGGTTTTGTGAGCCAATCAGGAGTTGTCATGAGTCATCAGTACTGAGACTTGTGGTAATTTGATTTCGTTGTTTTGGTCTATCTATGTATTTATCTATGTATATATCATATGTATATGCATTGGTATGTGATGAAAAGTGTAGCAACAGTCAGATCTTAAGATCTGTTGTAAGGTGCCATTCAGTCTCTTCTCCTGTTTTGATAATAATTTGAGTGTCTTAGTTTTCCTGTTAAAGCAAAAACAATAATCAAATTATTACAAATGATATTTGAAACCAATAAAAACCAATAAAAATATGATGTTGTTAATATCATGGACTTGGTAAATATTGCTGGCACCACTTCATCCAGAATAGAATGAGCATGTGGTAGCTGAGGATCAGCAGTCATCATGACAGTATCTTTCAGGAGATCATGAGTGACTTGAAGAGATGGCAAATAGCTTCTGAGAAATTGCACCCAGAAGTGGTCCACCATCATTTGACAATGGCGCTGCCTTCTCCTGGTGAGTATGCCCAAAGCTTAAAACACATGCACCAGGGAGGCATCCTGCCACCCCATCAACAACACATTTGGTGTCACAGGATCTGGATCTGCCATGTCCGATGACACATACCCTTGGGGTTTGGCATTAAGAATGCATTCAACTTCAATCAAGACTGTAAGCAGCACTTCTTCTTGGAGACTGAGTGCCAATAACAACCTACAGAGCTTTCTTAAGAGACTGTATCTCATGCTCCCATGTCCCACCGAAATGGGGAGCTGCCAGTGGGTTGAACTGAAACTTGATCTGTTGCTTAGCCAGTTTCTCCTGTAACTGTGGCTCCATTGCAGCAAATGCCTCCTTGGGCTCCCTTTGAGACAAGATCTCCAAAGGGGTGCCTCTGCAAGCAATGAAACCACTCAATGCCAAGAGGAAGGCATTGAGGCCAATTTTGATGACATATGAGCCAAAACAGTGCACTCCTGTCCGCAGCTGGGCAAGAGGTAAGTCTGCCATCATTGGAATGACTGGTTTTCCTTACCACTTACTACATTCAAAGCAAGCCCTCTGACAACTGTCTGTCCAGTTGTTGAACTGGGTAACATCAGGTATCTGCAATGTTGGGCTCATCTGTGTGAGGTTACAGAAGTCGTCACGCATGAGCTCTTCTGGCTCTACATACACAGGAAGTGATGGACATCCGTCAAATGAACCATAGAGGAACTGGAATCTCAGAACCGCCAGCTCAGCCAAGGTCTTGCCATGAGTAAGGTCCTCAGTGGGGCTGTGTCCACGTACCACCAAGTGTGCGGGGCTATCAGATCCTGGATCTCAGAGACTTGGGTCCCTACAAGGACCTCAAACCTGAGTCTGATGTGAGCCAGGTTAAGGCTGTGGTGGAGTCAGTCCAAAGAAAGGATGAGTTCTTGACAAATGAGAGAGCACAGCTGGGCTCCAGTCAAAGTTGTACAGAGCTCCAAATGTGGCATTGATTGCTTTGGGGTCACCATAGACCTCTTCGTAACAAGGATTGCTTTGACAAGGCCAAAGGACCTGCCATGAGGGAACCTTACCTTCTGCTTCCGGGGGTGCATTCATTTGAAGCACCAGAAAGATAATCCACATCTTGGTATATTGTCCACAGAGCAAGAGATTCTACTTCACCTCTAAGACTTAAGTGTTGAGCAGCAGCAGGCAGTAGTACTGTGCGCTCAGCCCCATCATCATGGACTGCGTAGGTCTGCAATGTCTCACTCCCGTGGCTAATGATAATTGGCACCACTTTGAGATACACCTTACCTCCTTGCTTAGAGTCAGCAAGCAAGGCACGATCCTTGTGATCAGGTAGACATGGGGAGGTTGGTCTGACGATAGCATGGAGAACCCTAAGGTGGACCGCCTGGGATTCATTGCATGGTTTCTTCAGAGTGCAGGTCTAATTGTCATGTTTAGTGTGACCGCAGTTAGAGAACCAAATCACGTATTACAAGCTACCTACTCAAATGGAATAAAAATAAACACTGAGGAGATGTCTTTCTGTGTTTGGAGGTGGCAGTACAGTACGTACTGACAGTAGATATCCACAATGTCCACTAGATCCAATAGATGTTGGGAATAAAGGCTATGGTCACACAACACATGACTGATCACAACATCTTGAGGGAGTATCTTCAGACTTGTCCCTGGCGTTTTTGGACTCAATGATGAAGTGATTTGAATAAGGTAAAAACACATTTATGGCACATTTATACATCAAATTATGACCAAATTTCAGTTGTCTATGGGACAAAAATCTTAATTACAATTATGTGACACACTGATGCAACTGGCAACTAACTGGCAGGGTCATACAGCCACAAAGCGGAAATTCCTGTTTTATCTTCCGTGTGTTGAGAACCGTCCACTTTGCATGACACTCTCACACCTCTCTCAGTGATCAGATATTTGTAGCCAGCTCGTGTTGCTACTGTAGCGTGACAGGAAAACAGCCTCAACTGTCATCAAATGTCAGAAGCTGTTGACTTTTATTTTGGTTGTTGTCATCAGGGGCTGAATCCTGGATAACACCCTGCAAGCATCACAGCAAACTACACAGAGTACAGTTTCAGCACATGCAGTTTCATTCCTTGATCACTCTTTCTAATCATCAACCTCAAACCTTTCTAATCATCAACCTCAAAAATCTGACAGAACTTAGTGTCTAACATACTGTTCTTATTAATATTACCACTGGAGGGAGCCAAAGTCAGTCAGTGTTCCTCACGTAACACCTTTAAGTAACTAAGTTTGGTTTTCGAGTCTGCATAAAGCAAAACCGGCTTGAGTAACTAGAGCGTGACTCTGTCCTGGTCTGTTATCTCTCAGCGAAAGGGCAAAACGGAGATTCCTCAAGTTCTTCAGAATAAAAGATAAAGAAAAAAAAATAACTCTGACTTTCTGTGAAGCTCCAATGAGCAGTTTTTTACTGATTTACATTTTTTTTTCTTTCCTCTTTCTGACCAATAGAAGAACAATGACATCAGAATAACTGTCCCGCAGTCAAACACATTAAAATAAGGTGAATGCTTTCCTTTTAATATCTGACACTACATAATTAAGAAACCATAACTTTTCATCTTTTAAGCCAGGGCAAGTGTGCACTTCTGTTCATTTATTCATATCAACTCATTTGAATGCATTAATTAGACCACAATGGACACTGAAATTCTAGAGGCCACTTTTAGTTTCATTTCTCCGACCCCATAGTTTCAGGTTGTGCAGCATTGTTTGTGTGGAGTCACCCGTTATGGACAAGATGCCACTCCTGATCCAAAGCTTATCCTTTCATTCACTGGGAGTCTGAGGTGCAAAGAAGGTGTCCAGGTAAGACTTTTCAGTTCATCTCAGTAGTTAACTGAACATTTTTCTGTCATAGTAAAAAAGTTCAATTTTACTATAAAAAATACAGGAAAAGAGGGGTTTGAGTAGACCAAAATTATGAATATTCACTTCATTTAAAACAGACTATGTACTCGAACAAGCACTACTTCCTTCACTTTGTACTGTGATATTCTGCTGTTTTATTTCCCTGTGGGGTAAACCGTACGGTTGAAAAACAGAAATATAAATAAATTAAATATATTTAATTAAATCAAACGTTTTTAGAAAGAGCTCAGAGTATTATTTTATGTTTAGAGACCCTATGTTTAAATAGAGAGCTGTAGTTTGTACCTTTGAGCAGAATTTTCTTTCAGTTAGTCATTTTAAGCTCTGTGTAAAAATTAATTCTTTTTTAAGATACATGGAGAAAACTCCTTATTTATTTTATTTATTTCGTTATTTTTTACTATTACAAAAGAGTCAGGACTGTTCACTTAGTTATCTCAGCTGTTAGATAAAACTTCGTTTGAGAAAATTCACTAATAAAATGGAGAATCTTTTTTTTTTTTTTAAATACACTTTAGGTAAGTATTATTATTATCACAGAGGTCAGGACTCACCTGTTAAATAAAACTTTTTTTTGAGAAAGTTCACAAATAAAATGCTGAAAAAATTATTAATGTTCTCTTTAAAAATAATAATAATAAAAAGACACACACTGTTTTAGGAAACATACTGTGTGACCTAACAGCCAAGGGAGTTCATAGAGATATACAGTGCTGTTGTTGTTATAGTGACGTAAATCCTTGTAGGATGAACCTAAGGGACTCTGAGCCTGGTTATAGCAACAAGACAGAAATTCTATACAAACCTACAAGTTATAAGCACTACATTATCTCTGTGATAATTATAATACATTTTACATCTGAACATGACAAGTGAGATTTACAGTAACACCACGTTATACATTATTTCTAAATTAACCCATTTTTTTTTTTTTTACTGTACATTGCATGGCATGCTATTTCTGTGACAGCATGCTTGAGACTTGCAAATGCAATTTTCTGGCAAGATTTTATTTACTGTCTCCCAGTCAACTGGGGGCGTGCGTGTATCAGGTATGCGCTGTTTGACTTGCAAAACAATGCAAACCTGATCCAGATCTAAACAAGGCGCAAATTATCTTGTGGATTAGTGGATTGCGAGATTCAGGCTTGTGACTCTACTGTACGACTGAAGTGCTCTTCCTTGAGCAAGAATCCAAAGAGGAACATGTCAATTTAACATCATCATCATCATATTGTACCAACATTACTTCAACTTAACTGTTTTGAAGGTTTGTGCTCTAAAGTTAACTTGTTCTCTTAAGAACAAGTTTGGCAGCAAGGTAATTTTTCGCAGAGATATACTACACCGTATAAAGATCTCCATATCGTATTCCAGTACACAAGCTTTCTGTGGCGCTATTATTTTGCTAAATCTTTTCCTGGTTCGCTCTGATTTCACAGAGTCATTCCTCACTGACTGAAGGTCAACGTCCAATGGCAGCACACTCTCAACCAGTAGAGTGGAACACTGGTCTTTTAGACTGCTTTGAGGATGCAAGCACTTGTAAGAATCACAACTTCAAAAAATTTGTATTTTTGAATGCAGTGCCTTACAGACACACGAGAGACTTTACACCTTGTTGTATTTTTCAGGTTGCTATGGTTTCTGGTGTTACCCTTGCCTTGCCTGCACTGTTTCAGGACGATTTGGAGAAAACACCTGTCTCCCCTTATGTGACATACTGAGCCCTAGTGTGGGAGCAATCTGTGGAATACCTTTTTGTGTTCCTCCTGCAGTCTTGTCTTTAAGGGCGGCCATGCGACACAAATATGGTATCAAGGTACGATGCGTGAGGCGCTGACGTAAACTGAATTACTTAAGAAAAAGAAAATAAGAAGTAAATCAATGTTTAATGTTTTCCTGTGCTTCTCCTCAGGGCTCTCTGTGTAAGGACATCTGCATTTCCTGTTTCTGCCAGTGGTGCTCCTGGTGTCAGATGCATCGTGAGTTAAAGCATCGCAACAAAACAGCTGCTGTCATTAATATACAGTCTCAAACTATTTACAACATGCAGCCCGCTCCAGTGATGATGGTGAATGCAAATCCGCCACTGCCTGGTTTTGTGACTGAGCCAGGAGTTGTTATTACTCAGCAATGAGACTTGTGGAAATTGGATTTTTTTCCGAAAATGGTCCATCTATGTATTTATCTATGTATTTATCAGATGTATATGCATTAGTATCATAGTGTGATGAAAAGTATGTGCAATTACAGTCAATGTCATAATAATAATAAGTCTAATATCTGGGTTTGAGCTCCAAGCTGAGATCTGATATAAAGAGACTTTTAGACCCTTTTCCTGTTTTAATAATGATTTTAGAGTTTTAGTTTTCCTGTTAAAGCAAAGCAAAAAAAAAAAAAAATTGAATTATTTCAAATTATATTTGCAAATATTTTATTACACCAATAAAAAAGAAAGAAAGAAATCTTTGGGCCATTTTTTAAAATATTAACAACTGAGGATTAGTGAAAATAATACATAGAAGTTATTGCTCGTCGGGGCTTCTCTCTGTAAGGACATTGCCACTTCCTGTGCTCCTGGTGTCAAATGCACTACAAGCAGAAATATTGCAAGAAAAACGCCACAACTGCTGTGAATATTTGTGATGGGAAGTTAGGCTCTTTTCTGAGAGTCGTGTCTTTTGCCAAGGCTCCCACAGACGAGGCGGCTCTTTCAGCACCTGAACGGCTCTTTATTTAGTTCCGTCTAACTCTAACCCTAAACCTAACCCTATGCGAGTTTGAAAGATGGCATTAACTATTATGTGATTTAATTTGGAACTCAGCCTCAGCATCTGTCCCTCTTGAAGAGGAAAGAGGAAAAGGATAAAAAAAAATAAGCATCAGCTCTTAGAGCCAGCTCTTTTTTTGGACTCTGTGGTGGCCAATCCATGTGTGAAAATGATGTCTCATGCTCCCTGAACCACTCTTTCACAATCTGAGCCCCATGAATCCTGACATTGTCATCTTGGAATATGATCCATTGATGGAATAAGCTGCTCATTCAGTATATTCAGGTAGTCAGCTAATGAACCTAGACCTGAGCAACTGCAGCAACCCCAGATCATAGCACTGCCCCATAGCACAGGCTTGTACAGTAGACACTAGGCATGATGGCTGCATCACTTCATCTGCCTCTCTTCTTATCCTGATGCCTCCATTACTCTGGACCAGGGTAAATCTGGACTCATCAGACCACATGATCTTCTTCTATTGCTCCAGAGTCCAATCTCTATGCTCCCTAGCAAACTGAAGCCTCACTGATTAGTGGTTTTCTTAAGGCTACACAGCTGTTCAGTCCCAACCCCCTTCTCATTGTACATGTGAAAATGCTTTTACTTTCACTATTAAACACAGCCCTGAGTTCTACTGTCGTTTTTCTTCAATTTGATTTCACCAAATGTTTACGTGATCACCGATCATGATCAATCAAGACCACATTTCTGATTCCAATTTTAGTCATTTCTACAACCTCCTTAGATGTTTTCTCTGCTTGACGCAAGCCAATGATTTGACCCTTCTCAAACAGACCAACATCTTTCCCACGTGTCTTTCAACATGGTCGTTTAAGAAATGAAAAGCTACTCATCGCATCAGTTGGGTTAAATAACTTGTTGCCAGCGGAAAGATAATCGCCCATGGAGTAATTATCCAATAGGAGGCTCGTACCTGTTTGCTTAGTTAAATCCAGGTGGCGACTGCCAGGCGGTGTGGATAGAAAAACAACAACAACAAAAAAAACATGTCACACTGAGAGGGGGGTGTGGCTTCTCACTGATCTGTTCTGTCTCTTGAAAGTCGTCTGATGGAGTTGAGGTGTTTGTTTAATGTCCAGCTCATTGATATTTGACTGGGAGTCAAATAAATCTAGGAGTATTTCAATTGTTTAAGAAAAGGTAGCAGAGAAGGTAGTTCAATGGAAAAGATGACCTTTGCTCACAGATTTAGAGAAGCGAGTTTTTTCCAGGAAATGGGAAATGGGAAATGACAATTAACAATTGAGAATGCTACACATTAACTTTAAATATACTGCTCATTATATACAACATTATTATCAACAGAGGAGACCCCTATGTTGTTTTTTGTTGTTTTTTGTCCCTTGACAACTTGTAGTTAACTTGTCTCCCCTTAAATTGAAAATACTGAATAAAAAGAATCAAAAATGCTGCAATGAACAGCTTTTTGCTGACTTACAATTTTTTCCTCTTTCTGACCAATGCAAGAACAATGAAATCAAAATAACTGTCCTGCATGATTCAACACATTAAAAAGGTGAACGTTTTCCGTTTAATATTTGACACTATATAATTAAGAAACCATAACTTTTAACCTTTAAAATTTATGTTAATTAAGGACATTCAAAGGGCATTCAAATCCTTGCATTCACTTTTAGTTTTAATTTCTCCCGAGTCCATACTTTCAGGTTGGGCAGCATTGTTGGCAATGGCACGTCACATAAAAGGTACCACTGCTGATGCAAAGCTCATCATTCTTTGGAAGTCTGCAAGGTGCAACGAAGGTGTTCAGGTAAGTCCTATCAGTTTATCGTTCATCTCAGTACTTAAATAAGCATTTGTCGGTGATAGTGAAAAAGTTCAGTTATACCATTAAAAAATAATAATAATAATAATATATGTAGATTATGTAATAGCTACTCAGACTATGGCGATGATGCTCTCACTTTCATAGCAGAAAACTGGAAAAACAGAATATTTGATTAAATCAAAATAATGGATTTTTAGAAAGAGTATTATTTTACGTTTAGAGACCCTACGTTTAGTTTATTGCAAAAGCAAACTTTCTTTCAGTTTGTCATTCTAAGCTCTGTGTAAAAATACTTTCATTTTTAAGATAGCTGAGGGAGAGTCTTAAACTTGTTCTCTGAAGAACAAGTTTGGCAACAAGCTCTGAATCAGATCATTTGATGTGCTACACCATATAAAGTTCTCCATACCAGTATACCGGCTTTCCGTGGTGCTATTATTTTGCTAAATATTTTTTGATTTCCTCACTGGCAGAGGGTCAACATCCAATGGCAGCACAATCTCAACTAGTAGACTGGAACAGTGGTCTCTGCGACTGCTTTGAAGATGCAAGCAGTTGTAAGAATCACAACTTTGACGAATTAGTACTTCTGAATCCAGAGCCTTACAGACACACAGGAGACTTTACACCTTGTTGTATTTTTCAGGCTGCTATGCTTTCTGGTGCTACCCTTGCCATGCCTGCAGTGTTTCCAAGAAATTTGGAGAGAACACCTGTCTCCCCTTATGGGACGTACTGGGCACTTTCATAGGAGCACTATTTGAAATACCTGTCTGTGTTCCTCCTGCGGTCCTGTCTGTAAGGGTGGCTATGCGACACAAATATGGCATCAAGGTACGATGTGAGAGGCACTGATGTAAACTGAATTACTTAAGAAAAAGAAAAGAAGAGGTAAATCAGTGTTTTCCTGTGGTTTCCCTCAGGGCTCTCTCTGTGAGGACATCGCCATTTCCTGTTTCTGCCAGTATTGCTCCTGGTGTCAGATGCATCGGGAGTTAAAGCATCGCACCGACAACGCGCCCACTGTCATAACTATGCAGTCTCAAGCTGTTTACAACGTGCAGCCTGCTCCAATGGTGATGGTGAATACAATGCCGCCTCAGCCTGGTTTTGTGACTGAGTCAGGACTTATTGTGACTCAGAAATGAGACAATATGACTTTGTTCTGAACGCCCTGCTGTTTGTTTATCCACGTATTCATCAGATGTATATGCAAAGTACGTGTAACTACAATCAATGTGAGATATAAGAATAACAAAATCAAATATCTGGGTTTGAGTTCCAAATGAATTATGTTGTAATGACACTTTTTGTCACGTTTCCTGTTTTAATAATCATTTGAGTGTCTTTATTTTCCTGTTAATGCAAAAAAAATATATCAAATTAGCAGAAATGATATTTGAAAATATTTGATTTCACCAATAATAAAAAAAAAGATGAAATAATTGCCAGTGGGCCTCATCTTTGTATTCATATTGTAGGCATCTCAAAGTCTGCAGACACTAATTTCAGACGAATGAATCTCACCTATTCAACTGTAGGTGAGATTTCCTCTGTAACATAATCTGCAGTGCTGAAATGAACCACTGCTGGAAGTTAGCACATGAATTGATTAATTAAGCCTTTAATCATGTTAGGAAATCCCAAACAATTAGAACGCACTGCAAATCTATTTGTCATTACTATACATTATAAATAGCATAGCCACCAACATATTGCGTGTGTAACAATTAAACATCCAGCTGTCATCGGATCAGAGGTGGGGTTCACCCTGGAGTTAACGGTCAATCAAAGCCAACACAAAGACACAGACAACCATTCCCAGTACGACCAGCTTAGAATGATCGGATCCCAGAACCGGAGAAAAGCCACGCAGAAAAATGTGCCGAGATTCCAAAGATCAAAGAAGCTAAAAATAGCTGCAGGAAACTCGTGCCTGATTGGCTCTTTTTATTTGTACCATCCAGAAGTATGGCAGTGTAACAGGAAGTGTACCTGCCAAGCTGGACAGGCTAGTTTACTACTTAACGATCACATTCGCTTGTAGTCAAGGACAGAAATTAAACAATGTGCCAGAAAGACAAAACGCCCACGGGGCGTTTCTACTTTTGCTTCTTTTAGCAGTGTGTGACGGCAGCACTGAAGAATAACTTTAATTGTGAGTTTATTTCTTTAAATGGATAACAAATTAACTTGTAATCCTACAGATGCACTTACTTCTGTACCTCATGGATATGTAATATTGGCTCATTTTCCTGAATAGACCCTGAACATGTGCCTTACAGACACACAAGAGATTTTACAACCTATTTTTTTCATGCTGCTTAAGTTTCAGGTGCCACCCTCGCCTTGCCTGCACAGTTTCACATAACTTGGAGAGAACAATCGTCTCCCCTTATGTGACATACTGAGCTCCTGTGCGGGAACAATCTGTGGAATACCTTTATGTGTTCCTCCTGCGGTCTTGTCTTTAACGGTGGCCTTGTGACACAGATATGGTCTCAAGGTACGTCGTGTAAGGCGCTGATGTACACTGAATTACTTAAGAAAAAGAAAGAAAGAAGTAAATCACGGTTTCTCCTCAGAGATCTCTCTGTGAGGACGTCGCCGTGTCTTGTTTCTGCCAGTGGTGCTCCTGGCATCAGATGCATCGTGAGTTCATAGCAAAACATCCGCTGCCGTTACTGTGCAGCCTCTAACTGCTCACAATGATGATGATGCTCCTGTGATGGTGAATGCAAATGTGCCTCAGCCTGCTGTGTGAGCCAGTCAGGAGTTGTCGTGACTCAGCGATAAAATATCAGCAGGCAAGGCTTTTGCTGTCTTTTTTTATTTCTTTTCACGTTTGCTTGCGTTCGCGACATTAATTAGGATCTTTTGACTGGTCATTCAATTCTCCATTAAGATTTACATCTGTACAGAAAGAAACAATTCAAACAGTTGAAGAGATCTCATGTTTTATATTGATGTACACTGGTGTTTGCTGTGAGGCAGCAAGAAGTCTTGTTTTTTAGGATTTTGTGTAAAAAACAAAAAGGTTTTTATAATTTATGCACCTTTTTTCTTGATAAAAACTGCTTGTTTACCAACATGATGAAACTAGGAGTGCCCGCCCTCACGAAAAACCTGTCGACAGGACAAGACATGAGAAATAAGGAAGTTAACATGCAGAAATATAAAATGACAATCAAATGCAAACAATGTCATCCTCCCTAATCAAGGCGACATTTAATTAAAACATTCCTGATTGTTGCTCAATAAGGAGGCATTAGCTGACAACAGGAAAATATTTCAAAAGTAGCTTCTTTGGTTTTCAATAACTTATATATTTATTTTTTTAAATAAATATTCATTTATAATATGAATATCAGTTATTCAAAACAACAAATATACCTTTTATGCTGCAATGCTTTTAAAAGTGATGTCTCTGGGTCAACTTGGTGGAGCATCTCCTTCTCCTCATCTTCAAAGTACAGCTACAAAAGACGCTCAAACATTGTCTCACACGTGCATGGTTTTGTGCAGCTGATCAGTCGGCTATTCATCAGCGTCTTTTGGTGGTTTACAGTTTAAGTCCCATTGACAGACAATGGATAGAAACATCCATGTTTTCCATGAATTCAGCACTGGATCAAGTGGTGAAGTGGCTGAATTATGCTTTAAGTGTTAAGCTGGCCTCACAAAGAAATGAGCAAAGGACTGATACAACCGTGCAGTAAGACCACAACCCAGAGAACACAAAGGAAGCTGAGCTGAGGCTGTATCTGACACTATATAATTAAGAAACCGTAACTTTTAACCTTTCAGTTTTATGTTGGATGCATTAATTAGAGAACAAAGGACATTCAAATTCTAGCACCCGACCGCTCTTAATTTCTCTGAGGCCATATTTTCAGGTTGTGCAGCATTGTTTGCGATGAGTGGCACGTCACAGATGAGATAACACGGCTGATACGAAGCTTATCTTTCATTCTTTGGGAGACCCAGGTGCAGAGAAGGTGTCCAGGTAAGACCTTTCACTTCATCTCTGCTGTTAAATAAACATTTGTCTGTCATAGTGGAAAAGTTCAGTTATAAAAATTCTATATATACAGACTATGTACTAGCTACTGAATACAGACTCATACATTTAATTAAATCAAAATGCTGGATTTTTAGAAAGAGTTCAGTGTATTATTTTATGTTTAGAGAAACTATAAATTGTAGTTTAAAAAATGTATACTGTATACGTGATACATACATTTAAAAACAAAATAAAAAAAATCTGCACTTTATATAAACGAGAACAACTTCCTTAATTTTATATTGTGATATTCTGCTGGTTTGTTTTCCTGTGGTGTAAACTGCATGGAGATGATGCTCTCGCTTTTTTAACAGAAACTGAAAAACAGACACAAATATATTTAATTAAATCAAAATACTGGATTTTTAGAAAGAGCTCGGTGTATTATTTTATGTTTAAAGACTTATGCAGTTTTCTAAAAAAGCAAACCCTGAGCAGAACTTTCTTTCAGTTTGTCATTTTAAGCTCTGTGCAAAAATACTTTAAGACGGCTGGAGGAGAGCCTTATCTTGTTCTCTTAAAAACAAGTTTGGCAACAAGCTCTGAATCGGATCATTTGATGTGCTACACCATATAAAGTTCTCCATACCAGTGTACCGGCTTTCCGTGGTGCTATTATTTTGCTAAATATTTTTTGAATTCCTCACTGACTGAAGGTCAACATCCAATGGCAGCACAATCTCAACTAGTAGACTGGAACAGTGGTCTCTGCGACTGCTGTGAAGATGCAAGCAGTTGTAAGAATCACAACTTTGACAAATTAGTATTTTTGAATCCAGAGCCTTACAGACACACAGGAGACTTTACACTCTATTTTGGGGGGTTTTTCAGGCTGCTGTGGTTTCTGGTGCTACCCTTGCCATGCCTGCACTGTTTCCAAAAAATTTGGAGAGCACACCTGTCTCCCCTTATGTGACGTACTAAGCGCTTTCGCAGCACTGCTTGGAAAACTTATCTGTGTTCCTCCTGCGGTCCTGTCTTTAAGGGTGGCCATGCGACACAAATATGGCATCAAGGTACGATGTGTGAGACACTGATGTAAACTGAATTACTTAAGAAAAAGAAAAGAAGAGGTAAATCAGTGTTTTCCTGTGCTTCTCCTCAGGGCTCTCTCTGTGAGGACATCGCCATTTCCTGTTTCTGTCATGCGTGCTCCTGGTGTCAGATGCATCGGGAGTTAAAGCATCGCAGCGGCAACATTACTGTGAAGTATGAAGCGGTTTCCAGTGATGATCCAGTGATGGTGAATAAAACTGAGTCTCAGCCTGGTGTGTGAGCCAGACAGGAGTTATCATGACTCGCCAATGAGACTTAGTGGAAATTTGACTTTGTTCAAATATCGGGGTTGTAATGAGAAAATATTTGATTTCACCAATAAATAAAATGCAATGAAATAATTGCCAGTGGGCAATCTTTGTATTCTTATTGCATCTCAAAGTCTGCAGACACTCATTTCAGCTGTAGGTGAGATTTCATCATTAACATAATCTGCAGCGCTGAAATGTACATATAGAGCCACGTAACTCGCAGTTTGGACACATGTCAAGTGTTACCAAACTATAGTTTAATCAGAACGTATTGCAAATCTTTTTGTCATTATTATATATTATAAACAGCATAGCCACCAACATATTTTTTAATTTCTTGCATTTGTGACATTAATTAGGATCATACTTTTGACTGGTCATTAACTTCTCCATTAAGATTTACATCTGTACAGAAAGAAACAATTCAAACTAAAACAGTTGAAGAGATCTCATGCTTTACATTGACGTACATTGATGTTTGCTTTGATGCAGGATTTCGCATAAAAAAAAGGTTTTTATAATTTACGCACTTTCTTTCCCGATAAAAACTGCTTGCAGAATGACGAGCCGTTTACCAACACGATGAAACTAGGAGTGCCCGCCTTCACGAAAAACCTGTCGACAGGACAAGACATGAGAAATAAGGAAGTTAACATGCGGAAATATAAAATGACAATCAAATGCAAACAATGTCATCCTCCTTAATCGAGGCGACCAATGAGGTGATTTAAGGCCTTTTAATTAAAACATTCCTGATTGTTGCTCAATAAAGAGGCATTAGCTGACAACAGGAAAATATTTCAAAAGTAGTTTCTTTGTTTTTTATTAATTTTACTAAACATTTATATATATATGAATATTAGTTATTCTTAAAAAAAAATCATCAAAATGAATCAAAACAACAAATATACCTTTTATGCTGCAATGCTTTTAAAAGTGATGTCTCTGGGTCAACTTGGTAGAGCATCTCCTTCTCCTCATCTTCAAAGTACAGCTACAAAAGACGGTCAAACATTGTCTGAGTGGTCATCGTCACTGAACACGTGCATGGTTTTGCTAATGTTTGCGCAGCTGATCGGCCGGCTATTCATCAGCGTCTGTTTGGGGTTTAAACTTTAAGTCCCGTCACAGTGGCAGACGATGGATAGAAACATTCTTCCTGAGCACTGGATCAACTGGAGAAGTGGTTGAATCATGCTGAGAGTGTTTGACATGACCTGGAACAGCTGGCCTCACAAAGAAATGAGCAAAGGACTGATACAGCTGTGCAGTAAGACCACAACCCAGAGAACACAAAGGAAGGCTGGACAAAGATAACTACCATGGGAACAACTGCAGGTATGAATTATGCAGCTTGTTTATGCTAACCCTCATGGCAACGAATGAATGAAGGTTCCCATATTCTGTTTATTCTGCTGCTTTATGCGTTTCTTTCATCAAAACATGCTTAAAAGGGGGTTAATTGCAAGTTTGAGATCGCAAACAAAACAATCCGTCAGTAAATTATTTTAGTTGGGTTAGTTCGGCTTGACGGCTCAGTGAAGAACAACATACAAACCTGCAGATTTTGTGGGAGGTATTTTCTGTCTGCGTCCCACGGTGGAAGTTCTCCAAACATGGTCACCAGGTGGTCTATGAAGCTGAACAATAAACAGGATTTCAATCAGATGTATTACATACAGTGACGGGAATAACAGCGTTAAATAAACAGCGTCACTAACGGCGTTATTTTTTTTCAGTAAGGATTAATCTAACTAATTACCATTTCCTCCGTTCCTTCGTTGTACATTTGAGTTTGTAATTTTGAACCATGCAATTGAATTAAAGTTGAGCAACCCTTGGAAAATAGATAAACTTGTTTGTTTTTGTGTTTTTCTTTATTTGATTAAGTTACTATTTACAGGTCATATATTTTGTACTTCCACTTAAATGTTGCTCTGTCATCTTATAAATGCAGCGATTGACTGTTGTACAATAATTTAGCTGCCCTGGATCTTTCCTTTGGTGTGGAAGCACTCTAATTTCTGTATATTATTTTGAAAACTCAATAAAGATATTGGCTAAGGTAAGGTAAGATTTCATGGTAAGCCAATCAGCTGCAGGGCAGTGTTCAGTTGGGCGGGTGTTGTTTACACACAAACGCGTGCATAGCGGTGCACATGCGATCAGAGATAAACTGCAGCAATGGCGAGATCGGATCATTCAGAGGTAAAGCTGCAATATAGGCACTACTTTAATCCTGTGAAATGGACATTATGCTCAGAAAAATTCTAATTCGTAGACGTATTTAAACATTGTATTTTTATTTTTTAAAGTACCGCAATAGTTACTTTCCCTGGTAACTAGTTACTTTTATTGTGGAGTAATTCAGTTATTTTTTGGGAGAAGTAACTAATAACTATAACTTATTAACACTGATTACATATTAGTGTTTTACTGACTACGTCTGAGGAAATTAAACCAGGATTTCTGTGAGAATGAGCTGAATATTTATGGTGCTGGTTGGTCAAAATGGGAATTTTGAAAATGGGTTCTGGAAGATGTTTCTTCCTGTTCCTATTTAAATTTATAGATGACAAAGGTAACCCTAACCCTAAGCCTTTCCACATAAATGATAAGTTGTTTACAATAAACCCCAGTAGGATTATTTTTAACCAGCAGAGATCTGGTTTGGTTCTTGTTTTCAGACTAGTCCTGTTCAGGAACTACAGATCTAATCTCCTGTCTGGTAGGTGGCTAGATGTCAGATGAAGCCCAAGTCAATACAATTTGGTTTTCTTGGCAGAGTCTCTGAGACTATAGCTTTGTAAAGGTTTAAAGCTGGAGCTAGAAAGAAGGAGTATTTTACCAGTTGTTCTCGCAGAAGGCTGAGGTGAAATCACTCTGTTGATGTTCGGGATAGAGGAAGAGAACAGGCCAATGCAGAGCGCCCTGCTCGTCCAGGAAGACCTGAGCCCCGGTGACTTCCTTAGAGCTGAGGCCGTCCAGGCTGAGCTGTGCTATTGCTGTGGAGGAGCCTTCATCCTCATCCTCGCTGTCTGAACCACGCTGACGGGAATTTACAGTCTGAAGCTTGATGCCTCGATCCTGCCAAGGGGGACCAAAAAATACGTTGGATAATTGGTTGGATACTTCACAGAGATGAGATCAGAGATGGAACTAATTTCATGTTCGACTGACTATTAAAGTCTTGTCATTCATGCTTACATTCATTTTCCATCCTTACTTATCTGAGGTCGGGTCGCGGTGGCAACAGGCTAAGTAAAGAACTCTCTTTCCGACTGGCCGTGCACGGTAAACCTCCAAAGGGAAGCATCACCTAAACAAGATCGAACTAAGCCCGAACTACCTCAGCTGACCCCTTTCAATGTGAAGGAGCAGCAGCTCTACTTGGAGGTCCCTCAGGATGTTGCCAGGTATCGGCACGCTCTGCCTGCTGCCTAGTTTACATCGCACCAGGCGCTGATGCCTTCTCCTGCAGGTGCTGGGTCCACGGGGAGGTATCCTCGTGTTGTTTCTTCGGGCTGAGCACGGCCAGGCCCCACTGAGAAAAACTTGGCCACCACATGCTCGCTGGTGAGCTCCCCTCCAAGTTTTGGCTCAAGGAGGGGGCTCAGTTTCTTTATTCTGGGGTGAGGTCCTGCGGCTATTTTTGAGCCGTTTCATCAAGGTCTGTTAATGGCTTATTGTCCGGCCCCTCCCCTGAGACCAATTTGCCTCGGGATAAGCCAGACAACACAGCTCCCAGGATCACAGACACATAAACCTCAGAGGAGGAGCGATTCTTCAGAGGGGGACTAGCGATTTTCAAAAACAAATATGTATGGAACAGTTCCACAGGTTCATTTCTTATGAAAGTTAAATTGACACCCACCTTTATAGCAGCAAGAAGAGCTTCTTTTTCACCATGCAACTTTTTCTCGTTGGCCTTGGCTTTCCTGGCGTCTCTTTCTGCTGCCCTCTGAGGCATTAAAAATACAGGAGGATTTACTTAGATACAGGTTTCCTTTAAAACGCTTCGCTCAGAAAAAACAGTAGTCATTAATTACTTTGTGTTTGTCCGCCGCTGCTCTCAGCTCCCGCAGCTTCTTGTCAGTCGGATGGACCTTGAGGCCCTCGTCACACCACTGCATGGCCTCTGAAAAGTTACGAAGCTCTATACAACACTGAGCACCTGCAGGACAACAACATAAACAAAAGATTCACAGTAACTGTTATTTATCATGATTGTAATCTCTGAACGGTGCCATGTTATCTACTGGTTGTGGTGCAGCTCTTAGAGGAGTGGCTGATGTAAACAAAACTCTCTATAAACCTGTATATTACCCACCTCTGATCAAGGCTTTAAGGTGGTCTGGCTTGATCTTCTTTGCAGCTGCAGCATCATTCAGCGCAGATCTCATGTTACCTGTGTGACAGAAAACCACACGTACTGTCTTACAAATGCCTCAGTGTGATCCTTTGTGAACATGTTTGATGAGAGAAATGTTCAGGCGCCCTAACAAGCTTTTTACCAGCATTTAAACCCAAACACTGAGGATGTTTTTACCCAGGTAGAAATGTGAAGCCGCTCGGTTGGTGAGAAGAATAGTGTTGAGCTCCTGATCGTCACATTTCTTCTTCAAAGCTGCTGTGTAGGACAGTACGGCCTTCTGGTAGTTCTTCTCTTTGAAAAATGCATTTCCCTCATCTTTCAGGCTCCTCGCTTGCTCTGGAGAAGAATCGGTTTCTCACGTTTACAACACAGTTTTGACTGAGGACTGAGATAAACATCAATTTGTTAAAGCCACGGGTGAAGCAAACACCATTATCTACTTTATCACCAAACACATGCAATCATTTTATGATTTATGAGGCAACACAGTCAAATCTGTGGTCCACTCACCCTCTGGAGGCCGGTCTTCATCGTGGATGATGGACTGGAGACAAGACAGCTCTGGGTATTGCTTCGGGTCGATCTCTTCTGGAGCTGATTTCATGAACATGGGCACTTTATTGAACTCCTGTGTGATGGACGCAGAACATCAAGTTAGCATGCTAGCCAACAACGAGGGCTTCAAAACTGCGCTATCAAGTAGAAACAACTGTCTCATGCTGACAGTGTGTTCAGGTTATCGTACCTGTTCCCAGTTTTGTTCACTGAAGGCTTTTTTATATCTCTGTGTCTTGAATTTTTCCATGAACTCGTCCATATCGTCGTCGCTGTCACTGTGCACCGCCGGGGACGCCATTGTTATATTTTATTTAATATCTGTTTTAAACCCGTATATAAAGTGTGATAATTGTTTAATGTTTAAAAAGTGGTATTTAAGCCGTAAAACGCTACTGCTTCTAGAAGTTGCCTTGTTTACACATGTGCATGAGCGGTACAATGGTAATACAGATCCGTGCGGAAACTCTGTTCCGATACATTGGGTTCCGCCGCTGCGTCAACGGTCAATGAGGTAAATCACACGGTACAAATATTAAAAGTTATATTATTAAGACTGATTTTTCGGATTCACTGATGTTTTCTGAGATGGAGCTTATGGTTAATGACTGTGTTTACGTCATTTTGTTTATTGACTTACTGATTTGACAACATTACCCACATCTTAATGCTTCTTTTTGTTAAACGGTATAAATAATTTAAAATTTAAAACTTTATTCCCACTTATATCCCTGTTCAATGAGCCTTTATTATCAATATTCACTTATTCATTAACATGACAACTTGTATTTTGTTGTATCTGTATTTCTACAATCAGAATATTTCTTCCATAGCTGGAATTTGTTTTATTTTCCACCAAATACCAGAACTGATTTGTAGTATGCAAGTAGTAGGGTACAGGTCCCAATGTTTAGCATCCATAATCATTTCATCTTTTCTGTTACGATGTTAACCAAATTTATTTCAATATCCCAGGCCCATTATAAAAACACAGTTTCAACAAACTCATGGTTTCACAAATTGACATTAACAGCATCTGATATTTGCCCACCACCTCACACACAGAACAAGGTGTATTTATTTACACATTCAGAGTCATACAGTTTCCACTCTTCCCAGCAGATCTAGCAGTCCGTCTTTACTGAGAAACACCGTCTCGCCCGTTTGCTGACAGATCACCTCAAACTTGGGCGTTTCCTCTAGAGCTCCCTGTCCAACCACAATAACATAAGGGTAGCCCAGTCTGCTGGCGTCCTTCAGCCTCTTTCCAATGGTCATCTGTGTACGGTCATCAAAGACGACTTCACCTCTCAAACGGGGCAGTGTGTCTTCCAGGGCATGAACCAGTGCTTCTGCTTGGCCTGTTGCTTCGTCCGTCTTGCTACCCTTCTTAGGGGGTAAAACACAAACCTGGTAAGGGGCAATAAGACCCGGCCAGCGGATCGCCTCTTCTGTTGACATCACCTCGATGGCTGCGGCAAGAATTCGGGTAACCCCAAGACCATAGCAGCCCATCTCGGCAACAGCCACCTTGCTCTGGGCGTTGCTGAAGGTAGCATTGAATACTTTGGAGTACTTTTTACCCAAGTAAAAAGTGTGACCTACTTCT
Source organism: Planiliza haematocheilus (assembly GCA_005024645.1). NCBI lineage: Eukaryota > Metazoa > Chordata > Actinopteri > Mugiliformes > Mugilidae > Planiliza > Planiliza haematocheilus. Next base: position 1,543,197 of record SRSE01000293.1, on the reverse strand, counting down.
ATACCCTTCGACTCTACCAGTGTGCCGGTTTTGCACTGTGGACAGTCAGTTCTGTCTGATGAGACGGTCTCTACGTTAGCAGAGAAGGAGCAGTTCCCACACACTAGTAGCCGGTCTTCTCCAATGTCTGCCGGCAACTGGAACTCGTGGGAGAGCGTACCGCCGATGTTTCCCGTGTCCGCCTGCACCTGAACGCAGGGCAGGCCCAACCGGGCGAAGAGCCGCGTATAAGCCTGGCACACAGATTCATAGGTCTGATACGCAGCTTCTTCACTCACATCAAAGGAGTACATGTCCTTCATGTAAAACTCCCTCCCTCGAAGAAGACCGAACTTCGGCTTCGGCTCATCTCGGAATTTGCGGGTGATCTGAAAAAACATCATCATGCAAAGAATTAAGCGTATTACAACAGACGCTAACACAAATACAAACAGGTTGAGGAAGCTGAATTAATGCGTACTTGGTAGAGAAGCAGGGGGAACTGTCTGTAAGAGACGGCTGTCTGGTGAGCGACAAGCGTCGTCACTGCTTCCTCATGAGTGGGACCGAGACAGTAGTCGGCTCCATGGCGGTCTTTCAGACGAAACAGCTCGTTTCCCATCAGGTCCCAGCGATCAGTTGACTTCCAGAGATCAGCTGAGCACAAACTGGGCATGTCGAGTTTCTGCCCGCCGATCGCCTGCATCTCCTGATCGATCACTCTCACCTGTTGGTTAAAGATGACAGTTATTCCTCCCAACCAAAGTGAAAAGCTCATGGGAGGATTAACAGGACATGACTGAAGAAACAGCTGGGCACATTTATTTATTAGACTACTTAAAGGCATTTAAACTAATTACTAATGATAACTTACCTGACATATATCCTCAATTATTCATTAATTCATCTTCTGTAACCACTTGTCCTGTGAAGAGTCGCTGACATATATTGTATTTTAACTCACCAGCTTCTCCATGGAGCGGACAGTGGCGGGGAGGTAGTAGTAGCACCCTGGGTTGGATGGATGGATGAGCCCGGCCTGCTGCATCAGCCTCTGGCTCTTGCACGTCATCTCCCCAGAGAGCCGGCTGCCCTGTCCCATGTCCCACAGGCTCGAAGGCTGGTAGAGACGGGACACGGGGAGCGTGGGCCTGGCTCGCGGCGAGGGAGCGGGGGCCGTGTGCTCGGCACAGCCTGAATGGTTCCTCGCAGGAGGAATCAGGGTCCTGGGGAAGCGGTTAAAGACTCTCCGCCAAACCCGATGCGTTATATGCTCCATGGTCGGTCCAGATGTGATGAGGTTTCTGAGAAAAGATGACACAGATCTGTTTAAATGACCTGACATAAGTAATCTGATAATAGGTTATGCACAGCCTGCACTGGGCAACTGAGATATGAGCAGATCTTAAATGAACAGATAGATAGATAGATAGATAGATAGATAGATAGATAGATAGATACTTTATTGATCCCGAAGGAAATTCAAGTATCCTGTAGCAGTAACATACACTGAACATACAATACAAAAACTTTATAAAAAAAATAGAAAGTAACTAGAAATAAAATGTTGTTCGTGTTTTAAATACTCTTGACATACTTGTGTAAATTAGTTTGTGTAAATACTACTTTTCCAGGAACAGGACTAAATACATTTACATGTACTGGGCTATGTTCATAATAAAGACTATTACAACTTGAATAAATCTTCCAGTCACTGAACCAAACTGTCTAAAGGAGGTGGCTAAGATTTAGGACGTTAAATATTAAATTACAGAACACCTCCTTAATAATTCTTTACAAGTCATATTTCTATTTATTGGATGTTTCTAATAAATGTCAAAAGTGTCTGCAGCAGCACTGTAGGGATACAGGTCAGCTAGCAGGTTAGCTAGCTAAGGTTAGCACGGACGATGAATATGTGAGCAACACTCACCTGGCGACTGATAACTAGTGTCTGGTTTGTCCGGAAAGGTCACAGGAGTGAATAAATAAAAATTGGCATTCTTTTCTCAGTTGAGAAAACTGCAGAAACACTGAAGGTGGCTGCTGCTAGGGTTACGCCATGCTGCCTTTCTTCCTCTGCACAATGTCGGAACGCTGCATCACACCGCCACCTAGCGGCCTGGGGGAGAACAGGCGCAATTCGCTGAGGATGATCCAGCAGCGGTGGAGGAGTTTTAAACTTAAAACAGAGTCATTTGAACCATTTAGTTAAATATAAACGACACAATAAACAAGTTGATATAAAGTGCCTTTAATATATATAAATGTAGATTTAAGATGATAATTTATCTATTCCACAGTGGGAATATTTGCAACACTGCAGGAGCATACAGTTTAAAGGACTGTGCACACAGGAGATAAAAAAAAGTTATTTAGTAATAAAAGAGGATACAAATAAAATAGGTAAATGTTATTAAAATGATATATATATATATATTAACCACTTTCTATTATTCAGAGCTGCATTTATAGAACAAGAGCATAGACACTGCTAGGAATCCTATTATAATTTACTTAAAATGCACATGTGCAGTCGTCATTAGTTCTGTTGCAAACTCTGTTTTAAATGAATGAAAAACAGAAATCCTGGAACTATCTATTATTTTATTGTACGCTCTCTTTGACCATCTGATCTGATCTGACAGGTAAGTGCAGTCTTGGCAGGTTTTGATGTGATTTTCTTTTTTTTTATGTTCACGTGCTCCGGAGCAAGCATTTCCAGAAAGCCTGAGTCAAGCATGCGAAGAGACGGCCACATAATCTACTTAGTTAATCTCACTTTGTGGTGCAGCTGGCCTCGGGTGTATACCGGTAGCGAGAGGTCTTGTTAAATATTAGCTTCAAACGGATCTGCTGCCTCTCCATCTGAATATTATCGACCACAGTTTGTTTAGACAGCAGGGTTTGCTTCTGTTTTCTCTGACTCAACCTTAGTGATCAGTGGAATACAGCATCCTAGGAGGCCTTTGTTGTTCATTCAGTCATCTGGAAACCAACCAACCCGCAGTGCTCTCTAGCTGAAATGATGAGTTTGTTACACTGACAAAGAAAAAAAATCAATTAAACTGTTTGTATTAACTGACGACGACTGATGATGAAAGTAATTGTCGGTTTGTTAATATTTGCAAGCGGTCACGTTAGGACATTTGGTTATGTTCACTTGACCTGACGAAATAGAAGCAAGACCCCAAACCTGAATTAATATTCTACTTCAGCAGGACCAAAAACATGCAAATCACCTTTCGTAAAGTTTTTGGTTAGGTTGATTTTATTTTGTATATCTTTGATTCTTCTACACGTTGTGAAAATATTTAGAAGTTATGATAAAAATCTTTGAAACTTTCTGGATCAAGTGAATCCTAAACTTTCTGCTCATTTTAAATAGTGTGGACTAAGACAGTGGTTTTCAATGTGGGGGCCGCCAGGGGGCGCTAGGGGGGCATCAGACAATTGGAGGGAAGAAAAAAAACGGAAAAATATATAATCGATTTATTTCTAGCCATTTTTATAAATGCAATCAAATTATTTTTAAATCATTATCATTAATAATATATCATATCGAAATGTTACTTGCCAGTCAAAACATTGTTCATGACCTTATAATCTGTGAGCTACGGACAGGTTCTTGACAAGAAAGAGACCGAAGGCACAGACCAACAGTAATAGTTACTGAATAGTGAATAAAAGGAAGAAAAAACATTACAAAAGAGGATGTTTCTTTACAAATTTTGCAGCGTTGTCTGTAGGTTTGCTAATGGAGTCCCCGGCCAGAAACTATTGCTGTTTGGGGGCATTGGCATGGAAGAGTTTGGGAAACCCTGTACGAATTTTACTTGTTGGAGTTCAAGAGAACAAAAGGGTAAATGTAACAGCATCAAAGTGTAAAGTGTAGATTTTGACTTTATTCCGATGTTTAAATTAAAAGTATGAGCATTGTTTCACACCAATACCTCCCTAAAGACGTGACATGTTGGACCAGCATGCACGGCGCTCAATAAAGATGCTCCTCACATTTACAACTAAAACTCTAAAGTAGTATTTCTTTCTCACGAGGATTGATTCCGCAACATTAAAATCCTTGACTTGACCTTAAAAACTTGCATTAAAATTTGCCTTTGTACGATTACGTTTGGCGAATTCCGCATTTCAGAAGTTATAGAGCTAAAACCATTTATTGTGAAAGGGAAAGGCGGATGCAGTGGAGAAGAACTAAAAGGTGCAATGGCCTGAAAACTGATTTAATGAGCCATTTGGTATTGATATTACTCCACTTCCTCACTATTTATTTACACACCTGTCTTGTAAAAGTTCTCAAAAAATGGTGTTTTTGCCAGAGCGCATGCCATGCCCGCCCGGTCTCTGTTGGAGAAATGATCCGTCCAGTCATTTTAAAGCGTCACAGCAGGACGGGCGGATGTTTTTTTAAATTTGACGTCAGCATCTTTTTTTTAAATTATTATCTTTTTTGAGTGGTACTGCGCTTCAGCCTGTGGTTTTTAAATGTATCTACATCTAGCGCCGGAAAGTCCGCTGGGTTTGCTGCATCTTGCAAAACGCAGGTGTTTATCTTCAGTTACACAAGTGAAAGAAAAGGCTTTGAGGCGCCACAGGCAGAGATCAATAACTAGTCCTTTAGTAGTGTTAAAAAGGACAGAACAGCGGCGTTTGAGGTCACTCAGTGAGAGTAAGTGCGTCTGTTTTACACGCGTTAGTTCTGACGTGCATTTATACATTTTATGATTTTACCTTCTGACAGCTGGGATAGGCTCCAGCCCCCCCGTGACCCTCCAGCGGACAAGTGGTCACAGAAAATGAATAAATGACTTCACCTCCTGCTCCATGCAGAACTGCAAATGAGACAATGAGGCCTAAAGACTCATTTAGAGTACTGTGGGACACAGGCGCCGTAACCTACGTATGTAGTCTACGCACGTAACCTGCGTACGTAACTTGAAAACAGCCTACTTCGTTGCACAAATCATCACAAAGTACAAAACTGCTTCACTTTCATTGTTTGCTTCACTTTGCATTTTCCCCTTTTCTTCAGTCAGCGTCGGTTCAAATATTAGGTTTGGTACAACTTTTATTGATTTTGCTATACCGTCACCTGTAACCTTTGGCTTTGCCTTTTGTTGACATTATACCACCGTCTGTGCACTTCTCCCGGCTCTCTGGCGTTTTTATTTCAGCAATTTTGAACCATTATTTCCAGAAAGTCGATGACACGTGCACCTGGCGGTCGGCTCACGCGGCAGGCACAGCGCGTGTTTTTCCTCTTACAGGTGAAGGCTGTGGAGGACGTCGTCCGCGCTGATGGTTTGAAATAGGCCGCCCGAAGACGCGCTCACTGCTGTCCCGTTGAACCAATTAGGTTTGTCTCATCCATTAATCCAGTGCTGTCTCTGTAAAATTCAGTTCCCAGAGAGAGAGGGGCGACTGAATGTCTCCGTGAGACACGAACAATCCCATTATGGCAGATTTTATCTCTGATTTTCCTGCTTGGCTTTATCCTCAACATGGAGCTTTCTCTGTCACTCAACTTGAAGTTTCTCGGAAACGCGGCGCAAAAACATTTTACCACGTTACCTTCAGATTTTAACTTTCAACCGATTCGCTAAATCTCAGATCACATCTTTGCTTTTCACCATCGTGCACTGGAAAACATGTAGGAGCTTTATAATTTGATAGAAGATAATTACCTCCCACCATGATGGGAGGAGAACAGGTTCTGCTTTGCTGCAGCTGCTGCTCAGTGAGCTGGTACACAACACGTCTGCCGCACTTGTGGCCAAAAAACCTGTTTGAATTCAAAAGTATGGCTCCACGTTTCAGCTGAGGATGCCAGTTAGACTTTATTTATTTATTTTTTTCAAGTCAGATACACAAGATTTGGTCCAAAAGTGCACAATGCGGAAAAAATGTAAACCATAGACAAATGCACAGCAGCAAAAGAGCTTATCTTAGGGACCTTCTCATGTCATTGTCTACTCCACTCATCTTGGTAAATCTGTCTCGTTTATGGTCAGTGTGTCAGTAATGAGCGGCATTAGAGTGGTTCATTATGACAAAAGAAGCAGTTGCTCTGATTGCAGCCGCAAATACACACAACTCATCACCTCCACACAGACGGAGCCGTGGTCACTGCTGTGCTTCAGCTTTTCTTAGGTTAACAAAATGACCTGTGGAAAACACTAATGGCTACTGAAATGTGCAACACTACCTGTCGCCATTTAGTTTTTGCTTCAATAAATGTAGGATAAATACGCATTTTAGAGTCAGATCAGGATTGTAGAGACAGAAATGTAGAAATGTAGCATGTGCTGATTTATGGCTAACACACCTAGCACCTAAAAGCCTCTTATTAGCTTGATTCTGGATGCACGGTTTACGCTTCTGCGTCAATTTGACGCCATGGTTTGATGTGCACCTCCCCAGAAATGTAACTACGCGTCACAGCGCCACAGACAGCAAGAACTGTGATTGGTCCGCTTGATAGTAGCGTGTTTCCGCTTTAGCATCTCCGGCTAGAATTGACTGTTTCGGGTGGAACACATCAAAGAAAGATTGACAGAGGAGGTTCAAAGGTACAAACTTTTGTGCAACCTATCTTTGCCAAAATTTCGTAGTTTCCGTCGCCACTGTTGAAAATGAATCCGGAAGTAGAAACAAAGTTAACCGAGCTGTTAAAAAAGAAACAGCGGCGACGAGCGTTTGGGTGGCGTTGTTACAGACTGACGAGCGAAGTTTAAATGTCTCGCACCGGCGTAGGCTACGTACGTAGGCCAATGTCCCGTAGAGGTATAAACTGTACTTACCACCCACCTAGACCAGACCGGGCACCCCCACCCCATAGCAATGACACTCCTTGATGGCAGCAGACATCCCCAGCAGAATGCAGCCTGACACAACTAAAAAGAAAACATGAAGAACATGACCAGGTGTTGACCTGGCCTCCAAATTCACTAGATCCCAAACTGATCAAGTGTCGTGGCCTTAGTTACTCACTGCATACACCGTCTTACTGTTTTTAGTGAAAAAGACCTTGTTATCTGTAGTTATCTGTCTTCCTCCATAGGGACAACTGTACATCTGTACATCATCTCCAGCGAAACATAATATAATTTCACAGACATCCTGAGTGGGACCTCCAATGTCAATGATCGAACGGAGATTTCATTGCCGAGTATCGCATTGCATCATCAGCAGCACCGTAATGACTCCATGATGGACTGTCAACATTGACTTTTTTCCTCTCGCACGGCCCCGGCTGCAGTAAAGCGACAGACATCCAGGCCATCAGAGTGTCGTAAACAGACCAAACATCTGTTTGACCGCGGGGGGAATCACTTTGCATCCTTTAATTAGCCGTGCGGAGGGGCGGAGGAGCGGAGGTCGGCGCAATCACGGCCTTAAATCAGGTAATCAGGGGGAGGCCGGGGAGGCTGAGGAGGCCGCACCTCATCTAATGTGATTGTCAGCTGGGGGTTGTAAAAGGCTTATGGACGTAGCTCACTCTTAGACGGCTGAATATGGAAACCGGAAGCGTAAGAAGTGTGTGTGTGTGTGTGTGACTGGGATGGGCTAAGGCCCAGCTGGAGGGAGGTGGAGAGATCCTCAGCGCTGATGAACTGAAACGTGCACACTATATAACACAGGGGGATGCAAGCGGTTGGTCAATGACTGGTTCACTGGGCTGAAAGGAGACTCAAAGAGAAGACAGCAGACGGGGAAGTACCACGGGAAACAGCTGCAGCGGGTTTGGAAGAGCAAATAAAAAATAAAACAAAACAAAAGACGGTCAGACATCCAGCATGCGCGCTCTGGTGGTTTTGCCCTGTCTGCTCCTGTGTGCAGTGGCGTGCGTGGGCCAGGTGAGTGCAGAGGTGACGGCGGTGAAGCTGTGCGGCCGGGAGTTCCTGAGGGCCGTGGTGTACACCTGCGGAGGCTCCCGCTGGAGGAGAGTCTTCAGCGAGCCAGACATGGATGGTGAGAAGACATTTTCACAGATATTTCTTCAAAATGAGACCTCAGGGAATTAATGCACCTTAACGTACTGAATGTGTTCCTTTAAGTAGGCTTACAGCTGTTAAGGCTAATGCACTTATAGGTATGCACCCACTGAGCACTTTATGGGGAACATCTGCACAATTTAATGCAGCAATCTCTGCAAAATAATGCATACATTTCCAGCCAGCGTTGTGCGATCCTGTGCAAATCTACACGCTTTTCACTCAGTTAAACAGGTGAATAGCTCAGTTGGTGTGTGTTTCTTCGTTGTGCACATCTTTAAATGTTTAAAAATTGGATATCCAACTGTATTTAAATGCAGTTCTCCCAGATTGTCAGTGATTCTGTTAATGCGACAGTTAGCATTGCTGAGTTCTGCCTCGGCCACAGTTTTTTTGGGGGTCACTTAAATCAACCTTCAGGCAACACGCTAAAATGTTATATTTTACAGCCTGCAGTGCCTCGAGTCTTTCCCTCGGCTTTGTTGCTTCCATACCCTGAATTATCCGACTGTGGTGGGTGTTCACGCAGACGGCCCACGATTAAAAGCCGTTCCAAGTGCAGCCCCTCTCCATTTTCCCCGTACTGTCCCGTCACTCACGCGAATAACAAACTCGGTTAGGGTTAGGCTTATCAGTGGCGCTGATTAGAAAGAGCAAAGTGACACTGTCGAAGACAAATGGCACGGAGTTAATCAGCTCGGCCATTTGGTTTCCTTGTTTAAAGCGAGCCGGGGACGTAAATTGGGCAGGATTGATTTAAAAACAGCCGTTCCATCAGTTACACACTTGGAAACAGCTGTCAAAAGACGCTTAATCAATCACGCTAAAGGGAAACGGAAAGCATTTAGTGGCAGTCACGTTAACGTTAGGGTGTGCAGACTCCCGACCTGAACGGTATTTGACATATTGCACCGGATTTGTGTGACACTAATGGTGCCAAGAGACGGATTTTGCAATAAGTTCATTCATTGCGCTGTCCTTTTTCCAGGTCTGCCCACGGGGGAGCACAGCAGCCTGGACAGCCTCAGCAGCCCGGGCTCCGAGATGACCAAACGGGACATTAATAACGTGCTGACCACCTTGTGCTGCCAGGTGGGCTGCAGGAAGAGCGACCTCACCTTCCTGTGCTGAGGGCGGCCCTCTCGCGTTCAAAGTAGCGACCGAAGTGACTGTGCTCCCTACACGGCCATGCCTTACCGAGAAAAACCAAATCTGAAGAAATCAAATGCTGAAGTCTAACAGTTACGATCACTTTCTGTTTGTAGATGTGAATGTGGACCAATAGAGCATCTGTGAACATGTTTCTATACCTGAGCTGGAAGATATATGCAACCATAAATATGTATAAACACAGATATATAGAATTATGATTTAAGTAGAGATTGTATTAAAAGTTGCAGGACTCTGCACATGTATGTAGCTCGGATCCACAGGGTTGCAGGTGCGTTCAATCTTCAGGCTTTACTGTGATTTCTTTTATTTTTTAACTGTATTCTGTCATTTCGATATTTTTGGCAATTAAAGGTTCTTGCACAGGGTTTACATTCAACGAGGTGTTGTTTTTTATTAACTTTAAAAGACCTAGACACCGAGCACTGGACAAATAAACTTGTGTGAGTCCAGATGAAAGAAGAAATCAGTCTTTGAACACTGTACACACGAAGGCTGTAGCATTAATTCGTAAGGAGGTGTCTCATATTAACTACCCTCTTGCATGCTCTCTATGCGTCTGTCCATTCACTTGGGGTCCCAGAGACCCCAAAGGTAGCACGAGGGTTAAGGAGCCACATGGTTGGAAACCACTGACCAGTCTTCATCTGGCTGGAAAAATTTGCATATTTTCCCTTCTCTCATCCCATTTCTCGTCTCTTCCATCATTTTTAAAACCAAAACAGGACTAAATGTCTCCAGCCATGCTAGAGTCATCGTTGAGAATCTTTCATTTTTGATATGCCAGCATGCTAACACGCTAATGCTGCACCAACTGCAGCTGACGCCAGTGGAAAAATATTGCACACAATGTTGTGAGGGGAGGGGCCTCTGTGGATCATCCCACAGATACTTGATCAGTTTGGGATCTAGTGAATTTGGTCATCACCTTGTGCTGCATCCTGCTGGGGGTGGTTGCTTTGGGGTGGGGGTGCCTGGTCTGGTCTAGGTGGGTGCTACATGTCTAAGTAACATCCACAGGAATGAATGCCAGGTCCAAAAGTTTGCTAACAGACCACTGAATTGTCACAAGATGATCAGTGTCAGTGGTCGTAATGTTGTGGCTGATCGGTGTACATGTCTACACCAAATTGGATGCATTTCACCGCAGTATGAACCTTACCGTGGCAACGTCAGAGGATGAACAAAACCGTTTCATCATCTGGAAACCATGAATGAGTGTTTGCAAATAAAAACTGAGGATCGTCAAAGTCAGCAGGATTACTTTTACAGCAATGCATCCCATGATTTAAGACTTGCATGGCTTCATTTATAAATACTGGCCTGGATCTAAACGGTGGACTGATACTGTGATGTTTACTGTAGCTACTAACATACACTATATTACCAAAAGTATTCGCTCACCTGCCTTTACTCATTCTATGAACTGAAGTGCCATCCCATTCCTAACTCATAGAATTCAATATGATGTCGGTCCACCTTTTGCAGCTATTACAGCTTCAACTCTTCTGGGAAGACTGTCCACAAGGTTGAGAAGTGTTTATAGGAATTTTTGACCATTCTTCCAAAAGCGCATTGGTGAGGTCACACACTGATGTTGGTCGAGAAGGCCTGGCTCTCAGTCTCCGCTCTAATTCATCCCAAAGGTGTTCTATCGGGTTCAGGTCAGGACTCTGTGCAGGCCAGTCAAGTTCATCCACACCAGACTCTGTCATCCACGTCTTTATGGACCTTGCTTTGTGCACTGGTGCACAGTCATGTTGGAAGAGGAAGGGGCCCGCTCCAAACTGTTCCCACAAGGTTGGGAGCATGGAATTGTCCAAAATGTTTTGGTATCCTGAAGCATTCAATGTTCCTTTCACTGGAACTAAGGGGCCAAGCCCAGCTCCTGAAAAACAACCCCATACCATAATTCCTCCTCCACCAAATTTCACAGTTGGCACAATGCAATCTGAAATGTACCGTTCTCCTGGCAACCTCCAAACCCAGACTCGTCCATCAGATTGCCAGATGGAAAAGCGTGATTCATCACTCCAGAGAACGCGTCTCCACTGCTCTAGAGGCCAGTGGCGGCGTGCTTTACACCATTGCATCCGACGCCTTGCATTGCACTTGGTGATGTGTGGCTTGGCTGCAGCTGCTCGGCCATGGAAACCCATTCCATGAAGCTCTCTGCGTACTGTACTTGGGCTAATCTGAAGGTCACATGAAGTTTGTAGCTCTGTAGCAATTGACTGTGCAGAAAGTCGGCGACCTCTTTGCACTATGCGCTTCAGCATCCGCTGACCCCTCTCCGTCACTTTACGTGGCCTACCACTTCGTGGCTGAGTTGCTGTTGTTCCCAAACGCTTCCATTTTGTTATAATAGAGCTGACAGTTGACTGTGGAATATTTAGGAGCGAGGAAATTTCACGACTGGATTTGTTGCACAAGTGGCATCCTATGACAGTTCCACGCTGGAATTCACTGAGCTCCTGAGAGCGGCCCATTCTTTCACAAATGTCTTGTTTCACAGTCTGCATGCCTGAGTGCTTGAATTTATACACCTGGGGCCAGGCCAAGTGATTAGAACACCTGATTCTGATCATTTGAATGGGTGAGCGAATACTTTTGGTAATATAGTGTATCTGAAACACAGGTATAGTTTCACATAATTACACAAACATAAAGAAAAGTGCAAGCAGGCATCCAGTTATAACTTTTATTGGTTTTGGAAAGAAGCAAACTAAGTTTCTTGGTTCATCTTAGCATTGTTATGTACTGTACAAACAGCTTGCACATGTGTTTGAGGTTAACGGTACAGAACCAAAAAGCGTTGTGGCTTAAAGCACACATAAACACACTCCCTGCTCTCTTCTCAACATTAGTACAAGGTAACACTCAGCACAACACGTCATTTCAGTACTACCTATCATCATAGATGCCCCACCTTTTACTGCATGCTCTGCATGCAATAATGAATTACTGCAGGACAAATTCACCACAGAGATGAAGATCTGTAAAATACAAGTTTTGTTGCCGTTTTTTTATTTATTTTTTTATTAAAAGATGCAACAACATCCCAGCAGCCAAACGACTGGAGGAGTTTTGTTTTTGCCTTTCAAGCAGAAAGACATGTAACCTGTAGTGTGGTGGCAATTTAAAACAGATGCATGATGGGACATGTGACTGGTGGGCCTCTGTAGATAATGCTGTAGTGACTGTTGCACTGGTTAGCTTTAACGTTCACCCAGAAGGTAACGATGTCCCGTCCTGACCGGAGGAGAACGTCACCAAACGGATGAATCACCAGGAGCTAAATGGCACCAATCATCCATCATTGCTTCGATTCATCAAAATGCAACTTGCAGCGTTCTCACAGATCGGCTCTGCACGTGAAAAATCCCAACCCTTGCCAAGAATGAGATCTCCATTCCAGCGGCGCAGGCCAGATCTGAATCAACTACATATATCTGAAGGTTATGTCGAATCCAAAGTACTACATCGCTGTATACGAGTACTCATGTGTTTATTATCAAGTGTCTTTTTGTCCTAAAGATAATTGCACGACAGCTCTGAAAGGTCTATGATTGGTTACATTTAGCAGAATGCCGACATACAGTACAGTACAGAGATTTTTCCGCTACACTTCAAACACACTTTTTGTTCTTTACGTTGAGTGTCAGAGCATTCAGGAAGTTCAACATCATCAGCACAGTGTTTTTTTTTTCCGTTTTTTTTTCTTCTTCACATTAAACAATATAATATTTTTTCATTTTTATCCATTTTAAAAATATTCAGCTTATTCTCCTTAACAGAAGGACTGACTGTCCGGGGTACACACACGTAAAATACAAAACAAAACAAAACAAAAAATAGCATTTTGGTCAACTTAACCTTGCTTCACGACCTCATTCAAATCATGTCATCTCACAGAGACCATTACGATTATGCAAAATAAAGCCATGGATTCAAGCGCTGGCTGGCTGGATGATCGGGGGTGCGTTTGTGATATATTCAGGGAGGGGGGGGGTTAGGTACCGGTGAGGTGAACGGGAACAGGTAAGAAAACAGGTAGCAAGCTTGACTGGTGACCCACAGTCAAAGCTGAGGAGTAACTGAAGGTAGACGAAGCAAGATGAGAACGCTGGATCAGTGTTGTCTTTCCAATTTGTCACAATGAGGTTTGAATTAAAACAAAAAACAAGCTGGTCCCGGTAAACGAATCCTGTTCCAGTAACGGTTCAATGGTCACCAAACTTCATAACCGCGGTTGAGAAAAACTGATTGTTTAATCTAAAGGAATAGTTTGACATTTTGGGAACTACGCACTCTCTTGTCAAGACTCAACTGAATGCATGTTAAGTATGAATTTAGCTTAGCTTAGCATAAGGGCTGTAACCAGAGGGAAACGACTAGCTTTGCTCTACCTGAGGTAAATTTAGCTGCTAGCGTCTATTTGAGGCCGTACTGTGGTCAGGATCTTAGTTTCAGCTAAATGCTAACAGCAGTGTGCTAATAATGCTAAAATGATGTTATCCGTTTAGCGTGTTAGCATGCTAAAATTTGCAAATCACAGCTTATAACAAGTGTAGCTGCAGCTAACAAGAACGTAGTTGGTTATGCTTATTGAGTTATCTATTTAGCATGTTAGCATGCTAAAAGAAGCTAATTACAACTTCTCAAAGCATAGCTTGTGGTGAATCTTGGTGAATCAAAATTGGGGAAAAATTAGACAAACAGGTGCTAGGCTTACACTTTTTGTGGCAATGTTTTAGTCTGGACACAGCTAGCACCTAAAAAGCGTTCATGCTAGCACAACTAACGTCCACCTCGTGTTAAACTAGTTTTTCTGTGTTGCTCCCAAGCTAGACACTTCCACTCTTTAAGCTAAGCTAAGTTAACAGTTAGAGAGATATTGGCAAAGTAGTGCATGTCCCAAAAACGTCAGACCAATTCTCTACGGTGTGAACCTTGCCCATGGTAAAGCTAACTCTACATTAACACTGCTTTCACAAAGCATAACACAGCATCCAGGAAGATATTTATCTTTTTTTTTTTTTTTAAATTACCCCCCCCCGAACCCATATATAGCTCAATTCTTCTGTTGCACTTGAGTTAAAAAATTATATCTGAAATAAATTCAAAAAATTATACCTTATACTGTACACGGGTTACTTAACTACACAGATAACAAAAAAAAGAGAGAGAGAGAATTCAAATATTTATACCTTTAAGGGTTCTGAGTCGCGTGATACCATTCAAATTCTATTCATATACAGAATCACATGTTTTATACAACAAATCGTCGTCATCAATAAATAAAAATAGAATGCTGTCGTGTACTCTGGAGTCTAAACACCGCCGTCCCCCGGGGGGAGGACAACAGAAAGGCTATCTGACAATACGAGGAAAACACCAAACGCCCTTTAAGATACATATTATTGATTTAAAATGACACTTTGTACACTTCTTTTTGTTCTGACGGGAAAACGTGTTTTTCTTATTTTGCAACCAGTGAACTGACTCATCATTGCAGCTGCCTAACGTACAAAATAATAATAATAATAATAATAAATCTCCATCTCTGTGTGTGTGTGTGTATAGTTTAGGGAAATAAAATAACAGATCCAGTGATTAATTGATATTAAAACAGGATGCAAAGTCATGTGACCCTGTAGTACCAGTAGGCAATGCTTGGACATGTAGTTTTGTACTCGATTCTGATTTGATCATCATCAACAAACTACTTTTTTATGTGGCGATGACGGTTGACGGCGCGTGACGTGAAGCGGTTCTGGACGCCCGTCAGTGCAAAACAGCGAGCGCAGCCGTTCCAGGATTTAAAGTCGGACCCTGACAGACGGCTCACTCATAGCTGTGTGTTTATTATGTGCAAATGAAGGTGTAAAAGTTAGTATACATATATATACTGTCTTGGCCCTGCATCGACGCTTCCTAGTCTTAGCTTTAGACGCGTTAAGAGTTGAGGTGCGTGTTTGACCGTAAAGATCTTATTCGAGGATATAACTTTTCTGCGCTGAGGACAAAGAAATAAAATCTGTCTGATACTCTTCCCGTCCATCGGTCAGGCAGCTGCAGTGAAACTTAAAAAAAAACAAAAAAACGCCACACCAGAGGAGGATGGAAGCAGAGGCACAGACCTTAGAGGAGAACCCAGGTGTCTTAACTGCAG
The DNA here is from genome assembly GCA_005024645.1 of Planiliza haematocheilus. Lineage (NCBI taxonomy): Eukaryota > Metazoa > Chordata > Actinopteri > Mugiliformes > Mugilidae > Planiliza > Planiliza haematocheilus. The sequence goes on along the minus strand of SRSE01000293.1, from coordinate 1,527,861 downwards.
CAATACAGATGTTATATGAAATGAATACAAATACGATAATTACATGACCTAAAACAGCTCCACGATGCTATAGTAGAAGTTATACAATACTGCTGGGTAGGCTGCGGACCTGTCGTCTGGGTTCAGAAAAGGTTAATGGAGGGTCTGCCTGCTCGTCGGTCTGTCCTCTGTCCTCCTCGGCCCGCTGCGGTCGTTTAGTTCAACAGTGACGCTCTCGGTAACGCGGGTCAGTTGTCGGCCAAGTATTTTCCTGAGAGAGGGAAAGAAAGAAAGACGTCATTGACAGGTTTTGTAGATCTACTGTTAACTTCACAAACATTAAGAGCAAGCTGCATAATTATACATGATTTAATTTCAAACTGTAGAAGCAAAGCTGTAATATATACTGGAGACGTCTGTACTCCTAAATAACCTTTTACTGAATCATTACGATCTAAATCTGCATCTTACTGTTCAGATTATGTGTTCACCATAACATTACAGGATATTTCTCCATGCACTACACTCAGCACTGTAAAAGTACCTCAATAATTAAACAGTGCATGTTATTATTTATAAAAAAATGCAGATTTGAAGATAAGTGCAAGGTCATGCTGTACAGTTATCTATAATTTTAAATGTTCTTATGAGCTTCAGCCTTTAGAAATTGACCCAATATAAACGGGTGTATGAAAAATATACAATGGAAATCATCTGTTTGATACAAACATAGGTTTTCCATCTTTTTAAAGTTTTACATCAAACTTGGGTGAGTCGTAACTCAAAAAAATCAAAGTATTTAAGCACAAGTGCAGCTTTACAAAGGTTTTAAATTACTGGAAGAGTTTGCAAAGCTTTGACGTGTTTCGGGGGAGGAAACCTAAGACGTGAGACTGACCTGCGGCAAACCTCTTCTTGATGAGAGAGAAGCGGTAGCCTGGCCCAGCCAGTTCAATGTCACACCCCGACAGGGTGCTGCCCTCACTGGTGAACTGCACAGCCAGTGGAGCGGGTTTACTGGGACCTTCTGTTAGCTGGAAGCGTGCTAACAGTGATCCCACACCTGAGGGAACAGAGTGAATTTAGAAAGGTGTTAGCATGTGACAGAGTTATATGGACAAATCTACAGTATCAGCAATGTATTAGCTTAATCAGCAGTGACTTTACTTTTGTATGAGGCACAATAAAGGATAACATTTACCTCATTGTTTATTTATTTATTTATTTGATAGGGACAGTGCACATTAATGAACATCTATTCAGACAGCAATACACATAAATATGCCAGATTATAGCAACAATGCTAATGTGCATCCGCAGTCCCTAGGCAGGTAACACAAAAACATGATAAGACACAGGACAGGACAATATCAGAGCATATCACATGACAGTACATTACTAAGAAGAGAAAAGTCAATGGTTACAAGACTGGTTTGCTTTCAACCACTGCTTGAGGTGAGTTATGAAAGTTTGTAAAGTGGGACACTCCCTTATGGAGATTGGAAGACTGTTCCAGATCTTACTGGCATTTACAGAAAGAGCATTTTGGCTGTTTTTCTGTGTGGGATCTCACAGTCCCCTCTAGTGGAGGCTCTGGTCCTGAGACCACTGTCAGCCCCCCCTCCCCCCGACAAGTCAGACACAAGTCAGACGTCATGTCCATAAGATGCAGCTTTAAACTCATCAGAGTCTATTCTATCTTAAAGAGAACTGTACCTCCGTTTTCAGATTTCTGTGAGATATCAGGGATTTTCCAGTGGATTCTTTGCTGCTCTGCATTCCTGTAGAAAAAATAGAAGACAAAAACCCAGTGAAGAAACCCAGCCTGCCACATGTTGTAGTGATGTCTCATGCGCAAAAGAACCAGCTCTAAGGACCAATGCTTGGCACTGAATGGGGGGGTGCGAGTCCCATCGAGTGAGAACCTGCTACCAAATTTTTTTTGTTTTTCTGGTTCTGTTTTCGCGTGTGTGGATCCGACTGCAGTGTTTTGTTCATTCGTTTGCACAATTAAAGTTTTATTGAAAGAATGCTTTTGTTACGGAATAACTGCGCAAAATGAGACGATCATTAGGCTTCTCATAAAAACACTGAATGCAAAAGGGCTTATCAAGTCACAAACCATATGTATTTGCTGTAAACAATACTAAAAAAAGAGCAGTTTGGGAATCGAAAGAACCGGCTCTTCTTTGGGAGCCGTGGCAAAAGAGTCGACTCTCACATGTTGCTCATATTTAGTGAGTTAATCATTTATTTTTGCTCCAAATTCCTCAAATAAATGCGTACAAATTTGATATACAGCAATATAGTTTAATCTATAGTTATTTTACTTGAGCAAGTATCTGTACTTTATCCAGATCCCTAAAACTAGTCATATTTAGTGGTTTAAACACAACAAATGACCAGTTTATTTGCTGTGGATATGTTACCATGCAGCAGGAGGTAAGACAGCCTGCAGCTTCGAAACGCCTCCATCGACGGGGACAAGGAACTGGACGTTGTTCAGAGCCATCGGCGTCGACATGGCCTCTCCGTTGTATTTGTAGTCTATCCTCAGGTCAGTGCTGGTGGGCTCACACCTCCAGCTAACCGCCAGGTTCAGAGGAATCGACTGGAGGCCCTGCACTGACACCTGCCCGCAGGCGCATCCCAACAGAAACGTTTACGAGGATTAGCTAAGGCTCGGCGCACGGTGAAAGGTTTCTGTAATTAAAGCCACAAAACAGAGCTTACCTGATACTTGAGCATGTCCACGTTATAGTACGTCGCCTGCGGTTTCTGCTCTGCCACCTTTTTTAAATGGGATATCAGGTTTGGCATGTTCACCCAGAAGTCCTTGGAATCGGCCTTAGGTTGTGTGGTGGTGTCGCTGGTGGGGGAAAAAAAAACACGGCTAAAATAAAAACATTTCACATGATTCTGGTGATTTTTTTTCTAACCTGGGAAATCTATTCTCAGATATTCTGTTATTGTAAACGATAAAAATGCAGAATAAAATATTTAAATTCTGCATTTACATTTCAAAAATGAACCACAAGAGGTCAGGCTTTACTCTGATTAACATGTTTATTTATTCATTTACTGGTAAATGTGTCTAAAAGAGTTGTTGTGACAAATGCTAACGATATGCGATTTTTGAGTATTAAATATTTCTAATAGATTATAGTTCACAAAGTGTATGACTGAGAAAAATAACAGCAAATTAGAGAAGCTGACATCTCTTCTGAAAAGCCAGGTGACCTCATGATGACTCTATATGATATGACTCCAAGTTTACTCATCTTCAGTGACTGATGTAATTGACAAGCTTTACAGGGTAACAAACCCTTCATGAGCCACAAGCAAAGTGTTTAATACAAATATAAACATGTCTTTTAGGCTTTCTGTAACTTATTTTATAATAATTATTATTCTTTCTTGAACACATTTAACACACTAATGTGCTAAAGGTAAATTCAGAACAAGAGGATGATTTAAGACCTTGCTGCTTAGTCATGTTGAACACATGATGTTGTGGTAGCATGCTCTATATGTAAAAACATGTTTGACTTGGTTTTAATGAGGTTTAGTTAAATGCGATCGTGTTAAACATTTAAGGTGAATCCTGAAGTTAGATAATCTGTGGTGTAATCTGAAAAACTGTGGAAATAACATCCCTCCGCTGGGTGAAAACGGTGCGTGTACTAATCGGTGAGTTCACGGTGGTGTCATTACCAGCAGAGCAGCTGGGGGTTAGGCAGCACATGCTCCAGTCGGCTGTAGTTTGTTATGCTGAAGGTTAGCACGGCGGGGGACGGGTTATTGGCAAAGTGCCGAGTGATTCCCGCCGGAAACGACAAAACCATCTCACCTATGATCTTCACAACGCACCTGAGGGGAAGAGGTCGGAGAGTAAATAATTAAACGAACAGGCTGGAGGAGTGTGCACTGATACAGTTTTGCTCTTTGCATTTCTAAAAATAATAAATATGAACTTAGTTCCTCATGTGGTTTGCATCAATGTCTTAAAAGCTTTGTAGCATATTATTTGAACTTTAAAGCACTGGCATGAATAAAAATATACTAGATCGACAATATAATTACACAAGGTATAGTCGCTATACTGAATGAAGGCTGTCACACCTGCATGAACAGATACCGACATGTTTGACAATATAGTGATCATTTCTCATCTTACAGATTTTATTAAAACTGCTTTTAGATGCTAATCAGGTGCAGGTTTAGTACGTATACTCTTAAGCACTGCTGTATACACACACTTTTGTAGCATCAGTCACAATCAAAAGACAGATTTTGTGATCCCGCTCAAGATATAACTGTAATAAGTAATAACACCGACACACTGCGTGAATGTGCGAACACCTACTTGCTTGGGTCAGCTCCTTTGAAGAAGGCGTTGACCGTCTCTGTGAACGCAGCGGCCACAGGAAGCGTGTCCTGGGCCCCCATCGTCAGAGGACTGGGCCCCCGGGAGCAGCCTAGAAGTGACGGAACCACACATGCAGACGCACACACACATTAAACTTGTCTCAACGGGACTCCAATGTCAGCAAGTTCAACCATTTCACAAACAGAGGTCAATAGATTATTATACACCGATCAGCCAGAACATTATGACCAGGAGAAGTAAATAACATTGACCATCTTGTGACAATTCAATGTTCTGCTGGGAAACTTTAGGACCTTGCATTCATTGGTATGGATGTTACTTAGACATGTAGCACCCACCTAGACCAGACCAGGCACCCCCCCACCCCATAGCAATGACACTCCTTGATGGCAGCAGCCATCCCCAGCAGGATGCAGCCTGACACAAGCACACACACAAAAACGCTTTAGGAACATCTCAAGGTGTTGATCTGGCCTTCGAATTCACTAGATCCCAAACTGATCAAGTATCTGTGAGATGATCCACAGAGGCCCCTCCCCTCAAAGGCCCCCCACTAACAATATTCTGCTGCCAGACACCACAGGACACCTTCAGAAGACCCCTGTCTGTTGAGTCAGGACGGTTTTAGAGGAACAAGGACATAATGTTATGCCTGATCGGTGTATGTTTCGACCCCTGAAACCAAAACTCTACACTCTTCCTAACAGTGTGTGGATGAAATGAAGAACAATAAACTACACCGGTGAAATGGACACAAACTTTGGAGCAATTTAAAATGAGGACAAACACTGATGTTAGCAAGGTGTGAAGAAGAAACCCATTTCTCTCTGCTCACTTACTGCGAAATTATAGATTTAAAAGACGGCTACTTCAAATATCTCCCTAAAACTGCTGCATAAGGTACCCACTGATATGTGTTTTAAACCGAATCACACAAGCTGGATCAGAAAGGAAAGACAGAGGAAGAGAAAGACTGAAAGAGATGAGCATGCTTATTCCAGACATGCTGTTAAGTTATTCCGACAAGTTCAGAGCAGATCGGAGAACCCAAAGATCAAACCAGAAGCCACAAAGAAGAAAACAAATAAACTGACGGCAAACTCATTAGTAAAAGTACACGGAGACTGATGACTCATCAGGGAATGAGAGGCGATCAGTGCAGACAGAGTGAGAATGAACAATGTCAGGAAGAGAAGCTAGAAGAAGATATCAGTGCGTATTTGACTGCACATGAAGGAAGGCTCAGCCAGGAGTTAGCATGGCGTAGGTTAGGGCGATGGAGGGAGGATGAAGGAGGAGGAGAGGGGAGGGAAGGAAGGAGGAAGGGGCGGGGCAGAGGAGGGGCGAAGCTTGCACAAATGAGCCTCGAGTCTGTGTGTGTGCACGCTACCCCGGTGCAGAGAAAACTTACCTTCAAAGGTTAAATAAAACTTCCCTCTGTCAAACCATACAAGGGATGGCTGGTCATTCTCTGTGTGGGGTCGAAGGGGGGGGGTCGGGAGAGAAGGACGAGGAGGAGGAGGTAGAGGGATGAAAGGGTGGGGGTGGGTGAGGAAGGGGGGGAGAGAAGGACAGTAGCGTGAGTCTCACATGGCAGGTCTATCACACGTCACAGTGAAGTGAAGGTGGAGCCCGGGGGATGAAGAGGAACAGAGACACCGCCGGGACAGAACACAAGATGGGTGACACGGGATGTTTCTTTGTGGATGCTTGCTTGCTTGCGTGAGGAGAGGCTGGATTCAGGTAGAGAGAGACACAGACAGAGGACTGGGCGTGTGCTGTTGCTGGATGCTGGCAGTGGTACAAGTCAATGTGCAAGGAGACAGAGTCTGAGGGCGACATTTTGGCGCCGGTTTCAAGTCCAGCAGCCAGAGCGCAACATTAGAAACACCAGCTGATGTCTGAATATTATGGCAATGTTCAAACTGTAACTGCTTTTCTTTCTTTTTCTTATTGTGCCGTCACATTTTTCTCCAGACTTTCACTTTTAAAATTAAAATTCTTAAAAAAAAGAAAAGATGGAGGGTGACTGCTATGTTCGTGGACGGCCAGTAGAGGGAACCCCTGAGACTGAGAGCAGAGGGGACACGGAAGGGTGCCGAGTTCCACATTCAGAGGACGGAGGTTTTATGAGGACAAAGAACATTAAGGTGGCTCTTTCAAAGGACACAGAGACTAAAACCGTCCTGAATGCATGAAGCTTAGCTAAAAGTTCAATACGACTCGTCCTGACATTCTGCCTCTACCCCTCCATAGATCAGCTTGGCCTATTTCTGCCGCTCCACTCACTTCCATCGCTTACACAATCACTTGGTTTTCAATATCAGCATCACTACTCGTGTCCAAGGATCTGTTCGCCCCAGCGTTCTCAGAGCCAATCGGTCCCAAGTCACAGTTCAGTTCAGCGCAATTCTGTCACTTTGTCTTTTCTGACCGTCTGTCGTACTGTCCCGTTCCTCCTCCTCCTCCTCCTTTCCATCTCCACATCAAACCACCAGAGTCTAGCCTGCGGCAGGTCCTGTCCCTCTCTTCTACCTTCTACATTTACTTGTCATTGGAGTATAACCATGTGCAGAGGCTAAAAAAAATATGCATCTTGTGTCATCAAATCATATTTTGCCTTATTTTCCTGACGTCTCGCTAAATAATGGCGAAAAGTCGGGAAAATCTGTTTAATGTCAGGTCTCTAAGCTACTAAAACCCAGCAATTTGACGCAATACTGCAGAATTGATCAGGTCTTGATATAAATTAAGATGTATGAGCTCTTTAATGATAAATTAAAGATGTTATGAGGAGCCAGGCTGAGAAGCTGCTTTGTTTAAAGGAACACATGCTCAAAAACAGGCTGCGGACCAGTGGATTATGTAGGTGGTTAGGTGCTTACTTTAAGTTTGAGCAAAACTACTTCTCTACTATGAAATGTCAAACATTATGACTCTTCTAAAGTCAAATGTGTGGATTTAACTCAGAGCAGTGATTCTTCTCGATTACTTTAAGGCTCGTTTAAGTCCATACTGCGCTGCAGGGTCCCGAGAGCAAAGGTGTGCCGTCGAGTGAGTCACTAGACCAATAAAGCGCCGGGTGATGGAGCGATGAGAGCAGCGCATTGCTTTGTGAAGAGAACAAAAGAGGCAGGTGTTTAAAGATCGGGAGGGCGAGGTCTTGGCATTGCGCGTCTCTACGCCTGCAAAGTGTGTGAGCGACAGGTGTGAAAGGTGGGCGTCAGGGGTCGAGTGTGGGAGTAGACGGAGGGGGCCGGTTGAACCTGAGGCTACGTCGTGCACTCCGGTCGTGCAGGCGAGGACGGCATGAATACCAAACAGCTGCTGCCCGTCTAATTCGTCCTAATTCTCATGCCAGACTTCAAACGACTCTCAGCGGCAGCTCTCGTCTGACAGTGCGTGTGTGATCGTGTGTGTGTGCAAGAGAAAAACAGACAATATGGATCTCAAGGGCCAGCAGATAAGGAGCTCCTCAGACATGCTCATTAAACGCAGAGCACACAAACACTCAAACACACTCTCGCGGTGCAGACGGCGAGTAAAGGTATCCGGGAGCGACTGCACTGCACCGCGACGCACTCTGCAACCACAGCGTGTGCGTCGTCGTGGAGAGGAGAGACGGGGGGTTGCCATGGCGACATGGCGAGACAGTCACCGGTGCACAGTCATAAAACAGAGAGGGGGGAAAAAAGTCTCACGAGCACGGGCAGATGGATGAACGGGAAAACATTTCTTTTTTTTTTCTTTCTTACACGGTTTTAGAGTGTTATGCAATAGATGCAGCTTTTTGAGTCACCACAGCTTTCATTTTTTTTTTTTTTATGGCAGATTTCACTCCCGATATTCAAGAGAACGAGCGAGAAAATGAAGGAACGAGTGAGAGAGATGCGCGGATAGGAGAGAGAGAGAGAACATCGTCGGTATTAAATGTCCGGGAAATGTGTGGGATGTTATGAGCTGGCATGAGCAAAACAATGAAGACAAATGGAAAATGCTGCCACATTAGGGGAAAAAAAATGAATGTGTGGTATGTCCCTACATCTGACGTGTAAGAAATTAGTAGGTATTTGAACAATGGTACGAAAAATTTTGAAGTATCTCATTATTTGAGACGTGTTTTCTATCAAAAGAGGCTTAAACTGAGAATATGAAAGAGCATAGCTGTTCTCACTGTTTGAATACCTACACATTTCCACTTGTATCCATTGAAAAGGCTCAGAAAAAACACTCAGCGATGGCCTTTACCCTTCTATGTCAAGAGCACTCTGGGTAAAGAGCATCAAACACGTGAGTCACAAAGGAGCACTCTCACCCCCCAACAAAAAAATGAAACCCCCGTCCCCTGTCCTCTCTCTCAGAGGGGAGCTTGCTTACCATACCTGCAAATGAATCAAAGTGTCTCTCAAAGGTGGGCAGTTTGTCTACATAAGCATCATCTTCTGACAAGCCAAAAACAAAAAAAAAAACAAAAAAAAAGGAAACAGAAAGTAAATCAAACCAAGGAGAAATGCACATAACACGTACTGACATGCACACAAAATGAAATCCTAAGAATAAACAGAAGAGAGACGACTTAGATTCAAACATGATAACGTCCAAAACTGAAAGCAGAGGCCGTGGAAACGGTGGGAGACTGAACGTTTCTGTGACCTTTTGCTTGAAATCAAGTCTAACAGCTTTTTGGTCTACAAACAAAAACCATGAATGAATAATAAATGAATTACAGGCTTTGTAAAGTCTCTACAATCATTTCTTCATGTTAGAGTCTAGATCAAGTCAATTATTCAGCCTGTCTGGAGAACGCATCCTCCAATCAGGGACCATATTCTCCTTTTACATAACTGCCTGCAGAGTGTGTGTATTTATTTATTTTTATATTATCTACCATGACTCAGCCATGTTGCAGTCTGCTGAGATTTTCCATTACGCGCTCATAACGCTGCACTGTGGGGTCCTTCAACGCTAAAGTTAGATCGAGTTAAATTTGCTGTTGCGCCGCTAATTCATTAAAGGATTTCTGCAGAGAACGTTTGCGGCTGAAAATTAACACCCCGCTTCACGTTCTCGCCTCCCACTCGCACGCCGCGCGTGTGCGAGCGTGAAAGCGAATTCGTCCGCGCGTGCCGACCAAAGCCAGACACAATATTTACGTCCACTTTGATGGGGATGTGTCAAAAAGATAAGGAATTAAGAAACAAAACAATTGTAAAATTATGGCGATAGTGCACCTGGATGAGCGTTTATGATATTAAGATGCAAAACTGTATTAGCTGACCGTTATCACTAAGAAACGGCCCATTACCATACAGAAATTAATGATAAAATAAATAAATAAATGTATGAGTCATTGCACACAAACTCTGAGCACAAGGAAGGACAGGGCCAGCTCGTGAAATAAATAAATGTTTAATTTCAGAAGTGAAATTCCGACTGCTGGCCGGTCAGCTGATGATGGTTCACACACCTGACACAGACACGGACAGCTCCTTGCCGACAGTAGGGGTGGTGGCGGCGCTCAGGGAGTTGGTGGAGGAGATGGAGGAGGTGCTCTCGGCCCGCGCCAACGGGGCGATGGGAGGGGGGCTGGCTGAGTGGATGGGCGGGCTGAACGGGCGAGTCTGAAACGATAAGAGGGGGAGGGGAGTGAAGGCAAAGAAGCAGTTCAGTGTTTTTGTAAACTGATCATCAGGTCTGGCAACAGTTAAATTACAATATATGCAATTATTATTCTGGCAGATTTTACCACATCTCCAACAGAGGGTTTCCCTGGAGGAAGCTTGGGCCGTGAAGGCGGGCGAGGTGGAGGTGGAGGCGGGGTGGGGCTGACCGATGAAGGAGTGCCAGGTCGTACCGGTGAGGACGAACCTGCAGAGGAAAACAGAAACGCACAGAATAATAGAGCAAGTATAAATGCATAGCAGCGAGAATTAACAGTCAACATCTTTAGTCTTACTTAAACTCACTTTATTTACTGTTTCATATAAAAAAAAACACAGTAGCACAGTAAGCACTTAAGCGTACTGGTTAGGGGAAATCCATTTTTCACTTTAACGGACCGTAACGAGTTTCTGCCGCAAATTCTTATTAAGAGCTGAAAACCTCCAACTTTTAACTACCTCTCCTCTGAGTATCTTTAACCACTGAAAACAATGCACACACTATGATGTCTAAAAGGCATTGTTTCAGTTAGCACTCAACTTTCAGGTCATACACTTAAAGGGGATCTACTGTTTTTTACAACCTGGACCTTATTTCTGGCATAAAATACTATCGTTTACTCACCAGTATCACTTTTGTTTCATTTACACTTGTTCAGGAGATAATTAAATCAGCGTAAATATAGCGGAAGTGGTCAGGGCATCAAAACACAGCCTCTAAATAACACATTATCTGCAGTGAAACTCGTTCATTTCGCCAGTATTTTGATATGTTATGCTAGTGCTGTTCCCTGTTGAGCCCAGAGTTACGTGTTATCATCCAGGGTCTATAGATTGACCTACAGACCCCGGATGATGTCTTCTGACCCGCTACGGTCGGCTTGTTTACCTGTAATTTGCTACTGCTACGGTTCGTTCACAACCTCAGAATCAGAAAAATATTCAGTCATGTTGCAAAAACTTAGCAGTAGCAAATTACAGTGCTCAGAGACGACATCGTCCAGGTCAGAAGACATCATCTGGGGTCTGTAGATTGACCTACCGACCCCGGATGATGTCGTCGATGATAACACATAATGATGACCTGATCACTCCAACTATATGGATATACGCTGATCTAATTACCTCCTGAACAAGTGCAAATGAAACAAAAGTGATATTGGTGAGTAAACGATGGTATTTTATGCTAGAAATAAAGTCCAGCTCGTAAAAAAGTTTGCGTGTTATGCCTCGATTGTTTGGCAATCAACCAAAGTGTGCACACGATTGAAAACGAGAACAACAAGAACCCCTGTGAACATAAAACATTCTGTGGCACAGTGCTGCACATGAACACTTTTCCAGGAAATAAAAAAAATAAATAAAAAAAATGCACAATCGCTGTTCAGTTTAATAACAAAGGTGGTGCAATCAACTGAAAGCAAATGGAGTGGATGCACTGCAGGCACTACAATCCCCTCTTAACTCTGCTTCTGGTTTTGTTTGCATGGAAGCTACTGACATTGTTATTCATCTGTAGTAGTGGTTCAGTATTTTTCTTTTTAGGTCACATAGTATAATTTATCTTAATCTAACTTGACATCTATGAATCATATCCCAGTTAGAATCATGAACTACTCACCGCTATTTGTCCCAGATGTGGGACCAGGTGATGAAACCACTGCACGATATGTCGGAGGAGGAGGTGGCGGAGGCGTACTCCGACTCCCCTGGCTAGCATCTTTGGGTGAGGCGACGGTTTCACCTCCGTCCTCTTTGGGATGGGAGGAGTCTGTGTTCTTGGGCTGCTCCTCTTGAGCGAGGACAAGGGGCGGCGGGATGGAGGGCGCTGCAGGTGCCTCGGCAGGAGGAGTCACCGCCGGAGGTGTGCCTGCTTTGGGGGCAGGGGCTGGTGGGACAGCGGCTGGTGAGTCAGGAGGAGGAGGGGAGGTGGCAGGAGGTGATGCGAGCTCTTTTGGGGCAGGAGGTGGAGAAGTGGCGAGCGTGCAAGGAATTTGCTCGACGGGTGTGGGAGGGCCTGAACGGACTGGAGGAGCAGCGGGTTCCTCGAAGGGAGGTGGGGAGGTTGGTAAAGGGGGAGCGGGGTCTTCTTTAGGGGGAGGTGGTGCCAGGTCTTCAGGAGGAGGTGGCGATGTCGGCAAGGGTGGGGCGGGAGATTCAGGTGGAGGAGGAGAGGCTGGTAATGGAGGCGCTGGCTCCTCAGGCGGAGGCGGGGAGGATGGGAGCCGGTCGGGAGACTCTTGACTGAAGCACACCCACGAGTCTCCTGTGTCCTCGACGACCGAGACATCCTGCTCCGGGCCGAAAATGTTGTCCAGGTCAGCTATTGAGGGCTTCCTGGCTTCTGTTGACGATTCTGAAAGACAGATGAGCAGGGAGCGATCAAACACAACACAGAGGACGAAGTTAGAGGAAGAAAGTTGGGGATAAATAGAAGAAAAGAGATCGAATTTAAATCTAGTTTTCTTGTGAGGCGCCTTACCAGGTTCCCCAACAGACTGAGGGGACGTCGCCGGGGGAGAAGTCGGGACATTCTTGGGTGGAAGTGGAGGTGGGGCTGCAATAACATTGTGTCTGTTAGATAGGACATGTAAATAGTGGATATATTTACAGTGACTATTTCACTGTAAAACATGGCGGGCTGCATACCGTGCAAAAGACAACAAAAAATAATCAAATATTTGGACATACAAATGATTATCATGGCCACTTAAATATGCCCACACCAACTAGAAGATGAATCACCCGAACTGTCCACCATGCAACAAATCACATTCAATCCAAGACAAATGCAAGGAGGAAGGGTTCAGTGCAGCTCGAGAGCCAGGTATTGACCTCTCGTCCATTTAATAAACTACAAGCAACACTGAATCATTGTGTTGTGAAATGAAATGGGTTACATAAAAGGCGGGGTAGGACTGTGGCCACACGGCCGCCGGATCGGGGTCAGCTTGCAGGTCTGCCTGTTAGTCGGATGATGGGGGTAGTTCATGAGGTGAGCGGGTGGGAGTGAACGGTCATTCCGGGGAGACGGAGCACGTCGGCGCAGTATGCAGAGAATTGTAACACTTACTGCCGGTGGGGAAGGATCTTGTCAAAGAGGATTCGGGCTCTGACAGAGGAGGCCCCCACACGTCAGACTCAGACAGAACCGCTAAGTTCAGGAGGGGACAGAAGAGGCCGTGTGAAGGGCATTGATAGCAAAACACTAGAGGCTTTGGGGTTCTTTAAGCATTGAAGGAAAGCAAACACAGATCAGCATAATTCATTATTATAAACAGAGATTTCAGGACCACTGTCAATTTGATGCTGTTACAGAGCGCACAAGTATAAATGTCTCGTAGCGGCGTTAGCTATGTGTGTAGGTTACAGCGTCTATGTCCTGCAGTACTCTAAAACCTCGCTCTTTACTCATCTGATAAACTGTCTGATATAACTGAGGAGGGAAACGACAACGACTGCTTTTATTTTACCAAGTTGTTTATAGTTGCTATTGAAAGTAGCATTACATATACCATGGTGTGGACAGGAGTTTATCTATCTTACACCCCAGCACCTATTAGTCAAGATAAATCCACGGTGAAAGAGAAAGCAAGTAATATCATCAGTTGCCAGTGTCAGACGCAGAGCTGTTCCACTCGTCTGGATGAATGTATAAAGGGAATTTGTGTCGAGCTGATGTTAGTTCTGCCTGACATGGCGCTTGCGTAACAGCCAAGAGCTCCTCCGCAGCCGGCATCACTAAATCCTACAGGGCTGGATGAGAGCAAGTGACAGCAGAATCTCCATATTAACGGGCTTCGCTGTGCACATGGGCGCAGCGACCTCGGCGTGCCGAGCTCAACTTTAACCTCGGCAAAGACAGAGGGAGTGCGTGCGCATCTGCACAGTGAGGCTGAGAAAAGAAGAGAGTGTCAGAGAATAGGTGAGAGAAACGAAGAAGGGAGAAAGACAGAGAGAGAGAGGGTATCTGCTATGACAGCCAAGGAGGGCTTAGCTGGCAGCTTAAAAAGACAATTTTGTGTGTATGTATGTGCGCCTTTCTGTTATATCTGTAACATAATTTGACAACCAAACAACACTAGTAACAACTGTCAAACACAAAAACATTCTACCAGCCTACAACGACGCACACAGACTGACAAAAGAGGAGCTTCACCTTCAGTTTTCTGTTCTCCAAAGGCTGTTTCCAAAGGAGGCCCAAATAAGGCTGTGGTGTCTTCAGGGACCGCTGCTTGTTGACTGCTGCGACAGACGGTGGACATTAAAGGAGACGAGGATGTTAGGATGTGGTGCGGTCGTTTAAGGAAGCGGTTGTGGAAGATGCACCATCTCGCCACACCTTCTGTCTTTGGATAAGACTCCGTCCTTTTAGATCAAATCTTAAAATGTTTATTAAGATGTGTAAATTAAAAGAACTGCATAATGTGTCCAGATTAATTCACTTTGGATGTAGCCTAAATAGCATCAGAGAGCGACAGGAGAACCTGCACTTTGCCTTAATTTTGCCATTTGCACATAAAGTGATTTAACTGCAAGCATTAGCTAAAGTTTACGCCCAGCTGCAGAGGGAAAAGTCTAAACCCATCTTGTGGCACATCTGCACAATAACCGTTATGCTGACATGGGATAGAAAACTGGTGCCATCAAAGCAAGAGTAATTAAAACCCTAGCAGACAACACAAGCTATCAACAGCTGTTTTTAAGCGTCCAATCACGAAGCGATAAAGTTCTAGCTGCAGACAGAATAGTGTAGATGAAGTGACAGCTCTGCAGATTCAGTGACGCCTCGTGTGCGTCAAAATACTATTTTGAAAATGTGAAATATCTTCTAAATTTTACTGAGTAGACACAGGTCGGCATGCTCTGCCTTGGTAATATCCAGACCTGAAGCGAAGACCTTTTAAAGATTAACTACTGTACCAAACTGTTTAGATGCAATCCATGCAAAACTCAAAGAAAGAGGGCAATATTACATGCAATGAAGGTCAAATGGTATAAATGTTAAATACTGCACATGAGACTGTAGTTAACTACGTAACAGACAAAAATGTGATGCATGGTTTACTGGACCAGACAGAACATGTGTTTTAATGAGGTGGACCAACTCCTAATAAGATGCAAGAAGGCTTCATTTGTAAACTCTACTGCAACATTTCTGTTTCTGTCTCATGGACAAATACAGCACCCTATCCAGGGACAGGACAGCGGCTAGCCCTCAGCCTGGTCAGAGACAATGAGAGACATACCTGGGGGGTTGTGGAGCTGGAGCTGGAGCTGGAGCTGGAGCTGGAGCTGGTGTGGGGGCCACTGTGGGTACAGTAGGAACGACACGTCTCGGTCTGGCAATCTCTTCACCTGGAAGAAAAAATGAAACCTTTTTGAATCTTGACTTCATATGCTCCTAATTAACTACCATTAAAAAAATAAGTCAGTATGTAAGTGAACAGGGCTGATACTTACTGGATGTGTTCCTTTTCAAACCCTGAAACAAGACAAATGATGGTAAAATATAAAAACTCAATAACGACTACCGTCAAACATCGCTCTGTCTAAGCACAAGAGCTGCAAGTCAATTGAAATATGTAAAATGTCAATGCTCTTAACTGGATTATCCTGTTGTTTGTGAAAGTGAAAACACTGCGTGGTTTACACAGCATAACAATGTGGGCTGTGCAACGGTGAAGGTCAGAGAGTGAACCCCAGCCTTGGGTTGACTTAATCTGATGAGACTACAGTTAACTCTTGTGTAACGACAAGCTACACATGAGAGGGCATTTCTAATATACACACACAACATACACCGATCAGCCACAACATTAAAACCACCGGCAGGAGAAGTAAATAACGTCTTGTGACAAGTCAATGTTCTGCTGGGAAACTTTTGGACCTGGCATTCATGTGGGCCTGTCCACACGGAGACGCTTTTTGCTTTAAACGCAGATGTTTTGCATCGTTTTGGCCGATCGTCCACACGAATCCTGTAAACGCATTAGCGCCCTAAAACGCACTTTTCTGAAACCTGGTCCCAGGGTAAAAAAAAATAAAAAACGCAGCTCTTAAGTTTTCGTGTGGACGGCAAAAACGGAGAAGAAACGCATACGAGCGCAGCCTTCCACCTTTTATATCCCGCGAGACGTCTCATAACAACATCAACAACAATGGTGGACTACATGCTCGTGTTCCTGCTGGAGAAGATATTGAGCCTATTATGGTTACTAGGGCTAAATATCATTTCTCCTTGAGTCTGGTTTCTTCTAAAGCCCATTTATGTGCATGCTCCGCCTCTTCCTCTCCGTTTTTGGTGAATTTCTGAAACTGAAACAGCGCCACCTATAGGCCTGGAATATGAAGTAGTGTTTTGAGTCTTGTTGAGACGGATCCGTGTGGACGCAGATATTCTTGAACGATGCTGGAGAAAATGGAGGAGGAAAAGATTGTTTTCGTACGTGTGGACGAGGCCTTAGACATGTAGCACCCACCTAGACTAGACCAGGCACCCCCACCCCATAGCAATGACACTCCTTGATGGCAGCAGCCATCCCCAACAGGATGCAGCGTGACACAGACAGGTGGTCATAATGTTATGACTGATCGGTGTATATATAAACAGTCTCACAAATATTTTTTTTTCAGATGTCATTAGAGACACCGATTGATTGAATGAAAAAATATTAAGCTATTAGAGTACAAATTCATTATTTGTTGCACAGCTATAATAACATTAGTATCATATTAGAAAAGCTACCTGCACTCCGAGCAGTGGTTAGTGGTATTAGAGCAAGATCTATTGAAAAAGCTTTGAGAACATGCCTTTGAAGTCGTGAGTAGCCCCCCCCTCGGTAACAGATAAAGGTGCGAGACAGATGAAGTGTCAAAAACTTGAAAGAGCATGAGTTTTGACGCAGACCGAAGAGGCAGCAGGAAAGACGCCGTTGCCTTTCCAGCTGCGATCCTCGACCTCATCGCCCGGGTGTTAGCGAGCGCATGTATGAATTCACCATGCAGAACACGAGAGGCCAGGGGAGGCAGAGGGCAGATAAAGGGAGAGAAGGAGAGGATGGGAAGAGACAGGAGGAGATGAGAAGACACGATGGGGAGCGACTGAAGTGAGACATCAAAGGGTCCAGCTGTCAAAAGTGCAAATGTCCTCCCTGTAGAGAGACCAGGCATGAAGCTGTTCAAGTTGAAAAACAAGAGCACACGACGCTGGAGCCTGAGAATCGGGAAGAATATATATTTATATTCCTTTGATTTATTTATTTTTTTAAATTCACGCCGAAACAAATTAATCAACAGCTCTGACCCATCTCTTCAGCTGCTGATCCCGCCGATGTATTTTCACTCATTCAACCGACCCAAAGGACAAGGTGAGGAGCAGACGGAGCACGAGACGCCGTGTGACGTACATTCAGAATAACCCCCGGGGGACACAGAAGGAAAGGACACTTACCGGGCTACGTCTCTGTGACCAGCAAAAAGGAAGAGAGAAGAGATACCTGGTCAGAAAGTGACAAATCAGTAAGACAGACATCATTTGCATCAAGAGAAGAACGTTTGGCCTGGCTGCTCGGATTTAGGGATGTGAATTTAAAAACACAGCTTCAATAGCTTTCTGGGTTTTACATTTTTTTGTGTAGGTACATAAATATCTCAATAATAGCTGATCTAATAACGCAAGAGGTTTTTAGGAGACAGCTGTGGATGACTTATTCAGACTGATCTGTGGGTTTGTATTTATGCATCACCGGCTGCAGCTGATGGTGAAGGAAAACAAAGCGCAGCGAATTCAAGGCCTTCGTGTTCGCCCGAACCTCTAATATGATCAGTGAACCCACTGTGACTGGACGTAATCCAAAATGATCCCGCAGAACTGCTTCAATCACATCCCGCACTCCCTCGCCTCCTTTGCTTCCATCCACTTCCTGATCATTATTCTGTTAAAAACTGTGATTTTTGCCGCCTAATCCTTTCGAGTTTCCGTTTATTTATTTATCTTGTTTTTTTTTCAGCCTGCCGCCCGCCCTCTCAGCCTCTGAAATTTCCAGCGAAATCTCTCCCCCCCCCCCCCCCATCTGCCTGCGTCACAGCCACCTCGCATCAGGCCTCCCTCCCTGCATCCCTCACTCTCGCGCTCGTTCCAGTTGTGCAGTGAGCCGTGAGTGATTAAAGTGATGCAACAGTGGGTGGGACACGCTGGTGGAAGGGGTTCATTTAATTGGATGCACCGGCGCAGGCTGCAGCTCGGTGCCGTTTCTCACAGCCAATCGTTGCTCGGCTCTACTGTAAACAGGAAGAACTACAGGAAGTGTTGTGACCTTTATAGCCTCTATCAGGGACTAGTACAGATCTTTAATGTAAGGGTGTCATATATTCAAAATGCACCATTTTTTTTGGTTTGTTTACACGTTTAGCTTTGCTCCTAATGATAAAGAAATGCAAAATTGGGTGTAAATCAGTGCAGAACTGACAATTAGGAAATCTGAATTACATAAATCATCAAAATCGTTTGTAAAATGTGGAGCGACAACTGCTGTTTGACATTTTAACTCCATCTCTTAAAAGAAACCCTTCCCTCGCCTCTTTTGCAGCTTGCAGGTTTGCTATTTGGTC
The DNA here is from genome assembly GCA_005024645.1 of Planiliza haematocheilus. NCBI lineage: Eukaryota > Metazoa > Chordata > Actinopteri > Mugiliformes > Mugilidae > Planiliza > Planiliza haematocheilus. The sequence goes on along the minus strand of SRSE01000293.1, from coordinate 1,509,219 downwards.
TTAGTACAGGCAATTCAAGAATCTAAAACTAATTAAAATCAGATTAAATACATCTAAGTCAGCCGAGACTCTTGTGGTCTGAGTACCAAAGCAAACAAATCAACCTGCATGCAGTCACTTGTGTGCCCTTTGAAATACAGGACCAGTAATAAAGCTTAAAGTTACCACACGCTGGCTTAATTTCTTGCTTCATAAGTTGGTCTATTTTCAGCAACACATAAAAACACAGTAAAGGCATTTATGAATAAGTAGTAATATAACGAGACGAAAGGCAAAGAAAATATTAACAAAGCAAGGGCTTACCGGACTCCTCTACAGAGGTTAGCATCATTTGATTGAGCAAAAGAACAAGCGTTAAGAGGGAGATAAAAAAAAAGGAAGACAGGAGAGGAATGTTAGAGGACAACCCCTGGCAAAGCAAAGCATTCGTGTACAATGTGGACATTGAAAGACAATTAAATGTGCTTCAGTCAATCCTTCGTCCCCGCGCGTCCCCCTCCTCCTAACACGATGTGAACAACGCATCCCGGCGTGAGGTTTTATGTGAAATAAGCTGCTAACCTGCATCACTGTGTCCTTCTCCCAAGCTTGTGTACACATGAATAATTCATTCAGACTATATCAAATATTGCCATGGAAATTAAGCCCATGCGCTCAGAATACGTAACACACAGGATCACTTGTCACACGCTGGGGAAACGATGTGTCAAGGTTTGGCAGATGCGGTGCAGAGACGTCGAGAGCGTTATAATTTAGACTCTCAGGATTTAGTCTGGGGGATATAAATGATATTTAAAAGGGCTGTTGTCAAGTCTGATTCGTGTTTTTTAACAACAGGTAACGGTGAGTCATGACGATTGTAGTCAGGAGATAAACTTCAACGAGATGAGACTGAGGAAAAAATTCCAGAAAAGCAAAACAAAACAGAGTTTGCTTTCGGAGGCCTGTTAACATTTGCCCCATCTTCCTCTTTTCAGCAAACCATTTTATTGTCAGTCCATCGCCAAGGTTACCAGGGACCGGGATGGCCGTGTGTGACTGGCAAAATTTACATGCGAGGGAAAAGTTCAGAGCAGGCAAACGTGACGTTCATTTCAACTGGTGGAGGTGAAGCTGGCAGTTTTCCAGTCGCGACAACAACAACAGGAGGACATGCCAGTGCACTGGTTAACAATCAGATAGTTTTGAGTTAACTTTTGGAGCTGACACAATCACACACACAAAAACAGTTTAGGAACATGAAGAACAGCACAAGGTGTTGACTTGGAATCCATATTCACTAGATCCCAAACTGATCTGTGGGATGCACGGGAGCAAGCCTGATCCACAGAGGCCCCTCCCCTTAATCCACAGGTACCGAAGGCGCCCCACTATTATGTTATGCCCGATAGGTATATGTAAAACGAGGCTAAAACGTTTCATCACACATCCAAGTGGCGTCTGTGTACGGTGCCCACCTGAAGCTGTTTCAGTCCACCTCCCTGTTTAAAGATGGGGTATCCAATTGTACATGGATGGCTCATTAGAGAACCATTAACTGTGCAAAGAAGCTGCCGCTGTGGTTAATTTGAATAACATCCTCTAACTAAAGTGGGTATTGGATCCTTAACGGGCGTTAGTCCTGTGAGTTTCAAGCGGGCACCACACACAGACGTTAGCTAGAACAGAAAAGACGTCATAGGTGAGTGGTGAAACATCGTCAAGAAGCCTGCTACACGTCCAGTTCTTCTGTTTTAAATATACCATGACTGATAATCTTCAGCTGGAAATAGCAAACACATAATCAGATAATAATCAGATGTGGATTCATTTCCTTTATCTCAACCGTATGCACCTACAGCCCACTACGCTTTCTACACAAGCATGAAAAAGGCTTCACACCTGATCGGGTTAACACAGTCGGTGGGTGAACACACTGAACCTGGATTAAATTACACAGGCCCGAAGCTCAAATGACCGCAAGCAATCTCAATGTACGGCAGGCCGACACACGGGCTCACTGTGCCCACTTTCCTACCTGAATTATTCAAGACGGACACCCAAGATAAGTGTCCTCGCTGGAAAACACAGGGATTATGTATGGGGCGCAGCTAGAACGGGGCAGAGACGGCCGATGGCTTGTTCGGAGTCGCACTTCAAATTACAGGCGGTCTAAAGGGAATGCGTGCTCGAATCTGGACTCATCCACTGAGCTGCTTCACTTTAAATGAGATCTTCACACCCTGCTGTCAGGGCAGCACTACACAGTCGCTGTGGGACACTGGAGGTCCCCGACACCACTGACCACAAGCATAACAAGAATCAGAATTTCACTATACAGAGTTGAGGTTTCACTCTAGGATGTTGAACGCTACACATTGCTGCAAAATGACTGAGTAGAATAAACTGGCACTGCTGAATAGAAACCTGTTAACTGTTATAATTAACACTTAATAAATACATGTTGTAAAGAAGCAGTGGAGCTCAGTATTAGCACACACAAGAAAACACGTGAAGCTGCACCAGTGCACAGGAAAACATCAGCTAAAAGCAAGTTGATACCAGTTAAAGTACAGGGTACAGAAGAGGAGAGCTCTGCATACGCACATCACCAACAACACATGCCGTCCATCTAAATCAAGCCAGCAGTGAGAGGACGGGGACGTCAGACACAGGTACTCACCATTGGAGACGGGGACAGAGCTATGTTGCCTATGGAGGCCTTCAGCTCGTCGACCGAGGGCACCGCCACGACGCGATTCGCCGGCAGCGGCTTGATCTTGATTTTGAATTTTTTCCTGTGGTCTTCCTCCCCCTCAGACTCGTCCGAAGAGAAGAAGTGGGGTTTTTTGGTGGTAGGTGGGAGCGCGATGTCAAGGAAAGCAAAAGGTCCTTTCCTCACATATTATAAATGTTTTAAAGGCAATCATGTGATTTAAACCAGTGGTTTTCATCCACTGTTTTCAACCATTAGATAATGGTTGATAATTTCACTTAACTGGTCTAAAAAACATTTTTTGAAAACCAATTAATTATTTAATTATCTGCAAATAATGATGTTGTCAAGAGTCTGTTTATATATATATATATATATATATATATATATATATATATATATATATATATATATATATATCTGTGTACCTATAGGAGGCAGCAGGTAGCTAATTGCCTCGTACTTTGAGACAAGACAATTAGTGATGCGTGGATGCGACAGGTGGCAGTGACAGTGAAGGAGAAATTTCTGAAAAGGAAAAATGCTAACTTCCGAACTAGGCTCTGGACCAAATTCAGACACAAAAACACTGATTTAAACATACAATCAAACACTACTTCCTAACCAGCCAACAATGTCTTCAACTTCCTTGTCATTGAAACCATTTTATTTTTAAGCGCCATTGTCTTGAAACTAAAAATACCTCTATGTATGCAGGATTTGTTAATACACAGGATTAGATGCTAACAGTCCCTTGTGCCAAGATCCCAGGCATTTGGAGGCCCTGTCCCACTGAGAAACCCTAACGAACCTACGGTGATTAGACGATTAACCTACAATCTAAATGAAGTAAATGCTGCTGGCTTGTAGGCCCACAGAGCAGCAGAGGATAATTCAAACCTCGTGAAGTATAAGCTAACCAAATGCTGCTGGATTGTGCGGCCCGCTCAGCAGCTAACCAGACAAAGAAATATCGCTACCAACCAACATGAAGACATCGGACACCTGGCCTAGACAACAGCAGTATGCAGCAATCCAATCGCAAATAGTCAAACAACAAAACAAGACGATGGGAGCTGACGGCTAGGAGATTCGAGCGATATGTTCACAATTAATAAAACAGGACTTTTCTCATAAACTTGTGTTCACATCTGGTGCATCACTAACTCATTCTCCTTTAACTGTTAACTGTTAAACTGCTGACGCTTCATCAGCACTGTTTTAATGCTGCGTGCTATTACCTATTAATTTGCACATAGAACAATCTATCAGCGTGGATTCATTTAAAAACCTACACTAACAATTGGAGCCATTCATTTTCAGTGAGCCAAAGTAACCTGGCAGAGAAATATAATGACAAAAGAAGCTGAGGATATCTCCTTCCTCCGACTCCTCGTCAGGTCTGATGCTGTAGCCCTCGTCGTCCACCTCAGGCGAGTTCTGAAACACACAGTGAATGAATCTTTATTCTTTAAATCTCACTTTAATCAACAAAATGGTGCAACCCCAGACTTATTTACAGTCTACAAACACCTGCATACACAATTTTGTCAACAGAGCTTTAGGTTTTTGAGGTGAGTGCTGTCCTGAGGTAGCGTAAAAAGCTAAATTCAAACATTTACTTACATATCGGTCCCAGTCAATTTCTCCGTAGAAGCCATTGGCGGTCCCGTTTGACTTCTTCTGAGACAGAGGGCACAGAGACCAAACAGTTGAGGTATAGCATGTTATGCACGGCTGCACTACTTCTACGCAACCACAGCACAACTATTGGATGTTGCAGCTAAAACTCTCCTACAAGCATTCAGCTTAAATTTAAAGGTCGCAAAAGTTGTCCTTCCTTTTTTGTTAATGGCGACTCCTACGCTGATCAAATCTACTGACATTTGGAAAAACATCTCGTTTTGCAAACAAGCACGAATCTCTGCCTGGTTGCTGATGCTCTCATAAAAGAGATGATGATTATTACGCCGCAAACACTCCAATGGAGCTGCACAATATTTGAAGGCATTGGTTTCTTCACACCACCGTTAATGTCTCAGGGGGTGGCCTGTTGCCATTTTTTTCCCCACCAAAGTCTCTTCAGAGAGCCTGCTAATGAGAAGATAGCTGGAACGCCAACACTAGCAGCTCACTGATGAGCAGAAGAGTTAAACGTCGTTATTCAGAACTAAAATCTACACACTACGCTACACTAGAGGATAGTCTACTCTCTAAGGAGCTGATTTCAGTACCGAGTCAACCTCTTGGGGTTCCTGCCAAGTAAAAACAAAAAACAGAAAAGAAATAATGCACCTCACATTCATCAGATTAAATTTCCTCCAGTAACTCGTGATTACACGGAAAAACTAATTTACAAATGAATAGAAGGGCTTGTACGTAGTAAACATTTTCCATTACTTACACCCCCGTCTCTGTCTGGCGACCCCCTGTGAGAAACAATAAGAGGAGAAAACACGATTTAACACGTAAGCTCTTCATTTTGAAAATGAGGGCTATTCAAAGGGAAACGTTTTCATAATCGTGCACTTATTCAGTCAAGCATCACACTCCCACTGACATCTCGGCACACAAACCTTCTTAGAGTGTGACTAAGTGTCCAGTGTAAAGTCTTACAATGATTAATCCGGTTGACCAAATGCTAATTGCAAAATTTAAACATTATTGTCTATTTTTTAGTAATCTCATTAATTTGAAAATCCATCGTAACATGGAATATACTAATTATACCTGCACAGCACAATGGACTATAGACTGTGCCACTGTGGCTACTAATTGACCAATAGACACTGAACTGTATGTGGTTAATGGACGTAGCCGTGTAGCGTTTTCTGTATTTGACAAGACCTGCACTTAATTCTAATCCTGTAATTGCTCACACTTATTGTAATCCTTCCATTCTGATTCGTTGAAATGCATAGACATGACCTGCTGTTATGAATTCATTTTTTCCTGAGATTTAAGCCAGCTCTTCCAGCAGCGGTACCAGCTAATATGCGAGGAGCTCCGATCGCGCAAAACAAAGAGCACTCACGTGGAGTCATTGTCCTTCTCTTTCTTCCGTATCCCAAAGGCCTTCCTGGTACGTTTCTTCAATCCTGACAAGAGAGAAGAGGACAAGGGGTGAATTACTGCAGCAACAGGGAGCAGAAAGCATGACTAAAAGGTGGGGTCTGTGGGTGGGTTAAAGGCTAGGTGGGGTCACCTCTCTGACATGAATCACCCAGGAGATAAAAGGCAATGTTTTCTTAAATGTATTATTGAGTGACTGGATGCAGCACTGTGAGCGCGAGCGCTGGCTAAAAATGTGCTCAGGGTTAGCGCAAATGGACTGACAACCTTCCAATACCCAGGGCAACTTTTAGGAAAGGAGATGTCATTAGATCTGCAAAAAAAATCTATTGGACAAGGACAGTTTGGACGTCTGCTGAACACTGAGGAGAGCATGTTAGATTTCTAATGCGCTGATATATATTGCCACTTTAATCTTGTAATGGAAAAGTTGAGATCGGCACTGATCTCCTGCTGCTCTAATGCAACACAAATGATGGCTGCATTGTTCAGGTGCATGAATGCATTACGCTGGAAAGGGAGGCACTAAATGCGGCTGTGTGAACAAAGCAGATAGTTTGCATATCCAGTCAGGTGTAGAAGCAGAACAAAAGCAACACAGAAGGAGAAACAGAAGTAATCAGGCTGCAAGCCTTCACAAAAATAAATAATGATGCAAAATGTCTAACGCATTCGGGCCTGAAAAACTGAACTTTCTCATCTCTGTGTGTTCTTGCTTTTCACTTTTCTCAACAAGTTCAAGCTCTGCTGCACCATCAATGTGGACTTTGACTAAATGATTAATAGGAGTCAACACAAAGCGCTGTAAATCATTGAATTTACCAACTCCTTTCTGCAAAGCTTTATTTTCCAGGAATCCTTCAAATTTTAAAAAGAATAAACTTGTCCTTTTGTCCTCTTACCTTGAAGGAAGTTCAATCACAATCAGCTCTATGCTTGCTCTGATATGTTTAATTTAATCAAACCCTTGGTACAATTATGTCGCACCAACCAATCCCAAGCGCCCCCTCCTCTTTCTTACCCAAAATGAAAGCCCAGTTGTCCCCCTCCATGTCTTCTCTGCTAATTTCTTTACTCTCATTCTCGTCTCTCGTCTCTGCATGGTTGTGAACCCATCACACGATGTCAAGACAAGCCTATCTCTTCCTCATTCCTCATGCAGACACAGACTGAGCCTCAGATCAGGAACTTGATGCTACCGCTTGCCCACACACACACACACACACACACACACACACACACGTACGTACACGCAGATAAGATATCATGTCACCGTCCTTGATCTGCGTCTGGTGCTCAAATTCAACACCGCTGACTCCGATCATGAATTAAAGAACAAACGTCATCATCTTTACGTATAAAAGAATTACTGACGTCTATAAATACACGCTCTATTCTACAGTCCTTTAACCAGCTAATAAGAGCAGAAAAACATGCAAATACAGTAGTAAACTACGGTTAAGTGCAGCACATGAAAGGTGAACTTGGAAGTGTTTACAGTCTGATTTTTACACATTGCTTCACCGCACTATTTTTACATCAGCACTGTACGCATTCACAACAGAAAATCAATTCAAGAAGACCTTCTGGACACGCAGAAATACTCTCTGATTGATCCGAACATATGCAGCCTGGCATCCTAATGACGATCACTGTCAAGGCTTAAGCACAGACACGGAGAATGAAGACGTGTGAGAAAACTTAGAAGGTGTACAAAGATGGACACTGACAGGAAAATGTCCCAGCTATGACAGGAGCTTTTATATTTCAGCTCAGGAAGGTGATTTTAACATTTCAGTATGCTCACATTTACAACAGTAAATTACCTAAAACGTTTTACTTTTGCAAGGTGACCTCTGCATCTATTAAACTGTTTGCGTGGGTGAACGTTAGAGTGCGTACTCTATGTGCTGTTTGCTATCTGTTGTATCTCAGAAATGCACAAAAACATTTGCACACAGACGCTTTTCTCATTAACTGAGATAAAGTTACTTTTTCTCCCACAGCACTGAAGGCTTCATTTTTGATAAAGACTTAAGATTTCATCTTTCAGTCTCCGGCTGGAGGCTTTGACATGAGAAAGCAGAGCGCTCGCTCAGCGCGTAGCGTAACGAGGGGAGCTTTAATTGTTCTCTCAACAGCTGGGCTACAAAGGCGCTGAGAGACGGTGAGTTCTCCTCAGCTGGTTCTTCTGCACCGTCGAGTCTCGCGTTGCGTCATGAATTGACTCGACTGTGAACATGTGTCAGTCTGACGTCAAGCCGGGCCAGAAGTCTCAACTACAAGTCTTTGGTGAATCAGATTTCTGTCCAGCCGTGTCCTGAAACTCTCAGGCTTAAGTCTTTAAAATACCTTTCTGCATTTCTCACCCCGTTTGGGGCCCTCTTCTCGTAATTCCTTCTTTAGGGTTTCTGCCCCCGAGCAAGAGCTGACAGATTTACAGCTGTGCAAATGAGAGAGTATTATGTGTGTGTGCCTCTGGATGTGTCAGTGCGCACATGGCAGCTCCTCACTGCACTACGTGAGATGTATATCTGCAGGATTTCACTCCAATTCTCCTTTTTTGATTAGTTCACATGTTTTTGCGAACTTGAATTTACTTTCCTGCCTTCTATAGGTTCCCTTTGTAATATAATGAACAGCTTAAGACTAAAAGAACAGAAACAAATACAGGCAGGCTGACAACAACCAGATTTGCATTAGCAAACAGCATGGATACATACAGTAAACCGAGTTTGCTGAGCACAGAAGGACCTGCATCTATTTGGATGACATGAATGTGAAAAAAGTACTGTACATGCATGCATATGGCGTTGGTTAATTAACAGAGAGGGAAATGACAGAGCGTGCGGTGCGCACTGTTTAATGACTTGATGGCTTCCGTTCAGGGGGATGCTAGTACTAGTGCTAACGTAATTAGTTCTTCTCAAGACGCAGTAATTTGATTCTGGGAAAAGCCGAAGGACGTGAAGCCAAACAGGACAGGACAATGCCAAACCTAAAAAACTCAGCGGCATCTGAAGAGCAACAGCGCACCGACCACTCAGACGCTCTGAGATATTTAATTTCTTCTTCGTCTTCTAGCATGAGACTGGGAGTTACTTTCTGGTCTGATCGCTCACAGAAGGAGTTAAGAATCTCGAGCTGAGAGGCTAACCTTAGAGAAGCAGGATGCCAGCTTTAGAAAGAGTCTCCAGAAGTGAAAACAAACTCTGCGAGAACAGCGTGCGATTATTATAGCTCTGTGAGATCCACCCTTCAACCTACAGGAAGTGGCTGTCACTTAGAAAGCCTTCAATAAAAGATTGAGCCGTCATGAAACGCTGCAGTGAGAGCGTTAATTACAAGCCTCCACCGTGACGATTTAAACCTGGAAGCTGCACGTTACCGTCTCAATACATTTAAAAGTGTCATCACAATTGTGTGATTTTTATTTTATTTATTTTTTTCGAAGAGATATTGCGTTCATAAGACTGTGGCGGAAAACCTGAACACATAATGCCTCCGACAACAGCTGTCAACAGCAAGGACGCATAGAAATAGAGCTCAGCTTTCATCAAGTACAACTTCCCACAGCAAATTTCAAGAATCCATATTGTTTTCAGATTTAATAAACTTGACTGAAAGCTTCTTTTTTGAAGCAAAAACAGATTTAAACTGAGAGTCGTGATTGCACGTGCCCTGTTGTATGATTTCCTGTGGGATTATTTGTCTCCTTCTGCAAAAAAAAAAGGGGGGTGTGGTGCATTAGCCTCAGCTACACGAGCCACAGAGCCAGAGAAATAAACTGGAAGGTACGCCATGCTCCGGGAACAAAATAACCCCCAACGCAAATTCAGAAAAATCTAAATCGCGCATGGACACACACGGACGAAATGACTCTCGCAGGATAGCTCTGCTTACGAACAGGAAGAGCAGAGGCAGTTTAACAAGCTGCTCCAAAGGGGGAAAGAGATGGAGAGGCTCTATCAGCCAACTAGCCAGCCAAACAACACACACACGCAGCTTGTGCTGCCAGCTGCAGCAGAGCAGACCAGGCGAGGCCACTCCAAACTCTGAATGGGAGACCTGTGCTGCTGTGCATAGTAAGTGGAAAGGACGATAATACGCCATTGAGAAGTAAAAAAATAAAAAAATAAATCTTTTGAACTGGAACTTACCAATTGCGGCATTAAATAAATTCCTTAAGCTTTCGTTTGTTTAGGCACCTATATTATGTATATGTCTTTCTAAAAAGGATGAAAAAAAAAATAAGTTTGAGTTTCTAAGCCAGTGTGACAAGCATGTCAAAGCACGCTCAGGTGGCATGAGAGGATTACAGTGCGAAGACGGTATGTGTTGGGTTGTTGTGTATTGAGCCAAGCTGTCGGCTAAGTACGAGGAGAAGCATGTGGATCGACGGACAGGCAGGCAGGCAGCGAGGTTAGCAGACAAGGAGACAGGTAATTAGTGGCACAGGACGAAAACAAACACCCCCCCCCAACAAAAAAAAAGAAAACCCCAACAAAAACAGACAGAGAGAAGCATAGCATGCAGCGAGACAGGGAGGCGGTGAGACTGACGTGCAGTAGACACGCAGAAATGTGGACAGGCATAGTGCAAACGGGCTTAAAGGGCTCGTTGTTTTTTTTTTTTTGAGTGACTCATCCTCTTGGCCCTGAGAGGCTGAGAAGCAGGAGGTGGAGCAGACAGGTGAGGATAGACGCTGATCGAAAGCGACGCATAAGCTACAGTGACCTCACGGCGCTGCGAGTGCTCCAAGGAAAGAAAAGTGCTCGGTCCGAGGCCGCGAGCAGACACGTGGCAAGAAGAGATGCGGATGCAGCCTCCATTTTATTTCATGTACCGTTTTTGCAGACTCGCTTGGAGCTGAACGTCTGACTGAACAGGCAAAGCAGAAAAGACTGTGGAAATATATTTATTAACAAAGGATGCGCTAATGAAAACCATGTGCTCATATTCACTACGCAACACTAAGAATTCACCTTTAAATATAAAGATATCTTGAGATGGAGTTGATGTAGCGTGCTAACAGCGCAAAATAGCGCGCACAGGAAGGGCCAGATCATTTGCTGCAACTTCCCCCACCTACTTTTTCCTGTGCTCGTCTCAGGATTGAATCTACCACTTTTCTGACCTTGCAATCTCAAAAACAAAGATGGAGGACGAGTCTGAGAGGAGAGAGGCCATCCATGGATTTGCCTCCTCATTACCTGGGATCACAAATAGGAAACTAAGGGGACACGGCACCCAAATCCCCTCAGCCCAGCCTCACGTATTTTCCATGCCAGTGTATGTGCTTCAGTGAGTGGGCCTGTGTCAGCGCGGCAGAGAAAAGACAAAGCGGTGGTGTCGGTTTCCGTTTGAGCCCGCGGATGCTAAAATTAGCGTTGGGCTGTACTGTCCAGGTGGCTGCTCTGCGAGCTATCAAGTGTAACGTCTGCAGTTCATACAGACAAACGTGCTAGGAACCGGGTGGTGCATCGAGTTTGATTCGAATGCACGAACGCACCCGCAAGAAAAAAACAAAAAGGAAAACAGAAAGAAATGTTTCACCGAGTGACGTCACCCACCTTTAAGGAAAGTGGGTCAGGGCCAGAAAGCGTGTAGCGGCGTTCTGGCAGTTGGTGCAGAGACGAACAAAAGATGTTTGAGAATGAGGACGGTGCTGATGCATCCATCTGTGCACACGCTCTGTATCCATTCAGTCTCTATTTAACAGATTTATCTCTCAGCAACGGTTTGAGACAGAAAGAGTCAACTCATAAGTATTTCCATTATTAATGATCCTGCAGTTTTTTGTAATTAGCTGGTAAATAATGTGAATGTTCTGTATGTTTGCTTGCTAAATGATTGGCCAAAGGGCGTTAACGCAAATACTGCAGAAGTGGAGTTGCATGATATTTTTAATGAGGGAAAAAGTCAAAGTAGTCTAGTGTAGTGCATTCTGCCACTAATGAAGACTTTGGCTATTTATTACCAGTCTTTGTCCACTCCCTTCATCTACATAAACAAGCAGCACTTATGGTTCTCATCCCCAGGCTCCAAATAGCATCCGCCAAGGCCCGTGTGTCAAATGACCCCGCCGCAGAGCCGACAAAGTAGCTCTTAACATAGATTTTCGGCACAAAGACACAGGGGGAAGATGTATTTTAAACCGCTCCGTCCATTTATTGACACGGACTTTCACGGATCGGAGAGGCCGATGTGGGAACCCAGTGCCCTCTCCGCCTCCAGCCGGTGCTTAAAGCCGGTGCATCCTGCCCGTGTCACAGGCGAATGGTCCTGTACGTTCTCAGTAAAGGAAGCGATAACGTCACTCATAATGAAACATCAAGGCGTGACTGGAGACTTCAGCTAAACGATGGGAAAGTTTAACATCTCTTAAAACAGCAAATCAATTGAGTTTTATTTATATGGCGTCAATAACAACTTGTCTCTTAAATAAACCACACTGAAACCCCCTGAATGAGGACAAAGGCAACTTGTAAGCTATTTTTAAAACACATATAGTGCACTGTTTTCACATTTACGCTGCAGATTTCTCTTAATGCATATGCACACTGAAAAGTAGCCTTAGGCTCCTAAACTGCATAACTACGATCTGGGGGTGACCTGTAGTTGCTAGGCAGTGATTTCTCATGCAAGCTCTTTCAACTGTCTACACACAAAATTTGTGCATGTACGGCTTTAACCACACCACTGTTGTCGAAACCCCCGCTAGGCCTCATACCTTCCGGTAAAGACGGGTCCCCAGCTATTTCAGTCATGCCGTCCTATCAAAACACATCACCACAGCTGCCAAGGGGTGGGGTGGTGGGGTAGATATTCTCACTTCTTCTTTCATCCACATTAATCTGACAGTACCAGAAATGTCATGCGTAGCCGCCCTGCAGAACCTCATTACCAGCAGGAGGATAAAACAGCAAGGAAAGAGAAATATCCTCCTTTCCCCCTCTTTCTATACATGTTGCATTGCGCAGCCTCGGTTACCTGGGACACGGCGCTGCAGAGTGATGTTCGACAATCAGCTCGGCTAGAGCAGCAGACGTTTCACTGACGCCGGGAAAATGTAAAGCCATCTGTCGCATTTATTTCTTTTCACTAAATCTACGGCCTCTAACGGCGACAACAACAACATGCTGCGTGCTCTGCTAAATGGGCCTGCTGTTAGTCATCTCTCAAGCTTTCATTAACCAGAACGGGGTGGCAAAAGAGTGATACGGATAAATAGTTTTGTGTATTTAGAGATACATTTGAGCTCACTAATGCAAATCCCCTTTTCTGAACAAGTACCAACTGGTTGCCGCTAACGTGAGAGAACCAAGGCTGCATGACAACAACCTGAAGAACAGCCTCTGAAAGATAATTGGACAGCAATGACTTTAAGAGTGGTTTTCAAGCCTTTGGTTGGACATTGATGATACGTCAGCTAGTCTGATATCATCTAGTGTTCAAGGCTGCGTGCGTAAGGAATGTGCGATACAGAAATTTCCATCACAAGTGGCTTTGTTGTTTTAGCATTTAGATAAGACACAATGAAAATTAAAATGAATAAACCTCAACAGCTGAGTGGATTTCAGATCAGTTCAATTTAGTTTTATTTATATAGTGAAAATAACAATACAAATTGTCTCAAGAGGCTTTAGAAAACCCGGTCTGAAGTCCAGCCTGAAACCCCTAGAGGAAGCCTGAAGTGGCAAGGAAAAACTCCCTTTAACAGGAAGAAACCTTGAGCAGAACTCAGCTCATACAGAGGGACCCATGTGCCTAAGACCAGCCAGGTAGAGACAGAAAAGAGAGACAAGAGGATAGGAGAAACGAGATAAACATACATCTGTCATAGATACATACCAGGGGTCGCGTTAACTGCATAATTTCCGTCAATGACCGTTTTTTTTAAAAATGTGACGGAAAAATCTGAAGGCCATCTGTCATTTTGACGGACTGCAATACATACCCCTGACCACTTGGTGGCGAGTGACCTTATTAAGTGGCTCTTGTCTTTAATCGCAGTTTGTGTTCCAAACATCATGGAACTTTTGTCGGTGCACGATTTCCCGGTACACCGATTATACTGAAGCACACGTCAGAGCTCAGCTAACCATAGACATACATACATAGACGCCTGTATAAGCGAGTGGCCCTGTTCCAAGATGGCCGCCCTGTAGGCACGCCGCTCCAGTAGGGGGCAGCGCTAAATGAGGTGTCTATGTATATATGTCTATGTGGCTAACCATTTGTCTACGTCTAGTATATACAGTCAATGGTCTATGTCTATGCAGCTAACGGCTACCAAAATGCAATTTGCGTACCACCAAGCACTTCAACACTACGGTACCGCCTAACAGCTGTTTACGCTAGCAGTCCCGTTCCGAGTATGGACAGTTTGAGAATATAAGTGGTGTCATAGGCAGGTTGGAAAATTGTTGATTTAGGCAGGATGAGGGGTTGATAAGACCACGACAACAGATGTAGTATTGAGCTCCACAAGTCAGAAACACAATTCCAGACCAGAGACACTCACATGAAGATGGGGCGGGGACAGCAGTTAACATGCTATACAGTAATAGGACAGAACTGCATGACTAGTAAGATAAGAAGAAAGAAATGAGATTAGAGGACAGGAGCTCGGTGCCAGAGAGAAGAGAATAGAGGACATGTGCTCGGTGCATCGTCCTCCAGCTGCCTAGGCCGATTGCAGCTTAACTGTGGGACAGTTCAGTCCAGCCTATAAGTCTTAAGCCTGACCTTGAAAGTAGAGATGGTATCCGCCTCCCGAACCTAAACTGGCAGCTAGTTTGTTCCCTTTGTACTCATAAACTGTCGCTATTCTGTTTTTGACAATTACACTAATACACTGGAACTCTGCAACAGGAAATGCAATAAAAGAAATAGATACACATACATAAACCCAAGATAAACTCGCTGCTAATGTCTAAAATGTGATTTTGTGAGGACAGGACTGGTCTGAGAGGCAGACTGTTTATGTGGCAGGATGAAACTGATGCAGTGTTTACCCGCATGCAGAAACCACGGCTATATAAAAGTAATTAGTTCATTAGGAAGGTAAACAAGCTCCTCCTGCTGCAGCCAGAAACTTTTCCCAGTATGTCTGTTGACCTTAGAGGACGTAGGAAGCAAATTCAATTTAAATGCACCTCTCTGCTCCAGGTCGACCCAGAGAGGAACTTTATTTTTTTATCTCTTCTCTCATTATCTGAGCCTGCAGTAAGACACGATGAGGAGTTCTCAGTGCTCCAGTCTGGCTCAGTTACAATCAAATATTGATCAAGGCTCCTGAATGTAGTTTTTGCTGGTGAAGTTAACAATATAATTTACAATGAAGGGATTGTAAGTAGATGCAGAAGGCTGCAAAATGGTGCAAATACAAGACAGACCGTAGAATGCAAACAGGAAACCTGTTAAAATCAACTACATAGATACACAAAGAGTGTACATTAAATGTAAGAGGTAAACATGTCAAAGGCAGATAAACTATTTGTACAATAATCATAGTAGCATCATAACACACTAGCTACATCCTGCCGCTGATTAGCAAGCATCCCCCCATGTGTTTATTGACTTGTGATCAATGTTTCAAACCCATAAACATGTTAGTCAGGATTAGCCAAAGGGGATCAAGCATCACAACAAAACAAGGTACTCATGTTAGAGCGCAATGCCAAGAAGATGACATGCAACTGTGCCTTTACCTGTAACTGATCTCAATCCTTGCTTATCATGCGAAACAAGTAGCCAAAGGTTTGCAATATGGATGCATTCACAAAGACCTCAAAAGGACAGTCGCTTGCAACGCAGGATCTTTAGTTTAGCCATGAGGCACAAGATGTAAAATGAAGTGCAATCCATTAAAAAAAGAAAGGATTTGATATTTTTTTTAAATGCGTTATCTGTGTTTGCGCTGAGTTCACTACGTCCATTGCATTGAGAGGCCGATGAGGAGGAAGGATGGAGGCTCTGTCGTGAGAAAACACTCACACGCCCCAGCACAGACAGCCAACTCAAGCCCACATTTGACATGAGTCACTGATGAATCAGTTTTACGATTTTACTGAACAGATTGGCCATTAATGATTAAAAACTCAAAGACACAGACAGTGGCCTCTGCGTGTTTGGGAAGACATTCGTAGCATGGATAAAAAAGGCCACAGGGACACAGAAATCATCTTTTTCAGAATCAAGAAATTCCATTAGCCTGTTTAGCACGCAAAGCTCTTGTTACTCTGTGCAGAGAGAACAAAATACAAAAAACTAGCATGTGCAAGTCTGATAACAGTTAAATCATTATACGTTAATAAGTTAAACGCTTTGCACCTTAACAAGAAATGAGAGAGCCACAGCTGGAAACTGGCATTTATATTGCTCAAACTCCTCAAGATGTGACCTATACTCACTGAGATGTTTGTAGGTGCAGTATATAGTATTTTATTTTCAATCTTCTTTGGGTTTTATGTCAGTTTTTTCCTCACTGTGATAAACTAAATGCAGATGCATAACCAGTTTCAACTCCTCCCCTCTGGTAGGAGCAACAGGACACTATAGACCATGAAAACAAGACACAGGAACGGTTTCTTCCCTCAGGCCCTCACTCTGATGAACAGTTAACTGCCATGCAGCGACAACCCTACTACAGCAGCAAGTCGCAAACTTCCATGGCAGACTACAGCAGTTCAATTTCTCTGTCCTGAGCATCTTTTAACTCACACACACAAATAAACAACTCCAAAAACATGAAAAACAGCACATGGTGTTGACCTGGCCTCCAAAGATCCCACTAGATCCCAAACTTCTCAAGTATCTATGGGATACACTGGAACTCAACCCCAAAGGCTCCCCACTAACAGCATTGTGTTACCAGACACAACAGGACGCTCTCAGAAGACCCATGTCCACTCTCTGAATGTTACAGTTGTGTGCATACCATCATTATATATACTGTCTCACCTATTAAGCCCATTCACGTACACTGAGAGCATTGCGAGTCAAATTCCTTACATGCGTTTGCATACATGGACAAATAAAGCAGATTCTAATTCATACAAATTATGTGGTCGTCCCTTGCCATCATGAAACCCGTTGTCTGACAGCAGCACCGTGCTACAGTGCCTCAGATAAAACTGTGTGCTTGGACAGAAGAAAAAGAGGTGCACCAGTGTAGTCTTATTGATCCATTAGGCTTCTGCCCTTTGATAACTGTCCAAGTGACAATTAGGATATTGCAAAGGTAGTGAGGGTGTTATTTTCCTACCTTGATCTGCCACTTGTAAAATCAAGCACGCATTTCACAACAGTGAAGCAGCATGTCATGCTATAGACGTTCTGGTTCCGCTCTCAATTGAACCCAGTGAAGCATACCTCTATTATCCTCAGCAGATCTTTATATCTAGGTTTGATTAAGTGTGTGTAAGTGTATTCTTCTCAGTGCTAAATCCCTTTTCTGTAAGCCAATGCCTCGAGCAACCCATCTTTTCATCCCATCCTTAAACGGCTGCATAAACTGCAGCTGGTCATTCAGACATTGTATACTGAATGCTTAAAAAGCAATGAGTACTGCAGTTAAATCGGGCAAGATGCTCTTTTCTCTTTCTTCTACTAAAAACGATGGCAGGGAGTAATTTATAAACTGCCTCTCCTCCCACAAGGCCTGTCAGAAAGATAAGCCCATTCGTCAGAGAGAGAGAGAGAGAGAGAGAGAGTCAGCTCCTCATAGGTTAGCGCTTCTTCAATACTCTGCAAAGACCAGATAGACTGGGAACGTAAGTATGGGCACTTCTCAGTCTCTGGAGACGCACTCCTTCAGTTCCTGTTTATCTTACTTCCCTTTGTGTACGGACAGTTTGACTTGTTGTAAGGAAGAATTCGTTTGTTGATTAGATGGCGGTTAAAAACAGAGATGGCATGTGTTTATGTATTTTGGTTGTAATAGATATAGCTAACTGAATGATTAGGTTAAATAATAACTGGTTAAACAAATCTGTGGTAGATGGAACCTCAACTGCATTTGTATTGCCCACCAATTGCACTAAAAGCAAACTCAACTGTTGACCCACAAACCAACCAACAAAAAGAGCCCCTCGCTAAATTCAGTGAAATCTGTTGGATAAAGTCTCTGCAGGAAAAAGTCGCTGGCTGACGGTTAACAGTACCAATCCCATGGGGAATTCTCTTGGTTTTAACTTGGATAATACATTCATTCATTTTCCATAACCTCTCGTCCTCGAGAGGGTCGTGGTAAGGCTGGAGTCCATCCCAGTCACCCCCAATAGGCGAGAGGCAAGATACGTCCTGGACAGGTTGCCAGTTTATCATGGAGCTAACGCAAAAAGACAAACAACCATATATGCACACACACACACAGCTTGTTTAGAATAACCAATCACCAATGTCTTTGGACCGTAGGAGGAAGCTGAAGTACCCGGAGAAAACGCAATCTCTGAAAAAGAAAGAGTCCAGACAGTTGATGGATTCAAACCAAAGAGTGTATATAGAGTGGAACCCATGACAACTCCTCAAAAATGAAGCCAATGCAAGTAGAGCTCTGAGTAGAGACTGTTTTTTCCAAAGATGTTTTCTGTTATTTATTTTATCTTTCTGAGAAGTTTTATTTCAGTTACAGTATGGCAACAGGATATGACGAACGGTTGCCATGACAACCGCTCCGCAAAGCAGTCCCGCAGGACCGCGTGAGCAGGAAAAAGATAAAGAAGTACAGTGTGCAATCCAACATTTCTTTGTAACTGGTGGAGGTTGAGAACAACACAGTTTCAATCGAACAAAATTGTGAGTCTTGTGACGCCCCAACCGTATTCCTAACACTGCGGGTCTGGGGGCCGCCAGGGGGCGCTAGGGGGGCCTCAGACAACTGGAGGGAAAATAAGAAAAAAAAATATATATATATAATTTTTTTTAATCATTATTGTATTATATAGTGAATAAAAGAAAAAAAATATTCTAAAAGTTGATGTTGCTTTACATATTTTGTAGCATTGTCTGTGGGTTTGCAAAGGGGGTCCTCGGCCGGAAGCTAATGCTGTTTGGGGCGCCTTGGCATGGAAAAGTTTGGGAACTAGACCACTGTGCTGCCCTTTGATGACACACATTAAAAACCAAAACCTGCCATTTACAAAATGGTCTCAAGAATATGAGGGGGATGAAATACAAGTTCTCCAGTCGCCGTGAGCTATTTTTTTAATTACAGTACAGACTCAACAGAGTAACGACTATCCATTAGAGACTAGTTTCTGCTCTACCAGTAGCCAGTCAAGCGTCTTTATGTTACAATCCCAGCTATATGACATGGCTGCACATTTGACCCGTTTTCTCATGGGAAAGACATGTGAATTTCAGTATATGTGATCCGCGAGCGAGAGGGACACAGGTAGAAACAACCACAGCAGATCACCAGTCGGATTAAGAGTCTGCACAGAATGTGACGTTTCCACATGAGCTGCTAGCAGGGCTGCACACAGAATTACTCCCTGTGAGTGTCTGTGTGGTCTTGTACAGATGAGGTTTGACAGAAAGTTGATATTTATCAGCAGCTCAGATGCAGTCTGGTCACGTCCTCCTTCCACATGCCTCCGAGGGGAGAACAGGAAATTACTTTGTTTGCAGGAAGAAAAAAAAAAAAACAATTATGAAAATGAGGGCAAAAAGGGGGGAGGGAGGGAGTGACAGAAAGAAGGATATAACATAGAGGAGTTGTGTCAGGCCTGTATACTTTATGGAAAACGGACGAGATCAAAAGCACGAAAGGAAACCATCCTCTCTTCTATCTCTTGTTCCCTTTCACCTAGATTGGATCCTAAAAAGCTGGCCCAAATTCCTGTGGATTACATTTGCCTTATTTCCTCCCAACAATCTAATCTCAGTTCATTCTGGTTAAGGCAGCTGACTCCACCCCTCCCCATGTTCACACCCAGATTATAGGTTTGGCCAGATTTTGGTTGGTAAAGGAATGTCCCGTCTACGGCCCATTAAGACAAGACGCGCATTTAAAACCTCTGACGGGACCTTTTTAAAACACAGAGTCCTCAAATAAAGGTCACGAAAAAGGTAGAGCGCGGCCAGCGTCTAAAAGGAGCGGCGGAGGAGTGAAAGAGAGAGTGATAAAGGAGACAGAGGGGCAGAAAAAGAGAGAGAGAGGGGAGAAACCGTGATGAACCGCAAGATCTGGAACCACTTTGAGGGAACGCACCATCATTTCCAGTGTCACTCTAACGCCCAGCAAACCGCTGTTATGGAAAACCTTACACAATCCACCAAGGATACACATGCACACTGCTGCATCCGTCGTTTATCTCTGAATGTAATCTTCAACACAGTAAATAACACGACCAGCAGCTAGGAACATGGGTCATCTCAGTCTGGTTGTGCACAAAAACAAACCAAAAAAAAAAAAACATGCACAGGCATCAGATGATGATGACTCATGGAGTGTTTGTGTTTGCCCCTCCATCTTTCTTCTGCCCTTTAGAAAAGTATGAATTAACAAAAATCTTCAAGTGTGAACGGCTTGCTCTCCATGTCCTTGTGTTTGTTCAACACGCTGGGTACATGGGTTGTGTAAGCTGCACAAAGGTACGAATAAAGAGACACTGTTGCTAGTGACTCCATGTTATGCAACCGGCTGATAATCCTACAACAACTAAAGGGGCCGTTGCAGGAGAGTCCTTCAACGAATGCAGCTCAGAAGCAACAGAAAATGGCAGACACTCTCCTCAAGCAGTTGCATTTATATACAGATGCACGGATGCACACATGCATATATTATTGCTGGGCAATATGGCTGAAAAATGTGTTTCATATCAGTCGATATTGATGATTATTGATTCGTTTTTTTTAATCTGTTTTACTCAGACTTCTCAACTGTGCTGAACTGCATCTGTTATTATTTTTTTCCATTTTTTTTCTGTCATTTTGATTGACAGGGTCATAAAAATCCTGTCATAACCCATTGTCACTCGTTACTTTAATAATTTTAATTAATATTCAGTAGTGGTGGAAAAAAGATTCGGTTCATATAACCAGCCATCAAAGACGACTCAAGAATCATGAATCTATAGAGTCTATTTAAGTGGCTCAGTTGAGTCCTACCACATATGATTGATATAAACTGCACCACGAGCAAACTAAGGCACTCAGACACTCGCACAATACGCAGAGAAACGAAACTTAACCGACTCATAACCGCTGCTCGTGGATCCGCGCTTAACCGAGTCAGCAGCAACTCACTCGGCCGGCAGATAAACTTAACCAACTCTTACACTACTAATCAAGAGAGACAAGAGGCAATTAATATGCTCACTCACAACCAAGTTTGCAGACAACATCGGTCTGACTCAGGCCTGACTTAAAATAACCCAAATAGTACCAAATTGGTGACGTGACCTTTCCTTTTCCATCTACAATTTGCTCTGGCATTGTCGCTCTCATATTATCCTTTCTCTCTACACAATTCTTTGTTGTTGTTGTTGCCCCCAACCAGTCTTAACTAGGCCGTGACAGGTCGAGAGGCTAAAGCCCTTCTTCTGCCTACATCCCCCAGAATGACTTGAACTGACTTGAACTGTATCCTCTATATGACACAGTGTAAATGGTTGGAGCTGGATTATTATCCTTGGCTCAAATAAGGTTTGGGGGACTTCAATGATGAATCAATGACATCCTGACATTGAGGGACAAAGTTAACACATTGCACACTTAAGTTTACACATACAGGGAATGGTATACGGTCAGAATTAGGGATGCATCAATACCACAGTTTGTCAAAACAAGCATGAGTACATTTGGCTGCTCATGCTTAACAATAACATTACACATGCACGCACACCCACCTACATACTGGCCTACATATTAATAATGTAACAGTTTCAGTATATCCATAGCTAGTGCATCGGCCAACAATCATACACAGTACAGTCCTAGCATACTGCACTGTAATAAACCAACCGGTCAACATATATCATCTGTGAATTCATTCCTTTACATCCCATTTACAGACAGTGACAAAAACACTGGGGAGAAAATTCATGTTCCTTAAAGGCAGAGGCCGCCAAGCAGACGCTGGTGCCGCTTTAAGACGTTAGGAGAACACCTGACCTGAACAGAAACACTTCAGAGAGGTGCCGACAACAATTTCCACATCCGTCCCCCAAACGCTAGCGAATAAAAAGTCTTTGCAGAGAGCCTCGTGACTAGCAGGAGGAGAAAATGAAGAGCAAAAACACAACCTTGTGATTCTGGGAGAAAGTCCCTAAGTATTGGTGTAGGAGTGTGTCAGAGACTCAGTATTTGTGTTTAATGTTCCTCAAACAACCCTCTCAAATACCACATGGTGATGATGTTTAGAAGGTCTGGTTAGACAGGCTAATCTAGATTTAAGAGGAATAAGAGTGGAAACGACTCCTTTCCCTGCGCTGCTGTCAGAACTGAAGATTGTGGTTATCATTAGGGGGAAAGTGCAGGGGAGTAGCTTCCTTTTCCTCCAATCTGCCTTTTAATTTAGACAAATTGGACTCTGGCCAGCTAGTTGGTCTGCATGGCCCATTTGTTTTGGAAAGGATGTTAAATGCTATAGAATGAATCTTACTCGGTACTCTGCGAAACAATAAGGTCAACGAGGCACTGAATCTCTCAGGGAAAATGTTCAAAGCTGACAGGAGAGATGAGTCTTTCGCAACAAACACTGCTATGAATTTTAAACTTTCTGCATCTATTTATTGCCCTCTCATCTTCAGTGAATATCAGTCAAAGTCGTGTTGTTTGGCCAGGCTTTTTGGTCATTTATAACCTCTGCAAGATACGGCATGGTATCAAGGCTAGAGCTGTATAAACTGAAGTGCGTATAAATCAATTAGTCTTTTTATTCCTCTCCAGGTTTTGTTCAGTCTGTTGCTTCTGTTCAAAACTGCACTGACTATAGTGAAATAAAAAAAACAAAATTCAACTGCACGCTGAGATCACACTAAATAAACAAGCAGATGTCACTAAACTCATGCCACACTGCATGATCAATCACCTCCTCGCATATGATCGCTTCTTCAGCAGATGCAACCGCTTCGAACAAACCCAGCTAGACCACACGTTTATCTAAATGTGACAACTAGACGTAAAATATTGCGGAAATACCAAACATATGTGAAACCTATGGCAATAATTATGAATTATTGTCTTGGAAGCGAAATATCTCTAATTTGACACCGAATGGAATCAGGACCTTGTAAATGGAATCGATTGCTGACAGGAAATCAGTGGTGATACCCAGTCCTACTGATCAGCCGCAACAATAAAACCATTTTGTTGTGCTTTGAAACCTTTTCTTCTGACATTCATGTGGACATTAAGTCAACATGTACCACTCATCCAAACACTGTTGTTGACCAAACACACCAAGCACTCTGCTCCATGGCAACGGCGCTCCACGACTGCAGCAGCAAAGCCTCAAAAACTGCCCAGAAACAACTCCAGTAACACGACAATGACTCCAAAACGCCCAGATCCCAATCTGACTCAAGAGCCAGGGGACGCGTGGTAACAGGCCGAGTCCACAGAGGCCCCATTCTGAAACCAACAAGACCAAAATGATCTCAGGTCCAATGAGGTCCTGTGTCCATGCCTAAATGGGTCAGAGCCTTTTTGCTGTGGCTTACTGCAGCAATCTTTCTTTTGTTTACGACCTTGCCTGAGGTCTAATTCTCATAAAATGACACCAAAACAAAGTAATTAAAGTTATCATGAGGCTGCAGAAACAGGTCATGGGGCCAAATGTGAAGGATGTCTACTGTTACCACTACGGTGATTCAAAATAAGTGTGCGTCAAATACATCTGGAACGAACATAGGTGTTTAGATGCAGAACTCTCAGAAAAAGTAATAAGACCTCTGCTAGTGGGTTTTAATAATTTGGCTGAATGACTCAGAGACAAACAGAAAATCAAAAATCCTCTGCGGCCATCTTTCATTATAGACACACGATCCAGAGCAGCGCACAGCTTCTTTCAGCACTGTTCACCAGCGTGTTAGAGTGGGACTACAGACGACTACAGATGACAGGTGCTTTGTGCCGTGCGCTTTAGTTTCTGTGATGTTTCCCTCAGTTGCAGTTCTCTCTGTACCTCGAAATCCCAAGCCTCCCTCCTCTTTCTCTCCCCTTCTGTCTCTCTCCCTGCTGATATGGTAAAAAAAAAAAAAAAAAAAAAAAAAAAAAAAAAAAATCAATGGCTCCTCTATTCTGTGGACTGGCCTGATGTCTGCTAATGAAACCCTATCTGCTGTGAGTCATTCATCTGATAGCAGCTGGGGCAATGACTGGCAGAAGGACCATCTCTCCAGCATCATTTATGATCCCGCGCACACACAAGCGCAAACATGGACATGGACTGCTGTTTGTAGAAGTATTCAGTGATAACAGCCCCGGTCCATAATGAAAATTGCATTAAACTGACTTGCACGTATTCTCTCAGGAGAGCAGTGTCTAGGCTGTTGTATGTGATGAAATAAAATGTACCTAACAAGAAAAGTAAAATTTGTATTATTATAGCAATATTAATAAAGTTTAATTTTAATCTTGCGTGCACGTAAAGGACTTCTTCCAAATCACCATCACCAATGAGTTATGGGCAAAACTGTGTTTTGGGAGGCCATGCAGAGATCTTCAAAATATCAGACCTACAAAATATTATCAGTCCATCTTCGAGTCCAAGTGAACTTTTGTGTCATAGTTGAATATATTTCTCCAATGCAACTTGAGATTTTGTGTTCAGAAGAATGGGAAGGGTACACATAACAGGATGGAAATTACTTTCCTCAAAGCCCTACGGTGCAGCAACTTAAACACAAAATGTACAAATATGAAATGTAAAAATATAAGACACGAATATATATTACACGCATACATACCTAAATAAAAAAAATAGAATGAGCTACAAACTAAGACTAATGCCATGGGTCGTAATGTGGCTGGTGCGAGCCCTGAGTTGGGCAGGCGCAAAGGGTATGATATATATATATATAATACAGTATAATACAATGCTGGTCTCTCAGATGTAATCTCCTGTGTAGATTTGGGAGGCGTTTTTCATTTTCTTAGACATAAACCCACAAGAAACTAATCATATTGAAGCGTCCAAGCTTTTAATTAGAAGGCATGCAAAGACACAGTGAAATGTACAAAAAAGGATAAAAATAGATTAAAAGGACCATTGTCAAAGGCAAGTGTAACACTATGGGTCTTGAGCTAATACACATGAAAATAATGTGCACTCTGGACATCTGGTCTACGCTAACAGGTAACATATCGTTAAATGTTTATGTGCTGAAGTTACCTGTGAATTATCAGCCGAGAATTATTCAAATACGGATGTACTGCAATAAGTTAGCATTGTCCAATATGGACAGAGACAAATATGTTGACAGGAAGTCGTTTAACAATGTTACACAATAAAATGAAAACGTAGTCACATTGATTCAGATCAGCAACACTGAGGCCTCCGACTGTCTGACTAGTAGCATTTATTGCGTCTGAGGCAGTGCAGATTCAGGCACAGCAAACTTTGTCACTCACAACTGCTCCCTCCCTCCTACGCACACAAAGGATAACTGCTTAATATTCTCAGATAAAAGCACAGAGACAGAGGACTAAGGGATGGGTGCTGATATCTTAAGTGCCAGCAACAATGACTCCATTTTATAGGGAGGCAACATGAGCCAGGTTTGCATAAACATTTAATCAACCAGTTATTACAAAAAAGAGGTGCATATACACACACGAGCCACAATATTAAAACCACTGGCAGGGGAAGTAAATAACGATGACCACCTTGTGACAATACAATGTTGTTCTGGGAAACGTTTGGACCCGAGATTCATGTGGATGTTACTTAGACATGTAGCACCCACCCAGACCAGACCAGGCACCCAGACCCCATAGCAATGACACTCCTTGATGGAAGCATCCCCAGCAGGATGCAGACTAACACATGCTTTAGGAACAACAACAACAACAACAACAACAACAACAACAACAACAACACACGAAGAACAGCACAAATGTTGACCTGGCCTCCAAATTCACTCGATCCAAACTGATCAAGTGGGCATTTTGAGGCCCCTCCCCTCAAACCATAGGACCCAGAGGCCCTCATTTCAACATCCTGGAGCCAGACACCACAGGACACCCTCAGAAGGCCCATGCCCTGATGAGTTACAACTGTTTTGGAGGCACAAGGGAGACCTACACAATATTAATTAAGCAGTTGGTCATAATGTTATGCCTGATTGGTGTATTTAAGTTGTAGTAAAAATACCCTTGCTTGCAAGAATGAAAGAATGAAGTAGCTATGCAGTTTTTTCCACCTTCTCTTTAGCACAAGTCTGGATGTAAACCAGGCCTAAAGCCCAATGTACACAGAGGAAACAGTCACGGTACACAAACAGAAACACACCGAGCAAACACAACAAGCCTGAAAACATGTCATACACAGCTGCTGAGACACTGCTACACGCGCTGTTTTTCCTCATTTTAATCACATCCTGCAAACACTACATTTATCCCCCTCATGAATTATACTTCTCTCACCCCCAACGCCTGCACCCCCCCGCCCCAACCTTTCAATCGCTCCCTCATCACAACACCCCTCACCCGCGTAGTAACAATCCAAACGCCGCTAATCTCTTCCTGTAGCCGTGTCCCTGCGTCACTGCGCTAGTGCACCCTCAGCTGATTGAAACTGACATCTGTTTGCACTGGTCTGGCTTGTTGCCACACACACACGGAGTGCCCGGACCCAGACGCGTCCACAGCTACGGCGTGGATGGGATTGGTCACACGCAGATGGACGAAAACAAAAAAACAAAAAACAACACAGTTTTTCCAATAAAGCCAGGAATGAAAGGAGAAACGTATAAAATGGGAGGAAGCAAGGACACGAAAACTGAAGATTAAAAAGAAACATCAAAAAACTATTGCCTGCAGTGTTTCATGGTGAGTTTTGAACCCCATATGCAGCTATATTGTTCTTATAAGTCCTGCAGGTAGTTGGGCAAACAACAATGTTGAAGATGCAAAAATTAAAACGTCACCATCATGCATCAGTTTTCACTTGATCTGCCCCCGTTACTCCGAACAAGTGCATGTCACTTCCCTCTTGCTTGTTGAAAGGCATTGTGGGAAACTAAGGAAATCACTAATTGCAGCGGGTGATGCAAGCGGAGGGTAAGTGGGTACTCCAAGAGACACAACAACAAATCTCTTGAGCGCATGAATAAAAATAACGTGCGCGGATGTCACAAATGGAGAAGAGGAAGCCTCACAAATTCAATCAGTTCGGCTGCAATAAGATTTCATGTTGATTTATTAATTAAGCAAAGTTAAGAGATTGAGCCAGGCACTAAGAGTCAGCTTGGGAGATGAATACATTACGCAGAGCAGCACATTAATATTGTATCTGCAAATAAATCCAAGTTCCCCGAGGGGTTCCCTGCCACCATGCCTACTCTCTCTGTCTTCAATGAGACGAAGGCGCATGCAGGAATGCAAGGGAGAACCATTCCACGACGAGAGGCGCAATAAGAGGCACCTGGGGAAGGAAGAAGCGAAGGATGTTTCCAGGGAGCAGATGCAGAGAGAAGCGCAGAGATGCCATGAGAGGTATGGTTGCCACCGTTAAAGCGCTTATGTGTTGAGTAAGAAATAAAGTCATCACTAAATTAGGGGCATAAAATCACGATGAATGGGTTTATTAAGGACGTGGATCAGCTGGCATGGGCTTAATGGTGCGTCCAAAAATGAACCGTGACTTAGTTGTGGGAAGATGGAGTGATGACAGAAACGAGGAGACGCGTGAAGCTGCCATCTTGAAACAAGGTTGGAATCTAAATAGAAAAAAGCTTAAATAAAAAAAAATAAAAAAATGTAAAACACGTTCAGGGCGTCCCTTTTCTGTTTCTAAATTTCTAAATCCCCGTTGCGCCACGTGAGCTTGTCAGATTTCCATTTGCCGTGAACGTTGCGAGTGACTCAACCAAAATAATGGCCTTTCATGACAATCCCGCCGTCCTCTCTCTCTCTCTCTCTCTCTCTCCCTCCCTCCCTCCCTCTACCACTCCCCCTCCGAGGCTCTGACACAGATTACTGCTCTCTGTGTACCTCGTCTGTTTTCATGTTCTGTCCTACTTGGACATTTGCGTTGGTTAGTTCATCTCCTCCCCCCATCTCGACCACCCCTCAATTTGTTTACCTGCTC
Organism: Planiliza haematocheilus; assembly: GCA_005024645.1. NCBI lineage: Eukaryota > Metazoa > Chordata > Actinopteri > Mugiliformes > Mugilidae > Planiliza > Planiliza haematocheilus. The sequence continues at coordinate 1,481,185 of SRSE01000293.1, read as the reverse complement.
CTTCCTGGAAATTGCGTCAAAGCGTAATCTCAGCAAACTCTCTCTCTCTCTTTCTCGCTCCCTCAGCCTGTGTCAGCTTCTTTCTGTTAGCATCTCTCCTCTACAGTCCTGTGGATTGCTCTCTTTTCAACTGCTTCGGACTTTGAAATATACGCTATTGTGAAAGCAGCGTTTCAGGTCTGCGGGGGAGACGTGGCGAGACCTTGTAATCCGTGGCGTTTGGGTCACAAAGGAGTTTATTAGACTAGAATTTATCGAGGGAAATTGCTTGGTCACAGTAGCTCAGTCGCGCATAAAAAACATGCTTGAAAAACCACTAGTAGATAGAAAAACAGGCGCAAGAGTAAAGTAAATAAATCATAAATAGATCAAATGAAATAAACACCTCTCACTGACCTCAGATACCGTCACAGAACCTGATCAACCATTTTTGGTGCTTCCCCTACGTTTTCCCTGTATCTTCTGTCCCGTTTTCTTACTCTATTTGTAAGTCAGAACAAAAGTTCATTAGGATATGGGCACCATTGCTTACCTATATTCAAAGACCTAATGTTTTTAACTGACCCTTGACAGTTCCCTTGGCGTCCCAGCACTTAGTAAAGCCCACACATCAGCACCCAAAATGAAACTATGGTACTTTATAGCAGTTGTCTTGCTGTAACCTCGTAATAAGCATGTTTTTATTTCTCTTAATTCCTTAATTTAACTGTGAAGCAGGACCTCTATTAATCGTATCAAGTAATTTGTAAATAGTAAAATGGAAAAGTAGTGGCAGCTGTCTGCGCGTTTCACAAAAATCAATATCAACAAACTTTGTGGTAATGTTGAAAAACTGCAGCATTTCTGGATCAACACCGCTGGATCCCAGCAGATCAGATCTATCTCTCTCTCTTAGGCACTAGTAGACGATAAAAGCTAAACTTAATGAGGTTCAGTAAAGGATTCAAAAGGACTTATATCTGATAAAACCCTGGACCGCGACAACCTTTTGCACAGATAACAAAACACCAAAACAAACCGCATATCCTTCCACTGAGCACACTTTGTCCCACCAGCTGAATAAAGACCATCAGGGGACACTAAACTGCATTTATTAGCTCTTGCCTTGACTCTGCTTGTTGATGGATTCGCCAGCGGTTTCTCACGGCCCCTTCCTCGTCAAAAACTACTACATACTGTACTCGCAACGCTGTCACAAGATGGCATTCGTGCTGCAACGGGTACAACGCCACGCGACTGTCTACGATAAAAATAGAAGCACTGATTAAATTAGACCGCACACCTATGAAAGCAAATCACCTACTGTTTTGACAGCAGGTTCCTCTAATCTGTGTGTGGGCTCCGTCAGGATGAAAACGGCATCAGTAGTGTGTCGGTTAACAGTCTGCGCTCCATCCTGTCAGTTTGTAATGTGCCATGTGCAACGTCTCGATTTAAATGGACTAGTGCAGCACTGACGGGGAGGTGAGAAGCAACCACTGCAAGGAAAACATCATTTAGTCATGGAAACTAAAGCGTGATTCTGCCAAATAAAAGCAGTTTTAGTCCGATCATCTTTCTGATCAACACATTTTTTTTTTTTAAATCTGATACGTCATTCAAGGAAACATTTTGATTACGCTGTAAGAGAACCTCATCTTCCCCAGCTGCCACTGGATTACACAAACATGTCTGTTTATCTGGCTCTGGATCTTGGGCATCATTACATAAGCTTGTCTGAGTGTGTGAGCGTGTGTGTGTGTGTGTGTGTGAGAGAGAGAGAGATTGGGTGTGCCTCCATGGAGAACATGATAGATTCTGGACTGGCTGTTGCGAGGATGATGTGAATGAATGTGGTGTTATGAGGAGCGTGAACAGGGACAAGAGGATTCGTTTCGACTGCTTCCCCCTTCAGCTCCTCCTCCTCCCTTATCTCAGCCCCTGCACGTCTTTGCTGTGGGAAAGTTTATCTGGGTCTCTGTCGAACTTATTGTCGAGCACAGCCACAATGGACCTATTCTACTGTGACACACTCGACGATGAGCCTCCCTCTGTGTCTGCCACACTTTGCGGGGAACAAGCAAAAAACAACTGCACATCCAAGCATGTGTTTTTCATAACAGTCAAGTTAGCATCCTTGCACACACGTGTGCCATCATTAGGAAAAGCCAGTGACTCAGACTTACCACCTGACGTCAGTCCTGTCACCTCCCCATCGTCTGTACATATTTCAATTGTGACACAGCGTCTTGCATAAACATGTGTTCATGAGTGCTTATAGGTGTGTTCAGAGGAAAGCTGTTTACTCAGTACATACGACTTTCTTAGTTATCAACAGGCCTAGCGAGATTGCTCTTATCACGTTATCTGCTTCTGTCTCCGGTATTTTATATCTTGGTGGACCTGCATATACAAAATGTCCTACTAATCACCAAGAAGGAACTACAAGTTCCTGAATTACAAATATTGTCCCACACCCCACCCAAGGACAATGGCCCATTTTTTTTTCCCTCTTTCCTCTTTAAATTGCAATAATATTAACTTGCAACGCCTGTATGCAAGTATGTATGAAGCCTTTATGCGCCATTTAAGGAGCCTGTGTGGTCGCGGTTGGGTCCATGGAAGACTGAACTGATACCAGGAGAACTATGGACTGACCATGATAGAGAATGACCTAGAGAAAGAACGAAGAGAAAGGAAGGAATTCTTGATGTTTGTAAGGAGCTTGCTTTCATACCCCTAAAGGTGTTCAGTGGTATCTGTCACCAAGATGTTAGCAGCATATCTTGTAAGTCCTGTAGGTTACGAGGTGGGGCCTCCATAGATTGGACTTGTTTGTTCAGCACGTCGCACAGATGCTTGAATGGATTGCGATCTAAGGAATTCAGAGGCCTTGTTGTGCTCCTCAAACCATTCTCGAACCATTTTTGCTTTGTGGCAGGACGCATTATCCTCCTGAAAGAGGCCATAACCTTCAGGGAAGGCTGTTTCCATGAAAGCCTGCAGATGGTCTGCAACAACGGTTAGGTAGGTGATACGTGTCCAAGTAACATCCACATATGAATGGCAGGACCCAAGGTTTCCCAGCAGAGCATTGCCCAAAGTATCACACTGCCTCTGCAGGCTTGCCTTCTCCCCATGGTTCATCCTGGTGCCATGTGTTCCCTCAAGTAAGTGACACACACGCACCTAGCCATCCACTGATGCACAGGACAGGACAGAGGTCAGCATGGGCACCCTGACTGGTCTGCGGTTATGCAAACTGTGATACACTGCGTATTCAACAACTTTCTATCAGAGTCAGCTTTAATTTCTTCAGCAATATGAGCTACAGGAGCTCGTCTGTTGGATCGGACCAACCAGCCTTCACTCCCCACGTGCATCTAAGAGCCTTGGCTGACTGTGACCTTGTCGCCGGTTCACCACTGTTCCTTTCTTGGACCACTTTTGGTAGATACTGACACTACAGACCAGGGACGCTACACAAGCGCTGCAGTGTTGGAGATAATCGCGTTGCAGTGGTATAGCCATCACATTTTGTCCCTTGTCAAACTCGCTTTGAGGACAAAATATTAATGTACTGTCCATTATATCTCGCCTATTAACAGGTGCTGTGGTGAAGAGTGACAGCGAAGGCACTGCACTAAAAAAAGCACTTGTATCAATTGTGTTTGAGTGGCTTTGTGTGGCAGACACCTAATTCCAATTGGAAGCTTCAATCCTCAATATTTCTGTTGCCGCCTTTAGGCCTCAAAATACTTCTGATAGAAAATGTAATGTGCTCCAAGAAGCCGATATGATGCTGTTCTCACATGAATAGCTAGGGGTCTAAAAAACCTCTGTTCATTACCAATAGAAGCCTGTTGTGAGAATGTAGATAATAATGGTGGGTTAATGTTAAGCTGCAGCCCAAGTGCAGCCATTAGACCCGGAAAAACAACACCCACACACTGCTTAATCCCCAAGGCCGTCAGCAGCAATGTCATGATGCTTTCATTACAACTCAACTGTGATGTTTTGTGCCGAGATCCTTCTGACAAGTCAGTGGCTATGACCCAACAAGCTTGTATGCCTTGAGCTGACGCGAACTTAGTTTGGTTTAACTGTATTATAGCAAAAACCAATATAATCTTACTGATGTGATTTTGATCAGATGAATAGAAGGCCACTGAGGGAATAAAGCAGAGCCCAGCATATGGCCATCTGTTCTGCAACATTCCAGTCAATGGTTTATCCAAGTTTCAGCCAGGGAAGCTTTAAATACTGCCCCCTCCTCCTATGTGAGTCTAATTCCTACTGTTAGTAACCAGGATTAAAAGACTATGTGTCTGAACCACAGCTAGTGTCCATGACAGGCTACACTGCTCATTACAATCCACAAAAATCATTACCGCTGTCAAACACTTTCTTACAACCTACTGCTTATCTCAGGGCCTCATCAGTGCTGTGACTGCGATCTTTACTTTTTCCTTAGGATGGTGCCACAGGAAATACCATGGGGTCATTAACGCAACCAGCAATTTGTATAACAATCTACCAGTATGATACATGGTTTGCAAATTTCAGAAAATCGCCTGGGGCGACGGAGGATTATGTTTCCACAATGTAAACAGTTTGGGCTCTAGAGAGCATGGGAAAATGTCAGCTATTAAATTCTGATGTCCTTTGAATATCAAAAAGTGGAAGTGTTGACTTTGTGTTAGCGCTAGATGAAAGGTCAAACCGTCAGTAAAAGTGTTTGACTCGATCCTCCGTAGAACAAGAATAGTCACAGCAAATTTCCTGGTAGTTATCCGACTGGCTTTCCAAGGTATTATGTCACTTTACAGCTAGATGAAACCACGGGCATCTGTTCTTACAAGGAATTTTAATGTATACCACTTCGCTATAGCGTTGAGGATATTGGAGCTTTCTTCATACAGCTGATACAAATGAAACTGGAGATCGAGGGTAAGAATCCCAAGTTGAAAAAGAACAATTATTTTCTGGAGGTAGCATTATTTTGTTATTGCTGCACAGCTGCTCCACAACATCCATTTCTTCTATCTCACTGTGTCTAAAGAAGGCGGTTCTCATGGTTAATATGAGCACAAGCTATTAAACAATCTCCTTCCACTACTCAGTTTACTACTGAGTACCCACCCCACCTTTTCTACCCAGCGTGTTACTCAGGGTCAATCAAGCTCGCCATGACATCGGGCTTTAAAAAGCAGAGCTAACAAGGATTAGCATCCAATTTTAACACCTGACTGTAATCCTGCACTCGCACAGTCCACGTTAAGCCTGTGCTAGCCATGCTAATGGGAGGGAAGTGCTTTGCAGATGGGCCATTTTCTTTTTCCCCTTTTGCAACTGTTACCTAACAACTTGGCTCGTGAGACATGCAGCCGATGACGGGACACTGCACATGCAGGGGAGGTGGAATAAGAAGTTAGCTCATTATTTTCTAGACGCAGAATTCACAACTGTGCTTTGATTTTGTATTGTGGTCCAATGCTGAGCATAGGATGGTATCAGGAGATATTTTTGGAAGACTGAGCTGATCTGTAATGTAATGTACCATCACGTTCATGAAGGTTTTTGCTAGGGTACCTAATCAACTGGCAGCTGAATGTATATTACACCACAGACAGCATGAACTTATTAGATTATGTTGTAAAATTTGAGGGTGACACAGTTCAGCACCAATCCTTGCAGGACAGAAAGGGTGTAGCCTTTTAAATCATATCCTACTGGGCAGTTCATCATGTGTATGATGACATCTGTGGCAATCAAAGACGCTGGTGATGATAGCCGTCTTCACAATCTCCTCCATGCTATGAGGCCTGGTTTAGCCTTGGGCCTTTAATAAAGGCAATACACCACTACCAAACATCCAAGTGAAGCACATTTTGTACCAGCCGCTCTGTTTCAGATCTACAGTATACTGACTGCACATGGAGTTCTGGTGATCAGCAAGTCCAGCAAATCCACACAATATATTTAGTGTCAATTCTGTAAGCTACATATATCCAAAACAGAAAAAAAAGGGACAAGGATTGGGGATTACATGTAGCTGAGAAACACAACTCAGTATTAAGTCAACACATCACATCCCTGAAATTCTGCACATGTGCAGGGAGCAACACTATCCTCTCATGCCCAAACAGTGACAGACAGCACACGCAGCCAGACAACATGCTAATACATTTCTTCACTGGCAGCAGAAACACTGGCATTGAGGTAAATTACTAAATCCTCTGGAATCAAATTGGCTTAGCCGTCATCTTCTCCAAGATACACTCCACAATATAATGATTATTTTTATCTTATACAGTATATGCAGATATGATTCACATTTTTCTACACGTGCTGCCCCAAAAACATTGCCTCTCAAATCTTACACTATTCAAAGTTGATTCCAACGATAGTCAGGTTCTTTTGAGAGTATAAACGACAACATACAGGATAGGAAATAAAAGCCATCTTATGAAACAGATGGATGGAGGGTTTGGTGTGCCAGCTGCAGAGCTAGCCTGCCCCTGATGATGTCATCAATTAAAGGGACATGATGCTAAAACAATTGGCAATCCTCTTTTTTTAATCACTACGCTCAACCCCACGGAGTTGGATCTGTCCAGCTATGGCTGGGCACAAATGTGCGCACGCACTCCCCCAAATATACACGCAATCCACATGCGGGTGCTGGGTTAAACAGCAATGTGGTGCGAGCACACAGCAAAGTCATACAGCGCGGTGGACGTGTGCATGTGCATCAGAGCACACCATACAAAGAGAATTTATACAAGTGACCCAGCTGGGCACGTAAGCCGTCCTGCACAATAAATCCAAATAATCCTTTACGATGGGAAGCGGGAAAAAGGGGGTTGGGGTGTGCTGAGACAAATGCACGCACACTCACAAAGGTACACACGCTTCAATTAGCCTCGCCATTGTGCCTCTGTGGTAGACATTCAGTGGCTGTGCCCTTTTCCTAAGAATAACAGTCACTAAAACGCATGCACTCAAAATAGCATTGCAGCTTATGACATTTGAACCTTTTCAAAGACACACACACACACACACACAAACAGACACGCTTGACAGCAGATGTAGCACTGCAGGACAAGGACATTAAGGAGGATTACCCTGAAATACAAAAAGAAAAAGGAGACAGCGTTGCATTAAAAAAAAAAATTAAATCATCTTACCTTCCATCATGGTTGCAGATTTGCATTCCTCTATCTCCAAGGAGCCTGAAATGAAAACAGGAGGCGTTGGTAGGGGGAGAAGAGAAGAAGCTCCCGGTTACAGATATACAGTAGAATTAATGGGCAGCAGAGCAGCTGTGTGCTTGTGGCTAACGCCCTGGCTAACTGTGAGCCTCAAAACCCCCAGACGTCGCCTGTCAGATAGCCCAGGAGGGAAAGAGAGATACAGAGAGAGATAGAAAAAGAGAGAGAGAGAGAGAGAGGATAGAGGAGGGGTAGGGGCCAGGCTAGCTGTCGATCAGAGCTCGGGCTTAAGCCATGGATGCTGTTACTGCTCCTGCTCCTGCTGCTGCTGCTCCTACTGCGGCTCTAACCTACACACAGCCGAGGATGCTGAGAGGTGGGGAAAAAGCTAACCGGAGGAAAAAAAATAAAAGAGGGTAGGGAGAGAGAGAGAGAGAGAGAGAGAGAGAAGGGAGGGAGGCGGGGAGACCGAGAGAGAGGGAGTGTGTGTGTGTGTGTGTGTGTGTTTGGGAGGGGGGTGGTACTGTTGAGGAGGGACAGAGGCAGTATGCTGAAGTCACAGATGGCCTCAGCCAATCCCTGCAGCTCTTTGCGGAGTCACATGGCTCACAGGCTGAATCTCCTGACACTATGGCCCAAGAGAACGCTCCATTAGAAACCTCTCTTGCTTGACAAATAACAGCGTGCATACATTGAACACACATACATGTTTGCACATCCAAGTAGAGGTGGTGAAAAATCAAACAGACACATGCAGAGTAAATATAGAAGACACACAAATGTGGTAAATACACACACACACACCCCTCCCCTTCATCCTACCTTATGTCAATGCAGTACCGAGCCCACTCACTGGTGAATGAAATGAATTATTTGGTCGCGGAGAGAATAATGCGTAGGTGTGAGGCAACTTGACAAGCCATGTTAAGCTCACACACACGTGAACGCTACAACAACACAACTCTCCAAGAAATATTTGCCCTGCTCTGTCCTGCTCAGTGACTATTTCTGTAGTAACTGCTTGTGTGTGCCTGCCCCCCGTGTCCCGCCTCCCACTGAATATCTGTATGCTTTCGCTCTGCCCTCTCCTTCTCTCCTCGTCTCCTCCTCCCCCCTCGGTTCCCTCCCACCTCGCCCTCACCCTCTCTCTGCCAGCCTGTTTCGCTCAGCTGCCTTTTTCTGTCTCTCTGCGCCTTCCCACCGCACCGGGACCGGGATCGATCGGCGTGACGTCAACGCGACGCAGGCCACAGCTGCGGCCGACGAGCAGGAAGGTCCGGTGACAGAGCAGCCTCCAGAGAGGGGCGTGTGCCTGCGCTCATGTGGGCGCGCTGATTGACTTTCTATGAAGGAGTGGAGGCAGAGGGAGGGTGGTGGATGTTTATGTGGCCAATCTACAGAGCATTAGGAGACTGACATAAATTAAAAAAAAATTAATTTAAAAAAAAAAAAAAACTACTGAGAAATACAAAAATTTGGGACTGAACATAATAAGCAATTTGTGTCCGTTTATTTTATATTATTTTTACTGTTGGTTGTAGTAGTGGTTTAAGAGCAGAGGTAAAATTTAAAATTAGTTAAAAATAAACTGAATGATTATGTAATTTTACTTTGTTCAATATGTGTATGTCAATTTAAATAAGTCTTAATCATAGCTTATGAGTATCACAAATATACACAAAATGTTAGGCTGAAATTATTTCAATAATGAAACAGATAACTTACTAAATTGGTAAAAGCTTTGGTAAAGTTCAAGTCCTTCTATTCAGTGTCTGCAACCCTCACACAATAGTTATTTATAGAGCATTTTACAAGTAGTCTGCATTTATAAATCTGTGAGTGATCAAAATTGGGAGAAATCTGCATGCACATATAGAAAGAGATACTCTTTAGTTCTGGTTCTCTTACTTTTCTTGTGCAATTCCTTAAATATTTTCTTGGGATGCACTGATAAACTGATAATTCTCTGAGAATTTGGGGCATTTTCAGCGGGAATTTTTCAGCCAAAACAACTGCTGCAACTTTCAGCCAAAAATGGCCCAAAAGTGCATTTTCGTTTTTTTTTTGGTGCGAAAATTTTCAGACTTTTATCGCCAAAACACGTGCAAGCAACAACCGCAGCAATTTTTGGCCGAAAGTGCATTTTCAGCCGAGAATTTTCAGACTTTTAGTGCTGAAACAACACGTGGAAGCAACAATCGCTGCAATTTCCGGCTGAATTAGGCCAAACGCGGATTTATGGTTTTTCGGCCAAACATTTTCAGACTTTTATCGTCGAAACAACACGTGCAAGCAACAGCAATTTTCGGCCAAAAATGTCCCGAAAGCGAATTTTCGTTTTTTCGACCAAAACATCAAAAAATAAATGAAAACAATAATAAAAAATTCAAGTAAAGTGGCGACAAAATAGTCATTTTATAGTCACAGAACCTGTCGTTTGCGGGTTGACACAGACGACGCAACATACATGTGCTTTACATATTGTGTGTGTAATCCTATAGTCAATAGTGACTAATTTCCTCCAGAGGCACAAACACGTATTGTTTTTCCATCAATCAATCTATTTGTCCAGCTAGAAAAAGAGCCAGCCCGGCACCTGAAACCTCTCCAGTCATGCTTAAACCGTTTCCCCCTCTTCAAATCTCTTTCTAGCTCTCAAAATGTCTTGCCTTTTCTTTGCCGATTTCCCCTTTTTTTGTGTTATTTTTATCACGCCGTCTTCACGCTTCTCATTCTGCCTCCTCCCTCCTTTCATCATTCTGCCGAGCTCCTCCGTTTTTAAAAACAACAGATGCCGCCAGAGAGCGGGTCCCCACCCTTCAATCAGGCCCCTAGCTTTAATTTACATCCCTCTCATCCCATCTCCCAACTCGTTCTACAGCTGCATTTGGTGACACCCCTGACGTTTCCCCTTTTTGGATTATTTCTGCTCCCTCCCTTTCTTTTGTATTCACATCCAACTCCTCTTCTGTTTTTCCCCCATTTCTATTGCCATTCATTTTCTGTCTTCCTCTTGTTTTACCCAGGCTCATTTGTCTTTTCTGTGCGACAAACAGCTCTTCTCCTGCACTGCCATCTAGTGTCCACTACAAATAATGACAGCTATTGAGCACTGTGCTAGGACGAAGTCTGAATATTGGAGATACTTGCTCATCATACTGCAAAACCATAAATATAGTAAACATGTATGTGATGCCTGATATGCCTCCATTTATTTAAAAAATGCAGGCCTGTGTTGAATGATTATGCAGGTGATGAGTGCCATCATGCCACCTAGTGGAGTGTAAAGAAGAGTATAAATAAAGTCTTATGCCATTGGCTCGGTTTTAAAGCAACCCGAGCAAATATACACGTGTCGTTATTCACTACAGAGAAGAATACACAACTGAAAAACAAAGCTTAAACAAAGGCAACTTGGTTTGTTGGGTTTCTTGAGGACGTGAGGCGCTCATCCAAGTAGTTTGGAAAATAAATGGAAATTCTCTTAAAAAAAAAGCATGTTTGGATGTTTTCCTGGTCAGCACAATATACACCGATCTCGCATAACATTAGGACCAGCTTCCTTTATTGTGTAGGTCTCCCTTGTGCCTCCAAAACCGTTGCAACCCATGGACATGGGCCTTGGGCCAAAGACCCCCCACTTATAACAGAATGTTGTTAGTGGGGGGTCTTTGGGTTCTATGTGTTGAGGGGAGGGGCCTCTGTGGATCATCCCACAGATCAGTTTGGGATCTTGTCAACACCTTGTGCTTCATGTTTTTTTAAGTTGTTCATTCTGCTGAGGATGTCTGCCGCCATTAAGGAGTGTCATTGCTATGGGGTGGGGGTGCCTGGTCTGGGCTAGGTTGATGCTACATGTCTAATTAACATCCACAACAATGAATGCCAGGTCCGAGAGCTTCCCAGCAGCATTGTACTGTCACAAGATGGTCAGCGTTAGTCACTTCTCCTGTCAGTGGTTTTAAAGTTGTGGCTGATCAGTGTATTGTATTCACAGCTGCACAGAAAACATCTGCAGAGAATGTTAAGTATAAACAAACACTACATGCTCCAATCCAGACTTTTCAAATCTTTCATAATTTGTCCACTGTACTGCCACTATTAAGGGTTTCTAAGTTGGCTGGTTGCTTACAGGACAGTTTCCATTACTCACATGCTCACAAACAAATAATTATGAGCAGCATTTTACCACACTGAAATACTAAAAATAATCCAAAACCAAAGCTATTTTTACGGTGGTTATTTTCAGTATGTCATGTAATGCAGGTCATCTGACATTAATAATATCCTCTGAACAGGAAGCAGATGCTTAAAACACACAAATTCAGAGTAACGTGTCTTTGTTATCACTTAAAGGAAACTGACAATGATGTACGGCTAGCCTTGCAGATAAGCAGTCATGTACAGTTATTTCGTGGGCTCGAGACCATTTAATTGTCTTTGGTCACTTTGGTTATACGCCTCTGACCTCTAAGAGGCTCAAAGTCAAATGTATAACTACAGCATAGATTATGTATGGAGAGTAGAGGACATCAAGAGTGAATGTGTCAGTGAATGCAGCTTCAGCGAAATGCAGAGTGTGCGCTTGAACGGCAGGAACATTAGTGCACTAGCCTGACCTGTTCTTCTAGTTTCTAGTGCATTTCTTTTTCCCTCTCTCTCTCTCACTCAGTGACAGTGACAGACAGGTTTTGCTGATGTATGATATGAAAAGGCAAACAGTACGTGCATACGTAACCACAGCATACAAACACAAACATCCACATATCATGGAAATCTCAAAACAGTAAGGTCAAAATAAAAAGGGACGGTGAACGGCTTAATACACTAAGCAAAGCTAGGTGCTGTGATGCCAAAAAAAACAACACAAAAGGTGTTTTACCTATTGTACCTGCAACGATACGAAACCAGCCGGTGCACAGGTCCTCAGCCATTTACAGCTCTCTCCATGGATCCCCTGCTCTCACCTCAGACGGTCCGGACCGAAGGATGAGAGGGAAGAGGAGCGCACCGAGGATAAAGATGGGTCACTGGAAAACAGAAGGAAGGAGGCGAGGATGAGGGGCATCCGAGGAGAGGAGTAACTAACAGGCAGAGCAACGTGCACGCCGATACCACCACCAGCAGTGCACAGATGACGACATGCACACAACCTGTAGAGAATAGTAATGTGGCACAAGGGGCTATGAGTTTGGGTCCGTTCGGCAGTGAAGGTCAACGTGTCCTTAACTGCAGTACAGATACACACTGTGGACCGCCTTCCCTTATCGTGTACAAATTCTGCTGCGCTGATAGAAGACTGCATTCTCATGTTTATCATGCAAATTATTACATTTTCCAAAATACATTACACGTACAAATACTTTTGGTAATTCAATCATCCTGAAGTGTTCAACATCCTGAAAATAATAAGTTTGTATATGCAAGGACATCTTCACTCCAGCTTCTGATACATGGATGTAGTCTTTCTTGTTGCGGGAAAAAAAGGCAATATTATTCAGTCCGGTTTACTGAGGTGAATAATCGTTTGCCCCCTAAAGTCACAATGAATTTCAAAATTTTCTATTTTTCAACTTTGACGACACATTCACCTTTTTCAAACTGAGTGTGCTTCAGTCATTTCTCACCTTTTACATTTACAAACTTGAATCTAACAAGCACTTGAAGCGGACGCGCTTTGCTGGAAGATAATGCAGAAAACTATGGTCTATTATATACTACATGTCTGATGAATCATATGTTTTTAAATGCAAGACATTACAATATGTCTTGCATAAAATGTCATCTGGCATTAGTAATTGCAAGGGATATGGAAGAAATTGGGTTACTTGTCTCCAAAAACAACAGCCAGAAATGCTCATGTTCTTGGCGCCATCTGCTGTTCACTTAAAGGCACTGCTTTATTTGCCATCAAATACATTAAATCTGCTGCACGTCTACATTTGATTCTTGTATGGTTTGTCACACGTATGAGCAGTAGCACAAAGACAGACACATTTAGTAAAAACAGCAAAAAGGAGGAAGGCATATAGGGAAAAAAAACATCTATTTTTTTTTAATTCTCCAGTATCTAGATGCAGAATCCGAATGGTCGCTTATGGTAATAAAAATTTAGCATTAAACAGAACTTGCTTATGACCTCCGGTGACACCACCACCATTTCATTTCACACATTGTTCTGCCACATTCCGAAACAGCGCTGCTCATTTTTTTTGGTACTCATCTCAGGAAAACAAACTCTCCTGAGAGCGGAGTCGTCTCGTTGGCATTTACACAGACAGCACTTATTCAGAAATAGGCTAGGGGCAAGAATGCTTTGATTTCTGGCACATTAAATATACCACCCAGATGGCTGAAACGCGCTGGTATACTGAGCATGTTTATAAAAAACAAAAAAAACAAGAAGAAGCAAAGAAAATATCCACAACACAGCCACAACATTAAAACCACTGACAGGAGAAGTATGCAATGTTTTGAGGTCCCAGTGAGGCCCCTCCCCTCAATCCATAGGACCCAAAGCACGCCCACTAACAACATTTTGTTCCATATCCATGCATATCCATTCTCTGATGAATCACAACTATTGTGGAGGCACAAGGGAGTCATACACAAAATTAGGAAGGTAGTCATAATGTTACGCCTGATCAGTGTATATACCTCTTGTGTTCCCCACTCTGCATCTGTCTCCATTTACCACCACCTACATCCCTCCCTCTGACCTACTTTCTTTCCACCTTTCCTCACGCCGTTCGCCTGTGGAGTGCAGTGTTGCTCTAATCAGAGATCTCTCTCTCCATCTGTTTGAACGACCCAACCTCTTCACATCAACCAGCAAAGGCCGCAAGACCGTTTCAAACCAGCCATTACTGTTGTCGTAGAGTATGAATACCGTTAACACAAGAGAGCCGCATTTAGCAGAGAGCTGCCGCTTTTAATCCGGAAAGTATGGAACCACAGGGAGCAGAGGATGAAGTATGGGGATGTAATTTCAGGTCCCTGAACTGCTGATCATTCATCAAATGTGTTCTAGTTCCATCCTTATTTTCCCCATTAAACAAAAATAGCAATGTTGTGCATACTGAACTTTTACCTCTGTATCAACAGCTGCTAGGGTTGAAAACACTAGACAACCCGTTAATTAATAAATCATTTTCAATTGGTATATTTGATTACTTAACTTTAGGTTTTCTAATAATAATAATGCTGAATGATTGGCTGTTTGCCTGTTACTAGTGACGTCCAGGGATATAATGGCTGTTTCCCGCACGCTGGGTCCGCCCGTCTGTTAGCCGATTTGTTGTTCGTGTGTTTCTGCCGGCAAGAATGAACTCCATGAAGACAGCTCCGCTTCGATAGAAATTCAGCTCAAAACAAACAACAAGCTAAAGGTCTGTCTCGCCCAGACGTGCGCATGGCTTACAGTCACAAACCTGAGACAACATCACGGCAGAAGCACCGGGCCCGAGCGGCGAGTTTGCCGCGGCGTCGTCGTCAGTGGCACCACGAAGTTATTAGTAAGTATTTAAAACAAATACATTGCAGTTCATAAAATAATAATTAAAAAAAAAAAGGCTTACTTGGTTACTTGGTGGTTACTTATTTTGGTATCGTGACAACTCTAGTTAGTTGAGACTTCTATTAATCTGGCTATAGAACTCAAGACAAGTTGAACAAAGTGGAGACTGATGCTACATGGTGTGTTTTAGCTTTTACAATGTGTGATAATAAAAACAGAAAAACATCTGACACCAGTTTAGCAATGTTCTGTCTCTTGCCAGCTCTATCGAGGAGAGCGGGATCCTGAACGCGATTACGGGAACAGGGCGCGGAAGGGTAGGGATGTGAAACAAGCTAACAGGAAGACATAAGGGGTGACTATTGTACTTCTAGGAGATCATCAGATTTTCTTCCAGAAAACAGTGACTCACATGAACAAATTATTTATGGGGGATTTATGACTAATTTATGACAAAATCGTGTCTCAATTGGGATGCAAAACACTGAAGGCATTAAAAGGGGGATTTCGGTTTTGATTTGTTTTTTGTATTCATGCCCAAGAAAAAGGCACCTTTACGTAAGCACGCTCGTCACCTTGTGCCTACCTCGAGTACACAGCCACAGCTGAGGTATGTCAACACAGAGTAAGAATTTCACAGAAACCATGCCTCTCAGCAAATGCCATCACCGTCCCAGTATTTCCCCGGGCTCATGCTGCAATTGTCACGTCTCACGGCCTTGTGCCATTTCCCGCACGCCGCCGGCTGAAGAAACACCCCTTGCAAACTTCCACCCCCGCTCCATCTCTCCCCACCACTCCAGTGGCCTGATGAGGGACGATGATTAAGCCATTAAATGCACAGGCAAACACCCGCCCCGGCCGATTAGGCGGCAGTGAGCGCAGTCAAACTAAAACACCATTACGCTCGGTGGCAGACGGAGGCATGCAGGGCGATAAGGCGTGGCGATGGCAGGGTGCCAGGTTGTGTGCCTACGTGCCATCCAGCCACTCATGATGCCCTCCGCCTGTTAGCAGACAATCACCACAGGCGGGCAGGCACACATACACTCTAAACAAATGTTTTCCGTATAATTAGCATCCACTTCCTAATTACTTGGTGATGCTGGAGTGGCTGACTGCCAGCTCATAGGTAAATTTGTCATGTTTAGTCTGATTCCACTGAGGGTATCATTTTAATTCACAGCTTTCTGATCTTGGGTTTGCAGTTAGTTTAGTTTGGTCAGTGGGTTTAGGCTTGTTAGCAAGTGTTGTCTTCTATGTGCCAAACAACCAAAGGAACATTTAACAGTGGGAACGGTCAATTCAGGAATATCCACTTGCGACTCAAAGGCTAAAGCTAAATTACAGCCTTCCCACTGCCTCCCTGCCCTGTAGCATCAGTTTAATGACTGTCAAGCTCGGCTTTTTCTCTGACCCCAAACCCCATCCAGAGTCAGCCCACTGTTGCGTGCCCCTTCTGAAACCCCAGTACTTCCCTGCAGCCTTAGAACCAGGGGTGGAAAAGATGAGCTCATTCCCCTGATACTGCACCGGCCTGCTCTGTGGTCTCCCTAATGGTCTGCAGGATGTCAACACCAGTCCAATATGTCCTCCCTCTTACTCACACCAATTACCATTTCCACGCAGGGCCCGGGCCTAAATAAACACGAAGCAAACTTGCTATACAATCAGCTTATATCTATAAACAGTGGGCCAGTTTAAATTAGGCCGCTCCCAAGAGTGCCGTACTTTGCTTGGACGGCCGGGCCGAGATGACAGAATGGAGCCAGATGAACTCACTGCAGGGAGTTTCAAAAGAGTATTTTAAAGGCGTCAGGAATAGCACAGACATGACTTCTATACTCTTCCTGGATCTCCTTTGAATAATTCAAATAAATAGCTTGAACACATTTTTAACCCGATATGAATCGGATGTGAAATGTTTGGTTTAAGTGGTGAATGGCCCCCAAAAGACCAAGCTTAAAGCCAGGGTGGAAATTAGAAAAATCACACAAAGCTATGTCACATAACTCACACAGGAAATAAACAAAAAAAAAAAAAACATGGTCCAGCAGCCCAAAGGAAAGTGCCTACGCTTGCTTACTGGCTCGCTCTGGTTTGGCTGGACACCCACAAGAATGTTGCTAATATGGGTTACGTGTGTAGACGCTGTGACGTGCTGATAGGAGCTTGGATAGGGCTCCCAGTGACGCATTTAAACGGACCCGTAATTCATGATGTACCGTATGTTAAAATAGAATTATAGATTGAAAAACTTCCGGACCTGAAATCCCTTCCAAGTAGAAAGAGAGGAATAAACCTGCCCACTGACTTACGATTACAGGTCATGATGCAGGAAGTAAATGCTCTTAAATGGTCTGTGGTATTCCTCTTCTCCCACTCTGAATGTATCTAACTCACTGAAAGTGTGAATCCATCTAGAAGCGGCAACGACACAATCACCGCATTTCCTGAGATGGGATGAAGTGGATGTGTATGTCAAGTTAAATTTAAATACATATCTATGTTTATTTCATACATACATGTTCATTTCATCAGATAATGCTTGGTAACACAAGTAAGTCACGGGATTCCTCCTGAGATTATCCCCAAAACAGCTGATGGTTTTGAGATAGCACTGTATTCCATCACAGTCAAAAGTTTTAGGAAAGAAGTAGGGATACACCAAACATTTTCGTCCGAAAACCAAAAATGCACTTTCGGGCCATTTTCGCCTGAAAATTGCTGCGGTTGTTGCTAGCATCATCACAACATCCTGTTTTGTCCGTGTTGTTTCGGCGACACATTTTTCAGCCGAAAATGCATTTTCGTTTTGACGGCAGATGGTTTTTGGACTTTTGTTGCCAAAATGACACACGCGAGCAACAACCGCAGCAAAATTTCAGCCAAAACTGGCCCAAAAGTGCATTTTCGGTTTTTGGACAAAAATTTTTGGTGCATCCCTAGAGAGAAGGGGAATTTATGTTTGTAGAAACTGAAAATGATTTACAGAGAACAGATGTATTCCCCAAAATAAAGTCTATTTTAGCATCGCTTTTGACCCACATGCACACCTTCTATGTTATTAAGCTACAACTCACTCTGACATTCTGATTATTATTGTAAAAAGTGAATTGAAAGATCGAAGGAAAGTGCTGAATTGGGGCTGCGGTCGTAGCTTCGTGCCCAGTTGCCGCTGATTTTTAATACAGACCACCAATGCTGCTGCAGTCGTTCACAGTCCAAAAGCACATTGAAGCTGACGTTGCCGTGACAGTGCGTCTCTTCACTGATATGTCTGTTCTCTGCTAGTGAGGATGCACGCAACTCAGATGCTATAAAATCAGCCCCGACACCGTTTCCCTCCCTGTGGTTGCCACGGTTACACAACCAGCCACATTGGCAAGTTAAAAAAACTTTGATCTTGAATGCCGAGAGCTGCTCCAAGAGATGTGCATATTCACAACTGCCGGCCTCAGGAATGTCACTGAAAACAATTACTGTCTAAAACAACCATGAATCAAGTTCGTCCGTGAACTCTGTGTACGGCTGTGTAAGTCTGCAATATGCCATACTGCACACGATTCATCAAGATGTGCGACTGGATATATAAAATAGACACACATGCGCATCTTATATAATTTATGCACCGAGGAACATCTACCCGGTGGGTAGAGCGATGCCTCGCTCCGTCTTACTCATTGCTGACTTGTAGAAATTCCTGAGTCAAACACCAAAGCATACATTCTGCTCTTTTCCACAGCTCACCCACACACTCACAGCTCCCCCAAACTCGTCACGCACACTTCTGGTAAATTCTCTGCCTTCAAACAAGGAGCACCGAAGATGCTCACAGAGACGCAGCTACTGCACCTATCAGTTTTTACACGGCCAAAATACATTTAAACATTTAACCTACCTCAACGTGGAAATCAAAATTCTTTTATTAACTGATCAAGAATTTGCTGTCTCCGGATGATCTCCCTTTTCTCTCCAGTTGCTTTTAGCAGGCTACTGTTTCACAGCAGTGTCCATTTGCATCTGCAACACAGAAAAATATTAAACATTATCTGAACACACACCTAAAGGCACTTGTGATGTAGCCATAGAGCCATTAGACGTGTTTTGAACTGTCAGCAAACAAGTAGCAAGTCAGATGAAGGATCCCTGCTCTTGGGATGATAAATTATAACCCAGCTGATGGGTTGGTTGGTGTTTTCCCTGAGCATGCACACAGCCCTCAGTGACTGACACTCCGAGGAAACACTTCCTCCACACTAGCACAAAAGGCTTCCCCCATGAAATATCTATGGCAGATACTGCATGAATGACTCACTCCTTCTCCAGCAGCAAAAACAACACTTTCTGTATTTAACTATGCAAGTCAGCCACGGATACAGGCATAGCTTAAAGTTTATTTCTATGTGCTCAAATATTCGGGGGATCTGCCAAAAAAATACACAAATAAAAACGCACCAAGTAGCACACTTGAAGTTAATTTTCTTTACCAGCACGGCCCTTTTCCAGAGGTGTTCATTTGGGAATTCTTTTGGGAATACCAAAAACAAATAATACACATTTCATATTCTGTTATTTAAGTCTTGCCAGTCTTACAAGTCAACCGCCAACATGTGTGAACAGATCCATCACCCACCATAGTTAACACAGATAACAAATGAATATATTTTACAGTATTCATAGGAATAATTAAGAGAAATTTCCCCAATTGTCTACTATACTGCCTTGTAACACTGTCTTGAACTCTGCATTTAAGAGTTTTCACCACTCAAAACAGGAAATGGGGATCAGACATTTTCCCAGGCTAAATTCCCAGGCAAAGTCCATCCAAAATTGAAACCTTGTTTCTCATTCATCATGCTCAAGCTTGGCAATTCCTTCTCTCCCCCACAGCTTTTCCCACATTTCAATAACCTCTACTTGAACTCACACTGCTTCAACACTCCCATGTGCAGTAGGATGGTGGGATATGATATCCCAAAGAGCTCCAATTAAAAAAGCGTTTGTTTCAAGACATCTGGAATATCTTTAAAGTGTTCTGGCGCAGTCTTCATTTGTATATCAAAAGTCGTATTTAGTTTGAATCAGTGTGCCCTGACAAATTTCCCTCGAGTGTATTTAGGTATTGTGTGATGTGTGGCTAAAGAGTCAGCGCCATGTGCTGAAAATGACTCAGGCTCCATTAATCAGACTGTGGTTGATTTTGTTAGGACCACCACCAAATACACGATCGATTGGAATGGGAGCCAGCTCCACAACTCAGGTGCAGCTCCATGTGAATCATCATCGAGCAACAACACCTGCGCTCCATTTAAATAACAAAATGAAGGGCTGCACTCCAGAATCATTCGGGCATTGACTGGACACCTGCTGATGGCATACACTCGAGCCTCTGATATTTTGTTTCAACACTCCCCAGGCATAAACACCACAGTCCTTAGAAAACACACTCAGTCTAATTAATCAAACACATAATGGTACCCAAACACATGGTAATTATGGTCCAGTTCAGCCAAACTTCAAGATGCAGTCGGCTCGGGCCAATCGACCAGTACGAATCAATGGAAAAATGCAACGACAGAGCCAGAAAACTCTCTTGCGCCCGTGCTCCCATCTTCATTGCAGCGCTATCACAGCACGTTCTGTATTCCAACTTTGCATGATGAACTTGAATGAACTGCTACTTTATTACATCTGAGTTTTAAATACTGTCAGGGGTCTCATGTTTTCTAATGTTAGTCAAGACTGCAGCAGCATGAACGCCCAAAGGAACGTGCTTCATTTACAGAAGCCATGATGAGAAATCTGATTCCGGCTGCACATTTGGAATTCATTATTGGGGGGAGGAAGAAAAAAAACAACGTTGCTTGTATTCACACTCACACACGTGTTTTAATCTCACATAGATCACTTGGCTTGTGAAAATATGGCCTGCCAAAAGGCCTTTGCTACAGTTTCTGCAGTCTGAGTTTGTTAACTTACAAATACATTTCTTGCTTTCGCATCTACTGTGATTTTTTTTTTTTACCTGGACATAATTCCCACCTAGCAAGGGCTAACTATCAAATGGGTCAATTACAAACACTTACCTTTGACTACAGGATTACAGACCATGGATCTACCAGCATTTCGACGTGTTATCAGACTAAACTAAAATGCTTCATCTCATAAATCCTGATCAAGTGGAACAACATCTGCATGTTCCACAAAAGCACTGACTCAGACGTGTATGATAAACAATAAGTCCTGTGACGAACATGAAAGAAACAGGGCCAGTTTGCGGTTTCATTTCTAGGACATAAGATGCTCTACCCGGAGTCGCCATGGTTACGGGAGCATTATTCAAATCCAAAAATACACAGGCCAGCTGCAGGATGGGAAGTAACACTGGTTACTGTAAGTGAAGTCCTCCTGGCTGTTTAATTTACCGCCTCAAGCTATGATATCATTTACCACAAATGAAAGGGCTCAAATTCAATTTCACTGTTTACATGCGCTCATGTGTTGGGAAGTTAGCGGTTCGTGTTTGGTTTACGCGACTTACTCACGCACAATCTTTAAGCCATTCAACCATTTCCAGCCTGTTTCGCCAAGCGTTACTTGTGACGCTAATGGATGTTGTTGTGAAGCAAATTCCTCTAAAAATACTAATTTCTTACTGTGCTGTTATTCATAATGCTGGTTGCTAAGTGATCCGCATCCTCCCACCTCCCACCTTTAAACTAGTGCTACACGTTAAGCTAGCTTACTTCTGTGTTTGTAGCATGGTTTGACCTGATATAGCCATACAAACCCCCTTTACTTGAGGTGAGGTCTTGCACAGCATGTGAAATGTAAACTGGTAATGCAACTATCGTCTTAATTGTTTAGTCCAAATTAATTTTATTAAAAAAATGCTCAGGCATGTAGCTGGAACACGATTTTAGCAGCTAGCAATTAAAACCGTTGCACTGATGGTTGCATTTGAGTCAAAGTCTGATGTCACCCTAAGAAAAGACAAATACAATACTTACAGATATCTGTAAAGTCTCCATAAACTCCTGCACCATAGAGAAACGTACGCCACACACGTTATCGAAGTCAATCAAAGATGACTGCCGGAAGTGACATAAATAGTTGTCTTGTTCGTAATATTCCAAACCGATGATTAATCAAATTATTTGAAAATAATATATCTTTTTTTATTATTTAAAAATTGCATTATACTTATTTACATTTTTCTTAAAAACATATATGCTATATTTTTTACAATTTAGAGTATAATATTATATTATACTGGACGCAGGAAAGTACGCGTTTGTTTCACTTCCGGCTACCGTTCAGCCGTTACTAGTTTGTCAGGACTTTTGTATTCATTTATTTATTCGACATGCTATATGTTTTTTCTTTTTATTGTTGGTAATGTTTTCAAAACATGCAGGGGTTAATTTAGCCTGTATTTCAGAAAGCAAAGCTGTCTGTAAATTAAACTTCTCCATATAGATATATCTGGTCAAGCATAAGGATGAAAACGTCTGCTGAACCCCACTAGTTGTGTGTATAATATTTTGCCTGTTGTTTATTGACATTCATGTTTAAGCAGATGAGGTATTCAAACGCCACGTGTAAAAAAATGTGTTGAGATTGTTTAACTGATTAGGCTGATGATCTATGCACCTAGTCATGCTGTAGTCCCAGTGCTCACCCAGAACACTTGATTAATAATCATCTTGGAAAGTTATTTCCTCCAAGCCAATCACAATATTTTGACATGCAGCTCAATAGCGTTATGTAACGAGGAAGCCCTCCCCTGCTCGCCTGTATTGGATTTTCTAAAAGTGTTTAATAACGTTAATTTAACAGCGTGACACAAGCTTGTCCGAGCATGCAAACCTTACCTCATCCACGTGGTGAATCTCTTCTTTCCGGCATGAGTAAAGGCGGTCAGTTTATTGCTTCAGTGCCGTGTTTTATGAATGCTGCCTCTGTGACAGCAGGTTAGCCTTCTGTTTTGGTGCAGGTTTGACCATCCCTTGAGGCAATGGGCGTGTTTGTTTGTATGCAGGCAGGCAGGGCAGGACAGGACAGGGAGAACCTGCTGAGTCCATCTGTAAATCCTGATGACTGTCTTTCTGGGGGCCCTCTTAGTATGTTTTGATTTTATTAATTTACTCAGTTTTAAATGTATTCACATTGATAGGAATAGTTTGTTTTAAATGTGCTGGGTCAGTTACACAAAGAGCCTCATACCCAAAAGCAAAAGAAGGACGAAGAACCTGCGCAAATGTTTAATATGAGAAGCTTGAGAATATTCAATATTGACTATATAACTGATTATTTCCACTTTATAATTTCTGGCCTGGTCTTCACCTGGAAATAACGCCATTAAGATTTACTTGGTTAATGGATAGATAAAAAAAAATACTGTTTACCCAACATACCCCTGGATTGCAGCACTTGAAGAGTCTACACTGTAGACTCTACAGGCTGCTCATCCACAGGCCTCCAGCCTAGTGGTAGTTGCTAATATGCTAATATTCAGTTGTAATTCGCACGTGTGTGTATCTGAGTGTGTGTCAGAGTTCATCTGTGTTAGTACTTTGTGTTCAAGGCGCTGCATGTGACTGGTGATGTTATCCCACATAGCCATTTCTAGAGAGTAGCTCTCGGTATTCAACTCTGGCCCAGTTGCTGTGGCAACCTGTTCGACAGAGAGGACCTGGTCGCCCTGTGATGCAGTGTGAGAGAAAAACCCCGTTCAAATCCAGATTCACTGCGTCCTCTGTCTGGCTTCCCCTCCTCTCTTACTCTCTCTCACACCATCGCTGCACGTGCACTTATTCAGTTACACACACTTGCACAGAACACGTGAAAACACTTCCTAATCAATTTGTGGCAAGAACACTGACTATCCATTAGGACAGCTTAATCCCAGCGAGGCAGCTCAATACTCTAACATGGAATAACGGGAACATTATATAAAGTGAAACAAGACATCCACAAGACTCTGATTTGTCTGATTTAGGTGTTTATTTTGGTGAATTCTTGGTTATAGGCCCTTTTGGCAATTTCCTGCCCCGCATCTGTTTGCATTGAGATTAGTCCTTTCTTTATTTTCCTAAAAACTCTTGACACTGATAATGATCCTGCCGCTAAATACATGAAATCCACCACTTCATGGGCACCAGACTTTCCTTTCCCATTACCCATTCCTGACCCAAGAAACAAGATCCAACATGTCTTCAGCCACAACCTTAAGCCGGGTTTGTTCCTCTGCGATGCTAGCCCAGGCCACTGCACATTCTCAGTTAAACCGTCTGGAAAAGGTTTAGAGCCTCCTGTAACGA
Organism: Planiliza haematocheilus; assembly: GCA_005024645.1. NCBI lineage: Eukaryota > Metazoa > Chordata > Actinopteri > Mugiliformes > Mugilidae > Planiliza > Planiliza haematocheilus. The sequence continues at coordinate 1,457,150 of SRSE01000293.1, read as the reverse complement.
GCTGGGAATAGAAGAGGTGCAAAGCCACCAAACTCCACTGACAAAAACAGAAATTTTACCTCTCAAGACGCTGGAGTTGCTGGTTCGTAATTGCCCTGATTCATTAGTTTATTGAGTGACTTTGGATCATTAAAACACTGGTGCATTAAAACACTGACCAAGACCTAAAACTCCCATGTTTGGCCATGTCATTTCCCAGTGGATAATGCAAAGACGGTTGTAATGGTTTCTGTTTTCTAAAACAACTCTGTGATGGCAAGGTAACTTTCTGGTGGTGTGATGATAATATTGAAAATGTGTTTGTTTTGTTGCTTTGTTTTAGGTGGCTTACCTTTTACCTAGAGATAAGTACCTCGTACAACCCCATTTCGAAAGAAACCAAATTATCCCTATAAAAAAAACAAAAAACAGATTGATATATTTGGCCACCTGGGGGCAGCAGAAATGAGTTGCTCATTCAGTTGAGTAAGTTGTGTCAGAGTTGCAAGTTGCTTTACACAACAGTTTTTGGACTCAGTCTTTGACTGTACACCTAGCAATTCTCACAGTTGCTTGGTGAAATCAGTTAAGTTTACATTGTAAAATGTCCTCTATTTGTTCATTTGTTTAACGTAGCTCATAAATCTGTGTTTATACTGTTTATTGCTTTGATGAACAAATCAAAATGAAACCTGGAAGAGCAATCTCTCCTCTGTTGCTCTTTGATAGGTTTCTCTCATATGTTTTCCTTAAGTTTAAGGCGTCATTGAAGCAACTGTAAAGTCCCCTGCGACAAATCTGTGCCTTATATACATATAGATTTGACCTGAGTGTCAGGAGCCATCAGGATGATGCTGTTGGGCAACAGTGGCCTTTCTCAGTAAAGCGTATGAAAACCATTAAACATGTGTTATCTGATCGCAGGTTTTCTCCAAAACAAGATAACCCTTGTTCGGCCCTGCGGCTGACCTGTGTGTGCCTGCCATTAACTATAAATGATCTGAAGTACAGGAGATTACTGGAAGGAATGGCACTGCAGGAGAACAATGATTGAAAGACACACACATGTGTCATCACACGGGCTCTCACGCAAGCCAGTGAATTGTTCCCATGTGCTGCAAACCCCCATGATTTGGCAAGGGTGCGTGAGAGCAACAAATGGTTTATGCAGTTTAGAACCAAAGGGGCTCAATGACACAGCTGTGAAAAAAGCAAAGCAAAGCGAAACAGAAACGACTGTGAACTTGGTCACGCTACGGGGAAACACACATTCTTCAATCTGGTGCTCAGTTAGTAATTTTCTCCCCTAGTTCGTCAGCGGAGTGAATAACTCAAGACAATTTCTCATTTTTTTATTACTCTTCCTGTCGGGGTTTCAAAGGAAGGGTTCCAATGGACGGATAGTTCAGTTTGGTGAACTGATCACGGGCAGACAGGTCACATCACAGCCTTTCACTGTGCTAGGTGACTGACTTCGATGCGTTTTCATTTAGGCCATAAATCTGGGCTGCAGATGTTGTTACAACCTTTACTATACTAAGTAGTTTGGGACTACAGTAAACATGTTTGTGAGCACCCCTGAACGTCACTGTAAACATTGCAGAGCTCTGTATACAATCTAGAAAAAGTGACCTGTATTCTTAAAACGCTGCTGGCTGTATTCACTTCACCGCTTTAGCCAATCCAATAAGGTACCAGTAAAATGCTGCAATGGTGCAGCCAAGTTTGCCCAATGGTTGTACCTGCTTTATCTTGCATTAGCATCCGACCTGGGCAATCCGATTTCAAGTGGCCAGATTTAGTGAGTAGTTAGTGGGGAGGTCTTTAATATGATTCAGGACGCATTGTGTGTTCACACTACCAGAGGAATGTGGACAAATGTGGACACAGACCACCTCCAAATGTGGTCAGAGATCAAATCTCTAAAAGGCGATCTCAGTGTCTCAGTCAAACTGCAATCAGGTTGCCCAGATTAGCTCTAGTAGGCTGTTTCATATAGCTACGGTGATAAAGCAGAGCGTACGTAGGGCTGCTTCTGCTCCAGCTGCTTCTTCATCGCCGCATTTTTCTAATTGAGTGTTTCGGATCAACAAAGTTGGAACAAATGGAGGAAAGGTTCACTGAGGAGGTTCGGGGACACAGACATTTGTACGACTTGTGTTTGGCGAAATTCCGGACAAAATTTCAGTCGCCATTGTTGAAAGTGAAGGAGGAAGTAGTAGCGTGTTTCCGCTTTAGCATTTCCAGCTGCTTCTTCATCTCTGTCGTTTTCGAATTGAGTGTTTCGGATCAACAAAGATGGAACTCATCAAGGAAAGGTTAACGAAGGAGGTTCGGAGATACAGACATTTGTATGACTCGTCTTTGGCGAAATTCCAGCGAAAATTTCAGTCGCCATTATTGAAAGTGAAGCAGGAAGTAGCACACAAGTATAAATGGCTCACACCGGCGTAGGTTACGTCCGTAGGTTACAGCGTCTATGTCCCGCAGAACCTTAAATGAGCCTTAGATGCAAGGTCTGAACAGGCCCCAAGTGAAACTGCTTCTATTTTGTTGCATAACATAAAAAAATGAGTGTATCATCCTTTACTATTACATAGAGAATACGTTAAGCTATAGCATATATATTGTTCAGGTTTTTTAACACTTTGATTCTATGATGTAAACTATACAATGTGTGTGCGTGCTCAACTCTATTCTGATAAAAATAAGAGTAAATTATCTTACAATCTCTGTTAGAGACGTCTCTGTTGTCTTCGATGCGATGAGAGATAGAAAGGGAAAAGGTGCAGAGGCATTTTTAGTTTTAACACTCGTCTATCGCTGTCTTTGTGCTGAAGGCTTGTGAGAAGAGCGGCTGCTTCTGGCACAGTGAGAGCTAGAGCCCCTGCTCATTCAACATGCTGCCATTGTGCTGCATGAGTTTTGTACTCAGAGTTTGTCTAGCCTGTTGCGATTTGTGCCACAACATGCTTCACCACCATTTACTGTTCTCCTGCTTCACCTGTCTCCTCTGCACTCTCAGCATCGTGTTATGGCTTCTTAACCGTCAGTGCAGGAAAATAAGATTCATTAGTACATTTCATCACTGCCCACACTGACAAATGTTACCAGCAGCCTTCCAAGCCTAACTGTTGGCATTAAAGTGCCAAACAGTTTCCGTGAAAATGTTTTCCCATCGCTGCCATTTCTTAAGTGAAGTTAGACCACAGCTAAGATTTGGGGGAAATTGCTCTTTTTGTGGTTGTATAACTGCATCCTTGGAAGAAGAAGAAAAAAAAAAAAGTCCCACACCTTAAATAGAACTGGCTGCGAAACGCCACTAATCAGTCGCAGTCTGAAGCCCTGCAATGAGGACTTGCTGAGGTTCTTTAAAACAGGCTGTCAGCGGTGTTTCTATGCACCCTCAGCCACTTCATCATCTCTCCTCTAATTGGCTCGAGGGATATAAATAGCCGCATGTATCCATCACGAGACTGATTTACTTGCTTCACTTACAAGGTTAATGCTGCCTCAAGGGACCCAAGAGGGGGAATTGTGTTGCTTTTTTCCCCCTCGACCCTCGACAGCGACAACAAAAACTGACGAACGTTAACTGCTGATTTTTGTCTCACACTCATATATATTGCATATATATTAGTTTCTTTGGAAAATGATATCCTTAAGGACATGCGATACCTCTTAATGCAAATTAAAATCAATTTCCAGGCTTGTCATTTTTATCAGTGTGCTCCTCTGAGAGCAGCTGCAGCAGTATTTGACCCAGCTGGCCCTACAGCCAGCTATAAAACCACAATGACGCAAAAGCAGGGGCCACATAATTTGCATTAAAAGAGAAGATATTTAACCCTCTGTGGCCATGATATAACCGCACGTTGCCGCGAAGCCAGGACTAAAGAGGCTGGGCACTGAACACACCCTGTACGTGTGATCTCTCGCTTAGATCAAAATCCTTAATTTAGCTACGCTGTGGAAAGTTAAAAAATGACGTGTGAATTTCTTTATCTTCCTGAACACACACAGAAGTGGAAAGCTTGCCACAGGGCGTCACAAACCCCCAATAAACAGCGAAAATCCTGACATCGATCGAGCGTTTTTAAGTTGCGGAAAAGTGGCTGGAATGCTTTGCTCTTTCTTGGAACAATGACGACGACTGTTTATTTACGCGTTCACTGAAGCGAAGCTCGGACTGCTTTGAAAAACTCCGCAGCGTTCCTCATACTGTAGGTTAACAAAGGAGAGGAATACACAAGACGAAATAACAAGACGTGGGCTCTGCAACCTTAAACTGAATTACCCATCATTCCACTGGGGCCTTGGTCTATTCAGCTTAAAGGGCCTCTTACATCAGCTGCCCTCCACTCCAACCCCCCATATATATGTGTGTGTGTGCATGTGTGTGTCAGTAGACTTTGAATTAATAGGAATATGATCTTCTTAATCAGCCACGGACATCCGTTTGGCTTTTTAAACGTTCTTCCAATGGCGTTGTTTAAAGCGCAGTTTATCTTCCACCGACGGCAACACACAAGAAGTTATCTTAAACTTTGATGAGCTGCTATAAAAGTGGATAACATCTGATTATGTAAAATTGTGAGCAGGTTCGTGTTGGAAAAGAAAGTTTTCACTTCTCTACATCATTCATTACAGGTTGGATATACACCGATCAGGCATAACATTGTGACCACCTTCCTAATATTGTGTAGGTCTACTTTGTTGCCTCCAAAACAGCTGTGACTCATCGGATAATGGACATGGGCCTGTCTGGCAACACGATGTTGCTATAGTGACCTTCGAGGGGAGGGGCCTCTGTGAAATATCACACAGGTACTTGATCAGTTTGAGATCTAGTGAATTTGGAGGCCAGGTCAACATCTTGTGATGTTCTTCATGGTTTTTTGCGTTGTTCCTAAAGCGGTTTTGTCTGGCTACATCCTGCTGGAGTTTACTATGGGGTGGGGGTGCCTGGTCTGGTCTAGGTGGGTGCTACACAGTAACATCCACATAAATAAAAGCCAGGTCCAAAAGTTTCCCAGCAGAACACTGAATTGTTACAAGATGGTCAGTGTTATTTACTTCTCCTGTTTGTGGTCATAATGTTGTGACTGATCGATGTACACGGTGTTCTCCTGGCTGTTATGATGTTCAGTTTATGCTGAAACAGTACAAGACATTTGGTAATTCAAGTGGATGATCATACTGGAGAATGTAGTTTGTGGCGTTAAACTGGATTGAATTAAACACAAATAGATTTCTGGGTTTCTGCCTAACCCAGTGACTAAAGTGCGGTTGTCACAACAGATAACAGATAAAATGCGTCACTACAGAAGAATTCAGCAGTACTACAAACCACAGCCCCCAAAGCGAAAAGGTCGAACCGGCTCTCTGAGAGTTATCTTAATTCCAACTCCCTATTATCTCCGAAAAGAAGTGTAGAGACGTCATTTACCTTTGACTGGTGGGAAACGCTCTGCTCCGTCTTTGGCTTTGTTACATAACTCAGCCGTCCCGCTGGAACTCCATGCCCTTGAAAAGGATTAACAGGAGAGGCCTCTTGTCCGATATTTCTGTCATATATACGCAAGTAGCCTCGTCGAATCAAATCGCTTCCGTTGTTATTAGGTTATGTCAGAGGAGAGATTTCCGCGGCGGGGAAATATAGGACAGAGAGGTGGAGGAAATAAGAGGAGGCTTGAGAATACATTCCTGCTGATGGTTTAGCGGTAAGGAACCCCGAGGCCTAGCAGTAAGAAGGGCCTGGGTTTGCGCAGTTTGCTCCCTGCGAGCGCGAGGGTTGTCTTAATTGGCGAATCAACCTAAATTGGCCGTAGGTGTGCACGTGAGTGTTGTTTGTCTTCCTGTGGCGGACCAGGGTTTACCCCACCTTTCGCCCGGTGACAGCTGGGGAAGGCTCCGTTCCCCTCTGCGACCCTCTAGAGAGGACAAGTGGTTGCGGATAATGAACGGAAAATATTCAATGAGGCGAGGTCCACATGAAAATTAAACAGCGGGATGAAAGCAGAGGAGGGAAGATGAGGTGACAGACGACGGCGAAACAAGATTCTCTTTTAAAAGCAAGGTTGCTGGATGTAAGCGGACGCAAGGGCAGACGGCCTCTTGTCGTCGGGCACTATCAAACTGGGTATGAAGGGTCATGGATGAACATTGCACAAGCCTCTTAGCAATGTCCTCAAGTTTCTAGATAAGGTTTGAAGAAATTCTCTGTAAGCAGTGGTGAAAATAGCCTTTACTTATTCTTCCTGTTATTATTTTTAAAGATGGGACTGTGGTAAAATGACCACCAGCCACAGTGTTTGAAAGGATATGTGTAGAATATTACTTAGAAAAACGCCTATGGTTGGAAAACCCTAATGCAGCTGAGAACTCATTCAGAGCGAGAACGTAAAGCTGCAACACCTGTGACTACTTTGCAGAAGTGACCTTATTATGTTCTTAAAGACAGAAGTTGTTAATAAATACATTAAAAATGCAATTAGCAGCAGCGCAACGCCGGGTTTCGTGGGACGCTTCCTGTAACAGTTTAGCGCCTGTAAACCCCCGAACCAGTCATCTAATGGCTAATGGAACATTCCTGGAAATATTGCTTCATCGAGCGGCATTGCCTCCTCGCCCTGGCTATGTACACAGTCTCACATGTTCTATAAACCAGATTAATAACGCAGCAATAAAACTGTTTAACCGTCTGCATCCGCATCCTTTCCAGTAAATGTCAGTGGGGTGTCGCCACAGGAAGTGTTGCAACACAGTCAGGTCGCTACCTAGAGTTGATCCTAAACAGTTTTACACCGTTTTTCCTGAATTGTTGTTATTTAAATAAACACCAAAAATTCAAGTTATTGTACAAATTAAATTAAATACATTTTTTGGGTTAGACTGCACTGAGGATGATGGAGCTCCATATCTGCCCATGGGTGTCATTCATTTTCTGCAATCGCTTGTCCGGACCTTACCCTAGCTGTCATTGGACGAGAGGCGGGGTGCACTCTGGACGGATAGACCATTCACATTTCACACCTATGGCCAGTTTAGAATGACCAATTAACCTAACAAGCATGTCTTTGGACGGTGTGATTAAGCTGGAGAACCCAGAACCTTCTTGGTGTGAGGCATCAGTGCTAACCACCACACCACTGTGCCACCCCAAATGACTACCAGTAGTAACGCAAATAACAGTCTGTAAACACATTCATTGTTTAGTTAAGTAAAGCTTTTAGCTAGGGGAGGCACAGTGGTGTGGTGGTGGTTAGCCCTGATGCCTCACACCAAGAAGGCTCTGGGTCTGAATCCATCGGCCGACTGGGACCTTTCTACGTGGATGTTCCTCCTGTGTCCGCGTGGGTTCTCTCTGGGTACTCCGGATAGCTGGTGTGCATTAGAGGAAGTGCTGGGAAGAAAAAAAGGAAAACATTTTTGCGTCATCAACAATGGCAGGAGATCTACTTTGGCTGAACCATATAACCACATTCACTGTGAATTCCAGGAAGACGGAGACATTTTAGCAATAATTCAAATGAAAACAAAAGTGTTTTCTAAAAGGAAACACAGTAGCTCTATCTGGAACCAGTTTAAACTGCACCTCTGTTGCCCAACTTTTACTCTAAATGCCAGTAAAATCTATCGATCGGTTTAGATATGGGTTCCCCTCAAGACTGTGGCCTTCACTTCTGGTCCTGCACACAGGCAGCTACACCTCCAGCCACTAGGCTGTCAAGCTCCTGAAGTTTGTGGACGACACCACCCGCCAAGACAGTGGAGATGATGGTGGACCACAATGGACTACTCTACAGTCAACACTGTGGAGTCCTTCCATTTCCTGGGCACCATCATCTCCCAGGACCTCAAATCGGAGCTGAACATCAGCGCCCTAATCCAGGATGTACTTCCTTCAGCAGCTGAAGAAATTTAACCACCCAAAGATGACGATGGTGCACTTCTACACTGCTATCACTGAGTCCATCCTCACCAACACCATCACCATCTGGTATGCTGCAGCTTCTGCTAAATTCAGTCAGCAGAGAAAGTGATCGGCTGCAGGCTGAAGCCTCTCTACGAGCTGCTTCCAGGACTCTGAAGACCCTGGACACAGACTATTTAACAGACTCCTGTCAAGTGCAGGACCACTTGCATGTGCGTGTGGTCCTCCCCATGAACGTATCAAATCCACCACTATCCCACTGTATGCATATGTGGATGTAATGCATACTGTGTGCAACAAACACCAAGGCAAGTTCCTTATATGTGCAAATATACTTGGCAAAAAAGTCTTTTCTGATTCTGAGATATATTCTAATTAATATACAGTCTTACACAACAGTACATGTTCTCCATGGAGACACTGATGCCGAAAAAAAAAAAATCCTTCTTGTGCGTTGAAGGTCTCCTGTAACCGGCTGACAACCCAACAGCTCTGCTGTTACTTAACACATGAAATGTATAATTTATTATCCCGATTGACGCCACGAATGATCGTCACCTCTGTAGATGCGTGACATAATCCTCTACCATATATCTGCAGTGTGCTTCTTTGACAGCGGGTGCGTTTTTAACACATGCAAAAAAAGAGCACGCTGTTTGTGTGTTTTGCGTGTGAAGGCCTTATGTCATGTCAGGACAGCCCTGTCAGATCGTATGTGGGCCGCGGTGCTGAGCTTGCGTCACACCGTGTTCCCGTCTCAGCACATTAGAGCCAAACCTCCGTGATGATGCAGCAAACTCAGGGACATCAGAGAGGACGGAGAGTAACGTAGGACAGGCACTAATGTACATTTTCCTTCTGGGTCACTTTGGTACGGGATGAAGTTGGGGCTTTATGGTTGGTTAGCGTCTCTCAGGACGATCCAGGGGCCGCTGACCTTTAGTGGCTTTGCTGTTATGTGGTTTAGATTATGGCCGTCTAACTGTGGGAACTTAAGTTTGACTCTCACGTAGTATTTCTGTTTGTCAAAAATGGTTCCACTAAGTCAGATTTGATTCTCACGGCCTATTATAAAGCCGTAAAGCCATCTGCGCTATCACTGTGCGCATAAATGATGTGCTGCTGCAGCTTTGTATCGTCTCGTGCTGTGATATTTGTGTTACCCTTTCCGCAAATTGGGCCTCCAGGGGGCGCCAGCGAGGATTTATTTAGACCAATGTCGATACTGTTTTACATGGAGGCTATTTTTACAGAGCAGGACCCAGGTGCTCTGTAGATACAGTCCTGTTTTGCGAGAAAGCCTAATGAAACACGACACACACGTGAGAACCCACCAGAAGCGTGGCTGTGACCCAATTTGTTGCTCACACCCATGGTGGACGAAAAAAGGCAAAAAAAAAAAAACGGCAGAAACAGAAGGAGTATATTCATGCTTTGCTTTTAATCACTTCATAGAAAAAGTATTTCAGATTTATCTTTGAACACAATATACAATATAATACCATACATTGTGTGAAACATTTATTTAATAACCCACCGGCAACAACTGGTGGACTTGAACATATTATTGACAGTAAAAAAAAAAAAAGAAAAGAAAAAGAAAAGAAAAACCATCTCTCATGCAGATAGTGCTAAGTCTGGCTAACCATTTGGACACAACTAGGACCAAAAAAAAACAAACTCCAACGTAGATAAACGATGCTGATACCGACAAATTTGAATTTCAAAAACTGCTAACAAGTTTGGTCAGAAAGAGTTCACACATTAGCACAATCAGTTTACATAAGATCATGTTTCGTTGTTAATTCAAAACGATTTCACGCCAGTGCTGGGAGTATTGTAGCATGCTACCAATAGCGTCCCCATGTTATCTACTTTTACATGAAGTGCGTGAAGTGTAAAAGGAGACAGTCGCTTTTGTGTTTCCTGGTCGAACCTGCCATCTGGCCTCGCGTGTCAACAATCTGCGATCGAATGGATGGAGAAGCTCGGCTCGCCGACGAGCCAAGAAAAAAGAACCTATTTGAAACCAAGCGTCGACTAAACCTCGGTCTGTCTTAGCTATGTAGCTTGTGAGTATCCTATATCCAAGCCTATGCAGTTTAACACGTCCTCTATGTCACCTCTGGGTTACCAAATTGCCGATGTCAGATGAAAACCTTGTAAGGAATCGTAACGAAAGAAATATATGTGAGAAGGAAAATTAAGGACGTACAAGTCCTCTACAGAAAGTGCCAACATTTTTGGTTTTAATGTTCATGCATAATATCAATAATCGTCTCAGCCACGACGTTAAAAGGCAATTTTAACTTCAAATGGCAAAAATAAAAAAATAAAAAATAAAAAAAAGGCTGTTTTGGGGTCTACAAGGTTTTCATGTGACAACAGCAACATGTCTCTTTAGCTGCTGCTCTGCTGGGCACTCAAAAACATTGTGCGAATATATACTTATATATATTTATATATATTTATATAAAAACAATATATAATACATATATAAAAAGACTCTGAATCCAGAGCCTTCTACACGTTAGACACCACCACTTCCAGGTAATGCAAGTGCATATAAATTAAAATAGATTTTACACTGAACCAGTATTTCTTATTTACAAGCTTAAAGTATAGAATAAATACACACTGTTATAAACAGCAAAAAGGACCAACTTGAGCTCCTAGCGACAAACAGTAGAGACAAAGGTGTGGAGTGATGGGAGTGGGATGGGTGGGGGTGGCGGGTGGTGGTGGTGGTGGTGTGGGTTAGGCCCGATGACAAAAGTCAACTCATCCAGACAAGCGCACGCAACGTACTTGCACACAAACTACTCCCACTTCAGCACGCTTTAGTGAAATCGGATGAAGTACCTGTGAGTATCAGTAAACCTGTATGAAAATGGAGAGTCGTGATCACACGCGCCAACTGGGACATCCAGAAAAATCAGTCGTGAAAGCCCCCGGGAGCGGAAAATGTGACGCCCGCAAACCATTTCCAAACCAACGCACAAGCGATGAAACAAAACATTTATTTGGTTAGTTTTAAAATTAAAGCACCTAATTATTCCTCTTTTTATTTATTTTTTCACAGTACGGCCGTGCCTTGCTGAAGCCAGCAGTTCCGCCTGTTCCAAATCCTAATAACCCAACTGTCCTGGAAACCTGATACGGCAAAGGGACGGGGGAAGGGGAAGGAAAAAAAAAAAGTCAATTGACGTCAATGAGCAGAAGCAGCACTTGAGGGATTTTTTATCATGAGGAAGAAATAGCTGGCCTGATTGTTTTTAGGGGGGGTCGTGTCGGTTGAGCCCAGAGGGGTTTGTAAACCATGTGAATGCGGGCGCTGATGAGGGTCTGAGAGCGCCTTTCAGACAGGCAGCTGTAAGAGCACCTTTAATCATCTGGTCTGGGCCCTGATTGCAGAAGAGAAGGGCGGGGAGGGGGAGGGGTGTCGGTCGGGGGAGGGGGGGTTACATCACACAGGTCTCGGGTCAAAACCTGTTCCGAGCAGGAGCGCTCTTAAGACTGTAGCGTAACCTGCGGGCTAAAAATAGGCTTCGGCGCCGCCGTGCGTGACTTGATTTCTGATTCTGCCCTTGATCCGAGCAGCGTGATGCGCTCGCAGCTTTTCCGCTTCAGGCCGGCCTGTTTTATCTGGTAGTTGGTTGTAGGTTATGAGGGTTTGAACTGAGCTAACCTCCATTTCACACCAACGCGACAAACAACTGGAAATGCCAGTTAGCGGGAATGCCTAGCCAATGACGCTGCAGGCGTAGGACTGAAAGCGTCGCATTAAAAGTTTTTTTTGTTTGTTTTTTTTGGTGTGAAGCTGGAGGGGAGCCCAGCGGTGTGCGGCTGATTACCAAGAAAAAGCGATTGAGAGGAAGAAAGTAGAGGTGACGAATTTAAGCGCGACATTCGTTGACGTGTGCCCGAAAAAAAATAAAAACATGCGACGTGAATCATGAGTAAGCTTTTGAGTGTGCTCGGATTAAAAAAAAAAAAAAAAAGAACGAATATGGATGTTTTCATGTTTTCTCATTTAGATGAGTTTGTCTAAAAGTTGTTTGTCGAACGTTTGTTTGGATTTCTCTATTGCCCAATACATGGAAGACTCTTTTCAACATACAAAAAAAAAAAAAATTGCTCTCTTAGTTAAGGAAAAAAAAAATAATAACATTTCACAGACATACTAGAGTGTTCAATAAATAAAAAACTATATAAAGACAATAGTAAAAAAGGCACACAAAAGTCCTCTGACAAACGGTACAGGAAAAAAGTAAACGCTTTCTCTTGCTATACAAATGTGTCTCCGTCAGTAGGTCTTACTCTATGCTACGTCTAGATCATATATGTAAAAAAACAACAAAAAGAAAGTCTTTAAGGTACAAAACTTCTCTCAGTAGTGTCATTGTCCATTTAGTGCCAGTCCAGAAACGAAAAGTAACCACTTTCCAAACTGACTGAAATCCTTCAAGTTCCGCCCTCAGCCTCGCCCGTCCATCAAGACTCAAATGTTCGTCGCAGTAATTATTTCCTGAGAACTCTGAAGCCGCTTCACTGAAACTGTCCGTCCGTGTCCGGCTTCAAACACCCAAGTGCAAGACGCCCCCGTGCGGGCCAAAACCAAGCCCCTCTGCTTCTGTGGGCTTATTTAAAAAGCACAGCTGCAAGAGGATATGCCCTCTTACATTTCTTTTCTCCAAAAAACTTTCAAATCACCACGTGAGCCTGGTGATGGAAGCCCTATGTGTCTGTGGGCGACGCCTCGTGCGTTACAATCTCTATTGCCGTTGTTGGCTCAGTCGCGCCGTCGCCCTCCTCCTCCTCCTCCTCCTCCTCCTCCTGCTCCTGACTGTCCAAATAGTCCGGGGGAGGAGACCGAGAGTCTCCTAGGCTGTCCTCCTCCTCCTCCTCCTCCAACTCTTCCTCCTCCTCTTCTTCGTCCTCCCCTTCGCCATCTTTCTCTATTCCGTCCAAGTCCTCCTCCTCCAGGGTCAGCTCAAACTGAAATTTCTCCCCGCCTCCCTGTCCTCCAGTGCCCCCGCTGTGTCCGTGCATGCCCTGGTCGTAGAAGGGCGGGGAGGGACTCTGGGGGATCATGCTCTGGTACCAGTTCCTGTTATCCTCTAAGGTGTCCAGAATGTCCTGGGCATCGGGGTGGACCAAATCGGCCCAGGTCTCCCACAGAGGGTGCACGATGTAGTCGATGAATCCCACCTGAAAGACGCAGAAGAGTTAAGAAATGAGCCAACATTTTCTTTTTGCTAGTTTTGCAAGTATTCTGTTTTTTCCTCGTCTGTGGTTCACCCACCTGGCTCTTCTCCACCGAGGCCGTGTGTTTGTCACACATGGGGCTGATCTCCATCCCCCTCTCCCTCTCCCGGTCTCCCTGGTGGAAGAACTCCTCCATTATCCGATCAGTCCACTGACGGTACAACTCCAGGGACTTAGTGGGGTTACTCAGGTCGGCACAGTGCACCATGTTACGCAGCACCTAGAAATAATGCACAATTGCAATTTCAGTAAAAGGCCTCCATCTCATCTCACGTAACAGGCATTGAAATTAAACAATATTTAGATCATGTTTTGGGCCAGACTGAATCTCTTCCGCTAGATTTAAGCTGTGCAACGCAACCTTAGCAACGACAGCAGCTTCCTCTAGACTTTGCAACGAAAGGAGGAGGTAAATCTACACAACGGCCCAATAAAGAAGAAACCCTTAGCTGACCATTAGAGGTAAAGTGGGAGCACTTAGAGGTAAAAGTAAGATGGATGGAGTGAGAAAAGGAATGACAGCGGGAGCAGAGGTCAGCTATGTAGGAGGCTGGCTAATGATCAGCGGCCGAGGACCGGCTATCGATCACCGCTCTTAGAAGCAGGTAAAACAGAAGTGGAGGGCTTAGTTTGTTAAATCTCTCCCTCACACACACACACCGCGGCGCACATAATGTAGACCGATGTATTTCTGCAGAAAGCCGCACATACCTGTATCCTGTCGGTGTAATTGTCTAGCAGCAGCACCCCAGAGCTCGTCACCTTCTTGGTCTCGACCATCGTCTTCAGATCCGCCAGCAGACTCATGTGTTTGGACATGTCCGTGGCCAAAACCTGGTTGAAAGAGGAAAAAATAAATAAATAAACAAACACCGGGACGTTTCGGAAAGGAGGCTCGAGAAGACGTGACGCGGCGAGACATCTTACCATGTCGATGACCATCTTGCGCAAGGACTGCCGCTGCTTCTTGGTGAGATTTTGGAAGATATCGCAGTTGTCCTCCTGTAGCAGCTTGAAGCCCACGGCCAAGTGATGGTTCTCCAGCACGGACTCGTCGTTGTACATCAGCGCCAGCTCAGAGTCTGCGCAAGGTGGGGAGGAAATTTAGTCAGCCGTTTGATAGATTCTGTTTGAATACATACACTCGCATGCGACGTAAAAGCCGACCGTGTAAAACTGAGATGTCCGACTTACTGGTGTTGATCAGGAATTGGTTCGACACGCCAGGATGGTCGACATCGTGGATGGCGGCAGCGAAGATGGCCGCCAGGATCTCGAGGTCCGTAAAGACGGCCTGTGAAAGGAAGAAAGATGTTAAACTAAATTCATGCACGCCAACGATTGAATGTGCCGAGGGTCGAGTATGAAAATGCGCAGTGAAAATATCAGACTTTTCTGCTTATGCGACTGGAAATCCAGTCACATAAGCATCTGCATCCTGTCACTTTCCGCTTTTAAAGAAAGCAGCAGACAGTCAAGGCCGTGCGAGGCGAGTCTGGAGTATTTCCTGCCTCTCTATGAAAATCCACCGCGACGTCTGCTGGCTACAGTAAACACGCAGATCTAAAGATTGGGACGACTGTATTCACACCAGCGTCTCCAACCCGGGGGGAGAGCTGTACGCTTTGAGCAAACTGGCGCAAGACAAAACGGAAAATAAATAAAAAAATGATTTAATGGAAGGCCGTGGAGCTGTTCAAAGCGATCCAGGAAAGTGGCGCATGGTGGTGGTGATGTAACAAGCTCGCTCCGCTAATTTAGTTTTCCCTCGTCTCTGTGGACGCACCGCGGGGAGCAAACGTGATGCCTGAGACTTAAAACCCGGGACTACGGCATGTCACTTCACATTAAGACTTACATCCAGGGCCGGAGTGGAGAGGAGGATGTGCGTGGACTGGGCTACGTCAGCAGCGTGCAGGCTGTTGTGGTAGGCCACGTCTGAATGGTAGTGATCTTCCAGCGTCATCATGTAGGCCACGAACGTGTCCACGGGGATCTTAAATGTCTTCAACAGGTCTCGCTCCTGTGATTTGGGGAAAAAAGAAATATTTAGATATAGAATAAATGCGCATAAATGCAGTAGACGTTATGGAAATATGCATAACGCAGATAAGGAAGCGTGATCCGCACCTGGAAGATGGCATACATGATGCAGGTCAGAGGTCGGTTGTTGGAGTACTCTGAAACGGTGAAGATGTTCAGCCCCCACTTGTTCAGGTCCTCCAGCTCCTTGGACAGGAGCTCCTCCTTGTCGGTCTTGACGCCGAAGCGCGAGATGCAGCTGCTGGAGAGCGAGGGCCCGTGAGAGACCTTCTTGACGCCGCTGATCTGCGTCATCAGCTGCTGCTTCTGCTGCTTCTTCTTCTCCCGCGTCTTGGACGTCGGCGACGGGATCTCCACGTCGTTCTGCTTGTCTGGAGGAGAAAAATCGAGAGGGGGGGGTTTTAGCACAGCGGTGGAAAACCGGACGGGGTGAGCGGGGCCGTCTGGGATCCAGGTGCAGTTTTAAAAATAATAATAATAAAAAAAGAATAAGACACCTGAGGGATTTATTGATTCGCTCGCTCATTCATTCATCATCTGTCCCTCCATTCAGTTGTTCATTCATGCTCCTCCTCGTCCACCTGCTGTCTCTCTTTCTCCCACTGTTCCTTCGTCCCTCAGCGTCCCCTCCCTCCCTCCCTCCCTCCCTCCCCCTGGTCTCACAGCAGGTGGCTCACATCTCATCTCCTGTTCTTTTCACTCTCATAGGTCAGTCCATTGACAGACCGAAAGCCGGGCCTTCGCAGTTAAGGAAGTTCGGTAAGGTCGGGCCATTCAGCAATCTCTCAGTGGAGTCGGAGGGTTTCATGCTAAACGCTCAGGACTCCTGTTCTGACGGCTTTCCGCTCTGGCAACATACGAAGCCCAGGAATAAAACACTGAAACCACACAAGGCTTTTCGCGTAATACTCGCTAAAAATAACCAGGACGCGCGTCTAGCTGCTTTTAATAACCGCGCGACGCTGTGTTTGTTCAAATCACCGGAGATCCGAATTGAAATCCTACGGGGACCGGGCTATCGGCACGCATGCGAGCCGCGCACTCATCTATCAAACCTCGACTCAGCTCATCGCTGCCCTATCAGCCTTCCCCCGTGGAGGGTTATTCAATTACCAGCTGTAATTCAAATAATCACTTTCACTCTCATGCTCTCTCCCTCCCTCTCTCTCTCTCTCCCTGTCTTGCACTTTTTTTCCCCCCTTCCTCCGCCGCCCTCGCCGTCTCTTTCTCTTCAGTTCTCCGCTGGTAATTGAGAATGGGCAATTAAGCGCTCTCAGACATGTGCCGAGTCGGGGAACAAGGAGAGGAGCAATACGTTGCCCTCTAATTTATTACAACTCATCATTATCAGCGGCGCTGTGGGGTGTTTTTGCGTGAGATCGGATTGCCAGACAGACGTTTTATCAAGACGGAGGCTTCCGACAGATCAGCTTCACGAGCGCAGCATCAAACTGTTCAAGCATAAAGGGAATAAATATCTCTCTGCGTCGTCTTCCTCTGTTCTTCTCCCTTCCAGATCTTCCTCCACCTCCCACGTTTGTTTCCGCTCCGCCTGACGTCTGACGCAGCTTATTCTCAAAAACTAGGTGTGCTCTGCCGCTGGCCGATCAAAGGGGGAATTATGGCAGAGCCACGCTGCGAGGCCAGCTGCGGCGGAAAGCAGGCGCACGTGAAAGGCCGGCATGCTGTCGGCTGGTAATTCTAAAACCTAAAACCGCCCCTCCCAGCACATTCCCAATACGACCCAGGGGTCAGGCCAGTTCTGCGAGCGCTACAGTATTCTTGCGGTGGATCCTCTGCAGAACAAAGCAGGCGGCATGAAATTTCTCTGATCCTGAGCGGCCGCTTTGATGACATACAACAGAAACATGGCGGATGTGATAGTTATCTTAATGGATGGAAGGATTAAACAGTCCTGCTGGTCAACTGAGGCCACCCCGGGCCAGCTGTGCCGCTTCAGCCATTTATTTCACCCCTTTCTCATTAATGTTAACCTGTTTTTTTTATTTTTTTCCACCTCCAGCAAAAGCAAAAGGAAAAGCAGAAGCAGGGTGATCCTCAGTTCTTTATCGCGGTGATAGCCATCTCTGTCTGCAATCTCGGGTCAGGCCGAGGGGGAGGGAGAGGTAAGGGGGACGACGAGGTGTCCCCGCTGACAAAGATGCATTAAGACGGGAATGAGTCACCCAGCTCATCTCGCTGCCAGCAAAAGGGGGGTTCCTCTTATTTATTTATTTATTCCCCCCCTCTTCTTCTTTCTTCACTGCAGTCATAGCCCTCCCTCACTCGCTCGTTTCTTCGCTTCTTCCTCTCCTCCTCCTCCTCCTCCTCTGCCGTC
Source organism: Planiliza haematocheilus (assembly GCA_005024645.1). NCBI lineage: Eukaryota > Metazoa > Chordata > Actinopteri > Mugiliformes > Mugilidae > Planiliza > Planiliza haematocheilus. The sequence continues at coordinate 1,439,586 of SRSE01000293.1, read as the reverse complement.
TCTCCTCGCCCCCTCCCGATCATCCGGGGAGGCGAGGGATCCTCCAATCCTCCGATAACACCACACCGGATCGGCACGGCGATCGATCCGGAGCGCGGCCGTCTATAAATACTCTTAACTGCCTTTATGTGGATTACGCCTTTGTCTGTCAGTCTACCCCCGGCTCGTTTCTCTTGTGCATCAGTTTGCTGACATTTTTCATCCATACTTTTGCCTCGCTTGTGTTTTTTTTTAATTTTAGTATGATTTTAAATTGAAAAACACAGCCATTGTTACCAAATGCATGTCTTTACATCATCTTGTATCCGTGTATTCGAATATATTTCCAGCCCACGCTCGCAGCACAGTTCACATACTCCAGATTCAGGCTAGGAAGCTTTCTTTCCATCCAAATGGACCCTTTTAACGAAGCAGCCCAAACCGCCTTCGAAACACACGTCCCTTAATTCAGTTTTAACGGCCGTTTGGAGCTGGATCCCACGAGCATCTAGACGGAGCTTAATGGCGCAGTTTTTTTTTTATGGTACGCCCCCACAGGAAAGCCAGCCGGAGCAACTTGCACGGCGGCTCAACATCGCGCAGAGAGGCCGAACCTCCGTAAAAAACAATGCGGCAAAGCGTCAAGAGGAACGGGGCTCATGTTTTACGTAGAACCCGCTGTGATTTTTTTGGGCACATTTTTGAGCAGGTGGCTTGTTGTTTTTCCTCTTTGTGTGATTTCGAGTGCATGTGCAGGAGACTTTCATTTACCTAGGAAGGTGTTGGAGATGAATTCGGAAACCTGGTTCCCAGACCGACTCATCTCAGATAGGTGCGTCAACTCCCGATTCAACATTCTCTTGAACTGCGAGAGGGAGAGAAAGAGACAAGGAGGAGGGGTAAAGGGGGGGAGAAAGAGAGAGAAAAATGTCGTCAGTTTCCAATGGGGAGGAGGGGGGGGACCTGGGAGAAATTATGGTACAAGAGTCCATGGAAAATACAGCAGATTTAATCCACCAGGTCAAGAACATTACTTAATTACAGTGTACAATCAATGGGGAGGGGGGCGATGCTGTATTTCCCTCCTATTTTCCTTACAGTTAAGATGCAGGGTATTATATATGCTACCATTTATGAAATTACAAACACACAGTTGCATTATTTTGAACGTTTTTGGACGTTTTGGAACCACCGTGCAAGAATTTCTTAATGCACAGGAGCATCTGCACACTCCTCGCCTCTCTTTTAACAACATCGCGTACAGTTTACAAAACTGGCCAAAGCACGATTTTCGCTAGACGGATGCATCCGACAGTACGCGGAGACCCAGGCACTGCAGCAGCAGCAGCAGAAGAAGAAGCAGCTGTTTATGACGGACTGATGCATGCGCGTGCACCAGCGTACACACTGACACACATTCAGACAAACAGACACACAGCTCTGCAGAGGGCTCAAGATGGAGCCCGAGCCACAAAACACCATTCTGTCAGAACCCCCTCCACCCAACCGCCAACCCATATTCCCCTTCACGATCATGAAAAGCTTTTTTATTTTTTTTTAATGCAATTAGACTAAAAAAAAAAAAAGCCCCGCAACGACAGATGATGTCACCCGAATGTTTCTGCAGAATTAGCTGCTAAAGCTGAAGCACAGAGAGGTACAACGAGACGAGCGCGGCATCCCGACATGCTACGTAGATAAGCGCCACACACCTTAATGTAACCCCAAGACACCGACAGCAGGTAATTGGCTTCAGGCATTTTGGACCCCGTTTTCTCGTTCCTACACAAAGCCAGAACTGTAATCCAAAGGGGCGGAGGGGGAAAAAAATAACAGAGGCAGACGAACAGGATTCCTTTCAGCAGCAAAAGAAAAAATCCCCTCTTCTCTCCTCCTTGCGTTTTCTCCTTTCAGCAGCTAAGAGAGCAGCTCGACGATGGCTCACTCTCCCTCTCGGTGGTGGCAAAGGGCCAGCTCTGAGTCTCCATGCTCGCAGACGGCGGGGCGGACGGGACGGGCGGACGCGAGCGGCGGGGGATCCAGCGGGGCTGTGTGGATGAGCGGCTGTGAGCCGTGAGCTGGGCACTCTCTGCGCGCTGATGAATAATGGAGAAGAAGCGCGGAAGGGAGGAGGGGAGGAAAAACAGCGATGGAGACGGGAGGAGGAGGAGTGTGGGAGGAGGGAGCGAGGCAGCGATGCTCATCTGACTGGAGGGGGGGTTCCTCCGCTGGATTCGTCCTGCTTCGCTGCCCTCGCTGCTGTGGCGCTCTCTCCCCTCTTTCCCTGCGTTTCTCTCTCCCTTTCCCTGTTTCTCCCTTTTTCCCCTCCCTCCTACCGTCCCTCTTCTGTTTTTTTTTTTTAACCCCCCCCCCCCCCTTTGCTGTAGTCTGCCAGCCCCAGCAACACACTCTAGACAGAACACATGATTTGACAGAAAGTGGGGAGAAAGGGGGAGCCCTAATTACAGCCTGGCGTTGGTGTGTATATGTGAAGTTTCTGCAGGGTGCATGAGGCACTGATGTTTAATATCCAGACCCGGATTTCAGATGAAACTTCTCCTCAGCCCGCTGCACACAATTCCCATCCTCTTCCATCCCCATCCCATGTAATTCCCACCTAAATCCGTTCTCATGAAGTCAGCCATTGTGAAGGAATGTCACCGAGCTGCAGAGCTACACCTCCCCTCCACGGGAGAAACAACGAGGGCCGATAATAAAAGGAGGGTGGGGAAGGTGGGGGGGTGAATGTGAATGTACGGCGACTGTATTTTTATCGCCATTATCTCTATTATCCCCCCCCCTCCTCCCCTCCATCCACTCCCTCTTTCCAGTCTTCTCTTGTCTCCTGACATCCCAAGTGCGGCGGCCATTGTGGAGTTCTCATAAGCCTGTTCATTATCCGCATCCCATAATAATATTACACGCTGACAGGGGTGTCTGTGGGCGGCTATTTTTGTAACAGCCAAGACCGAGACTCTGGGAGACAGCGGTGAAGGGGACCCGCAAAAAAAATAAAAATAATAATAAAAGGAAGGAGGAAGGAGAGATGGGCGATAATTGCATCCTTCCCCAATTTGGGGGACGTCTTCTCTCTCTCTCTCTGTGCTTGTGAATGATTGTGTGCCAGCTACCCAGAACACCACAACGCCATGGCAACAGCGTTTAGGCTGCCAGCGCAGAAGAAGAAGGAGGAAGAGGAGGAGGGGAGGAGAGGAGGAGAGGCTTCCCCTCGACATGTGGTGTTCCTGCTGAGCCGTCACGAGGACACGCCACACACGTCGCCGTCGAACACTGCCTCCCTCCCTCCCTCCCTCCCTCCCGCTCCGTCTATCCCTCACTCTTCACCACTTACATGTCAATTTCTCTCCCGGCTGCCACTTGCCGGCACAGTCATCCATCTCTCTCTCTCCGTCTGTCTGTCTGCCTCGGCGGCAGAATCGATGCCGCGTCCTTGGAGCGGGCGTCGATTCTGCCGCTGCATCCTGCGAGGCTAGGGCCACCTGACTGGGACGTGCCCCGCTGCATCAGTTTCCTTTTGCTTCGGCGTGAAAACGCGGTGGAAAAGTGGCAGGCAGACGTTCCCAGAGAAGCCCCTCGGGCAGTTTGACGTGCGCGAGCACAAGTTTGGAAAGATGAGGGGAGGAGGGAGGCAAAGGGAGCGGGGTAAAGCTTTCCCGAGAGGATTCCTTCTGGATTATCCTCCCACGGAGGGAAAGAACCAGAAGCAAGGAGGGAGGACACGAGAAAATAAACAACAACAAAAAATAAAAAAAGCAGAAAAAGAAGCGGAGGCTGCCCTTTATATAACCGCTCACTGCATAATATATAAAGAAGGCAGAAATAACAGCAGACGGGGGATGTCTTTTCTGCACCTATGCTTCCTTAGAGGCTGCAGAAACGCACCAACACACGCTGCTGCTGCTGATACCTGCAGTTAAAGCTGCCGTCACATGTTTCCCATGTTTGTGCGCGTGTGTTTTTGCCACTCAGAAGGGGAATCCTCTTTATCTCCCACTGACACTGGGGAAGAGGACGATTAACCTCTCGGAGCTTCTTCGTTTCTTCTTCCCCCTCTTCGGAACCTGTCCTCTTTCCCCTCCGTTCATCTCGCCGTCTTCCTCCTTCGTTTTTAGCTCCATTTCTCCCTCTGCTAACCTTTTACTCCCCCCTCCCTCTATCTCTTCTTCCGGGAGGGTTGAGTCGATTCAGCAGCGAGCGGAGAAGGTGAACGGAGAGCCCGTGGTGCGGAGCCGGGCTCCTCCGTCCGCCTCGGCCGACGTGATCCCATCGGACAGCTCGCTGCGGAGGGCAGCCAGGCGGACAGGTAAGGCGGCGACGGGGGCAGACGCGGAGCCCCCCCCCCCCGACACGAGACCGAGCTCATGCGCTCACGGCAACGCGCTTCCATGATCTGACCACGCACGGCCTTCCTCTGCCCGCTGTTGTGCAACATTTGATCCGACTATAAACCTGACACACTGATGTTTTTATGCTCATAATATTGCTTTAATATTGGGAATGTAAATTATTATTTAGTGCAGCATTTCTCAAGCTCAAAGGATAGACTACCTTCTTTACACGCTGCAGGAATCACCTTTGCTTGGAATCACCACCACCACCCAATTTTTGAGACCGAAGTTGTGCCTCTGAGCCACTAGTGGGCGCACCGTGCTCACCCTGCTGCGCGTCGACCACTTCACCCTGCAGCCGTGCAAACTTGGGGGATAAATCTTTAATGCGGCACACAAGCAAGCGTCACCTGCGACTCTCGGCGCAGCCCCAATGAACGCCGATCAGACCATGAAGAGCAGAGCAGAGCAGCTGATGCAGAAAGTCACTAACTTGAGCATTTTCTTCTTTTACTAACTCCTCCGTTGGCGTTAGATTTCTTTCTCTCATTTATGACGTTCCTCTGTATAATCTTACACTTTCAGTATGCATCACTGCCCACTGTGACTTCTGCAGTCATTTCCAAGCAAGCCCTGCAGCGGCTGAGTTTTATCTCCCCTCTCTCTAACTAATGACGCAAAGTGGTAAGAAGGGCTCTATGGCAAGGATGGGTAGTGGCACAACTCAGTAAAGATCAGCCAATCCACTTACGTATGAAGCGTGCGTGTGTCGGGTAGAGGTGCAGGCAATTCTTAGAGACGGTCTGACTACCCCTCACTTCCTCTGACTCACCCTCATGCGAGCGTCTGTAATGAGCCAGGGTATTCGTGTCTCCCTGAACCCATAGTGGGAAACGCATTCAGAAAGAATGGGCTGCTTTCAGAGGAGGAGATAAAAATGGAGGTGGACGGACGGACAGGGTGGAGGTCGGGGGGCATTTCTGACGGCCTCGCTTCGGGCGTTCGAGGCCTCGCCTGAGGCAGATGTGGTCCGCGACACCACGGTCGTCTGCTCGCAGGTTGTGCACAACTGAACACCACACGGCACAACAAACAAAGAGATGCTTCTCTCAAATCATCATTTTCACAGAGAGAGAGAGAGTTTCGTCCCCCCGTGCATCCACCGCCTAAAACAAACTGAGCTGCGTTCAGCTGCATCGCCCCTGCTTCTTTCCTTCACCCCAGATGACCCGAGTGTCCGGCCTCAGTTAGAAATAGAAAGGCCGTCTCCACGCTCACGCGCTCGTGTTCTCCAGCCTGGGCCTCCTGTGATTTAAATCGCTTTGCTTAACAGCTCGGTGCAGACAAAAGCTTCCCACTGAAGCAGACAAACATGCACACTTATTGTTCCTTAGATACTTCATTACCAGCGGAAACTGCACACTTCAAGCGAACGCCGGCCGCTGTCAGCTACAGATCACTTCAGAAAACAAGGCTGAAACGGTGCCAGGAAGAACACACCACCGATTATGTCTTATCCAGAGCGACCGATCGTCCAGTTCTTATCAGCACTGGGTTCAAGAGTGAGGAGATGCCTCGGGTTTTTGCGTCACAACACAGCTGCAATCTTTAACGCAACACGCGAAGCGATGCTGGGAAATCCAGAAACGCAGAATGTACAGAAAGTACGCTGCTCGGAGCTCCGGTGATGCGTGCATGAATGCACGAGTGGAAAAAGTGAACAAATAAAGTGCACGCTTTTCACTTTAAAGACGCGGAAGAGGCAATAACATCTAAAAAGACAGTTTCAGAAGAAAGACGCCAAAGCATTCATCCTCCTCTGCCACAGCAGCAGCAGCAGCAGCAGAAGTGGACCATGTTAAAAGTCCTATTAAGATCCACTTTAAACACAATTTTAAAAAAAAAGAAGACATACTTAAATATCACGTGTTTAAAACAGGCTTTTCTGTATAAAATTCAGCCCTTAAATGTCCCCAAAGCCTCACAGGAGACTCTCGCCAAACAGCCGGAAAACTCAAAGCAGCACAAACTTAAAGAAACTCACCTTTCTCCAACCATTCGACTTCCCTAATTTCCTCTCTTTCTTGTTGAAGCAGCAGGCGCCCATGTTGTTGTGCGTGGAGTGGAGCGCAGATCAGAGCGGGGCTGCTGCCGTTCGTTTAACCGTCTGTCTCGGTCTGACTACAGCATGAGTAAAAGGAGCGAAGCCTGTGCGCTCTGACGCCGGGAAACGCCACAGCTCTAGTGACTCACTTTGGGCTGCGAGGTCTGACTAGGCTTTACCTCACACCCTGTGCATGTGGAGCAACGGCCGAGAGCGTGTGTGTGTTTTAGAGAGAGAGGGAGAGAGAGAGAGAGAGAGAGAGAGAGAGAGAGAGAGAGACTTCTGCCTCATGCACACTCCCTCGTGGGGGCCGTCCTGTCTCTAGCCTCGCTGCTCGTGCGTTCTCACAGTTCCCTGCTCCTGCAGCTGGAAGTCACAGCTATGAGAGGGGGTCAGCATCTCAGCTCAGGGATCACTTTTAAGACCAGAGCGCTTCCTGTTTTGATGATTTTGAAGCGCGGCGCCGTGTTCTGAACGCGCTCCCCGATTGATTCGTCGGCCGTCAAGATGATGATTGACAGCTGCCGTGTTTCGCTTAAAAAAAGTGAAACGCAACATTTTCTGATCGTTTCTTTTAATGTTTCCTGTCTCAAAACATAAATGACTCCATAGTGAAACTTGGCTGCTCTTCGGGGTCTTACGCCACAGTGAACTCAATACATCTGGGAGTGGGGGGGGAGTTTCAGTTTTGTGCAAAAGACGTCACTCTGTGCTCAAATACAGGGACTTTTCCCTCTTTCTGTTTCATCACTCAAATGAGGTATAAACTAGGAGGAGTAGATGAACAAATAATGAAAGGAACAGCCCTAGATGTTGACTAGGTATATAACGTCTACGTGTGAGTTGTGACTCCATGGCCTCCTGCAGTTATCCACTCCAACCTGAATGAACAATTCTCCAACCTGCCCATGACTCCTCTCATATATTCTCAGACTGTCATGTAACATCATCCGCTGTATCTATGACAGATGTATGTTTATCTCGTTCCTCTTTCTTTTCTGTCTCTACCTGGCCGGCCTTAGGCAGATGGGTTCAGCTTAAGGCTTCTTCCTGTTAATCCTATTTTTTTGCTAATATTTATGTATTTATATTATTTTATTTTATTATTTTTATTTCATTAAGATTATTTATTTTGTTTCATTATATTTTATTCAATATTATTTTATATTTTTTACTCTATCAAAATAAATTTGAATTGAATATGCAAATCCTATTTTTTGCTAATATTTTTTTTTATTTTGATTATTTTATTATTTTTTATTTTATTTATATTATTTTACTCTATAAAAATAAATTTGTATTGAATATGCAAATCCTATTATTTTGCTAATACTTTCTTTTTTTCTTTTTTTTTATTTATATTATTTTATGTCATTATTTTGTATTTTATTTATATTATTTATTATTATTTTATTTATTGAATATGCAAATCCTACTTTTTTGCTAATATTTTTATTTTATTTTATTTATATTATTTTATTTTATTATTTTATTTCATTTTTTTTAATTTAGATCTTTTATTTTATTATTTTATTATTTTTTATTCTATTTATATTATTTTATATTATTTTACGCTATAAAATAAATTTGAATTGAATATGCAAATCCTATTGTTTGGCTAATATTTCATTATTTTAGTTACATTATTTTATTTATAATATTTTAGTTATTTTATTTTATTTTATTTTATTTTGTGTGCAACTGAACTACTGCAACCCAAGCAACTTCTGTTGTGGATCAGTAAAGTCTCAGTCTAACTAATTCATATTCTTACATCAGCTCTGTTTTGACCTAACACAGGATATGTCAGGATACTGCACTGACACAGAAGAATATTCCTACTCACAACAAACCTTGACCCGTTTCTACGATCCATACATAACGGAGAGAGGACAGTCACGTACTGCAAGTCCTCTGTGCTTCACCTTGGAGGTACGGCGGCAGCTTCTTAGGTTTCACCGTCCCTCGTGCTTGTGTTTCATACCCCCCCTCGGCTTGAATAAGAGTTTTTCCATGTGAAATGCGGTGGGTAGCCCAGGGAGGGTTACGTTAACCGATTGGTACGGTCTAATTAATGAAGCCGAACTGCTCTAAGAGGGGGATGTGTAGTATTAGCTTTACAGTAAAAAACAAGTTTCACATACGTGACCACGTGCAATAAGCACATACTGTACGACACAAACAGGTTTGACGCAGGACTCCTTATCAGCCTCCTGTCCGTGCATGGTTACGTGTCAGGGCGCATTCACTCATGAGCAGAAAGTCACATTGAAGACACAGGCCCCGACTGCACAATACGCACATTGTGCCGCCCCGCAGGCTCAAATGCAGACCCGTCCTGACCGACACTCTCAGCCGCTTTCCCCCCAAAAAACTCATCATTAGAGCGGAATAAATCAGATTTCACAAGGGAAAAACCCCACAGCGATATCATTTAGCATCTCTCCATCAGAACGATCTGCTCAAGTGGAAGTACCGGCAGATTTGCACGTTGTTGCGCGGTGTTATGATCTGATTATCTTGGCAGATCAGTTTCTGTAACACTTTTTGGAAGAGAAACAAAAAAGAGAAGACATAGCAGGACAGAAATATTCCTTCATTATTTCCTAATCGGGATATTCGGGAATTTCGCAAGTTTGTGAGGCTCCTGAAATCCATCAGAGCTATAAATAGCCCATTCCAAATTTTCTGTGATTGCAAAAAGGCTAAAAACACACTCTGGTGTCAGATAAGACTGAAGTATACGCAAGGTGCGACAGAAGACTGCACCGTTTACTTCATTTATTCCAGGTCTGATGAATTTATTCCCGTTGGTTTGAATGCACCAGTGTCACAGCGGTGTCACGGCCGCACCCGCGCCGCTCATGTCTCTGTTTAAAGAGTGATTACAACGTTTACTCTCTGATTCCATCACCCTCACGTGTCTAACGTGCAGCTGCTCCCTGTCACCGTCGACTCCGGACGCGTGTCCACGAGACGAAAGCAGTTTTGATGAATAAACTTACTGAGCATCAGCCGTGCGAACCGGTACAATGGGACGTCTAGAGAGAGAGCGAGGGGGGGGGATCAGGAAGGAGACAGGAAGAGAGAGTCACTCTGCCCAGGGGTCTGCAAGATCTCCCCCCCCCCCCTCACAAACACACACACACATATAAATGTTCTCCTTCTTCCTCTCTAGTTTATTGTGTTTGACCCACTGCGGGATCCTTCGCATCCTGTTGTCCACTTTTAGGAGGAATAACAAGTTTTTCCTCTCCGCTCGCTTTTTTTTTTTGGTTTGCAGGCTCCGTTAGCCACAGCTGAAAGCAGCAACCGATCAGGCATAACATTATGACCACCTCCAAAACAGTTGTGGCTCATCAGAGAATCGACATGGGCCTTGTGGATTTGGATGCCAGGTGCTGTTCTTCATATTTTTTTTTTTTTTTAGTTGTTCCTAAAGTTTGTTTGCAGCTTGTTGAACTGTCACAACAACATCAATGTTATTCACTTCTCCTGCGGTCATAATGTTGTGGCTGGTCAGTGTACCGTGTCATTTTTACTAAGGTTTGACGTTCTACAGAGCTGGATTGGGATCTAGTCGACCGTTAACGGGCTACGCAAGCCGAGCCACAGAATGCATCAATTATCAACCTCTAGTACAAAGCAGACAACACTCCGTGCAAAGCAAACAGTTCCTTCCTCATATTATAAATCCTCAAGCTACAGCAACATTTGCAAAACTCAAGCTCAGATACGCATGAAGTCACCTCAATGCAAAGTCTGCAGGCGCAGATAATAGAACAAGTAAAGTTTAGTGCGTCACGCAATACAGAAGTGGGACCGCAGCTGACCAGGGAAAGTAAGAAGCTGTTGGTTCGTGCGTGTGATGTGCGCCTTTCATTACTGCTTTTTCTAAAAGGTAATGACTCTGATGCTAAATGCTACGGCGTCAGACGAGAAATGACTAAGCTTAACACCAGAGTGCAACTAATGCTCCAAAACAAAAACAAGGAATGCAACTGATAGAAGAGAAAGCTCCACGGGCCGAATGTATTTCTGATCCGCTCACTGTCATCCTCCCGGGCTCTTTATGTAAGAACCAGGATTTATACCTTGCTGCACACGGCTCACAGTGTCAGTGACACAGAAGGAGGAGAATAACCAGCGGACAGTGGAGAAGCTGCAAATCAGGGGAGGTGCAAGAGCAACAAGTGCAACAGGAATCACAGGAGATGCTAAAACAGCCGCTTGTTTTTGACTATTATGCACCACACATGCAGCAAAAATGTGCAAAAAGCAGACTTTACGTAGCATATAGCAGTATAATTAAAGGGTTTTTGCTTAAAATGAATGTTTGGCATATTCAGATAGTTTTTTTGTTCTTTGCGTGAACTAGCTTCTTTCCGACCTTTCACACATGCGGCGAGCTCAGTAAGTAATAAACCTTAGGGTCAAATGTTGCTGCGTCTTTGCCAAGTCACTGAGCAACACGGTTAAGAGGTTACTTATATAAAGAACCAGGAACTGAACCTTGCTGCACATCACACACGATCAGCGACGCAGAATAACCAGTGGACGGTGAAAGCATGTAAGACAGGGCGGATGGAAACGGGGCGCGGGGCGGGAGACCCGCTCTGGGAATAACGGAGCTTCGCGTTTGTTTAGGCAGAAATCAGCTCATGAGTAGCATCCAGTTGAATCCAGTCTTTTAAAACCAGTCAGCGCTCGCTGCAGCCCCCCCCCACCAAACCAAACTCCTCCTCTGCGACTGTATGTTCAGACTAGTGATACTGTTTACTTTGCCGGGGTCATGCTAAGTCCAGCTGCAGGATCTTTGGATTTTGTGTACTGTTCATGTGTTTATTATCCTGGATAAATGCTCCTTGGTCAGATGTGAGAGTTCACCCGTGGACCGCAAACACGCCGCCATCGGCTCCACTAACAGTGGAACAGGATAAATAAAAAAGATAGCCTCTCCTACCTTGTTGGAGGCCATGTCGCTGACAGAGCGGTAGGTCTGGATGGTCTCCAGCTGGTCCAGACACCAGTCCAACTCCTCCATTGTCTCCATGGCCAGCTTCTGGTACGCCTCATCTGTCAACAAACACAGAGACACACACAGTCAGAACAGACGGTGCACATGGAGCCCGAGGGCTGCCCGGCCCCTCCTAGGCAACATCCACCCACGGGTCCCGCTTGGGGCGCCTACTGCTGCTGCTGCCGCCGCCGCTGAGGAGAGGGGGAGTTGCTAGTGGTGGCACCGGGGCCGCAGCGCTCCTTCATGGTGACGTGAGGTGTAGCTGCGGTGGAACTCGCAGCTGTCAGAAAACTAGTCCCTGACCTCTGTCGCAAACTTTCCCTGCGCTTACGTGCGCGCGACGGCCCCCCCCTCCCTTCTTCAGTCAGAGGCCCAAACCAAATCAAAAAGCTCGTCTTACGACTTGCAGTCATGCGTACGTACACTAATGCGTACGCACTTAAAAAGGGGGTTAAGCAACATTATTTAATCACTTGTGATTGTTGACAAGATTAGAACATGCAAGAGTCGTCCCCGTCTCTCTGTGTGGGGGGGGCCCGATGCAACCAGTGCTAGAAGCGATAACAGCTGCTTTAAAGTGCGGTTGTTGCTTTCGCAGAGAGCACGCAGGAGGATGAAGGCCCGACCACAGCACTGACACAAATGTACTTCAGAGATACAATTACAGGAACTGGCTTAGGTAACAATTTCAACAGAAGTTTGCTCAGAATATTTCTCGTCCGGCAAATGTTGCCGCGGTGTCTTTCAGGTGATATTTGACATAGTTTTTTTTCAATGCATGTGTATTGGTGCACAGCCTCTTACTAGATCTGTTAATCATTCTGTTGAGCAATAAAGCCACCTAAACGTGCATTTTCCTCATTCCCACCAAGAACAGCAGCAGATCTTGCAGCATAGGTCTTGATTATCTTCATTTACAACGGCTCATTCATTTTTAGTGCACATCTGCATGCAGAAAAATGCAACAAAAAGTGACTGTGCCAAAAATGTGGCCCTAATACTCCCGTCATAGAAAATGTTATAGGTAAATAATAACAAAAAAAGGACGTTATTAAAAGAATGGAATACACACATCTCTAAAGTGCAAGTCAAATATCTTTAAGTGCTATTACAATGAAGAGCTGCGCTACAATACAAAACAAAAAGCAGAAATATTCCTGCATGATCTAAGAGTCGGTGCTCCAGCCCTGTTCTTGTGGTTTGACTTGTGGTCAGACAACTGCAACAGTACGTAAACGTTGGAGCGAGGCCGTCTTGGAAAGAAAAAGGGGATGTGCGATGACTTGGCTGGTTCGGGCCGGACTAACACACACACACACATACACGTAAACGTCTGCTGCCCCTACATTGTGTATATTCCAGGTCTCCTAGCTGCGGAGCACAACATGGCTGCGGGGTGTGCACTGCGGTGACCTTAGCGCGCCCGCGTAGAATGTGTCCCCGGCTCTGATCTCCTCGCCATCAAAGACACGAGCCGGTTTGCTCTCCCAAACACGAGAGGCACCTGGCACTCTGCCCACAGCCTCCCCTCGCTCTGATGAGGGGAGTGTGGGAGAAAGAGAAGGAGTGTGTGTGTGTTTGTGTGCGTGTTTGGTTTAACGCCACAAGCGTCTGACGCTGGAACGGTTTACGCTCATCCGAGATGTTGCTTTCCAGTATTTCCACCATCTTTGAGGTGGTAGGTGTTTTTCGAAGGGTACAAAAAAATCCTTTTTTCCCCCCGTGACAGATTTCCCGTTCGAACTTTTAAACTCGAGCAAGAAAACCTGCTCGCTGCTTTGGATACGCCTCACTGTTTGTTGACCTAGGCAATTTCACCATCCTCCGGAAAGAAAAAAAAAAAAACGACTAAAAGAAACTTTGACCTGTGCTGTAATAACTTAATTCTATGAAAACTTAAATGTGGGTGGAGTTTTTTTGGTGCAGAATGAAGTGCTCAAGCCTCCAGGAGAACATCTGAGATGACAAAGGATGAAGAACATCGGCACTACAGAAGCTCAACTACATTCGAAGATTTCTGGGAGTTTGGATTAAGGTACATTACAAAGATTGCTTTACTGTCAGTTATAAGCCAAGGCAAAGGAGAAACATATATGTTTGGTGCATAACACTGAATGCAAATGCACCATTCATCCCAAAGATTAAAACTACTGGCAGGTAGTTTGGTCCTAGCATTTAAGTGGATACTTTGTCGTGTACCACCCACACCTAAACATTACTGTTGTTGTTGACCAGCTAGGCTCAACCCCCACATTGACGACACTCCCTCATGGCAGCAGCTTGACCCGGCGTCCAAACTCCTCCAACAAAGCTGATCCACAGAGGCCCCTCCCCTGAACCCATAGGAACCCAAAGGGCATTCATTGTAGCATATGTAAGACTGATCTGGACCAGACCAGGCACCCCCACCCCATAGCAATGGCACTCCTTGATGGCAGCATGCCACAGGAACAAAAACGGTTTAGGAACAGCTAAAGAAAAATGAAGAACAGCACAAGGTGTTGACCTGGCCTCCAAATTCACTAGATCCCAAACTGATCAAGTATCTGTGGAATGAACCACAGAGGCACAAGGTTGGAAGGCGGTCATAATGTTATGCCTGACTGGTGCATTTTGTCAGTGGGTGTAGTTTCATAACGTGTGCACTGATCAACAAAGACGCTCGCAGGCAACACAAACACAGATGTGTTTGGGTCTGTTTGTGGAAGTGAGGCTGCGTCAGGGAGAAAACTCGACGGCTAGATTGGTTCCTTAACCACCTCCAGGAATTTGATCTCAAAACTGGGTCTTTAAATCTGGTTCAGTGAGTCGAGACTGAAAACCGCTCGCAGGGCCAACTTCTTGTGGGTCCCCGCACACTAAACCCAATACCTAGGTAGGTGCCAGATCCACTTAACTAAAACGCTTGTATAACAGTGTTACTCTGATCCGTGGCCTGCTGGCGAGGAGGGCCAATACCACTAGTGAACCCAGTTTACCAGCAGTCAAATAAAAGAAAAGATTTATGGGCTTAAAGTCGAAGCACTTGACATGGATTCCTCAACAATACAACAATAAAGGCCTCAAGTATAAGAAACAAAACTAAAAGAGAAGTCAACCTCAGTCAGCACCATTAGTGGAGTCAAATAACATAAACCCTAAACTTGATTAAAGCTGATATTTTAGCTGCATTCTGAGAGCGCCGCTCTCTTTAGAGGCGGAATAACACAGTCGGCTTGACGGCGAATTTACAAACCAGGTTAAAGCAAGAACGCGGCCGGACAGCGAGACCAGATGATGAAGCACAAACAGGATCGTCGAAACTGCAAACACATCTCGAGGGCGATCAAATACAAGGAGATTAGTCAAATTAGAGCGACAGGTTTCGTGAAACTGGCTACACACAAACTCTGGAGGCGGGTTATTTTTCACACCGATGCCTTTTTGACTTGCAACGGTTTCCGCAAGTGAAAGATAAAAGTTTTGTGAAGCTAAAAAGGGCATTTAGCGATTCCGTTCAAAAGTCCCTTCGTGATTTGCAGCAAATATTAGGAGTTATATTTAAGCTGGAAGAAGCGTGGTTGTTACAGAAGCCTTGGATGGACTCAAAATCCAAGCGTCTACTAACACACACACACACACACACACACACACACACACACACACACTAACAATGCAAAATATAAGAGGGGATTTCCACTGCCTCCACCCTGACACAAGGGTCTTTCTGATCAGCGCTCAGACCCACAGTGTGTGTGTGTCCTACAGGGGCAGAC
Organism: Planiliza haematocheilus; assembly: GCA_005024645.1. Taxonomy (NCBI): domain Eukaryota; kingdom Metazoa; phylum Chordata; class Actinopteri; order Mugiliformes; family Mugilidae; genus Planiliza; species Planiliza haematocheilus. Next base: position 1,424,379 of record SRSE01000293.1, on the reverse strand, counting down.
TGGAAAACACACACACACGGATGAACGTGGACAGCCCATACGCACACACCAGCACACACACGTTTGCTCTCATTAGTTCGCTCTCTCACTCACACACACACACACACACACACACACACACACACACACACACACACACACACACACGGGTCAACATTAACACATGTACTTTCCAGCTGAGAGGCGCAGGGGCCGACGGGCTGCAGAGGCAAGCGAGGGTTAGGGAGGGATATGAGGTCAGCGCGTTCTGTGTTTGTTTCAAATCAATGTTCAGTTCAGTTCAGTGAGCGCCCACCAGCGTGATGCATCCTGCACAATTAAAAAAATAATAATAATAAAAAATACACAAAAACAGACATATTACTGAGAAACGTTTTATGGTAAATAAAAGCTAAATGCCATTAACTGGATGGAATAACAGATGAAAACTGATAAAGAAGCAGTTAAACGGGGTGCATCAGCAGCACTGGAAAGGTGTTCCTATTATTGTGTCCATGCATGATCCGCTGTCACATGCACGATATTTGTTCAGCCCAACTGAAATCCGAGTCATATTTACAATTTACCGGAAACACAGTGATTAATTGATTGCTTTCCTGTTGATTTCCTCTCTGGTTAACCAAAAATTGCAGCTGCAAGAGATTAAAATTACTGTATATAGTTTGATCCAGTTTAATTTCCCATTCATATATTTAAACGCCATTCACTTCCATCTAAAAAAACAAACAAAAAACATCTATATTTTGTTGACTTATTGACTTTATAGGGGATTTATTCTCTGCAGCAGGTGCACCCACACCCAAATGAGTTTACGTCAGGGCCACTTGTCCCAAAGGAGACCGCACTCATTGTAGCTTTCTGTGCTTCAAAACGGGAATCTGAGACAGCTGTCGTCCTCTCGCCGGGGCACATGCAGCTTCCTGCCGGTGATGGTAGACACAGCAGAACAGGAGGGCTGCAGCACATTACCGTCGGACGAGATTGTCTTAATGACGGTGCAGCGGTGATCCACAGGCAATGAGACACATGCTTGTGTGTCTTCCACCCTTTCTTACTAATTCTTAGTTTGAATTAATGACTAAGTCATCTACCATGTAAACATCCTGGTTGTGGAGGGTGACGTGCCACATTTTCAAAGAACTGGCATAAACAGACCACACACGAAGAAACAAAGCAAACTTTGACGTGGGCAGGCTGGCAGCGGGGCCAGGTTAGTAAACGACAGAGAGGGAGACAAAGAGAGAGAAAGATTCTTTAGCTGCATCTGCTTTACAAGAAACAGAGAGCGTGTTGATTTGAAACCCACCGTGCGGTTTTGCAACACTTCCTAACAAAGACCAGAGATGGTATGTCGAGAGGGGTTGGGGGGGATGCTGCAGCTCCAGTCTTCCTCTGCAAGCTCGATTACATGCACACATATGTCACTGACAACAAGAAGAACAAAGGGGAGGATGGCGGCGGCGGCGGTGGTGGCAGAGTTTGTGGTGCTGGGGGCTTGTTACATGACCCTGAGGTATTTATTGATTCAATGATTTCTGTAAGCCGGGTTCTGAGAAGCAACAGAAATGACATCATGAGCCTGTGTTTTATTAGACATCATTTGCGTGATTTACAGGGAGGCGACGTTACAAATTATGTCTCAATAGATGGTACTGAAGTTTCACTAGCCTTGTGGTCACGGATTATAAACAGGAGAAATACTGACTGGAGTTTCTGTTGCAATAGTGGAAAAGGCTTTAATTGGAGCCATTACGGGTAAATGTGTCTTTCTGGGGCTGAGTGTCGGTAAAACACTCTGGTGCCTTTTCTAATGTGGTGGCTCTCCCAGAAGCAGCACTGGGCCATTTTTAGGATGCTGTCTCAGAGATCAAGAATTCTTATGTTGTAATAATACTATAGTCTGCTGTCATGCTTGTCTCTGATGTGTCAAAACTTCCACTTTTGTCACCAACGCATGAGGAGATAGCTCTCATGCCTCTGAAAAAAGGAATTTAAATCAAAAAGTTTGCCGCATGATGTAATTATGCTTTAATCTGTGATTTAATCTGTGTTAGGCCTCTACCGTTAAATCGGAAAAATAAAAATATATAATCAATTCTGTAAATGTTCTTTAGAATTTATACTGAATGAATAAATTTGAACACATTTGGAAAAAATTAAGAGTGGTTTTATGAGCATGCAGGAAATGTGCGCAACAGCGCTGCACAAAGCACAATGCGGCTCCTCTTGGTAGGATATCCCGTCGTGCATGTTCACACTCAGCTTTGTGTGTCTTTCTTTATACTGACAAAGAAGACAGATGGTTTGAAAGAGGAGTAAATCTATTGTCAGATTGGAAAAAAATAACTTCTCTAAACAGAGGAGGTGGACTGACATATAATCAGTAAACCATTTGCAATAAAGTCCTAACTTCTGATCCAAGATATTTCAACCCCATTCACACCTTGAGACTGGAGCCTCTGAGTGACAATAGGTTGTTAAAGCATTCATAAGGAAAGAGGACAGGGACTAACTGTCCCCACACAACCACAGGTAAAATGTCTGTTAATATGGTAGTCATTAGAGAAACAAGTCAAGCATTTTTTTTTCTTATCTGACGGGCTACACCCACAGATGTACCTATTCAAACCTCAACCTTGCCATTTCTTAAATGTCTTTTTGGATTTAAACCAACATACAGTCAGCGCTAGGGGTTGAACGACTTCGAATTTTTCAAAGTCGACCACTACGGTGAAAGTCGAGTCGATGTCGACTAGTCGATGACGTCACATATTAAAACGCAGTAGAAAGTAATGCTTTGCAGCAATGAAATCTATGTTCTTGACCTGAACACGTAGCCTATTGTCAAATTATTAAGGCTAACGTCTCTGCATGGTAGCTTCAATACGGGATGCTGTCGGCCGTAGCTCACGTCACACAGTCTGTCTGACACTTCTTATATTTTAATGTTTAAAAAACACGGCCTACAACCACGGCAACATTGTCAACTAATAGAACACAACACTGAACAGAAACACATGTGCTTATCAATATGCGGTCAGCACCGTCAATAACGTTTAACAGCGTGAGCCGGGATAAAAACAAAAAAAAACGAAAAACAAAACGATATCGTCGAAACTTTTTCCGCGTATAGCAGCTAAATGTCTAATAATTAAATTCACCAGCAAATAATTTATAGCCTCCTTCTCTCTGTTATCACAGGACGTTTTTTGAAGTTGTTAACCGACTGCTCTCCGGTGGATCTGGACCGTTTCTCTGCTAGCGTTAGCGGCTATCTTTACAGATGAGTGTGTAATGCAGTAGTAGATTTGTTGTATTACTTACATATTCTGCACGTCACGGTAGACACGGGCTTCATCTTTAATTACATATTTCCAACACTTCCACACACCGCTGCTAGTTTTGTTGCTATGACCCACTGAGCTCCTCGTCCGTCTTATTGTCACGTGATCACCGACTAGTCGACTTCCTGCTTAAAGCCTCATGGCATAGCAGTGTAATCGACTAGTGGATTAGTCGGTTCAACTCATAGTCAACGCACACCACAAAGCATCTAACAAAAAACAGCTTTGACCAGATCACATGTGACAGGCATGTGTTAGACCCCCTTTACTGCTGCCCCCCCCCTTCTAGGACATAGTGTTCCCTGTTTCTCCCCATAATGTACACATTCCTGCCAGATTTACTATGGAAGTCAGTGACAAAAGAGCACAGAAGACGATAAATCTCAGTAGCACTCCAAAGACTCCCAAAGGGTGGAGAGCGGCACCAGATCCCCTGTCGATTTACTCGTCTCTGCTGAGTTAATCAAGCCGTCTGAATTCAGGTGTGATGTGAGAACTGAAGGTATTTTGGCAGTTGACTTGTAAGACAGAAAGACAGTTTTGTTTCTGATTTGATATTTGATATATTTTACGGTACTGGTCCCTTAGTGAGGCCTGGAGTATTCTGCTTTTACTATAACGTTACATTTTTTTTGTTTGTTTGTTTTTGACTAGTTGCCCATTTTGTTTGTAAAATTCATTCAGTCATTCATTTTACTGTAACCACTTGTCCTTTGGAGGGTCATGGAGGGGCTGGAGCCTATCCCAGCTGTCATTGGATACGTCCCCAGTCTATCTCAGAGCTAACACAGAGAGACAGACAACCATTCACAACTACGGCCTGTTTAGAATCACCAATGAACCTGATGAGCATGTCTTTGGACGGTGGGAGGAAGCCAGAGTACCCGGAGAGAACCTATGCAGACACAGGGAGAACATGCAAACTCCACACAGAAGACCCCAGTCGGCCGATTTACTCGAACCCAGACTACCACACCACTGTGCTGTCTGTGGTGTTTGTAGAATTAAATGCGCAAAATATTAATTATATATTAAACATCGACATAAAACACAGAAAAGCAGACACTTTTAACAACTGAAAAACAAAAACAACTCATCTTTTTTATTCCTCTGATCCTACAAACGGCTCAGGCTCTGGTAACAGTATGACACATATTTTAATTCTAGTCCGAATTGGCTCTTAGTCCAAAAAGAAACCAAGTTTTCTACCATGATCTGCTTATCTTGTTTACTTAACTGCAGACTATATTTTTGTTTCTCACACAAAGTCCTGCTTTGCACATTAGACTGTGGCAAACACGCACATGATTCACACTCGTGCATGTGGCGATGCGGAGTGTCTTACGCATGTTGCAGGAGAATGCGAGGAGAGCACGGTAAGGAGCTAGCTGAGATCTGAGAGGTCCGTCTCAGGGTCTTACATACAGCATTCACTGCATGTTCTGACGTAAGCAACAAAAAATATCACCGCAGTTTACAATCTGCATCTATGGTTGTCTCTCAGATAAAACATATGCATGTCAAAGAGGCTGTTTATCCGATCATCTGCTCTGCACAGGAGGCCTGCGACTATCACTCAATCTGTTTAGATTCTAACCAACTCTCACGTATGCTTTCCTTCATCTCACCACTCTGCTTCACTCACATCTTCTTATACGTTCAACCGCACAAACACAGCGGCAGCAACAGGCCGAGGACTGTCTGCGTTACCTGAGCTGAACTTCCACATTGGAAGTGACAGCAGCGACCGGCTTGAATGGGCCTCATTGTAGAACCGACTGGCACTCACCCCTTGGGGTTGATTAGCATGGATCAGAGAGACCATGAAGCCCGCTTAGCCAGACTTCTGTCACTGTTGATGCTGCTCTTTTTTTTTTTGCCCCTTTCAAGTTTCAAAGTAGTGTCTAGAGTCAGAGCTGCACAGTGTTACTGTTGGTGGATCTGAATCCAGGATTGATGGGAGAAAATCATCAAAGCTGCGGCTGGTGGACTGGTCTTAGTTTCCACGAAGTTAGATAATCACAACAATTCTTATGAATCTCATCTTCTTTTTGAGTTTCCTGCATATTTAGGCATTTATATATGTGCTGTTCCTTCCTTTAAAGGTAATCCAAGTGATATGTCTTATTTACGCCATGTGGTCTGAAGCCTTTCGCTTTAGACGCTGAATTGACAACATATTGAGCTCTCCCCAGTGATATGCGAGGATTATGTAACAGGAGTATATGGATTTGGAAAGTATTAAAATGAAAGATTCTGCTTTGTGCATGAGAAAAACATACAATCAACCAATGTTCCCGCCAGATCCAGACTTTCCTCTGCGCTAAGCTAACCAGCTGCTGGCTGTAGTGAAAAGCCATATTGTTCTGATCATCTAATTGCTGTCAAGAATGTCAGTAGACTTCTTCCCAGCAAATGACAAATTATTCTTCTGAATATCAAGGAACAAAACAAACTTAGTGAGAAACAGCAACACCATAAACGGAGACATGGACGTTTAGGCGTTCAGGGTAATTGGGATTTTATTCTGTGTTAACATGGCGGCGTGCTTTCAACAGGGTGAGATCTGAGCTTAGGAAATAAAGCCGCACCTTCACAAACAGGGATTATGTCATTTTAGGAATTCGGAGTTCTACCTCAGATGTTCCCATGAGACACAGCGCTTTACTGTCACGCACCCATGTCACAGGACGGGTCAAAGAGCAGAGGGGACGAGGAGGGGAGCCTCAGACACAGAACTGCTTTAATGTCTTGCAGAAGAAAGAATCCTTCATGGATACACAGATGTTCTGGTGAGAGAAACTAGACAAAATCCCGTATTGAGGATGTCTTTTCTCCAGGTGCTATCTGCGCAGTCATTATACGCCTAGAAAATCTGGAAGGAGCAGCTTCTCCGAGCCTCCAAAATCAGGGTCCAATTTCAAATAATCAACACCCGTGAAGCGATATGCCCTCTGACTAGACGGACCCTCTTCATCTCTCATGCCTCTCCCATTTCTTGGCTTTGAAATCTGAATAACATTTTCCCGGGGCCAAGCAAGAAATCGTTTTCAACACTTTTCCAGCTGCCGCTGAGCTGTTGTCAAGAAAAACATGACGGTCTCATTAACATTATCTTGACCATATTTAGCGCGCAGGAACTTGAAACGCAGCCGACGCCTGGCTGGCTCAGGTCGAGACGGAGCAGACTTGACGAGCCGGGGAAGGAAAGGCGACCGGAGGGGGTTTCTGTGACGAAGGGGTTTGCGTGCGACGAAGGATCAGTGTCTCTAGTAACATATGAAGACCAGCTGAAACAAACCCCAAATGACCTCAAACGGCATGCCTCCTTATGACGGGTAAGCATGGTCCAAGTCGGCGTGTCTGAGTCTGTGTGTGTTTATGTGCGCCTCCCAGACCACATAAGAAAATCAAATTGAGCCAATAAAGACTATTGGCACAGGTCAGCATGCAAGAGAAGATTGATTGTGTGTGTCCATATTGGATAAATGAAACTTCCTGATTGAATCAAGATTAAACACAAGCCTCCCCCCCCCCCACCCCCGACCTCTCCCCTCACCCCAGAGTAACAGCTAAATAGGCATGTGGCATTCTTGGTTTCAGAAGAGACAATCTGGATCCGAACTCTGCCAAGAGAATCAGCCACGTTGCCACAGAATAATGATACACTAACCCTGATTTGGTTGTTTTGCTTCGTTGTTGATAATAATCAGGAGGATTTTCACTGATGTGGTCTATTTTATCGTTAGCTTAATTTTCAAAAGACGCCGTTCCGTGCTTTTCCACAAAGACGACGCAGTTGGTGTTTTTTTGGCGAGTCCCAAAGCTTCCCAAATACCCAAACAAAAGGGCCTGTCTGTGAAGCATAGAGCGTTTGAATCCATCTGCACAGAGCTGAACAGGCCTGCTGGCAAGGGAATACTTCAGGGGAAGGGCAGCCGTCTACTTTATGACTGTGCTGACGTCAATGGCATAATTCAAATACTTGCAGAGTGCATGCTTCCAGCTTTCTGAACCTGCTCTCGCTCTCTGTGGCAAGCCGCAGCCAAAACGCGGCATGGAGTCGGACTCCAGTAGAAACGAAGAGGCCAAAACAACAAGTGGAGCGGAGTCACGTCGGGCCGAAGTGGCACGAAGAAAAAAAAAACCCCACAAGGTATTCATTTGCTCCGCCGTCAGTCGTCACAAAGCCGAGTGATAGACTGACACATCTGTGGAAGTTCAGTGTAACATTCGCTAACAGAGGGTGAAATATTACTTCGGGGCAGACGTTTAAAAGTTGAACCGCACGAAGGGAGGAGAATAATCAAAAAAAATCCTATCCTATTAGCAAGAACCGGCTTGTTTTTCATAAGTGAAACAGGAAGGAGAAAACCTAACTGAAATCAATTAAACCACTTTCTATGAAGAGCTATTCTCTTTTCCTGAAAGAGGGAAGTGCGTAGCGATGTGTGTGTGTGTGTTGCACGAAGACGAACACACGCACACAGTTTCATTCAACACAAGTTTAAATGAAACTTCTCTGGTATAAATATATGCAATTTAGTTTTAATCCAAAACTTACAAAGTAATCTTTATTTGGAACACGTGTGTTTTTAAGAAAACTGTCAAGCTTAATATACAAATGAAAATATACACCGATCAGCCACAACATTAAAACCACCGACAGGAGAAGTAAATAACATTGACCATCTGGTGACAATTCAGTGTTCTGCTCGGACACTTTAGGACCTGGATGTTACTTAGGCATGAACCACCCACCTAGACCAGACCAGGCACCCCCACCCCATAGCAATGACACTCCTTGATTCATAGGGACAAAAATACAACTAAAAAAAAACATGAAAAACAGCACAAGGTGTTGGCCTGACCTCAAAATTCACTAGATCCCAAACTGATCATGTATCTATGGGATGATCCACAGAGGCCCCTCCCCTCAACCCATAGGACCCAAAGGCCACCCCCATTAACAAGATTGTTGCCAGACACCACAGGACACCCTCAGAAGACACATGTCCATTCTCCGGTGGTCATAATGTTGTGCCTGACCACCGCACATTTCCTCTCGTCTTTCCTTTTTACAATAAATTACACCAAGCGGCTGCTTCAAAGCTAAACCGGCTCACTGCGGCCAAATCTCGGCTTTACTTAACGACACTTCTGCTTCTCTGGGAAACCTTTGTGAAGACCCAGATGTGAAATGATTGTTTTGCAGAGTTTGAATGACATCATGACTTACATTGCGGGATGACATAACCGAACGGAGCCCTGCATGACTACAGACAGACAGACAAACAGTCACAAAGTGTGCCCTTCCTCTCACAATTAAAAAAAAAAGGAGAACAGGAAATTGCAACATTATGCTTTAAAACACAAAGCCAATACCAGAGTAATGATGATGATGAGCATCCTGGTGAATCTGAGAAATGGCTCCACATGACAGTGCTTGGAAAGATGCGTTCATAATCTGGTGCAGATTCTGGAGAAACTGGAAGTTTGTTTTCCTGACATAAAGCTCGTTTTGCTGGAGTGCATGAGCACAAACAAAATGCAGGAATTTAATCAGCGAGGAGATGGTATGTGCATTTATTTATTTTCTTGCCATTGTCTTATGGTCATGTCATAAAGATGCAAACCAACAAGCTAAATTTAATGTATGCTCTGCACTGGATGATCTATCTATATATATTTATACTGCTGTTTTACTGTTGATACTGAGCATCTTTCAGAGCTGAAAACCCCAAATCTCCTTGTACCACCTGCGTTCTGCAACGACAATAAAGCATGTTTTATTCCATTTCCAAGAGAAATCGCCCCAGTGACTCAACCAGCACTTGCCCCGGCCGTCTACATGCGCAGCATACACAGCGAGCGGGTCTCTTCCCAAAACTAAGCTCTAGATTTCCCTTGGCTTGACGCCGCCTGAATCCGTGCCAGCGGGTATAGAGAGCTCCGAGTCGGGTAAATGCTTGGCACGGCAGCTTGTTTATGACACCGGAGACTCGTAAAGCAGACCAGGCCTGTCAATTCTGGCCCCATTTCAACACTTTCAATTAAAACATGAGCTCACCACTACCACCACCGCGACCACCACAATAGAAGCTCATGTCCGACTCTTAAAAATTTTATTTGGAGATAAAGCGACTTCTTGAGGTCAGTCTTTGATGAAGTGTTTGCTTTTTGTTCTTCAGTGAGAAACTTGCAGATCAGAGGGCCGCGCCGGCTATTCTGAAACCGCCGGGACGTCAGCCAGCCGGTCTGGATGGAAACCTCCAACCCTCTTTAACCCTCTTAGGGCACCTGACTGACACTCTGGAGTCAGCGGGCAGAGGGGGGGCGATGGTGAAATGTGACCTAATGTCAGACAAGGCCTGGCAGTCAGCTGGCAGCTTTTCGATATCTTACTTGAGTCTACACAGCTGCCGACACACACAAATACAGTCCTGTCTGTGGCAACTAATATAGACACAGTGTAGAGATGCTGAAACGCTGGCTTGTTTCAAGTTGGCTGCGGCTATAGTTTAGATTCCAATTAATTTATAAGATTAAGGAACACATCCCTGCAGTATAAGTCCCAAAAGGCATCAACTACAATCAGATTAGTAGCATTTTAGCCAGACATTGATATTTACTGTACCATTCTGCCTTTTTTTTCTCATATCTCCTCATATCAACTGTGTTTTACCCCAGACCTCAGCTGTGAACTTAAATATACAACCTAATTATTAACCTGCACGTATTTTACTGAGACACAGATTCACTATGGTCAATTTATTTGCGCCACACAATCAAGTTCCTCCATTGGTGTTAGCGGTCTCTAACACCAAATTGCTAATTTTAGATATTAATATACACAGATCAGCCACAACAATAAAACCACTGACATCCGAAGTAAATGACATCAACCATCTTCTTCTGCTGGGAAACTTCTGCACCTGGCATCCATCCATCCATCCATCCATCCATCCATCCATCCATCCAAAAAAAAAAACATGAAGAACTGCACAAGGTGTTGACCTGGGCTTCAAAATCACCAGATCCTGATCCACAGAGGCACTTCCTCTCAACCCATATGACCCAGAGGTCCCCCCACTAACAACATGCTGTTCCTAGACACCACAGGAGACCCTCAGAAGGCCCATGTCCATTCTCTGACGAGTCACAACTGTTTTGAAGGTGCAAATGAGACACACACATTATTAGGAAGGTGGTCACAATGTTATGCCTGATCCGTGCAACAGAGTAAGTTGAATACATCATCACCAATACAATGTTATAACCTCGATTTGCATCGAAAGTCTGCAACGCTCCAACAACTTCCTGTTTACACAACTGAATGCTATCCTACTATGCTATGCTAATCCTACTAGCAACCAATGCACACACTAGAGAATCTTGTCAGTTTTATTCAGGTCAAGTTACTGCTGTAGTTTGAAACTACTTAAAACGACATAAAGATTGACACAAACTTGCCGCGACCCATCCAGATACCAGGGTAAGCAGGGGCTGCATGAAGAAGAGAAAAGATGCGACGCAACACTGATAAGTAAAAAAATAAATAAATGGTGATGCAAAGTGGGAGGGTTTTACCTTCAAGTAACCTCAACCCTGAGGCAACGCAACTGAGGCGATGACCAGTCAGAGTGACTGATAGGGTAGGTGGACAAAGACAGAGTTACACAAACACTCCCTGTGACGAAACACTGTCCATGACTTTGGTTCCTACCACCACGCTGATAGCGAGCTTGGGGTATTAGATGAACCCCCCGATGGAGTGTTGACAATTTGTTTGCCAGTGAGAAAAGCTGGCTCCATCCACACACTATAAATATTTGCTTTGCTTGTTTCACCCGGAAACATCCGAGCCTGAAACGTCCACCAACCACCAACCACCAACTGTCCAGCTAATAAGCAGTGGGCGTAGAATGAAACGCTTAATGTGGATAGGGTTTAATGCCAGGGCATCATAAAAGCACAGTGGTAAAACGGCTACCGATTTACACTGCGTACCTTTATAGCTGTCAAACACGAGAGGCAATATCATGTATTTGCAAACCTGATAAGGTCAAAGGCAACGACCTGTGGAAACATTTTCAAAATTCTCAAACTTTCAGCTTATTTCAGCTGAATCTTCCACGGGCACCGACATCGACAACAGTGGTACAAACAAATCCGCAAACCACGATGGCAACACCCCAGAGGTGTCCAAATGACAAAGACGTTATCGCAATGACACTGACATATGAGCATGCCTTTCCATCACACTGTGGTAATGAGCTAAGCTCTTATGCAACGTATTTCCAGTGTACAAACACACACACACATCCCTCCCTATCATTCTCTCCCTTTCTCCCCCTGTCTGAGAGGGTCTGAGAAACAGTCCGCTCATCAATCACCCGCTACAAAGAAATGAGAAAGAAGCAAATTCTTGGAAAGGAGCAAAGGAGAGCGAAGTGCTTCATTTTTACGACGGTTGTGTAACCCCTTCAGGTCGGTATCAGGGCTTGGCTGTCCAAAATAAAGAAAAACTATGACTATAAGTATATAAATAACTTCTATCTCCATACATCTGCAGACAGGCACACTGATCTTTCAGTGTTTTTTTTCTGTCCAGGAGGGAAATCATTCCACAGAAGAAAAAAAAGACGACTCCGTCTACTGAACAGATGAACCTCTGTTAATATGCAGGGCACGATCACGTCAGCTCCTTCTGCTTCTCTCCCCTCTCTGCCTCCCAGAAGCAGAAGAAGCAGAGTATTTCCTCCACAGCTAGCGGATTAGTTTCTACACGGATCCGTCAGCTTCTTCATTGTGACGGTCTGCTATTGCTAACGCAGTCCAATCAAAAGCATTCGAGGATGGGGAGCAGGAATGCAGCGCAGCAACGCAAACCGTGAAAGTAACTTCCACCTCTAACGGGGTCAAGTGATAAATTGACCTTAACAAAGGGATATGTTAGCTGCAGCACTCCCAGAGAAAACACGCGTTCAGCAGAGTGACGTAACAAAAGCGATGGTCTCGTTTGGATTAAATTAAGAAGGTGAATTGCGCCTGCAGTTAAATATAGAGTACGATGTCATTTAAATGGGAGACATGACTCAAACGCTAATCCGTTCAAGTCCGTGGAGAAAGGTTACAAGACGCCTTTTCTCCTCAACATGCACAGTGGAGCAAATCAGGATAATAGCCACGGTTGAATTAAATTAAGCGAAGCCTTCGGAGCGGTGCAGGTGTCTGCACAAATAGGCGCTCGCATCAGTCTGCAACTCGGAAGAAACAGCGGCTCAGTAAGGCCCACAACCAGGATGCTCGGTCGATTGGACACCGTCGCATTTTTTGACAGATCTTTTTGTTGTGGCTTGAAAGGCAGCTGGATTTCGGCAAGATCACAGGGTTTGCAGGGGAATACGTCTTGTTTTGCATTTTGCAGCCAAACCACAGTTCTTCAGGCCAATCAGGGTCATGCAAAGAACCACTGGCAGCTACAGATGTGTCCTAGATGCGACAGCGGCCCATGGTGACCGCAGTGTAAAGGTGTTTCTTTGGAAGAGAAGCTAACCACACACAGGATCTCCGCTAAACGCTTGTCGGACGGATGTGTTTTCTCCATCTTCATGTATTACAGCTGTTTTGCAGACGTTTTAACTGTGACCCCGGCTAACATTTCGACCCAAATTGTTATTTTAGCTCTCCCTGAAAAACACCATTTCTTTCCAAAGAAAAAGTCAAACACATTCTGCCACAAGACAAAAACGCCAGCCCCATCATCTCAGCTGCAGCTTTGGTCAATTTACACATTTTTCTATGGACATTCTTCTGCGCCCTCAAAAAAACAGAAGAAACAAAGAAGCCAGTTGCACGCCATTAAAAGCATATGGGGCTCAGTCGAACTGTCGTGCTCTAGATCCGTGACCACAACCCCCTCTCAGTTAATTTGATCTTTGCGTGCGATTTAAAAAAAAAAAAGAAAAAAGAAGAAGAATTTTCACTACGGCCCGGTCTCCACAACAAGCAAAAACAAGCTCCTTTTCTATCTCCGCTGACACGCTGGTGATATGCCGTGCGCTGTGAGTAAGAGGACTGATATGACCTTGCACGCTTGCGCTTACTGTACCGTCTGCATGACACCGAACAGAAAAACATCATTCGTGACGTCACCTTGTCTCCAAGAGTCCCGATCGTATAAACAATGGTGAGATATGAGCCGAGCGGCAGAGCAGGCGGTTTGGTGGAGGGCCGTGATATTCCTCACCACCGCTCTGAGAGCAAACATACAGCTGCCCACATCTGTCACAGAGTGCACAGACTCATGGCGGGCTCATACCTCCACATTCAGCCGATGATGCAAGGTGCCGTTTAGGCAAACAGCGATTCGAGTAAACATACGCGAAACTTGTGGACTGGAACACACGGAGGGATGCGAGCCAAGGTTGTTATACACATTACATTTCAAAGTAGCAGGCCAGTGTTATTGGCAGTCAGCGACGGGGCAGCTTGATGACTGTTGTGTTGTCTAACGCCGGGCAGCGGTTCCCACTCCTCTCCTGAATGCCGGTCGTGTTTTCGCCGGTGCTTCGTGTGTGTGTGTGACACGCAGCGGAGAGGATGATAGTAATGTTTGGACAGGCAGTGCGGCTGCCCTGAAGGGCCGTGATGGATGGAAACAAAAGGGAAAAGCAGCCAGCTCTCTCGTCATCTCTTTTTCTTTCTCAGGCATGTGCCACAGTCCAGTGCACATAAATTGCACAGGCCACGGCATCAGCGGAAAACAATGTCTCGCTGAACCAAAAGACAAACTACGTCACTGGCTTCCAAATCTGAGATAAGCAGGATAACAATGCTCTGACAGATTCATATAATTTAGTTTGATTAGGCTTAGGATATAACGTTCTTGCTCAAGTCCAGACTATGGATTTGAAAAGCTATTTGGTTAAAGTTATGAAATGATAATCCTTTTTTAATTCTTCTGCATCTTAAAACTCAAATAGCATCTCGAACTTGCAGTGATGCACCCCTCCCAGGACATAATGTGCACTTGTGATGTTTGTTCACAACATACTGGCCAATACTTCTAGTAACCAGATCTATTAAAGATGCCACAAGTTGACTTTCATTCCAGTTTACTATAATGGACATTTTGATTTTATTAAGAATAAATCTGCTGGAGAACAGGACAGCCTCCAGGGTTCTTCTCAAACTGAAGTGGTGGGAACTTACGACAGAAGAATGAAGTGTCCTTTAGTTAGTGGCAGAAGATGATCCGGTTTTATTAACCACAGTTCGAAGCACTATAAAAAACAAATCCTCCTCAGAGCCAGGCTCTACTGAGATCTTGACTTATAAATTTTTGTTGTTTCCACATCTGAACGTTTTAGTTCGAAACAAACAAAAGTAGATTAGTTCTCGACGCTGGTGGCTGCTCCACAGTCAGTGGTAATAACAGCTAAAGGAGTTGAGCTGATTGAAAGCAATAAAAGGCATTTATTCTCCAACACTAATCCACGGTTCAGTTCTGTAAGTGTGAGATATAGGCTGCAGCTCATGACGCTCACTGTTCACACACACACAGACACACACACCAAATCGTGGCAGTCATACTTGGTCTGCCTTGTGGTACAGCAGCAACAGACTGCAAGAAGTCATATGAGGACGCATCATTCTCCTAGATCACACACTAAACTCGAGTGTCCAGACAAACAGACAAAACAACAATGACATAAAAAACAAGCTAAAGTTACGAAAAGTTTATTTACAGCAACACAGGGAGAACATGTAAGACCCAGTCGGCCAACGGATTCGAACCCAGAACCTTCTTGCTTGAGGCATCAGTGCTAACCACCACACAACTGTGCCAGCTCCAACACTCGCTCAGTTAGCTACTATTTATACATTAAAAATGTGAAAGAACCAGTACTTGGTCTCCAGTTTTGAGACACGTGTTTCTCAAAATACCATTTGGGGGGCACACAACACTGGACAATATCAAGTGAAAGTCAGAAACAAGAAGGCCACCCTTTGTGCCCACCGGTACCCTTTAATGACAACTTCTTCTGCTTCTTCTAAAGGTATGGAGAAACCAAACTAACCAAGAACAACTGCGACCTCGCCTCACGTCATCAAAAGTTGTACCTGAACACACCGCTACGACTGAAAAGCTGTCAATATCTTTCCGACAAGTGGGGTCGATGCAGGACACACTGCAAAAACTAAGCTAGGCTCACAGACGGTCATTTATGATCCAGCACCAATAAAGAGAAGACTGTCCGCTTGGTGTGTCACAACCTTTTCCTGATAAAAAATGCTGATTCAATTTTGCTGTTTTTCATAGAAACAATGACATCTGGCTGTAGGGAGAAACTATTTATCTGAGCTTCCTCAGGAGATGGCTCTTGCCACGTTGTAAAGCAACAGTAGATGTTCCCATTTTTTTGAAGCACTTTAAGAACTTCTAACATGTTCAGACAGGTCCAGATTAAAGGCTTATGACCACTGACAGGAGAAGTAAATAACACTGACAATTCAATGTTCTGCTGGGACACTTTTGGACCTGGCATTCATTCATGTGGATGTTACTTAGACATGTAGCACCCACCTAGACCAGACCAGGCACCCCCACCCCATAGCAATGACACTCCTTGATCGCAGCAGCCATCCCCAGCAGGATGCAGCCTGACACAGAAATTCTCTAGATCCCAAACTGATCAAGTATCTGTGGGATGATCCACAGAGGAACCTTCTGTGGCCAGACACCACAGGTCACCCTCAGAAGTCATAATGTTACGCTTGATTGGTGCATCTTACCACATCTATAAAACAAACCAGTTATGACTGCACTGTCATAGCTGAAGTAATGGAGCACTTTGTTTGCGATTTGGGTGGACTGCCCCTGTAAGACAAATACTTGCTTTGACTCTTTGATATGGTGGTCACTACAGAGTCCACAAAATAGTTTGACGTTTGGATTGAAAGGGAAAATATGTTGTGGTCAACGACACGTTCGGTGTGGTCTCGCACATCAGAACAGAGCGTGACTCATACTTGTTTGTCAAATTTTAAACCCTTCCAGTTTATGTGCTGTGGGCTGACCAGTAATAGTAGGAATAAGTTTCAGGACCTTTGGAAAGGACGCGGATAAACTGTGCCAGGCACAATCTTTCGATCAGGAAAGAAAAACTCACTTTGATGAGGGTAATGGAGTTTGTGATGCCACCCTGTCACCTTTAACACACTAACACTGAACATTAGCAAGACAAAAGCAAGCAGCTTTGTGGAGCACTTACACTTAGGATGAGCATCACCGACGATCATCTACGTGCACCGTAAATGAACTGGTTCATGGGTTGGATACACACATTCCAGTGTACGGCAAACACCGCAGGGCTGTCATTGTCTCAGAGAAAGAGACAGCCGGTAAACAGTCTTATCTGACCTCACCGAGAACAGACTCTTCCCTGTACACTGATCGGTGTCTCGATACAGTGTACAAAAGCAGTTTCTATGTGACCAGCGGGACACCTTGCGCAACCCAACACCACTTAGCACTTAACCTGTTTAAACTATGGCTTTGAAGTGTTTACACAGGCATGAGAAAGCCATCGCAATGTGTGCTCGGTCAACATTGTGCACATTTGGTACTGTACTCCGTGTGCCAATTTGTACACCTGACTGACGATGAGCTATAAAACGCAAGCTAAGTACTCAAACTCAATCGATGTAGTTACATAAGACAGGTCCCGCCTCAACATCATTTCGCATCGTAATTGTTCTTCAAACACTGATGCAATGTTTGCTAAAAGGAGTGTGTTAATATCGTCATCTTATGAATGGTTAAATACGTGAGTGATGAAACTGCTCCACTGCGAGACCGGCGCATTTTGAAAAATAAAAATTCCAATGAAATTAAAAAAAAAAAGCTGTGAAAATCAGAAACTGGGGGTTTTGTTCATCATTAGAAACCAGTCTGGTGATTTCATCGAAAAAGAGAAGCAAGAGCGAGAAAATAGATCTAAAATTAAGCTTAAAAAATGTCACTTAAAACAGCTGTTGACACCGTGGAGAGAGCCCCAAAACAAAAAAAACAAAAAATCTGCATCTGATTTAAAAAGAACAACTTTCGATGACACATGCTGTGCACCATCAATAGCGTGCTCAGGGTATAAGCAAATTTCACTGGAAGCCGGCGATTTGAAGCCGCAAACCAACTGTTATAGCTGCACGATGGGGGTGAAAGGTCAACCGATCGTATTTTTAAGTTTGTTTCGCCCGTATCTCCCAAAATGTCAATGTTTGTTTTGTCTGAACAATTAAGGAAAGACTAATTCCTGCCATTAGCTGACCCCCGGGAGTATTTAACCACCTTGTAAACAGATGTCAAGTATAAATAAAGTTTACAGTAACTGCTGCTACGCACAGTACAACTGAGGCTGGAGGCAACGTGAACATTTTACTTCTGAGTGAAAATGCACTTTTTGTTTTGAAACGACAAATTATCGGTTGGGAAAATGTACATCTAAATATTAAAGCAAGTGAACATACATCGATCAGGCATAACATTATGACCACCTTCCTAATATTGTGTAGGTCTCCCTTGTGCCTCTAAAACAGTTATGATTCATCAGAGAATGGACATGGACCTTCTGAGGGTGTCCTGTGGTGTCTGGTAATGCTGTTAGTCGGGGGGCTTTGGGTGAAGGGGCCTCTGTAGATCAGGCTTGTTCCAGATCAACATCTTGTGATGTTCTTCATGTTTTTTGAGTTGTTCCTAAAGGGTTTTTGTGTGTGTTCCTGTGTGTTCCTGCTGAGGGTGGGTCTAGGTGGGTCATTGCTATGGGGGGGGTAACTGGTCTGGTCTAGGTGGGTGCTACATGTCCAAATTACATCCACATGAACAAATGCCAGGTCCAAAAATTTCCTGGCAGAACATTGTATTGTCACAAGGTGGTCAATGTAATTTACTTCTCCTGTCAATGGTCTTAATGTTATGCCTGATTGGTGCATAAAAATGGTTATGTAGACAAACTGTAAATTATTAAACACATTATCATTGTTGTCATAAAAAAGTACAGCTTAACATGAAGAAATGGTTCCATTCAAGTCTTGAAATCAACCAGGAAAAAGCATGAATGAGTTGTGAAAGGAGGGTTTTCACGCTGAAGCCTGTGACGCAGGTCAGGCTCTGTCTGCTCTTTGTCTCCGTGTCACAGCAAAGGAACTCATTCGTCCCCGCTAAAAGATGGATGAACTGTTACAGACAAAAGAGCCCGCGGGTGGTGTCTAAACACCTGCGGGAAAGCGTGTGTTTGTGTTTGTGCGCGTTTCTGCCTTGAGTGTATGAGGAAGTCGCTGTCGTCCTACTGGCCCGTTTCCTCATTAGTGTCGCAATCCCGCTCGGCCTCGACTTCCTTCCATGGACTGAAAGGTGTCCGTGTGACACACATACGGATGATTCATGGACATTCATATATTGGTCACACCTTTTGTTTTGCATGGTATTCACAATTTCTGTTATGTAATCTGTATGCAGACGTGTACGCAGGCTGCTCCTGACGCATTTCTCAGCGCATTTCTCAACGCAGATACAAATAATGGAAGAATTCTTCATCATACTCCTGAAAACAGGGACGTGCAGAATGTCCTGCAACCTTAAGACATCGTCACATGAACGAAGGCAAGTTACGCCTGAGCTCACTATTGATCATCTAACTGTGTTTGGCAAGTGCTTCTACGTGTAAACCAATCAGCCACAACATTATGACCACCGACAAGAGAGGTGAACAACAGTGACCATGTTGTGACAGTTCGATGTTCTGCTGGAAAACCTTTGGATCTGGCATTCGTGTGGATGTTACTTGGACATGTAGCGCCCACCTAGACCAGACCAGGCACCCCCACCCCATAGCAATGACACTCCTTGATTCACAGGGACAAAAATACAACTAAAAAAAAACATGAAAAACAGCACAAGGTGTTGGCCTGACCTCAAAATTCACTAGATCCCAAACTGATCATGTGCCCGTGGGATGATCCACAGAGGCCCCTCCCCTCAACCCATAGGACCCAAAGGCCCCCCACTAACAACACCACCAGTGGACACCCTCAGAAGGCCCATGTCCATTCTCTGATCTGTTTTGGAGAAAGACGTACACAATATTAGGTAGGTGGTCATAATGTTATGCTTGATTGGTGCATATTTTAGTCTGGGGTATGACTTTTCTTGAAAATAAAGTAGTGTAATAACAATGTAATAAAAGATCCAGGATTTCTTGAAGCTTCACCCACTGAAAAAGAAACCTGAATTCACATTTAGGTACGCTCTAATACTTCATTTCAATTTTGTGCCAAATCAAAGCTATAGTTTTATTTGTTATATTGGGTGCAGGGTGTTTTTCCCTAAGTCAAGTGTACTTGTTAAAACAACACTAAGGAGAACTTTGCCTTTTTTATACGGAGCCAACCCCAGTAATCTGGGGAAAATTAAAATCACCCACACGAGATTGAATTGGAGCGGTGAAACGGAGTGTACCCGGTATAATTGGATCCCAACCTCTGCGGGAAATAAACGGAAAAGTATGCCGTGCTATTTGTGAATGAACTGCACCAGCTGCAAAATGAATATGACCCTTGTTTCACATAAACTCTGCTGAACTGTCCGGGCTGTTGCAGTCATTCATTCAGACTTTTATCTGCAGCGTTTACCTGCATGCTCCTGGAGACGTGCCACAGCGCACACACACAAACACGATATCGCATACACACACACTGCCTGCATGAGGACCTTTCATGCAGTTACTCAGGCATGGATAAATAAAACACACTGCCTGATCCAAGTACGCACAACTCAAGAGCAGATGCAGTCAATCAGAGGGGGGATTTTTTTCTTTCTTTACATATCACAACCCTTTTTCCTGTCAGCTGTCTAAACAGTTCCCGTCAGAGAAACCCAAACCCTCTCACCTTCCCAAAAGTTGTTTCTCTAAGGTTTCACCTCACCGCCCTGCCAAGTAATGGGACAAGCCTGCCTGGATACCTGAAGCCGTGAGAGGGGGGTGTTGAAAAGGAAATACTTAAAATCTCACATTTGACCTTAAACTTTCATACACGACATTGGGTGAGGGTTCAGTTCTCCTGTATAACGTAATATTTGTGCGTCTGAACAGTAGCCAGGGCCGCTGTGGGGGTCATTAAATTAGCCAGGAGCGGGAAGTAGTAAAGAGGGCAGGTAACACAAGACACCCAGTGACAGAAATACTCAGACCTATGAGCTACCAACCAACGGGGAAACAGAGCCGAGAATAAGTTTCTCAATACTTGGACTCTTTGAGAGAGCAGAGGCAACAAAGAGGAGGAGAAAGAGTGGGGGTATAGAGAAGCTCAGAAGCACAATAAGAGGTGATTCTGTGTCACATTTAGTCAAGAACATCCCCTTATTGAATAAAGTACAGATGGTTCACAGCCTGCAGTGTTGTTCCTGATATACACCAAATCAGCCACAACATTAAAACTACTGACAGGAGAAGTAAATGACATTGACCATCTTGTGACAATTCAATGTTCTGCTGGGAGACTTCTGGACCTGACATTCATTTATGTGGATGTTACTTAGGTAGGAACCACCCACCCGGACCAGACGAGGCACCCCCACCCGGACCAGACGAGGCACCCCCACCCCATAGCAATGACACTTCTTGATCGCACAAAAACACAACTCAAGCACAAGGTGTTGACCTGGCCTCCAAATTCACAAGATCATAAAACTGATCAAGTATTTGTGGGATGATCCACAGAGGCCCCTACCCTCAACCCATAGGACCCCCCCCCCCCACTAACAACCATGAACCACCGTCAGAAGGCCCAGGTCCATTCTCTGATGAGTCCCAGCTGTTTTGGAGGCACAGTATTAGGAAGGTGGTCATAATGTTTCGCCTGATCTGTGGAAAATGCAAAATAAAATGAAACCGATAGCACATTCCTTTGTCTTGTGTAACTGAGCTTGCAGATTCTGTTTGTGCTGTCGGGAAAAACTCTCACAGACTTCCACAAAGACTTTTCTGGGTCATTTTATATCAGACTGAATCGGCCAAATTCCTGCAACCTAATGCCGTTAGTTGTTCATTAAATTCTGAAAAGGCCCAGAAGGTCGTTTACAGTATGTCCCACATTTCATAATGCACGTGTTAATGCCAGACAGACTCTAGATTAGATTTAATTGATCAACAGTCAGTAAGATGTTTAGTGACGGCTTTAGACTTTTTAACTTTGTGATTTACTTCTACGCAAAACCTAAAAACATGTTTTTCTCTCCCGCCTTGGGTCAAAGAGATGAGCACCGTGGCCCTCCCTGGCAGACATTCGTCTCTATTTGGAGTCGGAGGGCTGTGTCAAGTGAGAACCCCCAGACAGGTGCACGACTGTGGGGGAGTTATTACTACTGGAGCCTCTGGCTTTAGCCAAGTGTGTCACATGATGACCTGATTACGAGAGCCTGGTAAATACAGTAAGTGCTTCTGTATGTGTGTGTGGACACGGAAACGTAGTATTACATATGGCTCCGAGAAGTGTCCTTACATGAAACACACTGACGTGATCGCCATGAAGTGTCATGCATTGTATGTTTCAACCATAAACAAGTAAAACGCTGACTGACGTAGTCCTGCAGCTGAAGGACAAGGTGAAACCTAAAGACCCATTTTAGGGGTTATATATTACATTATATTACTTAACTACTGATGCATAGTTTCCGCTTATTTCCTGTTTGTAGTATATATTTACTTCCATTTCTATGGATTTGATGCAGGGTTAGGTCTTAGGGTTACATATGCATTTGTACATATACAAATCTTTTTCCTTATGCTACGGTACTAGCGGTTTTCAAGAGTGTTTTTTTTTTTATTAGTAGTATTTATATACTGTAAAGCATACATGTCAAACATACGGCCCGGGGGCCAAAACCAGCCCGCCAGAGGGTCTAATCTGGCCCGCAGAACTGCAAATTGCAAATTGCAAAAATGACATAAAAGACATTAAATGCAATTTTGTCCAGTAAAAGTAATTGCTATTCGTAGGGTTCATACAGATTTAGTAAGAGTTGTGGACATAACACAACGCTGAGGCCGACCTAGAACTAAACTAAAACTAAATTGCATTTCTTTTTTGTAAGAAATGTCTTTGCACTAAAATAAAGGGAAACATTTGGAATTCTTTTGTTATTTATAAGTAAATATGCTATGTTATTATTGGTCTGGCCCCCTTGACATCAAACTGGGCTGTATGTGGCCCCTGAACAAAAATGAATTTGACACCCCTGCTGTAAAGGAACCACTGTATTAAGGGCATCAACAAATACAATTTGCATAACATTTGCTTGCTTCAAAGAAACTTTTTTACAAAACCAAATACGAAGACTTTTCAAGACCAATCTGTGTAATATCTGTTATTAAATTAAATTCACGCAGGTCTTCAGGAGCAAACACACAGGAAGTGACTTGCAGCAGAGACGTGGCGTCCACGATGGAGTGCAATTCAGTCGTAAGGGTTGCAAGGTAAAAAAAACAAAAACAAATTTGTACACTTGCGATGCAAAGTGAGTGGCCGTGTATCAAGTTGAACCGCCTACAACACCATTTAAACAATTCGGACTTGGAGCGTTCAGGGGAACACACATGGAACAGCGGCGTTGTTGACTGGCGGCAACGACCTAGCAAAGACCGAGCTCCGTGCACACGTTAGCAGTACTTTTCAGGTTCTGCTTGTTTCACTTGTGGGGTGCACGGCTTGCTAAGGCAACCAAAGCCCCGGACGTCAGCTAAAACCTGTCTACAGAAAGGATTTAACACGTGGTTTGAGGTTTGAGGGTAAAACGTTCATTAGCATCAGAGAGCAGAGGCTGGTTCTCCGTCTTGCTAGCTGGCTACATCGGTTGTTGTTCTCTTTTTACAGTTGCGGTGACCCAGCTCACGTCGTTCCTAGCGCCATTCTGCGCTCACACGAATGTCAACAAAAACAAACTGACGAACCAAGCGCCGACGACGGCTTTATCGGGCACAGTGAGAATATTTGAATCCCAGAGAGAGTTTATTTTTCGTCATAAATCCTCCTCCGTCTCTTGCCTTTCCCTGCATCACATCTCCTCTGGCACCGTTTTGCTTATTCTTCCTCCCTCCCCAAGAAAAATCCTTATCTCTCCTGTCCTCTCACCTCATCACTCCCCGTCCTCTCCTTTCATCTCTCCTCCTGTTCTGCCTCTCTTGTCCTCCTCTGTGTGACCTCCTCGGCGCATTCCTGCACGCACTGGGCCACTGTTTCGGCGCAGGGAGTGAAGGTTCGCCTGAGGCCCGAGTTAAATAACATTCATGAGGAGACTGATGAGGTACTTTTCATTCACTGCCCTTTGCTCGGCCCCGTGAAGCCCCGCTGGCTCACTGAGGGCCTTAAACAAAACAAATCGCGTACAAGTTTCCATGGATGATGATGTTTCTTCTTCTTGCCTGCAGCCCAAAACAACATAAAGAAAGTGTTGATGTTTTACCAGAGCAGGCAGGGAGATATCTTCTATCGGAGAAAAAGTTGAGTGTAGCGGCTGTTTTAGTCAAGTTTTAAAGATTCATTAGATGGATTAACAGCTCACGGAATAAATAAAACTATTTATGTTTCAGCCACAACATTATAACCAGGAGAAGTAAATAACATTAACCATCTTGTGATAATCTAATGTTCTGCTGGAGACTATCCACCCAGACCAGATGAGGCACCCCCACCTAGACCAGATGAGGCACCCCCACCTAGACCAGACGAGGCACCCCCACCTAGACCAGATGAGGCACCCCCACCCAGATCAGACGAGGCACCCCCAC
This sequence comes from Planiliza haematocheilus, assembly GCA_005024645.1. Lineage (NCBI taxonomy): Eukaryota > Metazoa > Chordata > Actinopteri > Mugiliformes > Mugilidae > Planiliza > Planiliza haematocheilus. The sequence continues at coordinate 1,400,186 of SRSE01000293.1, read as the reverse complement.
CTAGACCAGATGAGGCACCCCCACCCAGATCAGACGAGGCACCCCTACCCAGATCAGACGAGGCACCCCCACCCAGACCAGATGAGGCACCCCTACCCAGATCAGACGAGGCACCCCCACCCAGACCAGATGAGGCACCCCCAGATGAGCACTCCTTGGTGCACAGGGACTCACACAAAAAAACAACTCAAAAACACTGAAGAACACAAGGTGTTGACCTGGCCTCCATATGTAGCACCCACCTACACAAGACGAGGCACCCCCACCCCATAGCAACAATCCCCAGCAGGATGCAGCCTGACACAGGCACACAAAACAGTTTAGGAACAACTCAAAAAACATGAAGAACAGCCTCCAAATTCCCAAACTGATCATAGTATCTGTGGGAAGATCCACAGAGGCCCCTCCGCTCAACCCATAGGACCCAAAGGCCCCCCCACTAACAACATTCTGTTACCAGACACCACAGGACACCATCAGAAGGTCCCAAGTCCATTCTCTGATGAGTCACAACTGTTTTGGAGGCAACAAGGGAGACCTAGACAATATTAGGAAGGTGGTCATCATGTATGATGCACAGTTTAGTCTACTGGTTGAGTAGGAAGTGACACATAAGAGGTTTTTAAACATTGTTATGCAAAGAAATTATGCAAACTTCTCATCAGGGTTAATAACCGATATGAATTCTGTGTACAGGCGAAGCTTTGATGATCAAATATAGCAGCAGCATTATCTTAAGCCGCCTTTGTGTGTTTGTTATTTTTTTTATTTTTTATAACAAGCTTTTCTCTGAGACACGGCGAAGAATTTCCTGGTCAAAGACAAAGAGAAAGTTTCTTGAAAGCCATGTCCATGTGTAGACTATACCATAGAGAACAAAAATGTGTGAGTCTAGTGTTTTTTTACCCTATTACGTAACAGATCCAGATTCTCTAAACGCCTTTCACTGATGCATTTAACCCATTCTTGTTCTTTCGAGTTAACCAAACAACACGTACGTCTCCTTTTCGGGGAAAATGTCACGGGGTCCTGCCGGCCTCATACGAAAACACCAACACAATGGAAAAGGCACAATGGGATTTAAAAAGTCAACTCGTTGACACTTTTCCACACAACCAGTCGGCCAAACAGCCCGTGTGTGAGTAAGGTCGAGAGAATTCAAGAGCCCTTTGCCTCGCGTATATCCTGTATGACAGCATTTCATCACGGAGGTCGACTTGACCAGGAAGCCGGGTCATACCTTTGTGAGATTCTCACAGCAAAAAAAAAAAAACGTTGGGCAAATTGGGACGGAATATTTCCTGACACGCCGTGACACAGAACAGCTGCTGGAGGGGTCAGCGTTTCTTGATGGCGTGGATGTGGAAATTTTTTGGCACATGTGCGAGCGGACCTCGCTAACCTGTTTGTGATTGTGACGCGATGACGGCTCTGTGAAAACAATGGGCCTCCTGTGCAGCGTTCATTATTATACTCAATAACTGCCATGCTGAAGGACGGGCAAACGAAATGTGCACGCTGCTGCATAATAATAAAAAAAAAAGGGGGGTGGGGGGTAGGGTTAGATTTGCAATAATCGCAGACGCAAGTGACGTTCATGCTTCCTCGGTCACAGTTCATACTCACCTAATCGCGTTTTCTTTTTTTAAAGTGTCCGACCTAAAGTACGACACAAATCGCTTATCGGTGATCTCAGCCCTTATCTGATAGACAGGCATCTCCACCCTTTTACCGTGAGAAAAAAAGCACTGTAGTTTTCCAGTATGCCACAGGCCACAGTGGTTAGAAAGGCACCGGCCACAGCTGAAGCGCCAACACTGACTTTAGGCCCGGACGACGTTACAGTCCGCTTTAAACTGTGACCGTAGGACTACAGAATATAAAGGGCCGGCAAAAATGATTGCAGCTCTGTGGATGACTTCACTCAACGCTCGATAGAATAAGGCTATGGGGGGGACATCATGCACTGCTGGGCCGGTTTGCATAACTCAATACGCACACTTGCAGAGCACCACAGATCTGGGAAACTTCAGAAGTCGTGTTACGGTTTCTCTACCGCTTTTGCAGACTCGGTGTCCTCACGCTATACAAACAAGTCAACAAGAAATATTTGGATGAACCTAAGTTCCTTTTTAACAATGCGCTGGATTCATATGTACTTTTCCATGTCATTTTTCATGTGAAAATCCAGCTGCTGCTCAACAAAGGTTGAGAAGTCTTCGGTCTGCACTCAGACCTCTGAATAACCTAGGAACTCTTGGCAACCTGCTAGGAAAGTACAGAAAGACGGACGAGCCCTCTGTGATGCGGAGCAGCTTTGAAGCTCACTGTGTGCAGCTCTGCCTGTCGCTGTCTCAGCCTGACACCCAGCTTATTTAAATCTGATCAAAAATGTGGAGTGTGAGCGGAGATGAGGCTGTCAACTGAAAGCGTCTATTCCCCTAATTAAGGATAACTGTCGGTCTTATAGCGATTTAGATGGGCCTGTAATTTAAAGACTCATCTCTGAGGAGTTGTCAGGAAAGGGTGAATTAGCCATAGAGACCAAAACAGTTTTTGTTCCAGGCTGTAAATGTGTTTATGTTTTGTTGTAAAGTTGGGGTCGACGGGGACCGAGTCTATTCTGGAGCGAAACTTAACGACTATACTGGCGGTTCCAGTTTTTGGCACCAGTCCTGGATATTGGTGCTTGTTTTCAGATTTTTGCTGACTTGTCAGTCTAAACTCCAGTTTGAATTAGATAGAAATAGAGCGATCAGGCATAACATTATGACCACTGACAGGAGAAATTAATAACATCGACCATCTTAGGACAATTCAGTGTTCTGCTGGGAAACTTTTGGACCTGGCATTCATTTGTGTGGATGTTACTTAGACATGTTGCACCCACCTAGACCAGACCAGGCACCCCCACCCCTTAATGGCAGCAGCCACCCCCAGCAGGATGCAGCCTGACAACACAAAAAAATTCATTAGATCCCAAACTGATCAAGTATCTGTGGGATGATCCACAGAGGCCCCTCCTCTCAAAGGTCCCCGCACTAACAACATCGTGTTACCAGACACCACAAGACACCCTCAGACGGACCATGTCCATTCTCTGAGTCACAACTGTTTTGGAGGCACAAGGGAGACCTATACAATATGTTATGCCTGACCGGAGTATATTATCTTATGCGAAGCGCTGCACTACTTGCTTTCGTGTGAGAACCCAAGATACGGCGAAATGACAGTCATGTAATCAACGGCTGCTGTGGTGGAGAGGTTTGTAGTAACCACAGAGTTTAGAGGTTCAGTCTCGAGCAAATCTCGTCTCAGTTTGCATCAGTTTGTCAAAGAGGAACGAAGTTGAACCGTGAATCGTTTCTGGTGGTCGGGTAGCAAGCGTGCGACTTGGTCACATTTTAGAAGTCACAGCTGTAACTCAGCTGTGAAGCAGATTGGCCGTTAATAGCAGCGCAAAGCATATAATTCACACACGCACACACTGTATATGAACAGCTTTAGAGGCAGATCATCGTAAATTAGATTCATCAATTACGCAAATAATGCAATAATGCGTAAACATCTGATCTGAGCCCAGGTAGTTTATGGTGTTAGTAATAACGGACCACAGGTTCCAGTCAGAGGAACTGCGCCTGTTTTGCATCTGGTGTTAAGTCATTAGATGCAAAACAGGCGCAATATTAAATGTCCTTCACAAATGGCATTCGAGTTATTCAAGCTTTTCAGTTTCGGCTTTATTTTATTCGTCTGCAAAGGGAATTAAAATGCTTGATGTTGTGCTCTGGTGAAAGGTGAAACGAGTTCACCTGTGTGCAGCGCAGCGCGGCGAGCACCACTGTAGGTATTTACGTGTTATATCAGCGTGTCAGCATGTGCATGTTTGTGCAGCGTGTGGGCACAGACAATAGGCCTTTGTCTCTCTGCATCCTATTTTTCTCCAGCGAGCTGTAACACATGCACAACACACACCTCGTCTACACACAGTTCCTTCTGGCTTCCGTCAAGTTACAACAGCTTAGAGACAGCAAAACAGGAACAATCTGATCTTCTCTTCCTGCCCCACATTTCCTGCCCCCCTCCGCCGATAGACAAAGAGAGAGAGAGAGAAACCGATAAATGAAAAGGAATTGTGGACAAAAAAAAAAAACCCAGCTGGAAATGTGTAAGAATGATGACTGCAGGGTGAGGGTTGGATGGATGCGTCTGCGCTGTACATGTGTTCCATGAGGACGTGGCTCGTGGGACTGAGCTGAGGGGAAGATTACGTGGTGGGCAGGTGTTGACAGTGTAAAACACAAGTACAAGCATCTGACATGAAATGCATTTAGCACTCGTCATGGCACAGAGTTTACCGTACTGTTTGAGTGACTAGTTTTAATTGGACTGTTTTTTTATTTTCCAAAAAGGTGATTTAAAAACGGCATTTATCCTTTTATGGAGCTGAACTATGACAGAGTTTGAGCGTTTAAAGCTACAGTATAAGGTTATCAAATACATCCTCGACTAAGTTGAAATAAAATACGTTTTTTTACCTCTATTCATAAAATGATTGTGACTGTGATTTGCATAAATTGGAATATATAGGAGGAATATGTCTGAAAATAAATAAATAAATTATATATTCCTTAATTTTGAGGTGACAGTTAACAGTCACTGATTCATTTGCTATTTATTTTCTGGATTAATCATTTATATGTTCAATAAAATAGCAAAAATTATTATTATTATTATTACTTTTTAAAGGGACAGTCCAAAAGAAAAATTACAAACTTTTTAATATTGCAGTATGAATGTTGCAAACTGCAGTTTCCCCATTGTGGGACAATTAAAGGTTTTCTCGTTCTTATGATTTTTATTCTTACTATAAATCACACATCTACAAATGCTGGAACCAATTGGATGCATTTACAATAATTATTGTTTCAGCTCAAGTCTCGTTGACACAAACGGAGACTGGTGACTCACATGTAATAGCAATACTAAAAGTAAAAAAAAAAAAAAAGTCCAGTAAATGAAACTTACGGGAGCCTCATGTTACCAGAACCAGGAGAGAGGAAGAGAGGAGAAGCAATGCAGTGCACTAACTTACTACTGTAATTTAATATGCTTAGAGCACAGGTGTCAAACACGCGGACCGCGGGCCAAAAGCAGGCCGTCAGAAGGTCTAGTCTGGCCAATGATCGGGATGAATTTTGCAAATTGCAAAAATGACACTGAAGACATTAACTGCAGTTTTTCCCATAAAAGCAGCTGCTATTCCGAGTGTAAAACAGAAATGACTTAATTAACATCTGGTTCTTTGTTATATGTAACGGTACAGTTCATTAAATGCAAATGCAAACATTTTCATAATGTTCTTCTTTGCATTTGTCGTTATTTATAGGTTAATACATTACTGTGCCACTCGTCTGGTTCCATTGACAACAAACTGGGCTCTGTGTGGACCCTGAACTGAAATGAGTTTGACACCCCCGGCTTAGAGGAACACACTTTACTGACTGTGTTTGTTGCTGCAGCTGGCACAAAATCTATTTTTCGGTTCGGCCATTTAGAGCCGAAGAAGCTACTTGGATGAGTTTCTTCAAGAAACTCTACAAGTCCTGCCCGCCTTCATTCGGTTGTTTTTGTAGCTGGGATAGGCTCCAGCTCCAGATCGGCCCCGTGACCCTTCACAGGACAAGCGCTTAAAGAAGAAGAAGAAGTTGTTTTTGTATTTTCAAGGGATTTGCAAAAAAAAAGAAGAATAATGTTCTCTCTCACGGGATATGCTCTGAAGTCTACAATACAAAAATAAAAAAAACGTGTACGTAAGCCCGTAGGCGACTGCAGAGCCGTCCGTGTTATTTAAATTCTTTCAAACACAAAGCTGATTGTAGCGCGCACTGGTAATTTAGTAACGACCCTACAATGAAAGGTCACAACGCACGTTATTGAGCTGCTTTATGAGGCACACGCGCGCACACACACACACAAATGCACGCACGCACACACACACTCAGAGCACCTGATGAGCTGCGGTTCTGAAGAAGGAAGCGAAAACTCAGTCCATCTGCTCTGACAGGAAGTCAACAGAAGCCACATACAGGCGTGCTGACGTCAATCAGAGCCACAGGAACACCTCCCCCCGGCGCGCACACACACCGCACACACACACACAGGCTCACATTACTCACAGTGATACATATGCGCCACGGTACACACTCATTCAAGGCAGACACCTTGTCAATCCGCGATTGCAAAATGGCACAGGCTAAAGTTTTAGAAAAACCATCGCAGAATATTGACTTACACACACACACGCACACACGTCACCAAGTCAGGCACAATACACATCACACACAAAGACTCAGCGCACACCCACACAAGCGGCGCGACGCGTTACTAAGATTTTTATCAACGTGACCTTTGAGATTTAAGTAATGACAAAAAAAATAATGACAAACAATGAAACGATTTTATATGTGACGGGGAATGACGACAAAAACTGTTTGAATCAGCTGGAAAAACACGACATGATCTGACTAAAGGGGTCTTTATAAGTGATATCTGTACAACGACAGTCATCGGAGGCTTCATTCTCACCGGTCCTGCTCCGATCCGTCGTACCTGTTTCGTGGCGGTTTCATGTAAATCGTGTTGGTTTTGTGATGGTTAACTACGCTTCACTGTTCTCAGTTTCACTGTTGCTCATCGACCTCTTTTCTTACACAACAACACATTTGCTCTTGGTGTTTTTAAATGTTCTGCTTAGACAGTGTGGGAACATCTGCCCACAGGTTGCCAGGGTCACAGTCTGATTCTTTTTGAGTTTCATCCAGATGAATAATTAAATTTTTTCCTCGATTAGTGCGTCAGACTAAATTAGAATAAAGCAAACTACTACTACTACTACTACTACTACTACTGCATGCAACTAATACGGCACATGACACATCTTGTTTCAAAAATGTATTTATGCATGATGATTGCTTTTCAAATTTAATTTAATCTAAGGAGCAGAAGCTTTCTTGCACGATTCAAAGTGTTACCATCGGATTTCAGATACAGTAATTTGTATAATTCAAGGTAATTAATAAGAAAATAATAGCAATTAGCATCAGATCAAAGCCGTGACACGCAGACTTGAATGCAACTGCATTTAGATTTGTTATGTAAACGCATTTTAAACACACATTTGTATGATTGTAGTGCATTTATCTGGATGACTGTGGTTATCTCATGCATCAAGCAGCCTTAGCCGAGCAACAGGAAGGAATAAACACATTTGCAAGCAACGAGCAATACGCACTTTGCACACAAACACACACACATACGCGCACAGAAAATCAAATATGATGAAAGAAGAAAAGGGAGGTCTGCCGTTATCTCCGAGCGGGCCCGGCGTGTGAGTTTAAGGCCCCCGTGTGCACGGCCGTTTGTCTGGACTGCCTGTTTAATTGTTTTTCGAAGGAGGTTAATGAGCTCGGTGACAAAATAGTCTGGACTGCAACGCTGCAGCTGAAGACAGACGGCTAAAAAACAAAGTGAAAGTCGTCACGTAGGCAAATTCAAGGCGAGAGGGAGGGAGAGAGAGAGGGAGGGAAGAGGAGAGAATAATGAGAACAAGGAACAAATGGAGGTGGATGGATGTTTGTGCAAGATGTAAACCGGATAAAGAAAAAAAAAAGGCAATCTCTTCTTATATCTTTACAGAATTCAGACACGCAGCAGGAGGTTCCTCTGAGCGTCTTACCTGGGAGACAAACTCTGGTGATCGGAGGCTGAGTGGTTGCTGCAGGAGACCTCCTGAAAGAAGAGAAAGGAAGATGGAAAGATTAGCCTGCATGCACGCTGCAGATAATCTTTGAAAACTTATATAAGTGAGTTATGTTTGGTCATTTAGGGGGCCAGTCGATTGCTCTCTTGCAGAAAGTTTTATCAAAAGACTGACACCAGTGAATATAAAACCAGTGGACAGTTAGCATAGACTACAGAAAATCACTGTGCACTCATATTTTCCAGTCTTAAAGCTAATTTATACTAAAATAATGATGCAGCTTCATGTGTCTATCACACAGATATCAGCACACGAATCCAACTCTGCAAAAGTGCATTCACCCGATCAAATTATTGCTTTAATCACTATTTGGAACGGTTTAACTTCGAGCTATTGAGGTCCTCTGGCATCTTTTATTGGGGTTATTAAATATTAATAGTTTTATTTTTTTTTATTGCAGTTGAGGCTCGTGGCAGAGTTACACGGAAATGGTTTACTGGTCACATGTTCTGCGGCTCATATCGTCCTTACAAACATGTGCTGCTCATTATATCTGCGCCGTCACTGCTTCCAGCTTTACCAAACTCACCACCCCCCTCTGTTACTGCACGAGAATATTAATAATAAAAAAAAACATGTGTTACCTTTAGTGTAAATAACTAAGAATCAAGTGTCCTGACTGTAATTAATCAAAGTGTGTATTTTGTGGCGCTGATCAACAGAAACAGATCAAATAAAACATTTAATCTGCTTTGTTATAATACGTCATGTAATAAGACATTAAAAGAAAAATCCACTCTTGATCTATTTATAGGCTTTTCTGGTTGAGCTGTGCGACAGGCACTGCAAGCCGGCTTGGACTATAAATAGAGTAAATTGCGTTGCACGGCGCTGGTCAATGTCCTGTCCCTAAAAACATTAACCAATTCAAGTGGAGAGGTGACATCAGAAGGGATGAAAGGCCGGCCATGTGTGCTCCACTGGGAGCAGGGAGCAGGCAGCTGACAGCGTATCAATATATTTCCTTTCAGCAGGAACTCGAGTGTAAGTAGGTGGACGTGGGTCGATGTATTCCCTCATTAGCATGTTGGTGCTTGTTTGTGCGCTTGTGCACGTCTCAGTCTCCGCTCCTGTCAATGCTGAGGAGCGTAATGTGGGTCAAACAGGCTTCCGATGACCAATACAACAATGTTAATATATCTGGTGGTGGAGCAGAGGGCCATTATTTAGCAACTGATGCGCATACACTTTACCAAAAAGGGAACAGAGAACAGAGGGAAAGGTGGCCGTCAAAAAAGCTCTACATTTATGCATGTGTCTGGGTCCTCTGCTCCCTGGAAGTAAGTTTAGCAAAAAGACTGACAACACTTTTGCTTCTGTTCATCAAGTATGTAGCTACAGGCAGTGGACTGTTAGCGTAGCTTAGCTCAAAGACTGGAAACGAGGAGAAAACGCTAGCATGGCTCTGTCTGAAGACTGCCTCGATGGTGACACTTGACCCCAATAACATATACGGGATATGAGAGTATAACTGATCCTCTTATCCAACCCTGCAAACAAAAGTCTAAGTCCTAAAACAAATTGTAGCGCACGTCTGTGCACTTGTGTATCGCTTGGTCTCTGCTCCTATAAATGCGGAGAAGCAAGATGTAGGTCAAATAGGCCTCGAATAGTCAATATGGCAACCTGAATGTTCATGTAGTGGTGGAGCAGAGGGCTCTTAGCATAATCATGTATAAGTCATGGAAGTGAAGAACAGGGGCAAAGGTTGACTTCATTAAAGGCTTATATGCAAGTATGTGTTTGCTACCTTGCAGTAAGTTTAGCGAAAAGACTGACAACACTTTTGTTTCTGTTCATCAAGTATGTAGCTACAGCTAGTGGACTGTTAGCGTAGCTTAGCTCAAAGACTGGAAACAAGGGGAAACTGCTAGCCTGGCTCGATGGTGACACTTGACCCCAATAAAACTTCAGATTTTAATAACTCTTAACAGAGCTAAGCTACATCCTAATGTTTCCCCGTCTTCATGCTCGGTTATACGAACACAAGGCTCCAGCTTCATGTATAGCACATATATGGGATATGAGAGTATAATTGATCCTCTTATCCAACCCTGCAAACAAAAGTCCAAGTCCTAAAACAAATTGTAGCGCACGTCTGAGCACTTGTGTGCAGAGAAGAGAAATGTAGGTCAAAAAGGCCTCAAATAGTCAATACGGCGATCCGAATGTTAATGTAGCGGTGGAGCAAAGGGCTCTTCGCATTTTTAGAAACTAATGTTTGCACATAAGTTATAGAAATGAGGAAAAGAGGCAAAGGTGACCTACATATCTCTAGATAGGCTGTCTCACTTCTACTGGGAGTGATGACGCTAAAGGTGACGCCTGCTGCTGCTGCTGCTGCAGCTCTAACAAACTACACTGCTTTTCGTTTGGCTGGATTTGTTTATCTATGCATTTGATGTTTGTTGCACACCTGTTTTTGTCCTGCATCATTCAGTGATGCACAGTGCGTAGTTTAAATACACAGAGCTGATTCCATCTGTGTGACTATTTGTGGCAGTGTTTTTGTGCTTATCACGTCCCCACTGTAAAACTCTCTACTGTGTGTGTGTGTGTGTGTGTTTGCACAAGGCTTATTTGTTTGTTGGTCCAGTTTAGCTGCTCAGTTGTGATTGGTAGAAACAGCTGTGATGTCAGATGGCTGGTCTCTGAGCGTTTAAAGCTCAATGCTTCCACCTAGTGACGAGATGGTGGAGCTGCAGACAGAGTGCACCTGGTATTGTCTGCAAACTTGCAAATATGAACTCAAATCTGATCAAGATGCAACTTCTAGAGAGAGAAAGCTACATAAAACAACGCAGCACTTACTTGCTGGAGGCACACTGGACATTGGTGAGTACAGTGAAGTTATTCCTTACACTTCGAAGGCTTGCCAGAACCTAAACAGGAAGGAGGAGATGTAATCAGTGCCATAGTTTGTACTTACATTTACTATTTGTGTCTGGGGCAGAGTGCAATGAATGTGCAATCATACAGGGCTAGTCTTCATAATATTATACATTTACACAGTGCATGTTCATTTCAAGTCTGCAGTTTCTGTTTAATCAGAGTGTGTCTACCCTGCTGTTTAAGCAACAGGGATAACTTATTATAGGCCGTGTAAGGTATTGGTTTTGATGACTATGAGAAACTTACCTGAGCAAAAGGCGTTACGATCAAGTCATCGCCATGTCTACAAAACAAACAAGAAAGAGAAATACAACAAGAAACACGCATGTCAGATTGTTGTTGGATACACAGGAGGTACAATCACACAAGGAACTTCATTCCTTTAATTAACAAACAGAGAGAGCGGGTCTGAGGGTGGAGCTGTAGGGAGGGACGGTCACGGATCGAATTTTTTTTGTTTTTGTGTCATGACAACCTCGCAAGACCTGGAAGTCCTTCAGCGGTCAGTGAGGATACTCTTTGATGCAGTTAAATAAAGCAGGCGAGCTGTGGCGACCCATGTGAGTGAAATCGAATCAGTCTGTCAAAGCATTTATTCAACTTTCATGTAATGATGGCAGTGAATGGTGTCAGTGTCAGGTCTGTTTTTTTAGAGACCACTGCTCTACACATACAACAAGAGCCATCAGGGACTGAATCACACGAAACCATTTTATGTGCAATTGGTTTAAATATATGGTCATATCATTTAATTGGGTTACACACTTATTTTGCTTTTAATGACTCCGAGCAAAGTGGAACCAAAACGAGTTGACTTCTAAAATACGCTGTTAAAGATCTGACTGACTGCAAGGACTGATATTTGATTCATTTATTTGCAGTTTTGGCACAAATTCTAATTATTCTAAATGATACGCATTTCAATATAGGTATATACACAAATCAGGCATAACATTATGACCACCTTCCTAATACTGTGCAGGTCTCCCTTGTGCCTCCAAAACAGTTGGGACTCATCAGAAGAATGGACATGGGCCTTCTGATGGTGTCCTGTGGTGTCTGAGAACAGGATGTTGTTAGTGCGGGGGCTTTGGGTCTTAAGGGTTGAGGGGAGGGGCCTCTGTTGATCATCCCACAGATACTTGATCAGTTTGGGATCTAGTGAATTTGGAGGTCAATGCCTTGTGCTGTTCCTCGTGTTTCTTTTAAGTTGTTCAAGTGTTTTTGTGCATCCTGCTGGGGATGGCTGCTGCCATCAAGGAGTGTCATTGCTATGGGGTGGGTGGGTGTCTGGTCTGGTCTAGGTGGGTAATACATGTCCAAAAGTTTCCCAGCACTGAACACTGTCAAGTAGTCATAATGTTATGCCTGATCGCTGTATTTCACCCATATTGCTCAGTACTAGAGCATACAGTTGTCATGGACCTGCACGTTACTTTGAACACACTGTTAAGAATTTTATCTACATACTGCGCTGAGTTGACTGACACCTCTATTCTATAACACACACACACACACACACACACACCCACACCCACACACACACACACACACATTGGCGCATGCAAAGCGGTCAGCACAGGTGAGCATTATTATCGCCAAGAGAACAGCGACCGTTTCTGGTACAGTGCCGCTGCAGACTGGCTTGGCTCTCACCGTGACCATCACCGGGAGGCAGATATGCAAAATGTGAACGAGCGAGGGAGCGAACAGAAAAGACCGTCACACTGCTCCAGAACAGAATAAACACAGGACAGGAGTCAGCTGTGGCTCGACGGAGGCGTGATGCAAAGAAATACCTGATACGGAGTACATGCACGGACAAGTTGGTGTTTGTGTGCATTAGATAGGAAAAGTATGGCGGCAAGAACGTTTGCAGGATTGTTGGACGCAATTTAATAAGTCGAGTTGAAACCTGCAGCTGCTCGAATTCAAACAGTAAAGAGTCAGTGCAGATCAGTATATCCGTCCCGGTCTTTATCTGCGTGCCCACTGTGCTCATTTCCCGGTGTTTATACTCACAGTTCAGAGGCGATGGAGGAGTTCCTCGACATGGATTTGGGGGACAGATCATAGTCGCTGTCAGAGCGATAGAGGAAGGACTCCCGCCGCTGGTTGTGACCGGGGAAGTTGGTGTGGAGGACCAGACCCGAGCCCGGGGAGGCCTGGGGGTCCAGAGGGCTGCAGCTGGCGGATGGGCCATTCTCCACATCGAAGCTGGAAACAAATGAAGCAGATAAAAATAGATTTTCAACATTTTTTTTTAATTGCTATTTAGTTTTATAGGAAATGACAGGAGCTGGCTTTAAGATTTAATTTCCCAAAAGGGGGAGATAAATCACTAAAATTAAAGCTCGCTGGAAATTCAGCACGTTCTTTTTCTGATTTTCGTTTTGTTATCTTCAAATTCTAATAAGGTTTTAATGATGGAAAGAAATGGAAAGGGGAATTCTTTCACATGTCAGCCTACCCTCCACAGATAAGCTGCAGTCACACGGTCCCACACAATCATTTAGACAAACACACATACAAGAATAGACTTGACTTGCTAGAATGCACCGCACTCATTCACTCGATGCCTTGAATCGATGAGAGTGAAGTTTAAGGAGGCGGTGGGAAACGAGGGGAAGGGCGAGGTGGATCTTGGCGGAGGCGGGAGGACCTCGGGGCGAGGGATGGGGATGGTGGGGGGGTTGTGGCTGCGGTGCATCTTCCCAGACACTGTCCCAAACAAACAGTCTGCGTGTGACATTTGCTTCCTCGCGTTTTTCTTGGGTTTTTTTTCCGCTGCAGTTTGACTTTCTAAAAAGTCGGCCTCTTTTATTGCCCTGTTCCGCCGCCACGGCTTCGTCTGTCTACTAAACACGCACCAGCAGAGGAGGTGCTGGTTACACGACAAACTGCGTTGACTGGAAACCTTCAAAAGATTTATTTGTGATGCTCCTCCAGCAGAATATGTAGTGTTTGTGGACAGGTCGTAAAGTCGCTTTTTTTTTTCTTTTGGAGCAGCTGTATTGTGTATTTTTCCTTGTGTCATCACTCTTATACAGTCCCTCCTCTGTTTATAGTAATCTGGAACGGAATCAGTTTGGCTATGCAAAAAAACCAAAACAAAAAACAGGACAGACTGACCAGAGAGCGTGAAGATATCACACCGCTCTTACATTAGACCATGAACACCGAGTTCTCATGTTTCCGTTTATCCCCACATGGAAAGTGAGATGTGAAAGGCGGCGGGGCAACTTTTTATTTGCACGACGGGCATCTGCATCCGAGCAAAACCAATTGAAAGCTCGGCAGTAAAAAATGAAACACGTCAGTCAGCGTTGCATACGTAGCATTTAACAGAGCGGCAGACACAACCGCAGCGAAAACGGGGAGTAAATAGGATGAGACAAACAAATAGCTCAAAGTGGACAAACTCGATCTAAAGTTATTTAGAGCTCAGAGACGAGAGCCAGAGAATTATGGTTATAGATGGCATGCACATAATTGGTTCCTGTTGGACGACGGTTGAGACAAAGTTTGGGCGTCTTGAGTAGTTTTTAGTATCTGTTTTGCATTTGAGAATCTGAGGCTTCTCTTGGTGGCGAGAGTGCAATAGAGATGCTCATAGAGGCCGACCGTGTAGAGAGAGATACTAAAACTCAAAAACACAGCTCTAGATTAGTGAAGAGTGGAAAGCTCTTTGACTTTACTAGGGTTTTACTATCTGACGCAGCAAGACTACATTTTGGCTTTACTTTAATTATCAAATCATGTCTTTAAAGGCATCCCACATGTGTCAGCTATCATTTATACCCAATGTGTGCAAATACAGGTGTTTAATGAGACTAAGAAACCAGAAAAAACACTGACGCTGATGTTATATTTAGTGGGGAAGTAACGACCGGCCTCTTTGTACGGTGAGACTTGGAGACGTTTGTGTCAGTGAGGGACAGAAGGACAATCATGGACAATCGGTCTCACCCACCACACTACTACTACACATAGACTGATTCCACTCCCATAGTGAACGCCACAGCACGTTGTTCACACCATTCACAGTCCAGCTGTACAACAACAGATCACTCCATGTTATTCATGGTAACGCACATTATTGCACCTTATTAATCCTTTTTATTTTGTACATTTGTTCACATGAAACTTTTGTACATTTTTTGCGTACACTTTATTTTATTTATTTGTATTTATTTTTTTAATTTTAGTATTTAAATTTTATTAATTTTTATTTTCTATTCATTTTATTTATTATCATTATTATTTTTATTTTATTTTTCATTTTCTTTTATTTATAATCATTATTATTTTTATTTTATTTCACTTTATTTATTTTTTTCAGTTAACTACCTTCACCAATCTTTTTTCTCGTGGTTCTCAAAAGTGTTTTTATTATGTGCAACTGAGCTACTGTGACTGAGCAACTTCCCTTGTGGACGAATAAAGACTATCTGACAGTTAATACAGCTGGAGTAGGGACCTCTGGCCAGGACTAGGCCGTCAGTGAACGTCCATGACCCTAGTTTTATGTGGCGTGTCCTGCACCGTCGGACAAAACTCAAACTGACAAGGTTCAAACTGTTTTTTCAAAACATCCCGATCAGTTTAAATGAATAAACTGCAGATCAGCAGATCAGTATCAGGAGAAGCCAGCTGTGTTTGGCTTCCTGCCCTCGCTGCTAATAGTAGCGTTCACAAACAAATACAGACTACTGCCACCTGCTGGTATGGAGAACAATTTCCTTTCACGCAGACGGAGAGCGTATGTGCCGCATGGCAGCTGGCTGTAGTCTCTGATCTTGAACGCACCACAGAGATCAGATTGAAGTCTGACAGCGATGCATTTTATGTCAGCCAGTAAGTTTTCCCGAGCTTAATGGTGGACTAGAAGTCTCCGCGGTGATGGTGAAACCTACAACATCTAGCAGAGTTATGAATGTAACTATGGTTCAAATAATTAAATGTCCCTGTCCGTCAGAAAGAGTAAACAAGAATCTAGGAAGCATTCAAAAGAAGTTTCTGATTCTTCAAATAAAAAAAATAAAAAAAATCTGTGTCAGCATTACAGCCTGAGAAAGAAAAAAAGAAGGACACCGACAGAAACTCAGCGTACCTTTGGTGTGGCTTTCAGCAGAGTCAGTGCCAAAGTGAGTAATCTCAACATTAAACGACCAAAGGTGAAGGTAAAGTATCTGACTAAGGCCAAAGTATTAATTTTATGACATATTTAAAGAAAGAAAAAGGGCCAGAAATGTAAAGTGTGTGTACATTTGTACTCACACATGTACACACACGCATGCCTGCACTATGCACCCTGCACTCAACGCTCGACTGCTCTGCCCTCGGGTCAAATCGGCCGCTTTGTGCGATCATGTGCAGAGACGTCTAACTCTGGAGCCATGTGAACGGGAGCCAGTTCACCCACGTCTCGCAAACGTCTACTCGTTTCCAGCTAAAGAGATGCCTCACAGCCTCACAGTAACTAACTGTGATCAGAAATGCCTCTGAGACCCTGAGTCTTTCCAGTTAAATCTGCATCAGTGTGCATTTATGGCTAAAATTGTGCCAAAAATTGAAGAAACACAAGCAAACAATAAAAAAGCAGTAAAACCAAACACTTAAAAACACAAGTATAAGTAAATACAGTGAAAAGAATACAGATAAAGACTCAACTAATTAATAAAAACTGTACTTTCCACCACCTGGCAGGTC
Source organism: Planiliza haematocheilus (assembly GCA_005024645.1). NCBI lineage: Eukaryota > Metazoa > Chordata > Actinopteri > Mugiliformes > Mugilidae > Planiliza > Planiliza haematocheilus. The sequence continues at coordinate 1,383,760 of SRSE01000293.1, read as the reverse complement.
TCAACTAGCTAACGTGTCACTAGGTTCAGCTTTACGTGTTCCGTTACAACATAACACAAGCAGTAGCGCCTGGCCGACCTCATCTGAGTCACATCTCCTGACAAAGGCTTCACAGTTATGTGAGTCATGTAAGAAGGTAGCAAACGGAGTAAAGCTGTTATGAGGTAGCACTTACAAGAAGGGGGGAGGACGTCCCTTCCTCCCTCCTCTCAGGGGAAACAGCTGACAGCTATTGTGTTACGTAACCAACGGCACACACAGTTATATGTCAGTGCTAGTCCTATGGTTTTGCAAAACTACCCATGTTATGTACATGCAGATTCACAATATTTTAAGCGTAGTAAACCAAATATAGTGTTGTCTGATATGTCGGACTGTGTGCAGCATCTTTTCACTGAAGCTTAATTAATTATGCATAATTATTATCAGTTAGTCATTAGATTGGGAGATCTTTACACTTATTAAAAGGTGGAGCAAACTGATAATGTTCTCAACTAGTACATTATACACCAATCAGGCATAACATTAAAGGTGCAGCAGGCAGGATTGCGAAGATCTAGGACTTAGCCAAAAAATTTGAACATCGACAACTTCTCAGTCCCTCCCCCCTTTCCGCTAAAGTCCAAAACCGTCCCCCAAGCCCCTCCCCCCACCAAGGGAGAGCTGTGCACGATAGAGCGCGTGCATATTGGCCCTGGAAAACTGCGCACGAGCAGAGAACTGAGAGAGTGTGAGTAAACAAACTAGCATGGAACACACCGACGTAAGAACAACAAAATAGTTTTTATAATACCCTTCATTATTGCTAAATAATTTGACCTAAAGTACAACGATACAGTCGTTATACTTGATACAGTCGCGTGTCCATGAGCAGACATTGACACTCTGTTAGATACACCCCTGGCCTTGATTGGTGCATCTAAATGTGGAGCGGTGGATGTCTTGCAAATCGCGCTACAGGCTCTAGGAGGGGCCAGAGGAGTCAATTAAAAAAAAAAAAAATGACCTGCTTCATGCTATTATACTTGAACATAGGGTCAGTTTCAGCAAATATGACAGAAAGTTAGTTTTATAAGACTTGGTTACTGCACGTTTAAGACCATCTTCCCAATGTCCCAAGGTCTCCCTTGTTGCCTCCAAAACAGTTGTGACTCATCAGAGAATGAACATGGGCCTTCTGAGAGTGTCCTGTGGTGTCTGGTAATGCTGTTAGTGGGGGGCCTTTGGGTCCTATGGGTTGAGAAGAAGGGTCTCTGTGGATCTGGCTTGTTCCAGATCAACATCTTGTGCTGTTCTTCATGTTTTTTTGAGTTGTTCCTAAAGGGTTTTTGTGTGTGTGTCTGTGTCAGTCTGCATCCTGCTGGATGCTGCTGCCATCAAGGAGTGTCATTGCTATGGGGTGGGGGTGCCTGGTCTGGTCTAGGTGGGTGCTACATGTCTAAGTAACATCCGCATCAATGAATGCCAGTTTCCCAGCAGAACACTGAATGGTCACAAGATGGTCAGTGTTATTTACTTCTCCTGTCAGGGGCGCTGAGGAGAAAATAAAGTTTAGCAATAAGTTTCTTAACCAGTTAATTCAGAATGCAAGGCAGCCCTGAACTGAAGTGAACTTCAAGGACTGCCCCACGCTCTTGTAGAAAACTACATTTTTACACAAATAGTCTTATGACTCTCTTGTGACCGTCTGCTCGACTGATGCCAACGTCCCTCTCTCGCCTGGTCCCCAGGTAGCGCCAGCTTCAGCCGCAAACACCCATGGGACGGACGTAGGAGGGAAAGCTAAACATGTTTAACTATTTGATCCTGAAGAATCCCCAGTGACTCTGAAGGGTTTAAAACTTTAAACCCTTCAACATTGACTGTGAGATGCGGTTGAAAGCTCAGAGCTCAAAGCTACCAAGTATGGCTTTAAAGCTTCGATAATTCTGTCACATGCTCTCCGAGTTCAGCTGTGGTTTTAAACTAAACAAAGGCAGGGTTATCTGACTGCTCTGTAATTGCTGTCTCACGTAATTACAGAAAAGCAAAAAAATTGAGCCTCTTGATCTCATCAAGGCTGTGCTTTCACACTCGTCCAATTGACGGAGCAAAGACGGGATAGCCTTCGAAAAACAATGCAGAGACAGACCTTGGGAACAAAGATGGTTTTCTGTGAAAAGGGGGACCCTGGTGGTTTAGTGGAACGGCACAGTCTGGAACAGGAAAACACCCTCACGCCATTTGGCCATGTTACAGCTTTGAAGTTGACATCAACCCTTTGATTTTGAGTAGTGACTGAATCAAATGTTAAAATCTCAATCATTCCTTAGCAGACCAGAAGCAGAAGCCTAGGATGAAGCCAGAGGATGAGAACTAGGATTGTTTATCTAAACTGCTCAGAGATCCAGAACACCCACACAGATGCTTTTATTCTTGAGCTTCCTAGGAAATAATCAATCAAGCTACAGTGACTTTAAGGACAATGTGTGAACAGGAATTAAAAGGATCCAAAGCGCAAAGGCCATGCTGAGATTCTTTTACATTCACTTCTTTTTTATTCTTCACACAGCGTCATCTGTAACCTTCCAAAGAGTCCCAGGCGACACCGAGTTACCGGCACAAGGGACAGGTTTTAAATCTAACCGTGATTATGATGTGGCTGACTCAGGCATGTTTTTGGTGTTGTGTTTCACTAAGGCAATCAGGAAGTGCCTTCTGTGACCCGAGAATGATTTCCTAGGATGACACGACATTCCTTTCCCATGATCCGTGTGACTGACGAGCTCCCTGACGGAGTGACAGAGACGAATGCGGGAGGCATTCTCTCGCTGTTGGTTCGTTCGTCGGTTTATTTTGCTGCATTTGTCCGATGCTAATCTACGAGCGGTCCAGACACAAAAGAATGTAAACCGCCGCCACGGTAATAACGCCACCGTCCTGACCCGAAGCGCAGCTAACATACAGTGGATCTAAAAATAAACGGCCCTTCTTGGGATCCTGATCATTAGACAACACAGCCCAGCGAATTGGTACACACAATTATCAGTGTCAATAAATAGTATTTAATACACAAATATGGGCAAATGATGCGCCGCGAGCTCATACAAACAACAAGTGACCACATGTTTCATGGATAATTGTCCACAAATTGAATAAAAAGACAAAACAGACAAAACTGGACAGGAAAAAAATTCAAACAGTCAGAGTCTGTTACGTCCAGTGTGAGGATTTGGAGCCAAGAAAACTAATCATGTAGCTTCACACTACATACTTGCTTTTTCCAGCTTTCCATTTGTTGTTTTCAATTTGTTTTGTGCAACATTTCTTGAAAGAAAAGCTCAATTTGAAAGTATATTTGATTTATTTTACGACTAAATGATGTGTATTTTATGTCAACATGGTATATTTTTGCGTGTGAAGATGACCTACTAAACATTAATTAAAAAATAATTAATTTAATTGTTTTCTCATATAGCTGGTGTTAAATCGAGGCTTGATCCAGTTAGTTTGTAGTTGTAATTGTTCACAGGGTGTATAAATGATCAACAAATCATTAGTTATTCATTAGTTATTAATAAATGAATTTTAAAAAAGTTACTTATGATTTATAAACCGCCTTAATGATGCTTGATTCAGATCTAAATCTGACACATACATAAGATTACAGAACTACCGTTTAATCTGGGACATACTCTGTCAGCGACCATGTCAGAAATCAGCGGGGAAGTGTCACCATTAAGAGAATGTTTTTTAAATCTGGATAAAAACTGTAAAATGTAAAATGAACTGTTGTTTAGGACATACTGTACTTCAGTCCAAAAACAAAACGGGCATTAGTAGCCAGTTCCTTGACTCACTCTAATCTGTCCTACACAGAAACTGTTTTTGACAGAGTGGTTTTAAAATTCGCTGGAATTTCAAGGCGCTGCTGCTGTGGCAACAAAACACGACGTCGCTAAGTGGAGGCCGTAATAAATAGGTGGAATATATTCTTTTTTTTTTTCTAAGGAAATTGCTCCACTTCCCAGCTGTCCCACAAGACAATGGTGTTGTTTCAAGTTGACAGTATAGTCACAGACCAGCGGACCGACTCTCATTTACGGTTAGAGACTGACAAACCAGCATCCTGTTTGTCGAGTCATCCGAAAGGAGGTTTGACAGAATCTGCTTACACCGATCAGCCACAACATTATGACAGGAGAGGTAAATAACACTGACCATCTTCTGACAATACAAAGTTCTGCTGGGAAGCTTTTGGACCTGTAGATGTTAGCACCCACCTAGACCAGACCACTCACTCCCACCCCATAGCAATGACACTTCTTGAAGGCAGAGACACACAGACACACAAACACAAAAATGCTTTAGGAACAGCAGAAGGTGTTGACCTGGCCTCCAAATTCACTAGATCCCAAACTAATCAAGTATCTGTGGGATGATCCACAGAGGACCCTCCCCTCAACCCATAGGACCCAAAGGCCGGACACCACAGGACGTCCTCATAAGGTCCATGTCCATTCTCTGATGGGTCATTTGACAAGGCACAAGGGAGACCTACACAATATTAGGAAGGTGGTCATAATGTTATGCTTGATTGGTGCATAGTTGTTTCATTAGTCAATAATGTGAAAAAAATTAAAAAATCATTAAACTGATTTTCTTCAATATCCAAAATATCCAAACCCAAAAATCTAAACCCATTCAGTTTGAAATAATACAACAAAGAGATGTTTTGCATTCTCGCATAAGAGGCTGGAATACTTAATCATTAGATCACCAAAACAATCATCTGCAAACGAACCAAAGAATTCCTTAACAAAACTTCACAGCTATTTTTAATCTTTTTGGTTGAGTGCATTTCACGGCTTTATAAACAAATGTCAAACCAGCCCTTGGAAGTGTCCTTATCATGGTGTATCAGGGGCTAAACACAATAAACTGCAGCCTGACGAGCTCTGAAAACGTGTAAACACTTAGTGAAGCTTCACAGCAGGTCAGTAGATGATCCGTACAGTCTCAGTCCGGCTGATCTGGACATGCAAGACCTTTTGTGACACCTAAAATGCAGCCAGTAAGTCCTCACAGGATGAAGACTGGTCTGCAACTGCAAGAAGCCAGGGAACTCACAAATCTTGCAAGGTAAACTACCCCGCTGCTACGGATTAAGCTGAACAAACAGTGAACACTGCCAGCTGGAGAAGTTAAAACAAAAAGCTGAAACTAATAAGGGGCTTAGGCTTGTGCGTCAATTTGATGCCGAAGATACGGCGACAGCACAGTGCATACGCAGGCCCTACGCAGACCATAAGCAGAGCATAAGCAGAGCATAAGCAGACCCTAGTGCCCGTAGTTAATGTGCACCTGAGGAGCTGTGATTGGTCCGCTCCGTAGTACCATGTTCCTGCTTTAGTATCAATAAAGACGCAAACATTTCTATGACTCTTCTTCAGTCGCCACTGTTCAAAGTGAAGCAGGAAGTGGAAACAAAAATTAACCAGACTGGTAAAAAAAAAATAACATAACGCCCACATGAATTTGGGTGGCGTTTTTATAGAGCGAGACAGACTGGCGAGCACACAAGTTTAAATGGCTCGCGCCGGCGTTGGCTACGTGGGTAGGTTGTCCCGCAGTGCCCTAAAAAGAGCCGTAATTGCAAAGCTCAATTGTCCATGTAATCCGTGATAATTCTCCAAAGATCTATTACAGTGGTGTTGGTAATGCTCAGTTTTAAAACATGCCATTGTTAAACTGTGATAAATTAGGATACTTTAGAGAAGATCCCTGAATCTTTACAGTTTTAAGATAATTCCTAGAAACATAAAGAACATTTTTCAGTCTGTGATGGTTCTCAGTCATCCAGGTCATGGAGTATCCCAAAACTTCTAAATTTATTGGGAAACTACTGTTTTTTACAACCTGTAACTTATTTCTGGCATCACAAAATGATCATTTACTCACCCATATAACGTTTGTGTCACTTGTAGTCATTCGGGAGATATTTAGATCTGTGTATATCCATATAGTGGGAGTGAATGGGGCACCGAAACGCAGCCTCTAAATAACACATTATCTGTCGCGACACTCGTTCATTTCACCAATATTTTGTCTGCGTACGCTAGAGCTATTCCCCGTTGAGTCCTGAGTTACCTGTTAACAAGTCTTCTGCCCTGGGTGATGTCATCTCCGAGCGCCGCGCACACCTGTGAAGGTCGGCTTGTTTACCTGTAATTTGCTAGTTTTTTTGCAACACAGCAGAAAATTTTTCTGATTGTGAGGTTGTGGGTGAACTATAGTAGTAGCAAATTACAGGTAAGCAAGCCGACCGCCGCACTAGCGTATGATAACAAAACACTGGTGAAATTAACGAGTTTTGCAGCAGATAATGCGTTGTTTAGAGGCTGTGTCGGTGCCCCAGTCACTCCCGCTATATGGATATACGCTGATCTAAATATCTCCCAAACAACTACAAATGACACAAAATTTATATGGGTGAGTAAACGATCGTATTTTATGCCAGAAATAAGGTCCAGGTTGTAGTTCCCCTTTAAGTAGGTACTCGGATGAGAAGTGAAACGTCTAGTGGCCTTGCTTTAACGTTTTTCGATGAACATTTTTCATTATTTCAGTTTGTAAATAAGCTGTGATTTGCAGTACGAAAGACATCCAAGGTCAAGACTTATAAGTCTATGCTATAAGAGGTCTAGTCAATATGGTCATTTAAGTGTTGAAGGGAAAAACATCCAAATTGTCCTACATCTTAAACTACCATGTGCAGACAGTCTCTAAAGAAGAACTGGAGACTTGTGCTTTTTAACAAAGAGAGTCACAGAGTGTCGCAGACGGGGAGAGACAGCATTCCCATACTTTGGATTAATCTCTTCCGTCCTGTGTGTTAAGGAGAGGGGAAACCAGTGACCATTTGTCTGTCGCGCTGTGCAAACAGAGGTGCTATGGCAACACCTCCTGTTTGTCTCAGTGTTAGCCAAGGTTCAAATATTATTTCTTCAGCTCGCTCTCGAACTGGCTCATGCTCCGTCGTTTAGCGGACAATTCTGCCACTGTTAACAAACGCTTGTCCTGGAAAAAAAAAAATCCCAGAAAGAAGACATCTGTTTCATGACGGTATTATAAGACGTGAGAGCAGAAGAAGAAGTGGTGGTAGTAGTAGTAGTAGTAGTGGAAAGATGCTCGAGCCAGACAGTGGATCGTAAAGTCTTTTCTGTCTCACCAGCCGGCTCAGTGAAATGCCCCAGAAGGATTTATGAGCTGATTGAGTGATCCCATCAGACCGAGCAAAAATAGAAGCAGAATTTTATGTTCTGAAGATGACAGTCAGATATTCTTCCATGAATCTGCAGAAGAAATTCCTAAAAGCAGGCTATTTACAGGAGCTGGTCTAAACATGCAGATACTGAAGCTGACATTTCCCAACATCTGAGCTTCTACTGGAGGTAAGAGCTTCAACCAGGACTCGACAAGTCAAGTTGATCACTTTGTCACCATCGTCAAAAGGCGCGAACATGCCCAACGGCAAAGATCTCAGCCAACAGCAGCTTGAACTACATGAGAAATAGCAATACCAGCAACACTACATCTCACAACTGGACAAGGAAGTTGCACTTGAAACACCGCAAAGGCCAGAAGTAACGACGCTCGTCATTCAAAAGGAAAAAAACACTAGGTAGAGGTAGAAAACAGAGCTGGCCTCTCTTGAATCATACCATTCAGTTGGCCTACAGTGTACTCAGTATAGATGAAGTGAAAATATGCACATGTTGGAATATTCAGATGAGATTAAAAAAACAAAAAAACAGAAGAGCCTTCCGTGTGAATCAGCCCGTAAAGTAATTTGTTTACTTTCGTAACTTCTTTTTTTCCTGTTTTGCACTTGTTCCCAGAGCGATCTCTCTCACTTTCATACTCTGGCACTGATAGAACATGCTCAACAGGCTGAAAAGATGCAGACAAGGGATCGATTGACGACAGCGGTGCAGAATAATTCGCCAAAACACGGCCTAACCCCAACCAATGACGGATCATCAGCTGATTGCCTCCAATTAAAGTCCTACTAACTTTTTACACTTAATGCAGCTCAATTCCTGCCCCCTCAAACAGTACGAGTAAATAATAAACACCAGAATGATTCTTTGACTTGGTTTAATGATCTGCACTATTTGCATTTCCATAATATTACGCCGGATATGGTCAGGTGGATGTTATTAGTAGTCACATCTACAGTATGCACCCTGCAGCAATGACACAAATAGACTGCGTCATCCTTTATTTACGTTGCTCGACTATCTTTGTATTCTTTCATTTGCGTCAGACACTGATCAACCACAACATTAAAACCACTGAAAGAATAAGTAAATAGCACTGACTATCTTCTGACAATTCAATTTTCTACTGAGAAACTTTTGGACCTGGCATCCGTGTGGCATTCATGTCACTTAGACGTGTACCAGGCACCCCCACCCCACGGAAAGCCCCCACCCCACGGAAAGCCCCCCCAACCCCGGTGAGCTCTGTAGGTATAGCTAATGCTGGACTGGTTTTAAAGATATCTACATGAGTCTTAGTAGATGACTTCCAAATCATTTATTCAGAACAGACGGATGGTTTCCAGTGAAGACATCCGAATGTTTTTTCTGCTTCCTTAATGTGTTAAAGCGACTTGCTGCTGTAAACACAGGAAGTCAAAGCTGTCCAGTAACCATTGTTGTGGTTTCCTTAACACTTAACTATAAATGCAACTTCAGCACTAGTTTAATGTAAAACTACGCCTCTTTGCCGACACTGCAAACCTCCCCACAGACCCAAAATGGAAAAAGGTGTGTACTGTAAACTGTGACGAGCCTGTACTGTTAAATTAGGAATCGGCTGACTAGCCCTGCAAAGCACATGAATGAAAATATGGGAGAAATTTGCATAAAATACAGCTGGTCCTCAAGTTTAATTTCTATATATGATACATTGATATTAAACCACTATGAGAATCAGATACGTCCTCTGGTGTTTTGCCATCTGAGGCCAAACAAAAAAAAGACTCAGGAATCCAACTAGATACTGGACTTATTAATAGAAATGAGGGCACTAACGTAATCGTAATTATACATGCACACTTAGGTACAAAGTCATCCTGCAGATGCTCACATGCAGAATCATTCACAGTCTAAACACACGGGCCTCGTGTCACACAAGGAAACACACGAAGCAGCCGTGCCCCGACAGTGGCAACGGTGAGAGAATGGGGGCTAAGGGCAAGCCGAATGAGTGGGTAACCGTGCAAATGTGTGACTGAAGTGAGAGATTACTTATAGCAGAAGGTGACGAGCACATCTGAACCGAAAGAGAGGAACTGAAACCTACGTTTGCACGAAATCTCTAGAGGAAGGCAAAGGGAGTATGGGTGAGAACTGACGGCACAGGGCGAGTGAAAAACAAGAAAAAGAGTAAAATGCTTTTTGATAAAAAAAAAAAAAAGTATTCCTGGCCTGGTACATTGCAGAGTATCGTCCCTTTAACATTACATTGTCCAGTCTTTACAGAGTCAGGCTACCCACACAGCACCCCTCTTTCTTGTTTGCACAGTTAAATGCAGGCAGGAACTCAATTAAACTAATTGCTTCATATTGGGGGAAAGCGAATCGTCTTTAGAGAGACGTTGTATGCCGAGGTCAAACCAGAGAAGGGGCGTTACTACTACTTAAAATTGTTTTTCCATTCATCTGGAAACTATATGAACAAAAGGCGGTGACACAACATGCCAGCGGTCCACTAGTCAGAACCCCAGTTGGCAACTTTTCAGCTAATTTGGCCTGTTAAATCAGAACAAGACGGTCAGAGAGACTGGGAACAGTCTCCAGAGCCTTTACGAGCTCAGCCTGAAACCCTCAGAGCAAGACCGAAGGCGACGGTCGCAAACCTTGAGCAGAACCCAGCTCCTATGGATGGACCAGAAGGGGGGCGGCCTCTGCTTGAGGCCAGCCTTGAAGACGTTGCAGTCTTTACCGTCTTTAGTTCAGTTTGGTGTTTGTACCTTTGACTGATTATATTAAAACACCAGTTGTCCACTAACGGTTGAATGCATTAATCCTTACACTCATGCATTTTCTGTACCTGCTTGTCCTCTGGGAGGTCACAGGGGGACTGGAGCCTATCCTACCTGTCATTGAGCGAGAGGCTGGGTACACTCTGGACAGGGCTCCAGTCTACTGCAGGGCTAACTCAGAGACACAGACAACCATTTGCCAATTTAGAATCACCAATGAACCCAAACATCATGTCTTTGGACGGTGGGAGGAAGCTGGAGAACCTGGAGAGAACCCACACAGACACAGGTAGAACATGCAAAAGGCCCCGGTCGGCCGAGGGATCCGAGCCCAGAACCTTCTTGCTTCTGAGGCGTCAGTGCTAACCACCACACCACTGTGCCGCTTGGATGCACTGATGGATGCACTGATGCACACTAAAATGTTTTGCATGTGTCGTAATTTCACGGCAGCAGAACATTTATTTATGAACTGGTATTTATTGCGCGGTTGCCTGGATAACTACTTAGCACCGTCATCTTATCCTTTACGATCCAGCCATTGCCATCGACACCAATCCCAAACTCACCATTGTCTTAACTCTTCTGATCCTCCCAGTCATCACTATTATCACTTATTATCATCCTTGTCATTATCCTAAACTACATAATCACTATTATCTCCATCAAACCTACTTCGCAGCGGCAGAAGTGATTAATTTCAAGTTCATGGGAGGCACACCAAAATCAAAAAATCCTCGCCACATGTTTTTTTCCCCCGTGCATGCGTCGTCCACAACAACGTGCTATTAGCTGCGAGTAATATGTCATACTGTTAAACCACAAGCTCTACAACAAGGAGCTGCACCCCACCCATGAACAAGCAAGCACAGAACTCCTCCATTCAAACTCCTGCGCTGCGAGCTAAATGTGTCACCGAACTCAAAGGAGATCTGGGGATGAAAAGCCAGCAGCTTTTCAATATGTAATAAAATATAAGATGGAGCGAGGGAGGGAGCAGCCTCGGGGCAGGATTTGTTTAATACGACTGAACGTGGTTTTGATAGTGGACAGCACAGTGAAGTGATGATTGAGAACCTTAAATGGCCATTATTAATTATTGTATGGGTTTTAAAAGGGAGAGCACGCAGGCCTAGACGATATCCCTTCCAAAAGTCCTCGCTGATCTGTACAAGTGAGTCTGAAAGTAAAGCAGGAAGCAGCCCCCTGCATGGCTTCTATAGATGAATCCGGGTCACTGCCCATCTCCCCAAGAGATTATCTGTTCTAGCTGGACGCATGAGAAACAATCCCTGGGCGTCTGGTCCCAGCACGTGGGCTAATTCATCCACACCCATCATGGTAAACGTCTAAACGGCACGGGCCCCATCTCTAAACACGGCGGCAGCCGACAAACAAAAGCGCGTACATTCACAGCTCAGAGCCGTGTGAGGAAGCAGTCATGGAGTTATTATTTCCCCGCGCTCACGTGGGTCTCGACTACCTGTCTAATGAATCAGACTTGCAGCACAGTACAGTACACCATCTGTGCACTTCTCCTTTCTTTAGTATAGTCCAGTACTTTCCACAGGAAACCCTCAGTCATGGAGGTGGAACCCAACCCAACCAGAGGTGGATGTCTCCAGACCTCAGCTTCTCCAGACATCCATGATTACGCATTCAATTCTGTCATCATGTTATTTTAAAAGATTAAAGAAATCACCCTTCTCCTAATGCCCAACCCATTATTATTTTTTTTTTTAACATATCTCACTTAACTTTCAGCTCTTGGACTCTTTAAGTAACAGCGGAGGGTCATTGTGACGCAGCTTCAGTTGAGCGTCTATTTTTAATTCAGTTGTATTCATTTCAGTATTTCACACTCTTCTCTGCAGCAGTCCCCGGCCAGCAGGCCTGATGGGTCTCCGGCTGAGCCAGAATACCCACAGCCCCCCAGGGGTGAGACCCAGCCTAGTTTTTCACACTGGTTTATTTCCTATCCCAGAAACAGCCTGCAGACAACATGCACTGGCGCGTCTCATCTCTTGACTTTATTTGCTGCTTACTTTTAGATTTTTTTTTCTTCTCCTCAAATGACGCAGCGATAAGGGATATTTGTGTCTTTATGAAAGCCGTACTGTCTGACGTATCAGAACTGACCAAACAGGAACATAAGCTGCCAGATTATGCAACTAACACGGCAAAAGCACGTGGCTGGAAGAAACGTTCCTCATCAAATAATAATAAACATCCTGCAACAGCGCAGAGTTAGTTAAATGATGACATTTATGACGTACATAAACTGATCAGGCATAACATTATGACCATTCTAACATTGTGCAGGTCTCTCTTGCGTCTCCGAAACAGTTCACAGAATGGACGTGGACCTTCTGAGGGTGTCCTGTGGTGTCTGGCAACAGAATGTTGTTAGTGGAGGGGGGGGGCTTTGAGGGGGGCAGATTTTCGCACAGATACTTGATCAGTTTGGCATCTAGTGAATTTGAAGGCCAGGTCAACATCTTGTGCTGCTCTTCATGTTTTTTTTGTTTGTTTTTGTTCATGTGTCTGTGTCAGGCTGCATCCTGCTGCCATCAAGGAGTGTCATAGCTATGGGGTGGGGGTGCCTGGTCTGGTCTAGGTGGGTGCTACATGTCTAAGTAACATCCACATGAATAAATACCAGGTTCAAACGTTTCCCCAGCAGAACACTGAACTGTCACGAGGAGGTCAATGTTATTCACCTGTCAGTGGTTTTAATGTTATGGCAGTATATGTGGGAAAATCATTATAGAAGATCACATAAGCTTGACTCTTTTCGAATGAAATTACACAAATATTGTGGTATCTAATTTACATACTGAAAAAATGCAAGTACAGAGGTTCCCGTTTTTCTGCAGCAGCACAAGGGGTATTTGTTGCATCTCTTCTCTACTGATTCTTTTATGTAAATTTACTCAGTGTCAAGCGTAAATAATATATATTAAAAAAAAAGGGTCCTGAATGTTTAGTTGGCTAAAGTCCACGCAGGCTCTTCAGATTGTCTGTTTAAATGTCGGGAGATCTGCTTCATGTCATCGTGCCCCGTCCGCTAAAACCGCATTCCCTCTGCTCTGCCATCTATTACATTACAGGCCTGCAGTATCTATTCAGACAAATATCATGGAAAAAACGGTTATTTACAGCACCCCTACACGGCGCTGAGCCTCGATCCTTCCCGTGTTTTGATGCCTGAACATGTGGGAAAACATGTCTCCTTGTAACGTGTGACTCTTAAAACAGCAACAGTCTCTGCAAGCAACCATCAAGCTTCTCTGGAGGCGTAGCAAAAAGCGGTCAAATAGTAAAAGACTGCTTTCGTTGCGCAAAAATGTATCATCATTTTGCAACTCAGATTTATTCATATTCACTTGTGATCCCCAGATTAAGAAAGTGTGTTTTTTGTAGTCGGCCGGGGAAGATTCACCCGGTAATAATTATGAGTAAAGACGCTGGGATTATTAAGGGCGTGCAACAACAGTGAACAGAGGCCAGGAGAGAAATCCTGCATGACAACAAGGTCGAATTTACCAGACTTGCTACGGGCTGAGGAAACGGCGGAGCCTTCAATGTCATTTTTCTTTTTATGGTTATATCCTTTGGGTCATCTCGTTTGTCAGACGGCCACAGAGACCAGACTATATTTACAGCGTGGCCAAAAAAAAAAAAAAAAGAAAGAAAAAAGAGTCATGATAATAAACAAATCCATCGCAACACTTCCAGACCGATTTGCATGGCAAAGTACTTGACTCTCTTTAACTGTGCAAACACAGCACGCAAGCTCCTGCAAACATTGCTGTGCAAAAAAGCGCAGCCCCCGTCATGACCATTAAGTCTACGTGAGCTGGCTTTTCTCACCGTGTGACGTGCACATTCCAGCTGAGCGTTACTATAATGACAAGAAACACATGGGTGGATTGCTTAATGTATGGGAAATAGGAAGTGAGTGCACATAGCGTATAAACACACAACAAAAGGAGGCGTTCCACGACTCTGGGTAAGCCACGGACAGCCTCAGCTCAGGCTGTTTTCAAGGGATGGTTTAAACAGAGGAGTTGCTTCAGCAGCTGGACAGAGGCAAGTTTAAGTGAGAAGCGAAGAGCGTGACAAGATGAAGAGTGCGTGCGTGTGTTTGTGTGTGGTTATGTCCTAACCTCTGAGTATGGCCATGGTTGGCGGCGTGGAGTTTCCTGATGACTTCCTCACTGAAGTCAAAATGAACCCTTCCTCTGGCACAGGGTGAACGCCGGTACATGTCCCCGACACACGCATGCACTCATGCACACACTGGGCCGGCACACAAGCAAACCACAGACACACATCACAACACACCAGTTAGTGTCAAATACGCAGCCAGCACATGAATGTCACACTTCACAGCACTATTATACACTAAACGCTACAGACCTGGCGAGCGAGGGCTCTAATTAGAGCAGCAATCTGTACAAGTTAATCGACCGCAAACACACAAACACATCAGACGACTTACTATATCTGAACATGTTCAAACAAACGTTACCTATGAAAGGCTCTGTTAACAAAAAGTTACTCAGCAGGTCATCCATCAGCCAGCCTCGCCGCGGGACAAATAAAAGAAGCAGCCAACAGGTATCCAGACACCTTGTCCACACACTTGATCTCATGTCACACACAACAACAATATGGGCAGCAGCAGCAGCAGCAGCAGCAGCAGTCCATGCGTCACATCACGGAACTGTTTCGGGCCCCTCGTCCACACTGTCACACACTCCTCTCTCTCTCTCTCTCTCTCTCTTTCAGACTCTTCTCCACGTCACAGACTATACTTCCTCCCCATGCTGGGTATGTGTGTGGTTCTCTCTCTCTCTCTCTCTCTGTGTGTGTGTGTGTGTGTGTGTGTGTGTATATATAGTATGTGTATATGGAGCTCTGTTCCCTTCAGCGCTTCCCAGCAGCGTGAGGAGAAGCCTCTAAGTTCTGGAGTGGAGTCACCGGAGTGGAGTCGCAACAACCCGTCCATCACTCACTCGCATCACTCACAAGCCGGGTCTCTAAGGGAAAAACCTGCAGATGCACACAAGACGCGCACACAAGCGAACCGGCTGTTTCACTCCTGTGCATTACAGGGGCTTAGCCTTCCATGAAATGGATCAATAGATGCTGAAATATGCTTTAAAAACGCTTAATCTTCTCTGATTTTATGAATTTGGTGTCAGTGCAGGGGTAAAGATTTGATTGAAAAATACTGGATCTGGTTCAAGCTTATGGGAAATGATCTTGTAAACCCGTGCACACTGCACACTACTGCAGGAAATAATAATAATAAATAAAAATATATATGACTTAAGGTTCTTTATTTGCATTTATAATCTGTAATATCTGTAATACATTATTTGCAATATACTGCAAAAGAAGTATGTAAAAATGAGTATATTTGTATATATACACTCATGTCCGGGATAAATGATGTTTGATTATTATAAAGTAATAATTAAAAAACAACAACATCATCTAATGTGTTGGTTCTGGCACCAAAACCCTGAGCCTCTCGTTCCCCGTTTTTGCCGACCGCCTGGTCTACCTTAACTGTCAGCGTGAGCCTGTGTGAGAAAGAGGAGGCATCTGGCGTCATCGCGGGGTTCCACAGAGCCCGCTGGCACCGTACAGTATCCTGACAGCCAAGCCCCTGTTTCATCATCACCGCCGTCAGCAGGGAGGGTTTGTGATAAATGGCTGCACGCGCAAAATGTCAGCGCGAAGGGTTAAAAACGCGCAGCCGGAATAAAGCGGCAACGAGGCTGCAAAGGTTTTTTTATTTTCTTCCTCTGTGTGAGAGTGCACGAGGATATTAGGGTTGAAATTTCAAGCGTTGTCAAGCTTTAATTGTCACAAATGTGGAAATGTATTTATAATAATAATAATCATGTAATTTGTTGTTGTAGGGGAAATCAAAATGATTCCAAAATGAATAATATAAGAATTGAAATAGGTTATTTGTTTTAACTAATTCATCTTGTCATCTTAGTGCTGCTTGCATGGTATATATACACCGATCAGGCATAACATTATGACCACCTTCCTAATATTGTGTAAGATTAAGATTTAAGATTAAGTGATCTCGGCCAAGTATACTTGTGTATACAAGGAATTTATTCTCTGCATTTATCCCATCCGTGAATTAGTGAACACTCAAGCACACAGTGAAGTGAAGAACACACTAACCCGGAGCAGTGAGGTGCCATGCTACAGTGGAGCTCGGGGAGCAGTGAGGGGTTAGGTGCCTTGCTCAAGGGCACTTCAGCCGCTTTCTACTGGTCGGGGGTTCGAACCGGCAACCCTTCAGCCACAAGCCCAAAGCGCTAACCAGTAGGCCATACGTCTCCCTTGTGCCTCCAAAACAGTTGGGACTCATCAGAGAATGAAAAACGTTTTTTCTAAGTCCCTGTGCATCAATTAGTGTCATTGCTATGGGGTGGGGGTGCCTGCTCTGGTCTAGGTGGGTGCTACATGTCTAAGTAACATCCACATGAACGAATGCCAGGTCCAGAAGTTTCCCAGCAGAACGTTGGATTGCTACGATGGTGTTATTGTTATTTACGTGTCGTTTACTTCCCCTGTCAGTGGTCTTAATGTTATGCCTGATCAGGTGATTCCTGGCCCATGCGCTTTTGTGTGTACTGCTCGTTAAATCCTGACCTTTGACCAAATGAACACGTCAATGAAGATAAATACATTCTGAATGTGATTATTAAAACAGAACATGAAGTAAAATAATCTCATTCAGCTTCAATTCGGGAGCTTTAATTCGATTAATCTTTAACTAAATCAAGATTTAAGGCACATCTCAGTGCAGAAGGAGAAAATCTGTGTAATGGTTTCTGGTCGTCTGCTCATTCACTTCATGAGACAGTTTACGGTTCTTTAATTACAGTGAAAACGAGTCCTACGTAAACCCAAAAGGAAAAACCCTCCCGAATGACATGAGGAAGTGTTTCTAACAGCAGCCGCCTTGACGGGACACGTACGCTTCCTTCCTTGACACTTCTTAAAAGCATGAATCAGAAGGATGACACGTAAGGCAGAACCTCACAACAGCACAGAAAGGGAGGAGCAGGATCACAGAGATCACACCTGAATCACCGCCACGTTCCCACACTGCAGCTCGCCAAGCTGCTTCTCGAACACAAAGGACGGGAGAAGTGGAAGATACGGTAGCCACGGGGCTGCGTGTAGGCCGCTCGACGAACGCGACGGCATTCCTCCTTAATGATCCCCGGAGGGTTGAACCTAGAAGGCAATCGTCTGTGGTACGCGACGGGGAAATGATGTAAATACTGAAACCTGATTGATTTTAATCAAACAAGTAAAGTCACAGATACTTTTGATATTTAAATAAGAATAAAATTCACACACACTAGACCCAAAATCCTCCCACTAACATCAGAAGGCCCATGTCCATTCGCAACTGCTTTGGGGGCAACAAGGGAGACCTACATAATATCAGGAAGGTGGTTGTAATGTTATGCCTGATCGGTGTATAGTGCGATGCAGAGTGATGTTGAGCTCTGCAGAGGTAGGCGCTACTTCCTTAACAGGTTAAAGCAACCAGTTGCGGTAAAATCAGGAAGTCCAAGTCGTGCAGTAACCGTACTTGTGGTTCCCTTTGCGCGGTCTCTGCGGCCCTCGTGTGCAGATGCAACTCTGAGAAATATTAGGAAGGTGGTCATTATGGGTGACGGGTGCAAATAGCAGCCTTAAAAAAAAAACACCTTGTGTAAATTGTCTGATTGTGTTTAAACGCTTTGTTCCTGCTCTGTTTCATTTGCTTATATCAGACACAATCATCAAGCTAAGATACAGTGCCATAACAACAACACAACCTTGGCAACAAAACAAATACTTCTAATTATAGTTTGCCAGATGTGGCGTTGAAAAACCTGTCTGTAGTATCTACTCTCAGCCGGCTAACCTGTGTTTATTCTCAAACGTTTATACAACTCCCCAATTTTTTTTTACCTGTCTGATCTCAGAGGGTGAACCATTTTCCATGCAGTAGCCTTCTCTGAACACCAGAGGGCGCCATTTCACCCCCCTGAAAAACAAACAAGGCCTCCGTGGCTTGCGGGCTGTAAGCATGAGCAACCACAAGATGGCAGTGCGTTCATTGCAATTGGCCTCCAGTTATGGGGGGGTCACAAGGCAAGACAAGGCAAGGCACAAAACTCGCTGTGGCGTGCAAGATGTGCAACCAGATGAGCCATGCCCCGTGGAAAAGGACTGACTGCCAGCTCTGCACGCTTTACGAGTTCTGTAGAATAATACTTAATGCTGGATCAAAATGACAGTGATAATGGCTCTGCAGTAATTCCTAATGCACTGCAGGGGAAGTGATAGCGATCCCACAATAATACACACCCATAATTATGAATTAGGGTGATAGGAGGGTGTGGAGAACTCAGCGCATGTCTGCAAACCCTCAATCACGCCACAAGAATCTATTTATTGATGAATCACCATGCAGGTTACTCCAATTAGCTCCTCAAGCTTCCTTTTTTTCTACTTTTGGATTCAAGAACAACAACAAAAAAAAGCTTTTTCACACAATCTTTTTGTTTTTTATTCATCATTTGGCATTAAAGCAGAGAGCCGTAATTAAACATCAACCGGGCATCCATCCTTCGACAGCTTAAACGCTGCCTGTCAAGCTGTCGCCGCTCCTCTGGCTCGGCCGCGCGGCTTGAATCGATATGACAGAGCAGACGAGGAAAACAAAAAAAAAACAAAACAAGACAACTTATTGTCTCCGCAAAGAAAGACAGAGAACGGAGTCTCAGATGTGTTTGAAAGAACTTGACAGGCTTCACAGCTTCACCTCGGACGTGAAAGCCGTCTCCGCCGCGCAAACACGCGCGCTCGTATCGAATCAGGATCAAACGACGGGCACGATCCCTGAAAGCTATTTAAATATAAACCGGGAGAAGAGGAGCAGAGACGTAGGGTTCGTAGGGGCAGACTGGTAGGGAGACGAGATCGCCAGAGGAGTGGCTGAATAAAGGAAGGAGGCGCAGCCGCTTTTAGCACGCGTCGAGATTTCAATAGAAGTGGAAGAAAAACCAGCACGAAAAGAGAAGGTGGATTAAACCGGCGCGGTGTTCGCCGATTGCACATGAATTCCTAACAACTGACCTTTGACCTCTGAGGACATCAAGGTGCGAATGATCCCCAGAAATCGCTGCACTCTCATCAGCATCAAAGAAACCGACGCGTGGAGCTCGTGCGAGAAGCTAAGCAGAGCAGGGGGGGGCAGTGCAGAGGTCACCGCTTGTGAGGCCGAGTCATGAATATAGATTCTAAAAAGCCCCAACAGTGGATGTGCATTGACTCGACACACTCTGCTTTCCCCTGATCAACACTAATCTGATTTGTTCGAGCTTAAAATTCCACTTTAAGCCCTAATTTTTCTCTGCTAGCATCCCAGGCAAACGATTTCATTTTTAATATCGCAACAGCAGGACATCGGGAGCCGCAGAGAAATAAATTACTGTTAATAGTGATATGTTAAATAAACAAGTAGGGGAAAAAAAAGTTAATTTTGCCTTTTCAGGTCAATGAAAGTCATTTGACTGACTCAAATCTAATTGGTTGGTTATTATGTGATCACATGACATCGTAATCAGGCCTGATCAAGCTTTAATTTGTCGCCACTCTGAAATGAGCAGCAGGGAGCAACCGGTCTCGTGCAACAAAACAACAATCAGTGAATCAAATTAGCACGCAAAAGGTGTCAATCTGTAGCCATGGCGACAGCCCCGTCCTCCCTGAATCTGGTTGAGAGTGGCAGGGCATCCCACACGGTCAGTAAAACCGGACGGGACTTGACGTGGAGCATCTTTTTACTGCTTGTTTAAATTTTCCAGCATCACAGGTGAGGCAATCGCCGCGTTGCCACGGAAACCTCACCTTGACGCGTGAAACGGCGCAAAATCCCTGCGCCAATTCACGAGCGCGTCAATCTAAACGTATCATTTGTAGCTTCCAGTGGCATCCAACCAAATAGAGGAGAGAGGCAGAGAGGCTTGACAGGAGACAGATAATAAGCTCTTCCCTTCTACAAGCTGCCACGGCGCCGCGGCCGTCACATAGAGGGATCCATCGGGTGTCTGTCTTGCCGGTCTTGCCACAACACCGCTTTCCGCCCTCTCTATCGCTTTCTGTAGAAATCTAATTCCCATCTCTGGAAAAAAGAAAAAAGAGGGCACTGCAGTCACTCCCCCACCCCCCCTGTGATTAACCTAATCCCTCCGCAGAGTTAGCGCTCCTCTGGCGCCAGCGTATCTGACGTCAGCCGCTCTCCCCCGTGGTGATAACCAGGGGGCAAACTCTGGATGAGAAAAAAAGTGTGAATTTTAAGCAGTGCACGGCGTAACACCAGTACCAGCATGTACTGCCAGCAAAAAAACAAAACAAAACAACTGAATAACAGAATTTCACCAGAAAGAGACAGAAAATAAACCTGTCTTACCTCTAATGATCAGTCACTAATTACTCACTTACACCGATCAAAGACGTATAAGATCTTTATTGTATTTGTAGACGACTAACTCTCTCACCTTACAATTAAATATTGATGCACTGATTGATCCGGCATAACATTATGACCACTGTGCAAATATTGTCTAGGTCTCCCTCGAGCCTCCAAAACGGTTCTCATGTCATCAGAGAATGGACTTAGGCCTTCTGAGGGTGTGCTGTGGTGTCTGTTGTTAGTGGGGATGGGGTGGGGGGTAGAGGGGGGCTTTGGGTCCTATGGGTTGAGGGAATGGGAATCTAGTGAACACCTTGCGCTGTGTTTTTGAATTGTTCTTAAACTGTTTTGTGTGCATCCTGCTGGCTGCTGCCACCAATTTGTGTCATTGCTATGTGGTGGGGGTGCCTGGCCTGGTCTAGATGGGTGCTACATGTCTAAGTAACATCCACATGAATGAATCCCAGCTCCAAAAGTTTACCAGCAGAACTTTGTATTGTGACAAGATGGTCGATGTTATTTACTTCTCATGTCAGTGGTTTTAATGTTGTGACTGATCAGTTGTAAATAGTATACAGTGTGATACATGTTTCCATTTGGAAATTCTCCTTTTGCTTAACTTTTTTATTTTATTTTGTAGCATGACTAAGTAAATTAATGCTTTTGAATGTCAGTGCTTGGAATTGCGGCTCGAAATACTGGACGCAACCTGAGAACGCAGGAAGGAAAGTGTAAAGCTGAAGAGTCCAATGGTTACAGACTGGAGGACAGGCTCACTACGGTTTCTGCTAAAAGCCGAGTGTGAAATGGGTTGTGGAAGCCAAGAAGTAGTGTCATTGCTATGGGGCGGGGGTGCCTGGTCTGGTCTGAGTAAAATCCACATGGACGCCAAGAGTCCAGGAGTTTCCCACAGAACACTGAATTGTCACATGATGGTCAATGTTATTTACTTCTCCTGTCAGTGGTCATAATGTTGTGGCTGATTGGTGTATGTTAAAGGCTACAAATTGTGTCTGTAGCTGTCCTGGAGATTTGGCTCAAAGATCTGAGGGAGATTGTGCGTCGCGTTGGAAAGCATCGCCACAGCTCCTGAATGGCCCTCGCGGTAACAAGTAATGTGTTATTTTCAACATTTTCCTGGAAGGTGATTACTTTTCGCAAAACCCCAGCAGCAACACGCAATTACTTTGACATTTTGCTGGGTTCTTGTGTTCGCTACTTAAAAGTGACATTTATTTTGTCAACGCTGGCGGGCCCGGGAAGAGTCTGTGACGTGGGGCGTCGCGCAAAAGCTGGAGAGTTAGTCAAAAGATGATTTACCCACGCGTTGTGTTTTCCATCGCATTGACTTTCATTTAATAAAAATGTCATAAAGAGAAAAAGAAATCTATAAGTCTATCCAAGGTAGCAAGCGAATAGAACAGATAGTCAGCTTACACATTCAATTCAAATGATGTATTTGTTCTACCAACTCCTATACAGGTTAAAGCCTGGCTGCAAGCTTCTAATCTCTCTCTTACAAATACCCAACTCCATGATTTTGTTTCCATGATGATATACACCAGCCACAACATTAAAACCACTGACAGGAGAAGTAAATAACATTGACCATGTTCTGCTGGGAAACCTTTGGACCTGGCATTCATTCATTCATGTGGATGTTACTTAGACATGTAGCACCCACCTAGACCAGACCAGGCACCCCCACCACATAGCAATGACACTCCTTGATGGCAGCAGCCATCCCCAGCAGGATGCAGCCTGACACAGACACACACAAAAACGCTTTAGGAACAACTCAAAAAAACATGAAGAACAGTACAAGGTGTTGACCTGGCCTCCAAATTCACTAGATCCCAAACTGATCAAGTATCTGTGGGATGATCCACAGAGGCCCCTCCCCTCAAAGCCCCCCCACTAACAAGATTGTGTTATCAGACACCACGGGACACCTTCAGAAGGCCCATGTCCATTCTCTGACGAATCAAGACCTACACAATATTAGGAATATTAGGTCATAATGTTATGCCTGATCGGTGAACATACTGACTGCTGGGAAGTCGTGGCTCCGCTGATCATTTTCCTTTGCCGTCACTTTGCAAGACACAGCATGGAGCAAACGCATCTTGATCATAGTGTCCAAACTGCTTCATTGTTCCAAACACAACAACCCAGCTTGATTGGAAAAACGACTTCCCATCTCAGGAAATGAGACGACACAAGGAGCATGAGAATGCATCATGATTTCACCTTCTCGAGTGGGTCCTCTGACCTTCAAATGCCGCTATGATGAGCTCTTTCCTGAGAGGTTCCTGAGAGTTTCATGGGAGTTTGATGAAGGCACCAGTCTTGCCGAGCGCTTAGAGATGACGCGTTTAGGGTCCACCAAAACATGAATTAAGCACCTGCCGTCATCTCCAATTGTGTGTGACTCACGTGTAATGTAATGTTAGCCACTGGCAAGCCTGCATTCATGTGGGTGACTAACTAAAGAGCGATTAATGCAATTATTTTAGGATTCATTCTTTACGTTTTAAGCAACTTGCACAACACTGGTGTTTTCTTAGTTACTTCACTTTGGTATAAATATCTGTGTCTGATAACCTGCCTCATTGATGCCGGTAGTGCATGCAGCATCTGGCCACGGTCAGCCAAAATAAAAATATTATTAACTGAGACAAAGGAGTTCCCCTCACTTCCTCAATGGTCACATTTAATTATTTAGAGCTGCACAGAAAACCACGCAAATACGTCACCGCTTTATGCCAAGCACGTCACATCCATTTATTATCGTCTCTCATCTGGTATTATTTATGTCCCCGGGTTATTTTTTAAGTTCTTTTCTTTTTCCACGCACTCCTGTATGCGTGTTGTGCTGAGAGTACTTAAAGCTGAGAACACGGTGTACGGCTTGTGTCTAGGGTTAGAGGCCTTGATCCAAACAGAAGAACAGAGAGTCGGATAACGGGCCCCACGTGAACCAGCTCTGCTCTCCGTCTTGATTCCAACGTCTTATTAGTATTATAGCCTTATAGTATATAGTATTATAGTATTATAGCCTGTCAGGCTATACGATCCGTAGGAGTGATGATCCAGGAAGTGGTTCAAAAGCACGACCCGCGTCAGGTTCGTAGCTCGAGGAGAATAAATGAGTAACGTTCACCAAACGTCTGAGCCGGCAGCTCCACACAGACTCGTTCAGAACGCGTTTTAAGGGCTTCACTTTTGAACCCGCACCTAAACAAAGGATGTCGTCTGAATGAAAACGTCTCTGTGACAGAGAAGCTATAACTACTCCTGCTTTAGGCAAGAGTTAGGTTAATTATCCAAAAAAGAATAAAAAAAAAAGAAAGTGAATTCTGGTACACGAGCTTTTACATAAATCTAAAATTAGATTGCCACTAAAAGCCCCTTAGAGGAAATGTTTCTCTTGCCGATGAAACCCTGGGGTATCACATTTCACTCTGACAACCTGAGAAGCAGAAACCCACTTACTGCAGGATTAAGGCTAGCTTACGGTACATCCCGAGCACCCTCTGCAAATGTGTTGTTCAGACCCTTATCAGGAGCCGTAAACACAAACACGGAGGGAAGAACAAAGGGACAGTTGGAGAAAGGAAAGAGGGGCAGATGCAGCACGGGAGGGTAAAGGCGGTGGAAAACCAGGAAAGGGCAATTTTCACACCACGGCTCTTCCTCCTATGCACCGAGGTGATTTTCTTGCAGCTGAAAGTGTTATCAGCAATTTCCAGCAGTGATCTGCGCAGAGTACACCGCCGAGCTTCCACTACAAAGGGCCGAGTCTAATGAGAATGATGCACAGTGTGAAACTAATATTCAACTGTAAATGTATTTCAGAGGACACATAACACCATTGAGAAAATACTCTAGGTTTACATGTTGATACTGTATGAGAAATAGCAATAAAATGTGGACTAACAACATAATTAATTAATTTTTTAACCAAAAATTTCCTGTAATTTAATATCCAGTTAGGATTAGTAAATGTTTTATGGCTGTGTTTGTGCAACGCCTCAACTAAATTACTTTTGTTGCCCAATCTCAGTTTGTAAATGATGTTTCATTCAGTAAGAAAAACCAAAAAACTCTTCTACGTGAATGTAATTTCGATGAGAGAGGCACGCAACGGCGAGCACACACTCTCGGGCCGACACAAAATCAACCTAACACATCCGCCCACACCGCGAGAAGCGGCGGCAACCGAGCCGGGTCCCCGCTTTTATTTTTTTTTCACTTCGTCTGCACATACCAAACCCAGGAGTGGCGGCGAAAGCAGAAAGGGCCGACGGGTACTTGAAGCCTGGGTGAAGTCCTCATCGTCGTCATCTCGGGCCACGCTTGCGATCAAAAATCTACCTCTTGCATGTTTTGTTTGCTGTTCTTCGCGAGTCTCAGCTCAATAACTTACTTGGTTTGATTCATCGATGACGAAAGTGCAAGACTGGTATCAGTGAACCAATCTTCTTAGGAAGCGGCACGGGCGTCGCATCCCGGGGTCCCGCTGCGGACGGCCATCGGACAGCTTCGGATATTCTAAAATAACACACTTGCTCCTGGTTTTTAATAATCAGCCTCCGCGCTCACTCCAATCACCTCCCAGGTGCTGCAGGTCAGCCGGCTTTAAAATTGGATGACACGGAAAAACTCCATCCTTTCGGGAAAGCGCAGGATGTTTGCGGCGCTTCCGAAACCTTGGCGAGTCATCCAGAATAAAGGTCAGGAGTTTAAAAAAACAAGACAAGGCAAAATATCAAAAATAAAAACATTTATAATCCTGCGGCTTTACGTCATTCAGGGGATCAGCTCCGTGACAGTTTTCCTCAGAGAGTCCAGATGCATGTTTCAGGTCTTCGCCTGTCCCTGTCCAGCTGAAATTGACGCTTGTTCTTCATTCTAGCCTCTGTTCACGTCTGCTGGACCACGTACAGGTCACATTTCATGGATGATCTCTATCCCCCCCCCTCCAGCCCTGTGTAACCATGGCGTACATCTACCTATATGCTGCCATCTCTGCTGGACAATCCAATGTCATTCATCAAAGTATTCAGATTTGACCACCAACTGAAATTACTGTTTTTCAATTATTTTTGCAATCCATCCAACTTCAGCTTGGAAAAGTCATTAGATTAACTCCACGTCTGTCTGTTTTTGTTCCAACTTCCAAGTCAGGCTGGCCTTAATCTAGGCTGCAGCAACACAAGATTGTAGATTTGATAATGCTGTAACGGAGCCTCAGCGTAGTGACAAGCTGCTGTAAGGCGCTCTTATCCGTTTCAGTGAAAGAGCAAGAATGCGTCATCAATTTTTAACCGGCTACAACAGCATAGGCCCTCAGCTTGCGATGCCTAGCTCACCTTAGCCTACAGCGAGTGTCGTGTAATGCCAGTTGAAGTCTTTTTAATCAAATAGCAGCCCAACGGTAATCACCCCCTTTGGCAACAACCTGCAAATAGAATCACACTCTCATTGGTTTCCCTCCTCGGATTACTCGACCACTTCCTTAATATATCACTCTCTGTGTTTGTCTCTCAATTTACAGTACATGCTGATAGAACCTACGCAGGGTCTGATTACACTCAACAACAGCACACAGTATGAACCCGATTAGCGCTATGGCGACGACTCCATCGCACACTGAGGAACACAATCCCCACTTTTCAAAAAGCAGCACACACCGAGGCCGGCGTGTTTCACAAAAAGGCCGACACACTACTGGATGATGTGCAGCTTGACACTTGAGACTGCGCGTATCAAATAGCATTCAGAAAGCACAAACACCTGCAGCTGAATACAAAATCTGTTCCCACATCAGCGCCCACTTCGCCAGTCCATTCAAAGTCCCCTCGGTGAAACAGCATGCCAAACTGCCTAGCAACAAGTGGGTTCAACAGCACTTGACTCGTGGCACCGTGCGGTCGGCCATTGTTTACTTTGAAACGTGGCACTTTTTCTTTTTTTTCCGCTTCGCTCTCAACGGCTTTCAGTGTAGGGTTTCGCTCAGGAAACGGCTCTTTGGGTAAATTTCTATGAGAGGAAAGGGAAAGGCTTTTTGTGTTAGATGAAGTGACTGACGGGTCAAAAGGAATTCATATTAAAACTGACGTGGGTTTTGATTAATACTTAAAGCCCAGAAATGGAGTCCTGTGTGGTGGCAGCTACAATATGTGCTCTTTGATTTGTTTGGCATCTGGTTGTTGCCGTTATGTGGCATCCTGTTTCTATACAATCAAATAACATAACAAACCTATGCATCAGTATTATATATTAACTGCCTAAAAGGACAGAAATCATCCAGAAACCAAAAAATTATTATTTGACGCTAGGGGTATAACGGTATTTGTATTCGTCCACGATGTCATAGTATGGGCGCCACGGTTCGGGGCACACAGTCATACGGAGAATATGCCTGAGTGAATAGCCTAATAAAAAAAAGAAAAAGTCTTTACTTCAATCCAGGGGGCGGTAATGAGCTGAAAAAAGGCCAGCAAGTGTTCTGAGTCTACAGAAGAAAAACAGACAAAGAAGAAAAGTAGAGTGTGGAGCATAGTACCAATCCATACCGAACCGTGATTTGTGTGTACCGTCACACCCTTGTTCGACGCGTATTATAGTGTTTTAGTTTGGTCCATCCACTAACATGGAGGGGGCGGAGCTTATGAGCTATACTGCAGTCAGACACCAGGGGGAGCTCTACTCGCTTTGCCCATCCAACACCATTTGTGACGATGAAGTCGCATTGTTCGGCTAACGATGATGGAAAATAAACAAGATTATTATTAATAATCATCATGAAGGTAAAAATTCATGTACCCATATCCAAATTCAACTTTACGTGGGATTAATAAACATATCTTATGTCTTATGTCTTAACAATAGCATCGGTACATTAAAACTATGTCTTCTTCCCAGAACAAAAATCAACTTGTGCACATTCTTTAATATGTAATTCGACTTAAAGCACTGGGTTACGTCGCATTCTTGCTCTGAAGTACCCCTGGCGGTAAAAAAATAAAAACATACTCAGCTCAATCAGGCTTCATGTGTATTTCCTATTTTTCTGATAAAAACAGACTTGTTTCATCCGTGCACAGAAGCGTGTTAAAGAGCAATGCATTTGGAAGTGACAACTTCACCGCACATAGCGTTTCCACATTGCGTGTCTGCAACACAAAACCTGCCACTGGGCTCCCGAATTCAATTCAAATCACTCTTTCTCCACCCCCCCTGTAGTCGAGAGCTGTACCTCCTGCTTACAGCTGAACACTCACAGATGGAGTGTGATTCAAAGTTCAGCTAACTCATATGCACCCATGCAGTCACTCACACACACACCCACACACACACACACACACATCTTTGAACTTGAAACAAAACAGGCAGCGAAAGAAAATATTGCCCGGGCTGAATATTCGACAACTAAACAGATTACAGACAAAAAAAAGAAACAACACACAATGATTTAAAATACTACTGACATGTGAAATCCTTCACACATGAAAGAGGAAAAAGCCCGACTCCTTGGTTTTGGTTTGTGGCAGACCTAAAATAACATACCCTGAGTCTGCACCCACCCAGATCTCCCAACACCAATCAGAACATCCCTAGTAAATAAGTGATTAGTGATTGTGTAAGCTAGCCTGACAACATACTTTACATTTGCTATTTGTGGACCCGTTAATGTTATTTTCATATCAAACACAAGGACACAAAAAGCCGAGTCTCCTTTTTACTGAGGTGGAAGCCCCGCACCTGAATCCACCACCCTATATTTGCTCGAAAAGTTACAGATTTGGTGGATAAGGAAGAGTATATTTCAAATTATTAGGAAGACAAATGAAAGAGACTCTATTTACCAGAAAATCATAATGTAATGGAGGCGAGGACTTTGGGGCACTATGGCCGAGCATTTAGTGAATGAAAATGCTTCCATCAACAGATATTACTGTATAATCCTTAAAGCACAATTTAATTCATTCGTTTTCTGTAACTGCTTGTTCCTGTGAAGGGTCGCGGGGGGGCTGGAGCTCATCTCAGCTGTCATTAGGTACACCCTGGACAGGTCTCCAGTCTATCTCAGGGCTAACACAGAGAGACAGACAACTACGGCTAATTTAAAATCACCAGTGAACCTAAGGAGCATGTCTCTGGACGGTGGGATGAAGCCAGAGTACCCACGCACTTGTATGCACAGTTTAAGCCAGGGTATTGTTCACCTTTTTTTATCTTTAAATAGAGTATTACGACATATGAGCAAATGTAAGCACAGGGCAAATCAAGTGAGTGCATTTAAATCCCAGCGATACATATTAACGTGGGAATTAGGGTTAAGGTATTATTTATGACTCCGGTCAGGTCACATACTGAAAGAAAAAAAAAAAAATGAGAGAAAAAGATGCTGCTCAGCTTGCTGCCACGCCACCGCCCCGGCCGCCTATGCATGTCACGGCCCACCACCACCCCGGCATCGACCTGCGGGCTCTGATTCTTCACGGCTCCCCACGGGGGGGCCGCATTGATCTACCGCCGCTCTCACATTTGCCGACTTTGAATTATGCTTGGCAAGGCAGCGACACTGAAACCGTTAGCCTCAAAGGCCAAAACAAAATTTATACTCTCGTTCCATCCCGGTTAAAATGTTCTGTAGCCCTCGTGCTACCCTCCTGCATGCTCTCTGTCTGTCCAAGACGTGAATGGACAGGCAGGCAATCAGCAGGCAAATAGGCAAATATATGAACACAAATGGGTGGCATCTGTACTTTTTGGTATTTGAAGTTTGGTTAGAAGTTAGACTAGAAAATAACAGAAGAAGTGGTTTTTCAATATATAGAAAAACTAAAAATTTTGTTTAAAAAAAGTGCCTTTCAACCATTAATATATGAAAACACACGTTAATTGATTCAATTACAACTAAGACGTTTTTGTAGGTGAAGAAGACGATGATGATGACAGTGATGATGAATTAGTTGTTTACAGCAGTCACTGGTTTTGTAGTTCCCAACACTAAAAAAGCTTTCTGTTGGTCAAAACAGACCACGGTCATGATTTCAGAGCAATTCGTTGAGACTTTATGAGAAGGTATGTCATCTGAATTTATCTCTGGGTGTTTGTCTTCTGAACATGGAGAAGCTCAAGGTTTCTCCAAAATAAACGGTCGTACTGATCCATGCCGGAGGGCCGATATTATCGGACATCCCTACATATGAGTCATGTGAGTACACAGTCGCTGCTGATGTAACTGATAAAAACACAGTAGAAAGTAATGCTTTGCAACAACGGAATCTATATTCTTGACCTGAATACATATGTTCAGAATAAATGCACAGCCTGTATAAAAACAGGCTGCAACTCAACACCATCAATAGCATTTAATAGTACTACACAGCATGTTTTAAGCTGGGGTAGTGTAGCAGTGGTTCTCTGGAGCCTTCACCAGTAAATAGTTGATGTGCAGCCTCCTTCTAAATGCTAAGTGCTTGTTTGAGGATTCGGACCGTTCCTCTGCTAGCGTTAGCGGATGCATTGCAGTAGTACTGTTGTTGTATTTCAGGAGTGACTTAGATATTTTGCATTGTGGTGGTAGCAGAAAGCTCCTCACCTGCCTTCTTGGAGCATCCATGTTGTGCCTATTGTCATTGTCACGTAATCGGCGACAAGTCGACATGATGCTCAAAGCAAGTCATCAAACTGACTATTCTGTATTACTCGTATAGTAGTACATAGAAATATTTATTTCCAAAATTTTGAGCCCGAACCCCAGTGAAGCCCTGAAGCATTAAATCCATTATAACCAGACATAAAACCCTCACGTGTACAAATACCACAAAAGCCACCAGTGACATCACCACAACTCGCGTAATGATGTACTATCCCCGCGTGTGTCGACGCCCGTCTCTTTTCACACATATACCGACTCCGCACGCGTTGGAGACCAAGTGTGTGTCCGTCCGCCTGAGTCTGTGTACGGCACATGCGGGCGTGTGCGCTCTCACTAGGTGTGCGCATTCATCAGCGTGTGTCAGAGTGACGCACGCAGTTGCTAGCAAACATTGCTGCCTGGTTGCCATGGACGTGACGGTTTCAACAAAGCTGTGCTTCAAATAGCTTCCTGTATCTCCTTTCCATCGCAGTGTCCCTCCTTTTCCCTTTTTACCCCCCTCCCCATGTGTGCCCCCCTGTTGTTGCTTTCCCAATTACGGACACGTCTTCTCTGTTTTGTCTGGATATCTGTTCTTTCCTTTTCCAAATTCCTATATTCTATTTGCTGTTTTTGTTTTCTAAGTTTGCCCCCCAGTCCATTTCTGATTATCTCTCAGTTCCCCGCTGTTTAATTAGTCTTTTTTTTCTTTATCGTGCATGCTATTATCTCATTCCCTGTCACTATACATCAGCATCACTTTGTGCATATGTTTTTGCGTGCAGCTCCTGCTTCTTTGTCTCCGAGATGAGCGTGTGATCGCTTCCAACCAAGGCTCTTGGCCTATTTTTGTCTTGTCTGAGTTTGCCTCCCAGAAATAACAACAAATAAATGGGCCATTTGGGATTTTACTTCCTTCCCATCGGTTCTTTCGTAGAGGTATTGCTTGTCTCGTCTGCACGGTGGAGAGCAGCAGCACTTAGATCCTCAGCGATCTGAGACGACATGGTATATATATAATTCATATTGCATTATTGGCCATTTTCACATTAAACACGGGCCCCGGCCTTTTTATTTTTCTACCGCCATCCCTTTTTGTTGCCGTAAACATATCGATCGAGCCTTCAGTTTTATGTATTACTTCACGCTCTGTAAGGACAGAGAGCGCACATCTGGCAAAGGCAGGTCTTTTCCAGGGCAAACACACAAGCACATTCGCGCCTCCTGATAATTTAGAGCTTTGACAAGCAGCTGGAGCTTCCTTTTCCAGGGACCCCGAAGATAAGCTGTCCCAGGGAGACCGAGCAGCGTGATGCCTCGATAATTGGAGCACACCCTGCAGGCCTTTCTTAAAAGCAAGGAAGCACTCAGACAGCAAGGGCTGCATTGCGCTTGACCACCTCTCTGAGTCAACCTTTTTAAGCTAGGTACATCAAACCGGTTGTTGGAAAAGCTTAAGAGAAAATCCATGCTCGCCAAACCTTATTATACCCTACCTTGTTCAAATGAAGGCTGCAAACGTTTCAGTCTTTATCGGCATGCTACATGTATAATAAGCTAGCTGTCTACAGTATGGGACCAAATGTGAAGGCTCAGATTCTCCTGTCTCTAGTCAAAGTTAGAGGTATCGCCTCATGTCCCCCTCCCTGAGACACTGTTCTTGGCTTCCACAACCCATTTCACACTTGGCTTTTGGTGGACGGAGCAGAAACTGTAGTCTGTCCGTCCTCCAGTCTGTAACCATTGGACTTCTTTAGCTTTACACTTTCCTTCCTGTGTTCTCAGGTTGCTCTCAGTGATTCGAGCCAATTCCAAACAATGACATTCGAATGCTTCACTTTACGTAGTCATGCTATGAAATAAAATAAAGCAAAAGAAGAATTTCCAAAAAGGAAGTGTTTATCATATACTAGCTACAACAATCAGCCACAACATTAAGACCACTAGCAGGAGACGTGAATAACGGTGACCATCTTGTGATAATCCAGTATTTGCTGGGAAATCTTTGAACTTTTCGACCATGTGGATGTTACTTAGACACCTAGACCAGACCAGGTACCCCCAAACCATAGCAATGACACACCCCAGCAGGATGCAGCCTGACACAGGCACACACAAAAAAACACAACTCAAAAAAACATCACAAGAACAGCACAAGGTGTTGACCTAACCTCCAAATTCACTAGATCCTTAACTGATCAAGTATCTGTAGGATGAGCCACAGCATAAACATATATACACAGACGCCGCATCGACTGTGGAGCGACGTGCCTAAAGTGCCGCCATCTTGGTACAGGGCTAGCAAAGGCAGCGGTGCATGAACATACGAAGGAAAGAGGTACTCCTTAATGTTAAAGTCGAATAATTTGCTGAATTTTGGACCGATTTCCAAACGTATGGATCTGTTAAAAACGTCACACATGTAGCTATGATGAAAATATGGTTTTACTACCCAAATACTAATTTTACTTAATGTTATCAGCAGACTAGCTTCTGACAGAGGATTGTAAAGAAAAGATGCCTTACTTCAACTGAGCGAATTTACGATGACTTTGATTGTGTAGAAACACCATTCCTCCATAGATGTAATGCACTGCAGGAGCGAGTAGCCCTGTTCCAAGATGGCCGCCCTGTAGGCACGCTGCTCCACTAGACACTGGAGCGCTCAATGAGGCATCTATGTATACATGTCTATGATCCACAGTGGCCCATGAAGAAGGCCCATGTCCACTCTTTGATGAATCACAACCGTTTTGGAGGTACAAGGGAGATCTAGGAAGGTGGTCATAATGTTATGCATGATCTGTGTGTACTACGTGATAATAAAATGTTAAACTGTGCCGAATGGCTTCCTGCAAAATATGAGGCTTTACAGTGCCCAGCACTCTACTTTGTTTGTGCACAGCAGGTGGCTGCTGTGTTTGTACAATAACAATGGAGCTGTGACGAGCATACATTAACCTACATGAGTCTGGGCCAGAGGATACGATGGCTGAAGGCCAGCCAGGGTATCCTCTGTTATGGACCAGTGACAACAGTGTCGACACCAATGTAAAGGGACCTATGTGTGTTTGTGTGTACATCCTGTGCGCAGGGAGGGAGCGAGGGTTGTGTCCCCCCCCAACCCAGGTTGCAGACACACACACTGCACGGTCTGCAACCTGAGTCTAGGAATCAAATTCCAGCCTCTCCTCTCTACACACGCACACAAACACTCACGTAGCCCGTCTCTCTATCACACACACTGGCTCCTCTATCTCACAACCGGCCCCTGAGACGCATTGACAGAGAGCCGTGTAATTTATTAGACACCGGCACCACATGGGAGCGGTCTGGAAGTAAACCTACGTCATACTGGTTTATAAATGACAAAGGAGGGCCAGTTTTTTGTTTTTTTTTAGCAGCATCAGCACACAAGAGAACAGACCTCTTTCTCTTCTTTCACCCCCCCTACCCCCCTTCGTCTGCTCCTCACTCATCCTCCACCTCTCCGTTTCTCATACGCCTCTCATCCACTCCTCTCATGGCTCCTCTCTGTCACTCACTCATCTTCTCCGGGTGCTCACCTTACCCTCCAGGATTTCTCACGCTCCATTATTTAATAGGGGGAGCGCTTGTTGTTTGTGCAACTTTCCAGGGACGGAGAGAGGGGGCACGAGCGGGCCACTGGAGATGCAGCGGCGAGATGTGGTCAGCAGCCGCAGAGGAGCTCACAATCATATCGACTCGAGGGAGGCTTTTAGTGACTTTGGTGATTTGTTCCACACAGTGTGGCACCGTTGCACGTGTCCTGACCATACGGCAATTCGGCATTCACACCTACTCATTCTGAAAGCGGGGGGGGGGATGCTGCGAGAGGAGATCATCCCAACGAGCCCGGTGGTGGAACAGCTCTATGTCGGCGTTAGGGGATTGTTTCAGGTCTTTGCTGCTGCACATAAGTTTGCTTTTTAGCGGCGTCCCCGCAGCTTTCCCCGCAGCCTGCATCAAAGGCTTAAGCCCTACGTGGCAAGGAATCAGTGGTTTGAAGGAATGAAGGGGAAAGAGGGGGGAGAAAACGGGAAGGAGAGACGAGGATAAATGAATGCAGAGGGATTAAATGTGATAGTAAGCAGATAAAAAAAGGAAGCGAGGGACCTCCAGATGGGGCTGGGCGAGGAAAAGGACCCAGAATGTGGGAGATCAGAAAGAGGTGCTAAAAAATGAATAAATAAATAGATGCCATCTTCCCTGAAGCTCGCCCAGCTGAGTCACTCTCACTGCAGAGCGACTGCAGAGGCGAGCCACCTCTGGTCTGCACTGCCTTCATTTCACAGCGCAGGCTCTGATAAATTATCAAACAAGCACAGTCCCAGCCACTACAGCAGCTGCGGGGCTGGCACCGCTGCCGCCGCCGCTGCCGTCGTCTAACGAGCCGAAATGGATCGAGACGCGCGCTAATGCGACATACTGCATCAGCACGACGCGGAGATAAGTGGCGCAGGTTTAGACGGATACAAACTTTTTTGGGCTTCACTTTTGCAAGATGCTGCTGGTAATCCCGTCTCCTGAAAGCTCTCTGTGGGAACCAAAGCACCAGTATCTTATGATTTCTGGCTACATGTGTACAACAGTAGAAGACTGAACGCCATCACTCATCATCTAGTTACATCACATAGTGTCCATTTGTTAACAGACACAAAGCTGTGAGGCATGACGGACACAAATAAGTTGTGACTTTCTCTCTCCGTTTAATGACGTCTAACGAATTGCCCGCACACAGACACACACACAATCAGCAGCTACGCAGCACCTGGGGCGGCACTTAGTCTGCCACAAAAACAGCCGCGCGACGAGGCTGGATTCACGCTCTCGCCGTCCCTCAAAAACCAACAGTGCGCCGGGGCAGACGGCGCAATCCTCAGACACGCTTTGTGCCGTGATGCAGCAGAATCAATTACTGAAAAAAAAAAATGCAATTTAACCCCCCCCCGCCCCCCCTTCTCTGCAGCCTTCCTGAACTTTAATGAGCCACGGAGATAAAGTGGCGATAGATTAACGGCCCCGAACAGCGAAACTCCAGCCACGGGACTTGACGGTGTGCGAGACAATCAGCCGTCCTCATTAATAGCCACGGCGGCGCTACCCGCGGCGCGTAAACACACTCTTTGCGCTTGGTTTGTTCTAATTAAACGAGGGAAAGAGGTGCAGCCGCGAAAGAAAAGTGCTTTTAACACGACCGACGGGGAGCGAGAGCATGTTTTGTCGCTCTCGAGCATGTTGAATATCTCTTAAGAACGGCGTCCAGTGAGCAGCTGGGAAGACTCAAATTTAAAAGGAATTGACACGTTTAGAAAAAAAAGAAAAAGAAGAAGAAATGCAGCCGGCTAACAGGCAGTGGCAGCCTGACACACACTCTGTCTGCCTCTCACCATCACCTGTATCCGTGACATTAGGAGCGTGAAGAAAATACGGACAGCAGGTTGAAAATGGCCTCATTGCTGCGAGGGAGTTTGATTTGATTACCCGAATGTGGACCTCTGAAAGGCTGTTTTTTTCACGAGGACAAGCAGGCAAGGTCCAGCAGCACTTCACTAGATAACACGGCCCAAATGTAATAACCGGCCATTATGTCAGGCTGAAGGTGTCCTGGCGAGGAAAAACTGGAGTAAATCAGTGCTATGTGAGGCAAACTAAATGTTTATGTCAACTTCTGCGCTGTGAACTCGACAATGTTACAGCCGAAAGTGCGGGCTGGCAAAAACAGAAAGATTTAGCAGAGCTGGGAGAGAGTGGAGAAAGGGGCTTGACATAAAAACATATAATGCGGTCGGCTCGTGTAAAATGTTTCCGACCGGCCGCGCCATGAACGTGCGACGCGCTTAATGGCTTTTTTAGCCACGGCAGAAGCAGAGTCGTTAACATCTGTTAATGGCTACGTTGAGCCGTAGTCTCGTGGTTATTGTTCGTTTTTCATTTTTGTTTGTTTGACCCAATATTTATTCAGTTGGAATAATTCCCTTCGCCTTACTCGCTGACATCCACAGGTCTTAATTAAGCTGAAAATCACATTTTACTGAATCGAACAAACAAAACAAATCACTCTGAGATCTTTGATGAGCAACGAGCTGCAGAGACAGGACGCGCAGGTGTGTGACACGATCGCATGCGGCCGCTAGATTAGCAAACGGGTGGGATAACATGCACCGATCCGCCACAACATTAAAACCACAGACGGGAGAAGTTAATAACATTGATCATCTTGTGACGATTCGGTGTTCTGCTGGGAAACTTTTGGACCGGGCATTCATTCATGTGGATGTTACTTAGACATGTAGCACCCACCTAGACCAGACCAGGCACCCCCACCCCATAGCAATGAGCAGCTAACCCCAGCAGGATGCAACCTGACACAGTTACACACTAAAAATGCTTTAAAAAACATGAGGACGGTGTTGACCTGGCCTCCAAATTCACTAGATCCCAAACTGATGAAGTATCTGTGGGACCCGATCCCCTCAACCCATAGGACCTAAAGGTCCCACTGACATCATCTTGTTGACAGACACCAAAGGACACCCTCAGAAGGCCCATGTCCATTTATTGATGAGTCACAAGTGTTTTGGAGGTGCCGCAAGGGAGACCTACGCAATATTAGGAAGGTGGTCATAATGTTATACCTGATCAGTGTATGCGGACAACCACACATGTAGTTCTTGCTTATGATTTATTAACTGCGGTAGTTTTTAACGTCTTAACTGTCACATGGTCACTGCCGTGTGTCATAAAACGTGTGAAACAACAACAACTATTTGAAGCTGCATTTAACAGGTTAATTAATTCATTTCACGAGTTCAGACCGACCATTACAGAACGCGTAAATCAACAGAGATCCGTGTTAGCGCATTTATTCAAACGCGTATTTTCAAATCTGTCATATCAAGAAGACATGCATGAGTCACTGCTGCTGCAGGTGGTCCGTCTTGTTGTTGGACA
Source organism: Planiliza haematocheilus (assembly GCA_005024645.1). Taxonomy (NCBI): domain Eukaryota; kingdom Metazoa; phylum Chordata; class Actinopteri; order Mugiliformes; family Mugilidae; genus Planiliza; species Planiliza haematocheilus. Next base: position 1,346,578 of record SRSE01000293.1, on the reverse strand, counting down.
AGAAGCGAGACAGAAACTTTTAAGCCCGACAGCGGTAATGGAGCATGAGGAATACGGGCACCACCACAGATGATCTTACAGTCTGCCATATTCGCTGTTTACCAGATCTGGTTGCATATTACTCACTTATTTTTTTTTGCACAGAAACATGTCTGTATACCACCCCAGACTGTAAAACCCATCCCAGAAGCGAGGACTGTCTGCCGCCGCCCCAGATGCAGCGCCCGGCCTGGCTGAGTGCTTCGTAATGACAGATGAAGTCAGAGAGACAGACACGGGGAGCACCTCAGGGACATATTTAAGTGATAAAAATGACAACAGTAAACAAGTCTGTAATTAAAAGCTCATCTCTTTTTGTCTCCCTGGCGGCAGGAAGCGGATTGCGGTCCTCCTCCCGCTTTACTACGAGCTACTGAACCACAGACGTTCCCAGCTATTCACGGCAGATAAGAGGAAGCCTTTGTTTCCTGTGACCTCAGCCTCTGTGCTCAATTTCGTGTGCTGCGCTTCGAATCGATTCTTCTGCGGTTCCGCGTTGCTGATTTAGGGTTAGCCTTCTGCTGGAATATCATGGGCTTCCCTGCGTCACAAGTTCAGTTCAAACTTTGCGAGAGAGCGGGACTCTTTGCCGTGCAGAAATGATCTTAACTAATCTAATCGCCGCCATGACCCTCGGATAACTACTCATTGTCGTTATTAACCGTCATTAGACATTTAGGACTCCTCACTCAACCGCGTCCTCTCCAGTTGCGTTGCTCTCGACAGTCGCTGCATGCTGATTAGCGAGAGGTGCGAGAAGAGGCCGTGAGATGTCTGCACGGACCAGAGTTTGCCCGCATGCGATGTGAGCGCGAGCTCCACAGCGCTCCACAAGGGTCTGTTGTTTTTTTTGGTTTTTTTTCTGGACTCCTCACACGGAGCGCTGCAAGGACGCTGGCAGATGGCGAGTACTGGCAGCGGCCCCGGCGCCATGCACCGGCTGCCAGCACGGCAAGAGAGGCACGCAGCTACAGGGAGGCTTTTAGGCCACACACACTTGACACAAGGTGCTGGCACACAGGTTAACCTTAAACCGACAGCAGGAGCAGCACATATACTCGTGTCTACGCTCTCGCAGGCACCGGCAGCCCAGATCGCGAGGTAGCCAAGATTTGCAGCGTTATAATTCATTCCGGGCCTGGTGTGACTTTTCTAGGCCAGCAGCTGTAAAAGTGGAGTCTGCGGGATCCCCCGGGGGGGCGAACAGAGTCAGAGAGGTGCACCACCAAAATGAGCAACGCTCGGCAAACTATGAGCTAATCATTAGAAACTATCTTAAGCACAGAAAGAACTCCGCGTACTGGGGGCTATCTGCGCCGAACCAAAAATATATCTTTGCAAGGAGGTCAAAGTGTTACCAAATGAGTCGTCCTGTCCCGTTTGCCGGCTCTGAAACTACTAATCACGTCACCACACGGCTCAAGTTTTCAGCGCGAGTTAGCATCGTCGACGTCGTCGGCGATTCTTAATTCCATCTCGTTTAAAAATAGCTCCTGGCTGACGTAACAGCGTAAAAAGTGCCCCAGCTCTCGGCTTTCATCAATAATGCACATGTGATGTTACGTAATTATTGTCACATCATGAATATTGTATTCAAAATTATTTTTAGCGATGCATTAAAACATACAGCGAAAACACAGCGGCACACCGAGTGATTTAACCCTGCAGCAGCACGCCACGCTCAATAAACGAGCCCTATATTTTATACGCTGCATCCTAAACATGAAATAAATAGTCACACAAGCTGACAAGCAAGCATTTAGAGGAGGTACACGGATCAGCCGTAACATTATGACCACTGACAGGGGAAGTAAATAACATTGATCATCTTGTGACAATTCAACGTTCTGCTGGGAAACTTTTGGACCTGGCTGACACTAATTGATGGCAGCAGGATGCAGCCGGACACAGACACACACACAAAAATGCTTTAGGAACAACACAAAAAACAAAAACATGAAGAACAGCTCAAGGTGTTGATCTGGCCTCCAAATTCACTAGATCCCAAACTGATCAAGTATCTGTGGGATGATCCACAGAGGCCCCTCCCCTCAACCCATGGGACCCAAATCCCCCCATTCTGTTTTGGAGACAAGGGAGACCTACATATTACTAGACTACAAGATTAAGAAGGTGGTCATAATGTTATGCCTAATCGGTGTATGTGCATACATTGTCACTCGTCCTTTCTTAAGATATAAGATTCTTGACTCCCTTAAAACTGTTTTATTTTACTTTTATATTCCCCCAATAAGACGTCCATTCCAGTCAATCATTTTGCTTCTTGCTCCGGAAACACTAAACGCCGTGGCCATTTTGTTCGGACAAGGGCCAAACTACCCAATTCAATTTCCTCCAATGATCAAAGAGTCGGAAGATTGCTATTGAGGGGTGAGCCAGGAAATTGCGTTTTCTTTTTCCGAGTATTCCTCACGGTGTGCGGGGAGCTGAACCCGTTTCAAACATCCGAGGGATTTGTCTGCCTCACGGGGACAAGGAGAGAGACATGAAAATGTAAATCAGTAAATCTTAAAGGTCAACATGTGTGTTTAGGGTTAGGCCGGGGCTGAGGGAAGCAGCACAGTATTTCTCCAGGAAATGAAGGCAAGTCACAGTAATGCGGGTTACGTCGAGTTCATTTTCCATTCGGTGTCGCAAATGCGTAAATTCATTTTCCTCGTGACTGACTGTTTTTTTAAAATTATTATTATTTTATGTCGTAGATGGCTATTCACGTCTTTTGGAGTGAAATCATTGTTCCACACAGATACACACTGCAAATTTAAAAGGCTAAGGAAAATGAGCCGGACAAAAAGAAGCCGACGTGCTGAAAATATTCACACAAACAGATTTGTAAAGTTCTAAGAAACGCAGACAGATGATTCAGATGACTCAGATTCGGATTTTACTTGATGAGTCTAATGAAAACAAAGGATGATATACCACAGTCAACAAAGGAACTGGAGAAAGTGGAGTTGTCATTTGAGTGATTATCAACTTTTTGTTGTGTGAAGACACACATTTGGGTCAAAACTGAAGGAAATTCGTCTGGAGCACGACTGAGTGGAGCGCGTCAAAGCTTCTTATAGTTTAACAAGGCATTAGGATTATGCCAGGGAGCATGTGTGGGCTTAGCACCCTGGAAAGAGTACTACGCTAAACTGTCATTTCTAAAATGCATTTAACATCTTTTCACTTGAAAGCTTGAATGTACGTCAGTCAGAAGTAAATAACATTGACCATCTTGTGACAATTCAGTGTTCTGCTGGGAAACGTTTGGACCTGGCATTCATTCATGCGGATGTTACTTACCAGACCAGGGACCCCCATCCCCACAGCAATGACACTCCTTGATGGCAGCAAGGAGCGTGGCCTGACACACGCACAAAAAACGTGAGGATAACTCAAAAAAACATGAAGAACAGCACAAGGTGTTGACCTGGCTTTCAAATTCATTAGATCCCAAACTGGTCAAGTATCTGTGGGATGATCCACAGAGGCCCAGAGCCCCCCTCTGCTTCTAAAGTCCACACTGAAGAGCACTAAAGCATCATCATCATCCAGGTAATTAAAAACAAGGACCAAAGAACATTTCATCAGATTTTCAGTTTGATTTTGATTTAAATATAAAGCAAGAACCATACACGCTCCTAAAAAGCAACTGATAGCGGTGCACATCATGACCTGGCAGCTGGATGACACAACCTGACAACCTGTTATCATGACACATCACCCGTTATTAACGTCCATCTATCCCATCCCATCCCATCCCATCACACACACACACACACGCTTAATCCCATGGTTTCTGCTCCTTTCGTTACCATGGAGACCGAGCAGCCAGTCTCCGTGGCCAGAATTTAAAAAAAAAAAAAAAAAGGAGAGACAGTCCCACCCTTGGCATTTCACCGCCGTAGACGTCATGCAGGCAACGACATCCACTTCAGTCACCAAGACAAACAGAAAAAAAAGGCTCCTTTTCTTCCTTCAGGGGCCACGAGATCAATTCATTTCAATTTTATTCATGTAGCGTCAATAACAATTCAAACTGTCTCCAGATGCTTTACAGCATCCGGTCTGAAACCCCAAGAGGAAGCCCGAAGGCGACGGTGGCAAGGAAAAACCTTGAGCAGCCCGCACGGAGGGACCCATCTGCCTAAGGCTGCCCGGGTCGAGACAGAAAAGGATGACCGAGAGCAGTGCGGAAACCAGCAGCCCTCTCACCTAAATCCTTGGTGACCACACATCACTGTCACCTGTCACTCCGAGAGACAGGGAGAAGTGATGGAAAGAGGACACGGAGAGAGAGTCTCCGCGAGTAAGAGCTGGAGGGTGAAAATGGTTCCCTGCGAGATATTTTATTAAGGATACAGATATACGTTTTTGGTATGGAAAACGACTCCCTGACCTGCACTTTATGTCATGCTCCACCCAACGCCCCCCCCCCTCGGGGCGACACACAGTGACAGAGCAGTTAGTGTCTGGAGCAGTCTATAGGCCCTGTGTGACACAACCAAGCCTCCATTCACGGCCGCTCGGGACCAGCCGCGTCTGATTTCACGCCTCATTACACCGTTAACACACACACACATACGCTGCACACAATATGTATGTTCAAATATGCAGGAAAATACGTGGAGATGGAAAGATCAACACGCTCAGGGTACATGCATGCAAAGGCAGAGTGACTGATAACGGGGCAGTTTCATACAGGTGGTCTTTAGGTTTCTTAAAGGAATAAACATTTTTGCATGGAGTTAAATGCAAAAAGGTTTATTATTTGCGAATTAACATGAAATGAGGGTGCAGATCATGCTCATAGCATAGACTGTATATAAATATGGACACTGCGTCACCACTTCCTTGCATTAGCCAAATTGACGGCATTTTCCCGGGGATACGGGCTTGCAACTTTTGAGCCAGAGTCTGAGCAGTACAGTCCATAAACATATATACATAGACGCTGCATCGACTGTGGAGGGACGTGCTTAAAGCGCCGCCATCTTGGTACAGGGCTAGCAGAGGCAGCGGTGTATGAACATACGAAGGAAAGTAGAATTATTCGCTGAATTTTGGACCGATTTCCAAACGTATTGATCTGTTAAAAATGTCACACGTGTAGCTATGATAAAAATATGGTTTTACTACCCAAATACAAATTTTACTTAATGTTATCAGCAGACTAGCTTCTGACAGCGGATTGTAAAGAAAAGATGCTGGACTTCAAATGAGTGATTTATGATGACTTTTATTGTGTAGAAACACCATTCCTCCATAGATGTAGGAGCAAGTGGCCCTGTTCCAAGATAGCCGCCCTGTAGGTACGCCGCTCCAGTAGACGACAGCGCTCAATGAGGCGTCTATGTATATATGTCTATGGTACAGTCCGCGATGTCAATGACCCGACCACACTTCCTCCAGTCCCATCCACCAACATAGAGGAGGTGGAGTTTATGACCAATACTGCAGCCAGACACCAGGGGGAGCTCTGCTTGTTTTGGCTTCACTTTTAGGAGCTGTTCTGTTGTCCATCTTTTATACCGTCTACGCTTCATACAGCTAATAGTTTTAGTCTAAAGTGGAAAATGTAGGGCGGCACAGTGCCTCACAGCAAGAAGGTCACCGGTTCGAATCCATGGGCCGGCTGGCCTTTCTGTGTGGAGTTTGCATGTTCTCCCTGTGTCTGCATGGGTTCTCTCTGGGTACTCCGGCTTCCTCCCAACGTCCAAAGACATGCTGGTTAGGTTAACTGGTGATTCTAAAGAGGTGTGCATGTGAGTGTGAATGTTGGCCCTGCGATGGACTGGCGACCTGTCCAGGGTGTACCCCTGCCTCTCGCCCGATGACAGCTGGGATAGGCTCCAGCAGACCCCCGTGACCCCTAACAGGATTAAACGGGTGTAGAAAATGACTGACTGAGGAAAATGTAATAAGCTACAATTTTAATAAGTAGTTTAACTGCCTCATTATCGTTTTATCCAAGTCATTGCCTAGTGTGAAAAGCTGCAGATTGTGTTGGAAATTAGACCTGGCAAATTACATTTTTCTGAGTTTTTCAGACATTTTAGACCCAAACTCAGCAAGAGAATAATCTGCAAACTAACGGATGATGAAAATACGAGCAAATCAGGTGAGCGAGCGCCTCCTCATGCTGGCATAACAGCCCCCTACGGCTTTACTTAGACCAAATCACGGTGACATCCTGTACCACGGCTGACAGAAGCTGCACATTAAGAGAGCGAGAGCGATAGGTAAAGACAGGACTTGGAGTGTCCTTGTACACTTTTCCGCACTGTATTTTAGAAGGACAAAAAAAAGAAGAAGAAAGAAACTGGGCCAGACAGACAAAGAGTGAAAGGGTAAGACGAAGGCTGGCTGTCATACAGCAGATAAATAGCCGCACTTGAACATGTGCACGTGTCTCTTTGTGCGAGTGTTAATGTAATCACATGCAACACAGTTTCATGCAATACGACAATAGCTTGCATCGTATAACACTCAAACGCAGTCTTTGTAACCAGGTTTGTTGTTAGACAGTGAATTGGATGATTTTCATTCATTATGTAAACAGGACGCTAACCTTTAATTAGCTGCTGGGCTCCTAGCATGTGTCAGACATGTGTCTTGCACAATTAAAAACCATTTGTTTACACAATGAGACGCGCATTAAGTTTAATATCTTAAATAAAAACAATGGTCCACATGAGCTTTAATTGGACTGTGGGTATGCAACAGTTCACTCTGCGTATTTGTATGGTGATATGTGCCTTGATGACTGACTCTGATCCATTAGCAAATAAGATCCCATTCACAGACAGCGGTGGCCCATTTGTGGTCCACATGAATGCTTCCGTTTGGCTTGAAAACTCCCTCACAGAGTAGTTAGAGCAGGATAAAAAGGCTGCTTCTCAATAAAATAATCTTTATCATCTGAAAACTGCTCAGGCGTTTTTTTTTTTTCCATTTATCAAAATTTCATACTTATTCCGCACTGACTATTTCACTCATCTTTTCTATTTCACGCATTATTCCCACTTGTCAGAACCGGATGCCCACTTGTATCATTCGGGTCTTGTGATACACTGATCAGGCATAAGATTATGACTCTACCTTGTTGCCTCCAAAACAGTTGTGACATGGGCCTTCTAAGGGGGTCCTGTAGGCCTTTGGATCCTATGGGTTGAGGGGAGGGGCCTCTGTGGATCAACCCACAGATACTTCTAGTGAATTTGGGGGTCAGGTTAACACCTTGTGACGTTCTTTATGTGTTTTTTGAGTTGTTCCCAAAGGGTTTTTTTGTGTGTGTTAGGCTACATCCTGCTGTGGATAGCTGCTGCTATGGGGTGGGGGTGCCTGGTCTGGTCTAAGTGGGTGCAGCATGTCTAAGTAACATCCACATGAATGAATGCCAGGTCTAAAAGTTTCCCAGCAGAACACTGTAGTGTCACAAGATGGTCAATGTTATTTACTCCTACTGTTAGGGGTTTTAATGTTGTGGCTGCTTGGTGTAGATAGTATATGATAAATTTTGCTAAATGTTTTTATTTTATATTTATTTTATAGCATGGCTAAGAACAGTTATTAACAGTTATACTTTCGAGTCCAATGGTTACACACTGGAGCACAGACTGACTATAGCTTATGCATAGTGTATAGCTTAGTCATCTATAATGTATCCGTGGTCTGTAATCATGGTATGACAGAAGCAATATCAAACAGGAGATCAAATCCTCATCCTACTAAAATTACACGACTTGTGGCAGACAGTGTAGTCAAAGAAGCAAAGAATGCTAGCTTTATTTAATTTAAAAAAGTAATAATTAAAGGCTCCTGCTGTCAGGTTGACAACCATATAGAGAGAGGTAAAATCTCAATGAAAGCGATAAAAGAAATATGCAAATTGTACGTTTTGGGGTTAACGGAAAGACTGGCAATTATGAGAAGCATTTTGAAACTCTACAATCTTATAATTACAGGAACAGGCAACTATGATTAAGAAGGAAGTTTATGTTTAGTCTGTCAGACCTGACTAGGAGCTCAGGCTAATGCATTTTGTCGAGGCTTTTTAAACAACTTGTTCAGCGCCATTCAGCCTCGATCTCCATAAATTCTTGATGGAAAATACAAATTTAGGGAGATTATTAAAAGCAGTGAACGGAACAACAACAAAAACATCAGTGTCGCTGCCATCATCGCCAGAGTGGGATTAAGCTTCATTTCACGCGTCTTCCTGTCTACTTTCCTGTAAAGATAAGCGCCGACTCACCGCCTGCGCCTGGATAGCCATTACACTTTTATTATCACCTCTGCGCGCTCCCCAGATGCCTCCAGCTCGCCGCCACCCTCCACAGTCATTAACACCTTCTACAGAGCAGGCGACAGGGGCTCTGCAGCGTCCTACGCACAACCATGCACGTTTAACTAATTTAATTAGTTTTGACCTGACGTTCATCAGATCCGTTTATTCACTCATTTTAAACTTCCCACTAGCTGAGTCATAGATTTAGTGTAGAATTTGCAGATTTTGGACTGTTGACCAACATCACTGTAGTGCCGCTAACATCAGAGGTGAAGCCAAGGCGAGTAGAGCTCCCCCTTGTGGCTGACTGCAGTATAGGTCATAAGCTCCGCCTCCTCCGTTTTAGTGGGAGGGACTAGGGCCAAACTAAAACACTAAAACACATATTAAATATTTGTTTTCAACGACCATTTCTGTCATGTAGTTAATATAATACTAATGCATACTCAAGTGTCCATTTTACCGATAAGTTTCATTTTAGTTAGTTATTCGATGCTATGTAAAATATGCTGTGAAATATGGCAGATCTCAGGATTAATTAAACGAAAACCCGAGTGAGTCTGGAGGAAGTGTGGTCAAGTCATCGATATCGCGGCTCCACTTGGCTCTTGGACCGTACTCTACTCTCCGTACTCTGACTCCAAACTTGCAAGATGGCGGCACCGGTTTCCCCAGGAAAATAGCATCAGTTCGGCCAATGTAAGGAAGAGGGGTGACATTGTCCATATTTATATACAGTCTATGCCCACAATGTGTCACACTTCACGCTATGAGGGGGTTTTAGAGTGAGACCCCTGCAAGAAAATGGCAACGTCAGAAGCAAAAGTCAAAGAGAAAGAGGCGAGGAAGTCGTGAAGCAGATCCTCCTCCTTTCATGCCACCTGTGGCATCAAAGACGGTGAATAATCTGCAAGGCAGATTTCCTAATTTTGATTGAAATACGTTCAGATGTTTGAAGAGCCGGGGTTTTAAATGAAAGAGCGAGACAATAAACAAACACAAACTAGGGGCCTAATGTAAACTGCATTTTGGTTTGGACCGTGGCACATGCCATCAAAATGCATATTAACTTGGTCACTGGTCACTCAGAGACATTATGGAGATGAGGATGGTGATATCTGTGACTGGGACAAATTATGTTCGCTGCATAAACTGAGGTTTATTCTCGCAGAAAAATCCAATTCAGCTGAAAAATATAGAGGCTGATGTGTCTGGACAATTTTATGGGTCATCATACTAGCAATAGCTCCAAATTTAAATATAAAGCATGCATCTGTAATATATACAGAAATTACGTTATTACGCTTCATACCAGAAATCAGTAAACCCCTTGTGTAAATACATGCTGGTGCAAAGGGCTATGCTGTAATTCCCTTTCCATAAAATGTAGGAAAGTGGCTGTAGCGCCACATCTACTCTGCATGAGTATTTAAATAATACCGATAATCCTGCTGGAGCAGAAGAAACCGCTATAAACCGTGGGGTTTGCTGGTGTCGTGGCAGCTCAGATGACTCAGGCGCATTCTGTGTACCCGGCAATCTGGCATGCAACCTTGGTCGCATGTCATCACGCCTCCCTCCCATCTTTCCTGTCTGTCTCTTCTGTCAGCTACCAACGACAACAGATATAAAAAAACAAAAAGAAAGAGGGCGAGAAAGAAAACAAGCTGGAATAAGATTTAAGCTAAACTTTCTTCAGCCGTGAATAATACTTCATAATAATTTTAGATTCTGATCTGAATTAATCCGTGGGGCCATAACACTCACGTGTGCAATAGGCGAGCACGAAGAGAGCAGCAGCGGCGGCGGCGGAGAAAGAAACCACCACCTCCATCCAGTCCCTCTTGGCCACAGTCAATTCTATATCCCCTTATTGATTTCAATTAAGATAACTGTTATTAGGCAGCGTGCACGACAAGAAGTCGATGAACAGATCGAGCAAATGCATTGTGCTGATGGATTGGAGCGAGAGGCGATGCAGGGGAGGGAGCCTATTGTAGCCGAGAGGGGCCGAGGGGCTGGAAATGGAGTGGGAAAGCGGGAGAATGCGTCGAAACGTCTCGGCTCCGTCGCGGAGTAGGAGCACGTAATGTGTTCAGTTTTTCTAAACTCTCCAGCAGTCTGAGTAAACTCTGGGAGTCGAGTGGAAGAAGAGACAAGAGATCTCCTCTTAAATGGCCGCATTTAATCTCTCTTCAGAACAGGAAGGCATTCTCGAGTCGTTTGTCTTTGGTGCATTTGTGCAGCAGTTTGCCAAAGCAAGCAACTCCAACATCGGACGCTTTTGACTGGTAAAAAGAAATATGTAACCATCAAGAATCACCCACCAACAGCAAGATGAGCAGGGTTTATTCTTCTAGATGTGTTTCCGCCAGCAATTAGAAATATCTTTGCGGAGACGCGTGAATAATGGATGCAATCACACATCAGAGAGGGAAACAGAGGCCCGACGTTTGCTTTGAATTAGCGACGACTGCAATGCCACTCTGCCGCTCTTGTGACACACGTACGAACAGCAGCGGCATGAGAGCAGAGCCGGCCGCGAGAAAATACTAGGGTGAGAAGAAAAGGGAGCAATGTGCATAACGCGAACAGACAGGAGCGGAGGAGGAGTGTCGCAAGGAATAAGCAGAGAGGAGAGGAAAATAAGAGAGAAAGGATTTAATTATCCCCGTCAGTTGTGGCGGAGTAAATACTCGCGGGGCATGCAGAGAAACGGCCTGGATCAGCGTCTGAGCGGACCAACTAATCACACGAAGACGCGTCCACCTAAAAACTCTTTATAGATGTTGAAGTGTTAAATTAATCATCTCTAATAGTAGTGCCAGATATGATACTTCCTGGCGTCTTAGCTGCTCACAAATTGGATTTGACAAATTTAGATTGAACAAATGAGATAAAAATTGTGAAGCAGGACCCTTTAAAGGCTGTGAAAGGTTAAACTGGGATACAGAGACGGACTTGGGGCTTCCCTGTTTTCCGTCTCGGTGCTTAGCTACCCTCCAAAACACCAAACTTTCCCTTTCGGACGTGCCTCAGTCGGGTTTTTGGGAGGATGTCCTCACGGGTTGCAGGAGGTCAAAGCTTTGCAGTGCAGTCTGGAGCCAAAGGCATAATCGGTAAACTCAAATCGCAGAGAACAGACAATTTGGAGAACTCCAAAACGCGGGGACGTGCATGCATTTGATCACCATCAGCCTGGAAAGTCAATCTGGAGCGCAGCTTGGTTGTAGGGGGAGGACGTTAAAGCGGGATATGAATAAAATTGACGGCTTTTGAGATTATCGTCTCTGAGTTACGGGTACACGCGCACGTGGAGCAGGACGTGCCGCGACTTCCTTATGGCCGTCACTCTGTTCGGTGCCAAAGCATCGAGAAAGCTCGGGCGCTGGCGATGCATGCCGCCATAAAAGCTCCTGCGCTCCCAAATCCATCGACCTGCTGCTTCGCAACTTTTGCCTGCAACCCTGAGACGACGCTGAGCAACACGGTTAGTGTGCGACAGCAGATTACGGGATTCAGAATACAAAGCACCTCAGCGTCTGATTGGTGTTTGATTCCCTGCATTACTGAGACACATAATGGATTAATTTCCGTACGCTCTGTAGTCTGAACAGTGCTTCATGGCTCCTCTGTGGTTCTGTACAATTGACCTTCAAATGCCAGGCTCACTGGCTCAGAGCTAAGTGCCTCCTGGAATAAACCTGAAAGGTTACATGCGAGAGTAGAAACAAAGAAATTGGTAGAAGTCCTGGAAGACTCGCGGTCAGTCAGTGAGATAATGGGGAGCCGGACGAGGAAAGGAACAAAAAGGAGAGAGAGAAACAGATCAACGGTTGTGCAGAGATAGCAGAAAATAAATGAGAGACCAGTGTCAGGAGTCAGGAAAAAAAAAAAAGAGAGACTATCTCCACCTACCAGTGTTATCAGACTCCAGTGCAGGTGAAGATGCAACTGGGACCTCACTGCCATGGCAACACAATGTATACTTTAATCATTCACAAATTTTAAGCAGTACATCGACATTTATTAAATGATCGCCGTCCCCCTTTAGCGCATCCGCCGCAGTCCTGACATTTTCTGGACATCATCCGTGGGAGCTGTGAGGCAGCGGACGGTGCAAAGTCTGCGTAATGTCAGATTGAGCTGGTGGGTGAAAAGAGCATGCAGCTGTCCGGAGAGCTGCACACAGAGCGAGTGGGTTTGTTGCTTGTAGCTGCCTTTGTACTGCTTCCTGTTCTTTCTTTGAATTTGAGGATATGTCCAAATACATGTAGCGACGATTTCAGTGCGAAACTGTTATCATGAGCCCCTGCAGGTTCTGCACTCACACTGATCAGGCATAACATTATGAACTAATATTGTGTAGGTCTACCTGTGTGGCTCTGAAACAGTTGCGACTCATCAGAGAATGGACATGGATCTTCTGAGGGTGTCCTGAGGTGTCTGGAAACAGTGGGGGCCTTTGGGTCCTATGGGTTGAGGGGAGGGGCCTCTGTGGATCATCCCACAGATGCTTGATCAGTTTGGGATCTAGTGAATTTGGAGGCCAGGTCAACACCTTGAGATGTTCTTCATGTTTTTTTTTTTAGTTGTTCCTAAAACGTTTTTGCATGCGTGTCTGTGTCAGGCTGCTGCCATCAAGGAGTGTCATTGCTATGGGCTGGAGGAGCCTGGTCTGGTCTAGGTGGGTGCTACATGTCTAAGTAACATGTCATCTACAAGAATGAATGCCAGGTTCAAACATTTCCCAGCAGAACACTGAACTGTCACAAGATGGTCAATGTTATTTACTTCTCCGGTCATAATCTTGTGGCTTAAGTGACTATTCTATTATATGTTTGGACAGTATATATAGCGTTTTTAAATGCTAACAAGGGATTAGCAACAAATTATGCTCTCACAATAATTCAACATCTAATATCCTAACATAGATTGAGCTATGATAAAACTGCCCAATTTAATAATTAAACAAAGCAACAAAGGTTAACTGCATCCATATGGTCACCGTGCATGCTGAGATCCTGCAGCCAACTTAACTGGCAGCGGAGGCACACAGGGACTGGAATCAGCCAAATTTAGACGTCGTGTTTTTCCAAAGACTGGTCTTAGACACGCGGGCTCCTCCTCATGTGAAATCTGCTACAGATGTACAGAAACCAGGACTAATGTTAGGCACACCTGGGCAACTTTGACTAATGTGCGGCGCGTGTTCATGAGGCCAACTCATGTCAGAGGAAACTGTTTAGTCTGAACGTGCTGTAAACAAGCGGGCTGTCCGCCGCGGATCTTTAAATAGCGGGGCGGGCGGGAGACACCATCGATCCAATGTTTCCCATCAGTCCTGATAAAAGGTCACGTTTCTCTCCTGAATTTAAACGGAGCTGCTGGATTTGTCGACCTACAATGACACGTGGGCCCTTGGCTTTCTTACCTTGAAAGTGAGGGAGTAAGAAAAAGGGAAAACGGGCACGGAGATGAAATTAGAAGGAGAAAACATACGGAGAGAGAGGGGGGAAAAAAATGATTGCTGGACTTTCTAGGCCGCATGTTGTGAAATATTATTCCACCCAGCCGTTTGTCATACCAATTAAAACTTGGGTGGTGGTGGTGGCGTGTGTTTTTAGGGCTCCGCTGGAATGTACTTCTCATTAATTTCTCTGTGAAGCTCCAAATGTATTTTTCTCCTCCATATATTTCCCCCATCAGTGCGGGTGTACTTTCTGTGCGTGTTTGTCTTCGTGTGGCGTATGGATCAAGCATGAATGTGTTTAAACGCACGTATGACTGCGTATCTCTGTGTGCGTCGCCCCGCTGGAATGTTTTTCTGTACGAAGCCTCTGCCACACGCCGCTGAGTTATGATGTTTCCATCGAGCGGAGAGCTGCAGTGGACGGAAAAGCTCCCCTCCTGACTTTAACGAGCTTGTCCACTTACTCCCCAGAACTAATGTGAGGGCTAACTCGGTTCACTGTTCGCTAGAGGTGGCGGAGAATAACCCAAGCCGTAATGCTTCAGTTTCGTGACGTGAATCTGGCAGAAACGCAAACAGTGTCCGCGTTGATTAACTCATACAAGATGGTCTAACTATGAAAATTGTAAGAAAATAACCTCAAGAGGGAGGAGGAACTCCTGCAGGACCCTGATCTGTGGTGACCATTAACATTATGACCACCTTCCTCATATTGTGTAGGTCTCCCTTGTGCCTCCAAAACAGCTGGGACTCATCAGAGAATGGACATGGGCCTTCTGAGGGTGTCCTGTGGTGTCTGGGAACAGGATGTTGTTAGCGGGGGGCCTTTGATGGGAGGGGCTTCTGTGGATCATCCCACAGATACTTGATCAGTTTGGGTTCTAGCGAATATGGAGGCCAGGTCAACACCTTGTGCTGCATCCTGCTGGGGATGGCTGCTGCCATCAAGGAGTGTCATTGCTATGGGGTGGGGGTGCCTGGTCTGGTGCTACATGTCTAAGTAACATCCACATGAATGAATGCCAGCTCCAGATGTTTCCCAGCAGAACTTCGTATTTCACAAGATGGTCAATGTTATTCACTTCTCCTGCCAGTAGTTTTAATCTTGTGGGTGATCGTTGTATACACACACACAACAAGGCTGTGAATGTGTAAACTTGGTGCTAATTCATTGAAATTTACAAGACAAATTAAATGTTTTGACCAGCTACTTAAGAATTAACCCCGGCTTCAGACGGAACAGCGAAGCCCTCATAAGTGCAGCCCACAACTGGGCTCCAGAGACCGGTTGTCAGCTCGCAATCTAAAGCAATCTAGTCTACTTTCTCTAAGCACCACCAGTGAATCCAGTGAGAAGACACATTTTTAATCTATTATTAATAACGCAAATGATTTATTATGTAGGTTATAAATCCTCCAATTACAGCAAATGAGGAAATATTCACCCCACGCTAGCCGACGCTATCCAGTTTCAATTCAGTTCAGCTGATTTTTTAATTATTGAATGCTTATTGAAGGCGCTCCAAAAGTGTGACATGTGCAGTTGTTATTCAAGAACGCATAAAAGCTTTACATTATAAATTCATAAGGTTATTATCAGCTGCATCGGCAACAGCGGCAGAATCTCTTGCAGACTGGTTCAGAGACATTAGCATCTGGTGTGAGCGGAGACGCTACTGCTCAACCTCTCTGAACCCAGCGTCGGAGGACCACCACAGCCTTATCACTCTAGAGGGAGACATGAATGTCTGCTGCGCCAAATTTCATGGCAATCTATCTCATAGTTTTTCAATCGTTTCGCTTCGCACAGCTGTGCTAGAATAAAAGTCAGGTGATCGCCATAGTCATTACGATTCATTCTGCAATAACTAGAATGCAACAAAATGCAAACGTAAATCCTCGTAGTAGGGCGTCGACATTTTGTAATCTCAGTTAAAGCAGCTGAATGAATGAATGCATGGGAGAGCAACCAGCATCCCCATCCCCGGAGCAAAGCAGCTGGAACAGTGAATAATTCAGAATCAACAGAGATAAACGCAACTCTTGCAGCACATTTTTAATCTCAGAGGTCTTTTTCTGCAGGATTCACGTAACAGCAATAGTAGCCAATAAAGACAGACTCAGGGACGGCACAGCATTTCAGTCTGCCCTGGTTGTACTCTCAGTGAACCAGATCTATGAATGTGGATGACTAACCTTGTTATTATTACTACGAATACAAATTAAACACAGAATCTGACAGATTTCTTTTTGTAACCCAGAAACGATGTAGAGACACACAGCATCAGGCTATGAATGGAAGCACTATGGCTAAAGTTAAGTCATACAAATAACTGGGAATACTGAATATGTTGTTAGCAGTGTGTATTATAATAGCAACAGCTATTTCAATAAAAATGTACAAAATACTTTGCTCTATTCACTTACAACATGTAGCAAAAAAGTGTGCCACTTGTACTGCCGCTCTCATTTAGGGTGTAGGGCGCCAGGGTCATTAAGGAAGTGAGACCGATGTATGAGAAGGCCTCTCACAGTTTGTGAGTGTATAAATCAATGTGACACTAACTAAACAGACCCTGCTGGAGAGCAGGGATAATGAACAGAAATGGTCTGAAGGCAAACTGAGCCTTAATCATGGGACGGACATGATGGAGCGAGAGAGGGAGAGCGAGCGAGGGAGGGAAGGCAGGTGGAAAATGGTTTGGACGAAAGACAGAATTAGATGTGAAGTTAAAAGGATTCGACGAAGCAGATCCCGCACAAAGATTAATGCAAAAGCCCACGTTGAATAATGTTTAAAATACGCCGGCGCGATTGAAAATTTAACTAATGTTACATCAGCTCGTCTCATGTGGTAAACCGCTGGCGTGCCTGTTCATATGCGAGACGTATTCGGCCTCTGGAGGCCACGAGGAGACACACGGGGCTCTACATTAGATCCCTTATCAAAAAGCCAGCAGAATTTCCCAGCCTTTGAGACTGAAACATGAACATCAGCACAAACTGTTGCCTCTGGGGACGCGAAAGCTCAGGGTGGGTCGATGTGACATGGGACACTTGCTAATTTCAGAGTAGCCAAGGGTGATTTGACAAAATTAACAGACCCATGGGTACCAACTAGAGGCTGCACAACTTCAGATTTTTAAAGTCGACTGTTATGCGATGAAAGTCAAGGTGACACCGACTAATCGCTAATGACGCCACTTATAAAAACACAGTAGAAAGTAATGCTTTGCAACAATGAAATCCATATTCTTGACGTGAATACATATGTTGAGAACACACTGTGTGCTGCAGACGTGCATAGCCTGTATAAAAACAGGCTGCAAGTCAGCACCATCAACAGCAGTTATGGTGTTCCACAACGTGTTGGAAGATGGGATGCTGTGTTAATTTCTCCATGGACTGCAGCTAAAAGTCTAATAAAGTTGACAATGAAATTCACCAGCAGGGCCGTTCCTCTGCTAACATTAGCGGATACCTTTTTCAGATGCATTACAGTAGTACTTTTGTTGTATTTGAGGTAGTATGGGCTTCATCTTTAGTCAAGTATTTCCACACACCTGTCTTCTCAGCTGTCTAGTTACTGGTTGGAACCATCTGCAAAAGAACAGGAGAACAGGAACGAGACAGAAGAGATGGGGGTGACTCTTGGATGACAATGTGGTGCCAATATTTGCTGCCAACATCCCAGCGTGGATAAACACTGACCAAATGGCACTATGTGACCCTCAGGTCACCATTAGTTAAAGCACAAACATGCAGCAAACGAAGCAGATGGAGATTAGCGTTGGTTCCTCAATGCGAAGTTTTAGATTGATGCTCATAAACTAAAGCTAAACCAAAGACTGGAATGACACAAACACATACCCGACCCCTGCAGATAAGGCAAACAGACAAACAGGCACTCAGCCACATAGCTGTAATCCAAAATGCTCTGAAATTACGGCATCCGTAGTGGTTATCTGATCATGTTGAACTGGTGCAAATAGAGAAAACAAGACTGTGCAGGACAAAGAAAACAAAAATCTGCTTGGAAGAACAACACAACTCGGAAGACATTTTCTAAGATTAGAATTTAGAAGGACTCTTTAAAGCAGCAATTTCCTGTAGCAGTAAAAGAAAGGGGCTTGGGGAAAAATTAAAACAAATTGGGCGAAATCCTGCTGTGATACGTTTTGGCTCATTGCTTAGATGTTTCAAAATGGAACTATACACCTAGTCAAGAGACTTGCATTGGGTATGATTGCCCAGTGTGCAAGCACTTCTGCCAAATATCAGTTCATTTAGTGACTAAACTTGCACAAAACAAATTGTTGCATGTAAATGCAGTGGGAGTCTATTCCAGGATCCTTACCTATGAAACATATCAGCCTGCATTTTATTTAAAGATCCTCGTCAGGTTTGTTTACAGATAAAGAGAACTTGGCCCCTTTTTCATACTAGCTAAAAATAACATCTACACCTTTATTTGATTTCTGAATACACAAATAGTTTTTCCGTGTCTGAATATCTCACTGTATGCGCAATGCTTGTATCTCATACATATTAATACAAAGGTGTCGATAGTTACAGCATAAATATCCTCAAGAATATCCTACGTATCGCAGATAAAGATAGACTACAGTGTCATGATTCAGAGACAAGACACAGATGATGATGTACGCTTACAGAGACGGTAAAAGACTGTAAACCAAAAATGTGTCAGGCTTGTGAACTGGACCAACGTCTACGTCTGGACAGCTGACTGGACTAGCATGGCTACTTATGTTTATTTTGATGATCGCCTCGGTCCAATCCTTTCGTTTTATAGACTTGGAGTGGAAGCTGGTATACAGCAACATTTTGGTTTGGAGCTATTAACCATACAATTCTGGGACCTTGACATGTTGATTACAGTTGTGACATTTGCAAATCTTTTGAATAGATATTTAAAACGAACAGTCGGATTCGAGTCGCAGTTGCGAGCTGTTTTTTTTCTTTCCTGCTTTGCTTTGTTGATGATGGAGATGGTACAGGGTGAGCATAGCAGCGGGTTTGAGTCCCGGTCAGCACAAAGGTGTTAACCAAATTCAGATATAGACAGACTCAGAGATCCCACCAAAAGATATACTGGTGGGATGTCAAAGTTTGAATGATTCTGACCAAATCTTCAGTCAATCACAGAATAAAATAACTTAGCCCCAGGCTGGCATCTTAAAAATAAATAAATATCAAAGTGAGCCAGTCTTTTCAAGGGATCTATAAAACGCGGCTCCCATCAAAGAGGCATAAATCCCATCTTTAACGCTGATAACGGTAGCCTCTGCTCTGTTAACCGCCTTGACGTAGGCCTTAAAAGGTCTATACAAAAACTCGACTCTTCAATGTCGGTTCATCATCAAAGTAACACATTATGACATTGGATATTTCTGAGACCAAACTCGAATATATCTGTTATTTGCTCTTTTTTTCCCCCTCTAAATAATCCCCTTGGCTTTCTGTGTGTTTTCTCTGACAAACAGTGCACACAAATCCCTTTATCCCTGAGCACAAACTAATACTAAACCATTCAGCCTCTCAACAAGACCAGTTTTATTCACATCAATGTGCATGCCTCGCACGTGCATACACACAATCATGTTTCCATCCCGTCGGAGAGCGTTGCATTGACTTACCCTAACCCTAAGGATAGGGTTACCCTTTCCTCAAGCCTCCTCTACCCTTAAACAGTCTTCTTACTAAAAGTGAATGATTTATTACTTGGTGTATTTCCTAATAGGGCGATTACTTTTTGTTCCCAAAGGTGCGGCTGGTCTCCACAATTCAACTGTGTTCATAAATGTATGTCCCCACAACATGATTAGTACGAGTACAGACACACTCTGCATCTCACACTGCACATCGGCAAGTGTGTGGGTGGTGGTTTCCCCATTGGACCGTGGTGACACTGAGTCAAGGAGACAACACTCACACACACTCAGATGGCACAGATGGACGTGATGTAGATGCACTGCTGGGAAAATGTATACGCACATGCTCCGTACTGATACACGCGAAGGACGCCGACGGGTAGAAAGTAAAGAAGGAGCAGCGGAGATAACGAAAGTATCAGCGACGAGGAGAAGGAACGGGCAGATAGCGGTGACGGCAGCAGCGATTAATACATGACAACGTGTGACAGAATCGTGTTTATCAGACAGCTGCACAGAGAATCTCATTGTACCAGAAGACTGTGATTCAGACCGGGCGCCTCGGAGCCAGACAGTCAACAGACACCATTTCCTTGGACCTCGTGAAAATTAGATAGATTTTTGTCACGTCCGATTCAAATCCAATTATAAGCCGCGTTTTTTTTTTTTTTTTTGTATTTTTTAATCAGGTGACGATAATGGTTATGGCAGTAAGTCCAATGTGGTTAAAGTGTGTGAAAACATTACTGGGGTTTGTTCTCGAGAGATGAACTCAAATCACGGAGCTGCTTGGTATGCACATGGGCAGCCTGTTTATTAGTCATAGCCTCTTGGTGAAGTTTCCCATGGCAAGACATATTTTAGCAAGAAATGTCTTTAGCTGTGACAGCTTTCATCTGCAGGAGGATCATTTCAAGGGAAGAAATTTCCCCAGTTCCATCTCTTACACGTTGGTAAACGACCAGCCATGAGGTAAACCCGAACTCTTTCATGTGGAGGCGACTCCAAAGGCATCTTTTAATTGGTTGTAGTTGCTGCCAGACGAACAGGTTTCTTGCAACCGGTCGTTAGCCTTTCACCAAATTCCTGGATCAAAATAAGAAATCACTCAGGGATACGTGAAACGTTCTGGCCCGATGAAGGCAGGCTAATTATTAAAACCATCTCTCGGTGCACCACAAAGATCATAAAAACAGAAGCAGCTCTCCAAGGCTGAACGTCGTAACCTTCGTGACTCACTGCTGGACTGTTCTGGCTGATAAACTGAAAACTGGCTCCATTTTTCATCGCCTCTTTTGTATTATTAATTAAAATCTAAATTAAAGTGTTATTAGTTCAGCTGTGCTGGTGCTGAATCATTAGAATCAGTTTGCGGATTTAGCATCAAGATGAAACTTTTAATGCTTTTCCAAGTTTACGTCATGACTCTTTCTTTATAAAAAACAGCCGCTGAATAACATCTGCAAAACCAACTTGAGTTTTCAGATGCAGCAAGCCTGCGTTCTTTCGATAAGATAAAGCACGATGTGCAGCTCTGCCTCCCCTCTGCATAGCTGCACATTGTTGCCTGCTGAGGAAAAAAAAACACATAGCATGCAGCCGTAATTGCTTTCAGTCAATGTGACAGACAGCAATCAAGTGGCGAATAATTGCTGCTTCTTTCTTGGAGGGGGCAGACGGAGACGAGGCAGAAAGGAAATGTACTGTTGCGCTCTGCTTACTTCAGCTCATACAAATGGTGCTTCAGAGCTCGCTGCTATTAATGCACGCTTGTGCTTCCTCGACGGGATTAGAAGAATATTCGGCTGCTTCGCTCACACCAGCGCACGCACGCCGTCATAGACGTGCACGGTTATGAATTACAGGTTAACGAGGCAGATGCAGTATACATACAAAATACAAAGTTATGCACTCAGGCCATCGAGCGTGTTGCAAACAAGCACATGCACACTCAGACACACAGTGAGTAATATGTTAATGACAGAATTCACAGTAGCTCCTAATAAGCACTGCATGAATGCACGTATGGTCCTTCCACATTAATCTCATTCTCTGTCTCTGAACTGAAAAGGCAGCTAATTGCTCTCATTCCTTTTTTTGTTTCATTCTCTCCTGCTGATTCTCTTTTGTGTCTCCAGAAACAAAAAAGTAAAATATGTCTCAACTTGAAACCAATACAACTTGACAAAAACCTAAAAGAAGAAGCAGCTTTCCCAGCAGCCTCGTTCTCACATTTTCCAAAGTTGTACTTGGGGCACATGCAAATGATTGAGAATGTCAACTGCAAATGATCCGAAATATCATTACAAATGTCACAACATCGTTGGAGGCTAAATGGCAAGAAGGATGAGGGCAAGGGGTTGCAGGAAGGAGGAGGAGGAGGAAAGGGAGGAAAGGGGATGCACACGGAACATTAGAAAGACAAATGGGTTTACTGATGTTTACCGAGTCCCAGGGCAAAGAACCACTTGGTTTCCAGAGAACCCATAAGTGCCTGCAGCTCCAGCGCCTGAACTGAGAAAGCCAGTGTTTTACATACTGTTCAGTACGTCCATAGTAATGTGCTTCTGTCAAGACGACAATAAAATCAAAGTGATCCAGGCATGATTCTTAATATTAAGCAGCATGACATGATATTTATCATTTTGATTAACAAAAGGCGTTTATTTGATTTAAAATATGTTCAGTACTACGAATCCCACTGACAAACCGCACAATACATCAATCAGCCACAACATTATGACCACTGATAGGAGAAGTAACTAACATTGAGCATCTTGTGGCAATCCAATGTTCTGCTGGGAAACGTTCAGACCTGGCATTCATTCATGTGGATGTTACTTAGAGATGTAGCACCCACCTAGACCAGACCAGGGACCCCCACCCCATAGCAATGACACATCCAGCAGGATACAGCTTGAGACAGACACACACACAAATACAGTTTAGGAACCGTCAAAAAAAGAAAAAAACATGAAGAACATCACAAGGTGTTGACCTGGCCTCCAGATTAACTAGATCCTAAACTGATCAAGTATCTGTGGGATGATCCACAGAGGCCTCATAGAATCCAAAGGTCCCCCACTAACAACGTTTTGTTACCAGACACCACAGGAAACCCTCAGAAGGACCATTGGCGGTTGAGTCCCAACTGTTTTGGAGGCACAAGGGAGACCTACCCAATATTAGGAGGGTGGTCATAATGTTACGCCTGATCGGTGTATGTTTCTATTATATTACGAATGACTGGCTGCATTGCTACAGTCAAGGCATCGCTGCGTTTGTGGACCACATACAGCAAACTGCCAAAAGGGGAGGAAACGCTATGATGCTATAAGCATTACACTTCATCAATTCAATGCAAACTGACAGCAGTGAAAGTACACAGTACAATATGTTCTTTACGGTAGCTTAAAGCAACCACCGGGACATCCCAGTGGAACAAGTACTTACCTTAACACCAGCTCTTTACCACTCCATGAATGCCGCCTTAAAGACGGCTTGAACCAATTAAGGATCTGAGTTGAATTAACATCAAGCTTAAATATCTCTTAATGAGGACTCCTTTATGTTTGTATTAATGGTGGGTCTTGGTGTAAACCTACAGCCTGGAAAATACCGAGCAGTTATCAGATTAAAATGAGAAATCTGAGAATTGACGTGGGCTGTGCGTCTCAACAGAAAAAGGGCGTGAAACCCGTCACCCGTACGTGCCACTAATGTTCATCCCCTCTAACCCAATCATGGCCAAGGTAAACGCACACGGACCCGTTAGCGACAGCAGGAGAGATGCGCACGGCACACACACACACAGCCCCGAAACAATCGCACTCCTTCACCCATCCGTGATAGTTAAGTTTCTGCTCGGCTGGTTCGGTACGGGGAGACAGGAGGGAGAGAGATGGAGAGATGGAGGGTGCTGAACCGAGTCATGCAGCGTGAGCGGACGAAGAGGAGGAGTAGGAGGAGGATGAGGAGGAGGAAGACTGGTTCCAGACCTCTGAATCACCGCCCACATCACCAGTTTTATCAGTGACTCAAAGGGGTCTGGTGTGGCTGTTGCACTGCTACGTGGAAGGAGAAACCAATCTTTTTGGTATGTAGGGAAGTATTAGTAAGTCCTTTGGAAACAGATCTTTTTTTTTTTTTGCCACTTTCCACCTTTTTTGTGAGGGTAGCGAGACAACAGGGAAACAAGTGAGAGAAATGGGAAATGACAAGCCAGCAGAGACGTCACAGGTGAACATCGGAGGCTTCATACAACATTAAGCAACCGAAAGAGTGAAAGTCTCTATGCCGGCTTTTTCCATCTGTCAAAATAAAAACACGTCGGAGAACTCCACGGCACGTCATGCTTTATTCAACATTTTCAGCCTATCGCGTGCCTTTTAATGCTGGCCTTTGGCATCCGATCATTACAGTCACAATCTACGTACGCCTCAAATTTGCTCGGGATGCACCGAACCGAAAAATTTTGTCCAAAAATGTCCCAAAAGTGCATTTTCGCAAAGCAACAACCGCAGCAATTTTCGCCCAAAAGCGGCAGAAAATTTTGCATCTCTAAAATTTGCCGAATTTTTCACTAACTTTCGTTAATATGACGTTTCTTGAAACAAAGAGAAGCAAACAAACAGCTACTTTAAAGCAGGACGACGTAGCTTGAAAACGTTAGCAAGCGCTAAAGATGTGGCGCCTTCACACGAGGGTCGTTTACACCAACAAGCAGAGTCTATCCAAGCTCCTACTTGTTCTGTTCGCAAGCTTTCGAGGTGAAATGTGTGGAAAAGAGGTCAGAGGTCGCAAGCTTTAGCATTTCCAACATTAACTCACCTGGTTGTTTGCGGGATTTTCCTTGTGTGCGCGACTTTCCATGTCGTAACCGTTAGCTCATGAGCTGAAAGAAACTCTCTACACAACCGATTACGAAATATTCGCCGAATACTGCAGGATGGGGCGCGCTCATATAGGCTTTAATCGCGAACACGCAAACACGACCCCATTTGGAGGGAGCACTGCAGCTGATACGGCCGCTAACAATTGAACTGCAAGCAGCGTTTTGTGCCCGCGACTTTCCACATCTTTCTCACGAGCTCCATTTAGAGGCAGCACAGCACACGGGCTAAATCAAATAGCCTCCCCTTTGTCTGATGTCAAATAAAGATTGCAATAATGGAGATCTCTGACACTGCCCCGACAGTCCTCTGTAACGGGGCGCCACAGCTTACGTAATTTATCCTGCCTCCACTGGAAAGTGAGATTTTAAATCCATGTCTGCAAAACGCAGACAATGGATACAAGAAAAAAAATAAAAAATAATAAAAGTTCATCGGGGCAGTATGTGACACAGTGGCCAAGATTCCCACAGAGCCGCAGGAAATTGCATAACAGCAACACACAAAGTGAGAACAATGAACAAACAAGACTCTTCGGGCGAACGAGACGAGAGTGTTCGCGCTAATTCCGCCGCCGAAATAACAGGTTTTAATACGGCAATATTTTAATTCAATTTAAGCGGCGGTTTGGCTGGTAATGAAACGATGTCTCTTTTGTCTCTCCGTCTGCCCCCCCCTCCGTCTCTTACTCGAGTGAGCAGTTGGCGTAAACACACTGACTGCAGCAGCAACAATAATCACGTCAAGCCTGCCCTGACGTTCGTATAAACATGATTTCGGGTGAGTCACAGAGGCAAGTAGAGAAAGAAACAAATCAATAGCAGACGGAGGGCTGGATGGAATAGTGCGGCGAGATGGATATTTAGGGTTGACATTTAAGCGAAAGTAAATACCCCTCCGTGTAGAGCAACCTCCATTTGTTTCTGCCAGGGTGACACAGCTCTGGTAGATGAGGCCTGGTTTTCTTTTTTTTTTCTGTTTATCCATCCATCTCTCTCTCTCTTGTTTCTACATACACAACATGTGCATTTCCTTCCTTCCATCTCTTTATCTGTCCCTCCTGCCGTCTCAAGTATCTCCTCATTCCCCCCCCCCCGAAAGCATCTGATGGACGTCACGCACACACGGGAGGAGCGCTCGGCGTAATCCTGAGCGATCTCTCTCTGCTCTCTTTCTACTGTAGCTGTAGATAAACAGCCTTAAGCAATTTGCATTTCACAGATCTGAAAGTGTGATGCGCTTCCTTCAAGTGTTATTTAGCAGCTCAGAGCGGAACGTATAGATTTGCTCGCGACATTTACTCGATATTTAAAGTTTTCGTTGAGGACTTCTTCTTCTTCTTTGGTTCCCCTCCTCTCCTCCCTTCTTCCAGTTCCCATGGCAGTGTCTTACCTCTCTCCAATCTCCCCCTCTCCCCCCTCTCTCTCTCTCCTTAATGTGCTTTTTGTGCGAGTGGAAAACAGAGCAGTCATACGCCTCGACCCGGCCATCAAACATTTACATCATGTGGTGCTATGGAGCGCAAAAGAGAGGAAGACAGAAAGACGCAGAAAGAAAAAAAAAAAAAAAGGAGAGGGGCGCCTACAAAAGAAACAAAGACAGACATGGAAAGACAAGACGAACAAAAAAGGGGGAAAACACACAGACAGACAGAGTCATGCAAAGAAAGAGGCAGACAGAGAGGGTGAAATTTAGGAAAGACACACACAGAGATGGACAAAGAGAGCGCAAAGGGCCGGGACGGACTGAGAAAGACGCATGGGAACAGCTGAGCACCTCAAACAGAGGAGTCATTGTCTGAGCGCCAGTGGGTCAGGAGTTCAGCAGCCACTAGGTCCACCGCACCGATAGGCAAGGCTACCGCGAAGGATGACGTTTATAATTGATCGCACGAGAATTTGGACGACTCGTGTTGACGTGTTTAGATTGATAACAGATTTTCGTTAAGATCTGTTCAATCAGGCTTTGAACAGAAAATAAGAGAAGGTCGGGGAGTAATGAAAGAAAGGTGGGACGTGCGTGTCTGGCTGGCTGGAAAATCCTAATAAACTCAGGATGTCTGTGACGCACTAGTCTCATCTAGTGAAGTGAGAATACTCCAGCTTCAAAAGCAATACAGAGGCAGATCATGGTGTGTGTGTGTGTGTGTTTAAAGTGGCTGTGTGCACCGATGATCAGCCACAACATTAAAACCACCGACAGGAGAAGTGAATACCATTGACCATGTTGTGACAATACAACGTTCTGCTGGGAAACCTTTCGACCTGGCTTTCGTGTGGATGTTACTTAGACATGTAACACCCACCTAGACCAGACCAGGCACCCCCACCCCATAGCAATGACACTCCTTGATGTCAGCAGCCATCCCCAGCAGGATGCAGCCTAACACATAAAAACACTTCAATTCAAAAGTCACTAGATCCCAAACTGTATCTGTAGGATGATCCACAGACCCCCCCCCCCTTCAACCCATAGGACCCAAAGGCCACCACAGGACACCCTCAGAAGGCCCATGTCCATTAATTGATGAGTCACAACTGTTTAAGACGCGCAAGGCAAACCTACATAATATTAGGAAGGTGGTCATAATGTTATGCCTGATCAGTGTACACAAAGACAAATACAACGCGATTGCGAACTTGATCCTTCTAAGCCGCTGATTCATGTTCTGATTATAAATGCTGCTTTTACTTTTCACATTTTTCTTTTTAGGTTTAACATTTCATTAAAGACCCCTGGAGGAGCTTTTCAAACAGGCCCCATACATCAACACGATGTTCCCACTTCCTGGAAAAAAAAAAAAAAAAAAAAAACACGCACCGATGGGATTTCTAACCTGACCTTCAGCTCAGCAGAATGCCACCGCGTGTCTGTGATTACCATTGTGAATACAAATTTGCCATTATGAAACAATAAAAGCCGTCCATCCGTCCACCAGCCCGTCCATCTACCACGTCTCCACTGTCCGGATGAAGAAAGATCAACATTTTATCACCTTTCACGCTGACTTGTTAGAAAACAGCTGCCTATTCGGAATATTACGATCCATTCGGTGTCATGCTTTAATTTAAATCCCGGATTATCTCTGCGTTCAAGCCTCTTGGGGGAACCTTCTGGATCTTTAGCCGCTCATTGCGCCACCATAGCGTTCACCAGCTGGTTGCTAAATACATCTTTGCCGATTAGTGTACGTTGGGGCTTCTTCCCAAAAATAAGAGCTGCAACAACGAGCTGAACCTCACTAAGAAGCTGTAAAACCCATGGGAGTTGCACATTCAGGTGACAGTTCCTCACAACAAGAGCAACTATTTTCAGAAACACAACTGGTGTGTATTTGTTCGAGACATCTGAATGAAACCTAATAACAGGGTGTAATTTATCGTGATAATAATGTTCGAGTAATAGAAGAAGGGCCAGGACAAAGCCGATTTTATCACCCGTTTTTGTTTTTTCCATTACTTCCCCAAGGTCTGGCACAGGTGGGGGAGACAATCAAGCCGGAAAGTAATACCCTGAAGGATTTCCAGGTGATTCTGGGCCAGTACACAGCAGTGACATGGGATAAAAGCAAAGAGCGCTGTGATTAATCGCGCTGTCTTGCTGAATCCTAAAATATTACGTGCGCCCGATTTAATACAAAAAAAAGCATGAAATTGAGCTGAAAACACCTGGTCCTGGCTGTCAGCTGCGATTATCTTCCATCTTCTCTCCTTGCCGTCCTAATTGCCACGCCTCATCTTTGGAGATGACATGACTTCTTCCCTCTGGGCTCTTTCTTGCTACGCCTGTTTCCATTTTTAGCTTTTTTTTTTTTTTTTACCTCGTACTCTCAGAGCAGCATTATCATAAGTAAGACTGCGGTGTCTCGTTCAAGGGCACGCTGTCGTGAACTTGGCTGTTAATGGGATGGCCCCGTGGTTAATGGCTGCGATGAGTGTTACAGGTGTCGTCAGCTGCCCGGATTTGGGCCCGTGCGCCGCGGATTTATGGGAACAAACAAGGCAAAGGACACTTACTCCGTTGCCGTTTTCCTTGTTTTTTTGCCTCTGGTGTTTTGCCCCTGAACCTGCCCAACCCCCACAAATCTCTCGTTCTGCTCTGAAACAGGCCATACAATGAGAGAGAGAGATAGAGATAAATGGACATGAGTCCACATTCTGGCTGCTGCTGAGGAGGGAGGAGACACTTTCAGGGAAGGGGGGAGAGAAAGGGGAAGGAACTCTTGCATTTACAAATGCATTATGCAGCATTTAAAAACGTGAATTTGCACATACATTATGTCGTGCATTTGAACATGTGCATGTACCTCCGCAATGATCACAATTACGGTTGCAGGAACATGACACGAGCACATAACAAACAACACATTATCTTTTTTTTTCATCACACAAACAGCTCAGCGTGTAGACAAAACCCACCGGAGCAGATTCAGATCTTAATTCCTTCTCTTCCTGTGTTCCTGTCCCATCAGATTTTTATTTTTATTTTTTTAACCCACCCCATGCAAGCAGTGTCAAGCCTGCTTTATCATGTTACCTCAAACTGGAGAGCTGTGTGGCTCGCGCTTGAGGGTTATGTGGCAGTCCCTGCCTTTGAAGACGTTCACCCGCACCAACGTCTTGGTTTGATTTAAACAAAACGAGTCACCTTGAGCTCTCGCAGTCAAACCGCGGCGGCTCCTTCCCTCTAATCCATACATTACATAACACGGCAAGCCCTCCCTTCACATCCCCTAAAGTGTCTAACTGCTGCAAAAGCAAAGGGGTAGACTCGAGGAACGGGTGGGGGATGGGGCGGAAAACAGATAACATGGGGGGAAAGTGAATATGTGGGTATGTTGTTGTATTGTGCTCCATGTTGAATTGAGCAAATCAGAATTACAGCATCCACATCGGCCGCTGTCGTCTAGGAGCTACACCGATACGTGAGCGGAACCAGATTGTATAAACGGGTTTTGTGTTGAGCTTGCGTTGTGTCGCGTGGGCGTCCATTTGTTCAGGTCGCAGGGGTTCGCGAACCAAGAAGGTTTAGAACCGGCGGGTTGCGTAACGCACCTTGCATCAGCATCCGTCCAAAACAAGGGCCGATGAGCGTACACACAAACACACACACATTTACAGGTACAGGGGTAGAGGTACATCAAAATGGAGGACGGGGGATTATGTAATCCTCAAACCCACTGACAAATCCCCACGCCACAGCCGCGTGACACATTTTGACCCCAACTCCTACCACCTTTAACAGCTTTTCATCACCGTTCTGCGTCTCTTCTGCTTAACCTCCCCACCCCATCTTCAAATAAATTGCTCTGTTGCTCTAAATGCCTGCCCTCACCCTTTCCCCCCTCTTGTCTTTTTCTCTCACCCACCCACTCTTCCTTCCAAGAGCCCTTATCCTTCCCCACCAGTTTAACCCAGTTACGTCTCTTTCCCGTCTTCCTGTCATCCACATTGTCTCCCATCGCCAGCCCCCCCTCCCTCCCCTTCCCTCCACAATCACTTTAATTCTGTCTCACATCCGTCACAGACTGCTCATTTTCTGTCACCCCCTTTCCTAATTTCCCCTTCTCTGACGCCGCTTTCGCCCCGGGGCCTTACCAGGTATGCGCCACGGTGAAGCGCCGCCTCTGCCGGATGCTCTTGTTGACCATCAGCTTGCGAAAGAGGCGAGGGGAGCTCCTCGGGGACAGCTTCGGGGACGTGGCTCCCCTCTTCCCCCCCACCACGCCCGGCAGCTTGGGGGGCTCCAGCTCCAGGTGCATGTGCTCCTTGAATGTCCGGATGCACGAGTCCATGTCAACGCTCAGCTCGTTGGATGACATCCCTGAAGTCTGGGCTGAGTCCTTGATGGTCACTGTCAAATTGCCAATTTCTGTACAAATTCAGTCCCGCTAGCCAGACACATACAACTGACTGGAGAAGTTTTCACCAGCTTGAATTCTTGCAGGAGAAGGCCATATCACACGTACCCTTTTAGCTGCTTGGGCTGCTTTGCAACTGTGCTTTCTCTACTGCCCTCCTTTCCCCCTTCCTTCACGGATTTAGGGAATGGCCAGCCAGCCGTCGTGCCCTCTCGCTCTCTCTTTTCTCTGGCTCATGCCTCAGGCTTCCCTCATTGTCCGCTGTTCTTCAGAGGCTCTTTGAGGAGCTTCTACAGCAGGGTCACGTACAGAATTCCTCTTCCTCAAAGCCAATTTTCTCTCCTCTCCCCTCTCCTGGTCTTGCTCTCTGTAAAGTGCACACCCCAGTGCTCCCTCCTTCTCCCCCGTGTTGTCGGTGCCCGCTATGTGCACACACCTCGGTGGCAACTCTTGCTCTCAGTCCATCCAGGCAGCCTAATGTTGAGAGGATCTCCCTTATGAAAGATTCAAAGGGCTGGAAACTGCTCTCCTCCTCCTCCTCCTTCTCTCCCACCATCAACCACTGCTTGACTGACCTCCTCTCTGTGCAAACAACCCCCACCTCTCCCACAGGCACTCCCGGTGTGGCACGGAGTGACTCCAA
This sequence comes from Planiliza haematocheilus, assembly GCA_005024645.1. NCBI lineage: Eukaryota > Metazoa > Chordata > Actinopteri > Mugiliformes > Mugilidae > Planiliza > Planiliza haematocheilus. The sequence goes on along the minus strand of SRSE01000293.1, from coordinate 1,315,700 downwards.
CTATGCTGAGCCTCAAGTCAGATCTCCCCCGTTCACTCGTGCAGTCAGAGCGGTGAGCGGTGAGCGGAGCGCGCTAATGCCTCACTTGCCGTTTCATTCAGAATATACACAAGGAGCTCAGAGCAGGCACGCAGCGACCGCAGGCCACGCCCCCCTCGCCAGGGATTGGCTGCTGGTGGTTGTGACGACAAGCAGGCAGGCACAGTAACAGGTTGAGGGGTTTATTATTTATTTTTTGTTTAGCCGGGATTTGTGGCAATGTTGCTGATGGTGTTGTGACCTTTAGTGAAGCAGGCAAATGGTGAGCACGGGCCAAGAAAAAAAAAAATATATATATAAAAAGAAAACAGCAATTTGGAAGAGAGACAAATGCAAACAGCTTAATGGGCATCAGTGAAGAGAAGCATACACGCTGCTCAAAGGTTAACTCATTCAAATAAACACTGTAAAACATTTATGACCGAACATATTGTTAACTTCTGTATTTAGGAAACGGCGTTAGCCCGAAAATGTCATTGTAATCTGACACAGGCAGACTTTTATCCGCCCATAATTCTGCCTGAATGACAGAAACCCAGCCATGAGATCACCACCCTATGAAAAGAGGAAAAAAAAAAGAATGAATAGACGGATAAACACCAGAAATGCATCCAACCGACACAAAGGATAGGGAGGGAGAAAAAAAAAAGAGAGAAGAGGGGCCATCCCCTGAAGGTGCAGAGAAAGAGACACAGAAGATGATGTTGAAATTTTCAAAAGGAACATCAGAAGAGGCAGAATGGCAGCGTGACGAGTATTGGAAATGTGAGCGCTGGCCCGTCTGCTCCGTGGACTGATTTGTTGTGGTTGTGAGTCACTGATGCTCCTAAGCCGAGGAGAGCTTTCTTGCTAAATTTTCCCCAAGAATCCCTTTGAAAACAGTCTTTACAAGCTCGTGTATAAAGGAAGATAGTATTTGTAGTAATGTGAGGCGCCAGTGAATGGATGCGTGGCGTTCCCCAGCACAAATAATGTTGGTTTTACCAGCAAACACACAAATCTAATACTTGTCAAAGCAAAATACCCGACAAAAAAAATATGAAATAACTAGCTAGTATGTTTGAGCTGACTAATAAATCCCAGTATAATCCAATACTGGTTGGTTGTAGAAAAAGAATAACTTACACCAATAATTTACACCAATCAGCCACAACATTAAAACCATTGGAGTACGTGCCATCTTGTGACAATTCAGTGTTCTGCTGGGAAACTTTTGGACTTGGCATTCATTCATGTAGATGTTACTTAGACATGTAGCACCCATCTAGACCAGACCAGGCACCCCCACCCCATAGCAATGACACTCCCTGATGGCAGCTGCCATCCCCACCAGGATGCAGCCTGACATAGGTTTAGGAACAACTCAAAAAAAAACATTAAGAACATCACAAAGTGTTGACCTGGCCTCCAAATTCACTAGATCCCAAACTGTTCAAGTATCTGTGGGATTATAAACAGAGGCCCCTCCTTCTCAACCCACAGGATAAGATAAAGGGAAAATGCATCAATCTTCATCCAAACATTGGATCATTCAGGTGAGGTAAAAACAAGGTTGCAAACACCACAGAGGCACCAGCCTGCGGACAAGACACTTGAATAGCTTTGTAACTTGATGCACCGGCATGTGGACAGTTGCAATTCCAACACCAACAAAGAAGAAACCACGGATGTATTCTCCGGGGGATTGCTAGCCACCACTGAATCACAGGGAGTCTCCAGTTGCTTCGAGAGTCGACCGTGAGATTCAAAAGAGGTCTTTGGACCGATTGCGGCCATGAATCAGCAGAAAAACAACTCGTCTAAAGGGCATGATATATGCACTGCAGGAAGGAGAACAATCTCTTAACTGTATAATGCTTAACATGTTCACCATCTTAGTTTCATTTGATGGAACTCTTGAATTTGGCAAAAAATAACCAAAGAAAGGTTCATGCTGACATTTTTTACCCGGTGGAGGTAGATGAAATGTCAAATGTATTACTAATGTCATGCTATCGTTTCATCAGATGTCAAAACATGTCACAAAACCCTGCTGGATTCAAAAGTAAGAGTACTAGTGTGAAAATCTAGTATTTGTTTAGACGATTCATTAAAAGTAAGACAACTCAACTTGCTGGTGGTGCCAACGGAAAACCCATAAGATGTATCCTCTGGGGACTATGAATGTCCACCAAAGCTTCAAATATCACTGCTGGCTCTTATTGGTGATTATATCTCCATCACTGAGAACAGGGACAAACGAGGGATGACAATGCACTAATGAGAAGGGGCAGAGGACAAATTCCAAAAAGAAAGACTGAAAGGGACCGAATTAGAGTGGATCGGACCATTTTAACGAAATGTTAAATCCCTTCGTGCTTGAGGGCTCGAATGAAAGTGCACAGTGTACGGTCACAGCACAGGAAGAAGTGAGATGGACAATAGCTCCTGCAGCCAGCCGTGAAGCTCTGTCAGCTCTTCACTGGTGCGTTATGTTCCCGGATCAAGTTGGACCTCGATATTGGGTTGAGGTAGACAGTATGTCTGTTTGGCTTCCAGTGAGATCCAGTAAACAAGCATTATTCTCGCATCACAACAAGAGTGTGATATCTTTCAATAACACTCTTTGTCAACACTTGTGCACCGTACACTTTGATTTTGGAAAGCACTGTGGATTTGAATCAATGTTATTGGAACCGCTTTCATTCATTAAAATCCTGGCAAATGCCTCTTATATCTTTACCTTGCTGAATGAGTAGAGTGTAAAAAATCTATAAGCCTCCAATCCCCTGCAACCTCCTTCTGTCACTTTCCATTAGTTCATAACGTGCCAGATAGCACAGCCCGCCCCACGTTGCCTTACTCTCGGGCCTCCAGCGATAAAATCCTGAGCCAGGTGACAAGATCATCCTCAGGACTCGAGGAGAGTTGGAAGGGAAGGAAGGGGCTCTCGTATGTCACCGTGAGTGCGCGGTTAAGATGGAGCTGGCGGTGGGAGGGTTTGCACAGGATGGATTTACGTCTCGAGATGAGAGCTCTTAATGTAGCATCTCTAGCAAAACGCCGTCTCCCTTACTCCCTTCGCTGCCGCTTAAGTGAAAAACAATCCAGCATCGTGGCCTAGATTAACACACCGATTCACAAAGGTCCACGAAGAAAAAGCAGAGCGATGAAAGACACAAAGCTAGCAGTTAAGAGCCAAGAATAGAATCGAGTTTATCCGTGTGAGTTGCATAAAATATATATAAATAAAAAGAAAGGAAAAGAAACAAGAAACGTTAGCAAAAAGGATTTAAGTCTTGATATTTCTTCTGTGTACAGTCCTGGATAACAGACAAAGAGCGACAGTAGCTACGGATTTCTCCCTTGGATGTTTGAGTACAGTACAGGCCGACAGTTAAGAAGAAAAACACTTCTTTCTGTCAGCTCACAGCTTAACAGGCCAAAATATCCTCCGGTTGAATTCACATCCACGCTCACACATGAGCGGATTGCCGTGCAACAGAAATCTACCAGGACAGCACAGTAGCTCAGGTAAATGTACTTTTTTTTCCCCTCCCTTTCTCTCTCTGACACTGAGCCAAACGCTTCTGAAAGCTGATGAATATGCAGAAGAGACGGCTTCTACATGTTTATACTATTTAGCCAAGCACTACCTGAATGCTATTATCTTCTAAAATCATGTTGAAATATTGGATGTGGTTGACAGCTGGTGTTTATCTGGAGTGGAGTTGAGCGTCATTACCCTTTTTCTGTGGATTTAGAGCCCTTTTTAAATGCACCCCATGCCGGGCACTGAATTCTGGGAAACACACACGATAACACATATACAATCATTATGTCTAATTTGTCTGTCTTTTGTCTCCGTGCTAGCCAAAAAGTGAAACATCCAATTTGTGCTTTCTGGCTGCGTTGATTTGCTAACACCCACCCTGGAACACCAGCGGAGAGGGCAGCGCTGAACACCGCACCCGCCGCGGAAAGAAAGTACACCGAGTGCAGACAGCTTCTAATCTGACCGGTGTCGTACTGACCCTGGCTGAAAACCACGTCCAAATAGAGTTTTAAATCGGGTCCAGGGAGATATCTGAGAAGGCTCTCAAACTTTTAGCACCATACATCACAGAGTACACAGGTTTGAATCTATTCGTGCAGTACTCCAGGAGGATCTGTGCATATTCAGCGTATGAGTACAAACCTAAAATTAAACTAAAGTAAAAATTATATAAATCTTTTCATAGCCCTTACTGTAGTGCTGACCATTTGCTTGATTGTTCTCTTGTTACAAGGGGAAATGCTGAAATATCTGAAGACATATAGGTTTAAAGAGAATCTTGGTGCGTGTACAAGCACAATAAATCCTTTGAGCATTGTCCTTTTCTCAGTCAACATCCGCTAGAGTTGTTTTTGCCATTTGTAAACACTGGAATAAAAGGCACTCCCGTACCGTGGGCCAAATTTAAGGGGGATCAGGAAATAGCTGGAAAGAGTTGTAAACATGAGCTAGCGCGGCTAATGGGCTTACAACAGCAGTCCACAGAGCTGTTTAAAATACAGAATCTGATTGCATTAGTAACCTCGGTCATTAAACAGCACTCACTGCAGTCAGGTGGCGTCCCTTCCCCGCTGATTGTATGGCTTCTCCAAATGGTTACAAAGAAGGAACCGTAAGGTTTTTACATACGTGCACGACACCTTTCACACAGCCCTCCACACCAGATTTCCTGCTGTCACTTAAGGGCTACTGTAGAGCTTCATTTGGGTGACAGTAATGCAAAGCAGGGCAGAGGCAAGCGGTGAACTTCAGCACTGAAAAATGAAGCCTGTGTGGTTCACTGAATTTGAGGCTGGCTCCTACATCAAGTCAATTCCATAGACTGTATATAAATATGGACAATGCGTCCCTACCTCCTTGCATTAGCCAAACTGACGCTAGTTTCCCAGGGATCCGGGCAGCAAAATCTAGCGAGAGTGAAGCCACATGAAACCGTGTATCCCCCACACTTCCTCCAGATTAATCGTGGGCACTTCTCTACCTCCACCAGTTACAAAAAAATGTTGGATATACTTTTTCCAACTCTCACGATCCTGTAGCACCCCTTTACAGAGTGGCTGGTACGGCAACTGGCAGTCATCCTGTTTCTAAAGTGTCAATTTAGATAAATAGCCACTTGAATATGCATCGGCATTATATTAACTACCTAAAATCAGAGAAACCACGCTTGAAAAAAATATTTGACGTGTAATTTAGTGTTTTAGTTTGGCACAGGTCCCATCGACAAACATGGAAGTCGTGGAGCAGTATAGGTCATATCTATACTGCTGCCAGCCACCAGGGGGAGCTCTACTTGCTTTGGCTTCACTTCTGAGGAGCTGTTCCGCTGCCCATCTTTATACAGTCTATGGTCAAGATGTATGAACCTCAACAGTCAAATGAAATGAATATTTTTATAACCCCATTTTTAATAAGCTAGGAAATAGGAAAAGTCAGGCACTGGCAAGATGTCAGTGTCAAAACCGCCCTACAGAAATCCTATGGGTGGCATCATCATTACGTAAAGTCATTGGACAAATATTAATAGTGTTATCGGTGAAACGCTTTCATTTACATTCCAAGCACACATTTCCATTGCTAACTAAATGCTGTGTTCTTTCCTACTATTCACTAATGCATTTAATTAGGCAATCATGCCACGTCATAAGAGAGCCACCAGCCATATATCTGATTCTTAGTGTGCACATACGGTAGATGCATCGTCTGGCTTTTGTTTCACTTCGGTCTAAGTCTTAATATCTCTGAATGAGATATAGTCTAGACATTTAAATAAGCTCACAAATATACTGTACGTGCAGCTTTTCAGTCTTTGGTATTCACTCCACAGTTCCCCTCTGCAGCAGCACAGGCTTTTCTCAAGCAGTGGCACAATCACACACACACACACACACACACACACACACACACACACACACACACCACACCACACACACACACACCACACACCACACACACACACAGAGCGAGCTTCAACAATCAATCTATGAGGCACTCTGAGCTCAGAAACAACTGTGTACATCAGCAGGAAAAATAATTGAATCCCAAAATAACTTCTTGCTCCCCTCTGTTCCTTCCAAACACTGACGAACTTGAGCAAATAAATGCAAATACAACAAGCAGGGATGAAGGGAGGGAACAAGAAGATGAGTTAAACTGTGTTACAGGCAGATGATATAGAAACATATTCAACACACACACACACACATATATAACTTCTAGCTCAAGGAATCACAGGGAGGAGAGAGCAATCAGACTTGAGGACCTTTAAGAAGGTTCTGCTGACCATAACATTAAGCAGCAGTGATGCCTGAAGGAGGCACGCTGTGTTTTCTAAAGGAGAAAAGAGCCCGGGAGGGAAAAGCACATCAGGGAAACATGTTTGTGTCTACCACCAGGGTTACTGATTACTGACACACACCTCACCTGCTATAAAGTCTGTGGTTGCCAAAGCAGCCTGTACTGCCACCAATAAACTCGCTGTTAACAGAAAAAAAAAAAAAAATAGCATCATCAGATCCTGTAAAAGCAAATGAAATCAAATAAATACAGTGTGTTCAGAACAGTTTTAATAAAAGAAACAACATATTCTTAAAGCACCACAGATTTACAACCCTTTGTCTGTTTCAATAAATAATGTTCTCTGTGTATCAGGGGCTCAGAATCAAACTCTGTTCTCCAAGAAACCTGTGACGTCACTGGATCTCAGAAGAACTTTAAGCTGTTTAAGCAGCGCAGAGTATATTATGGATGAGAAGGCCTTTAACGATGTATCGGCTGACTCTGACAGACAGCCAGCGTATTCATTTTTTGCGGCAGAGAGCGAGCGGGAAGCGATACAGCAGAGACAGCTCGAGGCTGCAGCTGCATTAGCCTTGCAAGTGAACACAGCCAGCAGAGAGACAGTCCAGAAACGGAGCTGCCCGGAGCCTACGGCGACATGGGGTGCGTTTACTCAAATTGGTTTCCAGTGTCAACAGAAACAGAATATGCTGCCAAGGATTTTAACATGTGTTTTGGTTGGACAAACATCTGCACAAGTTGCAATGATTTTGTTAGCCAGATAAAGTATCAGTATATCTTGCTTTTTCAAGTCAAGTTGTGACTTAAATTACTTTAAGAATTTTTATTACTTTTTGCATTGAGAGCCTGTCAGCACACCGGGTTTGAAACATGCATGTCCAAGAGCTGGGCAAGTTCTGTAAGAACTGAGAGACAACTGTGAGTCAGATCAGATGCTTGGGTGTGATGCATCCTGGTACGTGCAGGCAGTACACTTAAAACAAGTGTGAGAGTGTAGCTTATACAAAGGAATATAGAGCTTCAGCTGCCATCAGCACCTATCACTGTTCCATACAATATACACTGATCAGGCATAACATTATGCCCCCCCCCCACTAACAGCTTTCTGTCACCAGACACCACAGGACACCATCAGAAGGCCCACATCCATTCTTTGATCAGCTGGAGGTAGACCTAAACATTAGGAAGGTGGTCATAATGTTATGTCTGATTGGTATAAGTCGTATCATTGTCCCTACATGGAAACAACCTTTAACCTGTGGTCTGTTTGCGTGCATCCATTCAGGCATGATCACACTGCACTCTTGTGGCCGTGATAGAAATTGCAGCTCTTGAACCATTCAGTCATTTCTCCATAAACAGCACTCTACATATAGGTCTATCCATATCATATATTTTCCATTTTCTTTCTTAGCATGTCAATCTCAACAGAAAATTATATAATCTAATACATAGTTAAAAAAAAATTCTGCCATAAAAAAAAATGTCAAATGTGAATATGGCTTATAAAAAGAGTCACAGACATATACCACTAACCAAGTCATCAAGTGTAAATCTGCTCTTGGACATCAACATATCTTTGTCGCAGCATCATGTCCTACATATGTCTAGACTATTGCTGTTAGACACACACGTGTCCGTACAGTAAACACAGACTCACTTGAGTGTGGGGCCATCCATTGTTGATTAGCGCCACCCTTTCCAGCACTCATCTGAAGAATAAAACACTTGGCACCTCTTATCCAAGTGTTTCTCAACTACCTCTCTCTTTTATCACCATCACACACAGGGCACTCAAGCACGGCGCCAATCAGGACTGATTAGCTAAATTACTAACAGCACATCTGCATTTGACACAACTAGACGAGTGGCTTCTCACCTAGACCTGGCGGCTTGCCGTTTGTGTTATCTGAGACTGCACATTGTGCCTCTTGCTGTGAACAGGTGCCCGGTGTGTTTGTGGATACACTTTGTCTGAAGGCAAGGTGAATAAATAATGAAACGAGGCAGTGTCACTTTCAACTCGGGGTGAACGCGACATGAAGGATCAGCCACTGATGCAGGGAGGCGTCATGAAGCCCAGTCTATCAGCAATATAATGGGGTTTGGTTTGTCTCTAGTAATGAGTTATTCAGGGGACATTTAGTTGACCCCAGAGTGCACCAATATATATATATGCAAACAGTACATTCTACTCTGTAAACATCACAGAGTGATTTGACACAAACGATGTTTATGACCCTATTCCAATTTACTAACCTTAACTCAAGTGCTTTTGTTACCAAAACGTTACCACAGAGAGGAGTTTGGATCATAGACTGTACACAAAGATGGACGGTGGAACTGCTCCTCATAAGTGAAGCCAAAGCAAGTAGAGCTCCCCCTGGTGTCTGGCAGCAGTATAGGTCATAAGCTCCACCCCCTCCATGTTAGTGGGTGGGACTTGTGCCACTAAACTAAACCAAACTAAACTAAAACACTAAACAAACATCCTTTTCAAGGATGATTTCTGTCATTTTAGGTAGTTAATATAATGCTGATGAATGTTCAAGTGTCAATAAGTTTCGTTTTAGTTGGGTTTAAGGTTGTATCATTGATATCGTGGCTCCGCTCTCGGTCCATACTGCACAGACTCTGGTTCCAAACTTCCAAGATGCTGCTGTCCATATCACTGGGAAAATAGCATCAGTTTGGCCAGTGCAAGAAAGTGGCGACGTCTTGTCCATATTTATATACAGTCTATGGCTCGAAGTCGGATACACCCACCATCCACCCTGACAACCTCATAGTGCTCCATTGTGCTTAATACATTCAAAATATGTGTTTCTCCATAATCCCGACAGTGTTTAGCGGAGTTCATCACCAAAATGTAACTTGGATGCTATTAAATGATTTATAAAAACTATTTTTCCCAACTGTTTTGAGTTCAGCTGCAACATCGTCCCTGAATTCCTCTCCCACTTGAATGTTTGCTGCACAAATGCAGAGAGCAGATGCAAAGCCGAGTTTCATGAGACACCTTTCTGATAGTTTAATGTGATGGATGAGAACTTAAAGTTCTTTTGAGTAACAATGTTTTTCTTGGCAAATGCCCTCTCATTAAAACCGTCCATCACGTTGACCTTTCAAGAACAGTTTTCATCTTGCTCACCATTCAGGATCCACAGGTGTGATGTCTATCCTGGGAGGGGCTCCGAACGGCAGGGAGGTCGGCCTTGCCATGATCTCTTCGTCGGGGGTCCGTGACCTCTCGCTCTGACGCCATGACAGCGGGGGTAGCTGCAGGTTGCCCGAGAAGCGGCGGCGTCCCCGGCGCAGGTCGACCCCCAGGGTGCAGGAAGGAGAAGTGAAAGACTCGCTGAGGCAGCAGTCTGGAGGCTCTTTGCTGTCCTGAGAAGAGAAAGAAAGGAAATAAATAGGTGAAGGACAATGTATATGCAAGATATATCGGTTTATATACACTGATCAGGCTTAACATTATGACCACTGACAGAAGTGGGTGACTGTGGCTCAGTAGGAAGAGCGGGTTGTCCACGAACCAGAGGGTTAGCGGTTCGATCCCGGGAATGTGCCCCATGTCGGACGAAGTGTCCTTGAGCAAGACACTGAGCACCCACCTAGACCAGACCAGGCACCCCCAACAAGGGAGACCTACACAATATTAGGAAGGTGGTCATAATGATATGTCTGCTTAACAAGTCACAGCTTTTCCTTCCCACTCAAGCACCTGTTTGTCCACTAAGTGGCGCCATAAGCCAGTCCATAAAACATGAACTAGAGTTCCATATTTCAAAGAGCAGAAAACATTTATCCATCAGTTTATTAAACATTTATTCACATTAGATAACCAGACGCTTGGATGCTCGCTTCACTAACCTCAACCTTTGCTCTGAGGGAACTTTTAAAAATAAACACAAAAGAAATTAAATCACAAACAAAACCTTTGACTGTTAATAAAAACGAGTTTCAGTCCCACATGATTCTGCCATGTTATTTTTTTCTTAAACCGTCTCTGCCCTGAAGCCTCCTGTCTTCCACTTTATTTACTGGCTTAATTTGTCTTGTTAGCCTCTGCTGTCTGTAACAAACTAATTGCCGGGCATAAATAACTCTGCTCGTTCCTCAGCTGCACGGTCTAATTTACATGCAAGTCTGAAGGGTATGATAAATCTTGACAAGCGCAAATTAGCGAGAGGCAGGAGGAGAAAAATGGAACATGTGTCGGGACACAAAAACAACATACATCCACGTGTAAGACGCGGCGCTGACGAGTGACTCGGTGACCTTTCATCAGTCTCCGCCGCTCGTCTCTGGTTCATCAGCTTGTGTTTACAGTTCCGCAGCCCTCCATTTGTCAATCATCCCAGATACACTCGATTACCCTCAGTGTTTGATGAGAATTAAGGAAAAGCTTTCGTACACATTCTCAACAAGGAGGCACGCATTTTTATTCACAGTCTCTTGTTCTCCCACAGTTATCCCTAAATTTATACGGTAAATTCCTACTGTACCGTTCCCAAATCACTTACACCCTTCCCGTCGAAGATGCCTGTTGTTTATTTTGGGGAATTCAGGTTTGAAGCTAAAACAGCTGCAACTATAAAGGCAGCTCAGCAACATCATGTGCAGAGCAACACACTGGAACCCGCGGGGAAATCACCTACACCTGGAACGTGTGGATTTTACCTGATGATCCTGAAACACAGACAAATTAAGAGCAGGCAATGTTGGCCGAACATGTTTGAGCCAGTTTAAGCCTTATTTAGAAAAGACGAAAATATGTAAGTTTGTGTGATGTTAGTTATTTTAGTCCAAATAGCTTTTATACCAGCTTCAGTCTAGAATGAAGGAATCATTTACCACATTTTCTGCATTTTATTTCATTTAGTTTTTCATAATTTGCAGGAAATTAATTAACAATTCGAAGATAAATAAGTTTTTAAAAACTCTTTGTTACGACAATATGCTACAACAATCGAGCATAACATTATGACCACTTTCCTAATGTGTCTGTCTGGTAGGAGAATGTTATTGGTTGGGGGGCCTTTGGGTCCTATGGTTTTGAGGGGAGGGGCCTCTGTGGATCATCCCACAGATACTTGATCAGTTTGGGATCTAGTGAATTTGTGCTGTTCTTCATTTTTTTTTCTTTTTCTAAAGCATTTTTGTGTGTGCATCCTGCTGGGGACGGTTGCTGCCGTTGCTATGGGGTGGGGGTGCCTGGTCTGGTCTAGGTGGGTGCTACATCCACACGGTGTGGACCGCACCAATGACTACCAGGTCCAGCAGAACGCTGAATTAGCACAAGATGGTCAATGTTTTTCACTTCCCCTGTCAGTGGTTTTAATGTTGTGGCTGATCGGTGTAACAGTCTCATATTTTTTATGATTTGGGTCACAGGTTGTTGATCCATTGACGGAAAACTATCACTGATTTCTGATATTCATGGTAAACGGTCGCTGCCATACAAGGAGCCTGGCTTCCATCTGAAGCAAATCCACGTTTGGTATCTTGTTCAAGGCATCTGGAGAAGACGGGGATTGAACTGCCAAACAACTGGGTCGAATAATCGATGTGACTGATGTAAATGACGCTAAGATTGTCAGCGGATGCTACGGTGATGTCATTCTCTGTCAAAAGAGAGACTCCACTCCTTGTTGATCACGTAGGAAGTGACCTTGTGTCCCACTGTAGGAGTCTCTTTAACTATGAAGCCTGTGCTGGAGTCAGAGTTGGTGGCAGTGCCGGGAACATATTAACAACCAACTCATTTCCACTGAATCCATTTTTGTAGCTTAAACCCTCCTGGGTCTCCAGTAGTAAATACCCCTTCCAGTAAATACAGCCTCCCACAACAGCTCTTCGTGGACAGTTTCTACTTGTGGCTTCTGTGAAATTACCCAACTAACTACACACTGCCAGCGCTCGTGATGGAACCATTACCACCTCACTTCATTGTACATGTTCATTTAGCTGTGTGGGTGGTGACTTGTTTTTTGTTTTCCTCCCCCCTCGGGGCTTCCTGGAGCCCGACAGATTCGGACTGCTCAAGCTGTGCTAATGGCAAACCAAAGACACTGAATGCTCCGTTCAGTGTCTCGCACGTCAGCAGCGCGTCAACACGACCCGCGCGCCCTCATCGCCTCCAGCCATACTGTATTAGATGAAAACAAAATGCAAAACCATTCGCCGAGCATTAAACTCTTATGTGATTTGCATTTGACAGAAACATAACTTCCCTCAGTCTGGAGGCTGCAGATTAGTGTGCAGCACCTTCTTCTGTCGATGTATGACACTTAAATTGGGCATGTGCAATAGTTTGACCGTCTTATGACGAATCAGTGTTTGGACCTGGCATTCATTCATGTGGATGTTACTTAGACCAGGGGTTCCCAGACATTTCCATGCCAAGGCCCCCCAAACAGCATTAGCTTCTGCCCCCTTGCAATCCTACAGACAATGCTACAAAATATGTAAAGTAACATCTTTCTTACTTTTATTCACTATACAATAACTATTGCATTTGTTTTGCATAAGTGCTGCCTCATATTTACTGATTTTAGTTGGCCAGGAGTACTTTTTTTTGCAGCAGTGTCCTCCACGACAGGGCTAGCTACATGCTAGCTTAAAGAGCAAAGTAGCTTAATAAGTGGCGCAAACCGCCAACTCTACACAGATTATGAGGTTATGAACAATGCTTTGACTGGCGGGGAAAATAATTTTATAACAATTCACTAGATCCCAAACTGATCAAGTATCTGTGGGATGATCCACAGAGACCCCTCACCTCAACCCACAGGACCCAAAGGCGCCCCACTAACAACCATCTGTTTTGGAGACAAGGGAGACCTATGCAATATTAGGAAAGTGGTCATAATGTTATGCCTGATTGGTGTACATGTGCAAACGAATAATTGGAAAACAAATAATTATCCATTATTAAAAAAAAACAAAAAAAACAAATCCCCTACCAATAGAAGAAGACTGCCCTTCTGCCAAAGTACCTTCTGTAGTGTTTACTGCCCTCTAGTGGCGCCAACGTGTACTATATTTAATTAATGCCAAGACACATTCTACCCTCAAAAAGTTAGATTCGCTTCCAAGATGATTTATTTCACCCTGCGCACAGTTTTCTTTCTCCTTCTTTCTCTTTTTTTAATCAAAAAACTTCCACAGTTCGGTCAGGTAATATAATAATTAAAAACAATCCATCATTCTGACTCTCTTTCCTAGGAAGGAACACATCGTGAGAGCCTTAGAGACAAATCAGTATGAAAACATAAACACATGATAACCACCAATGTACTGAAAAACACTGAAAATTGATCTGTGTTCAACAAGCTCTGCTGAATCTTCTTCAAATGCTGCTGAAGGATATTTGCCTTAAGAGCACACGAGGCGTGAGCAAGGAGGAAGAGACAAAATACAAATACAAAAACACAAAGTCAGGGTGAAACAAAGAAATGAAGAATATCCGGAGGTATTAGATATGAGAGACAACAGGAGCGCATACAATGAACACACAGACCATCATGGTAGATCAGCTGTCAGCCCAACAACATGAATCACTGTCTGTCAGTTATAGGAAGTCTGAAAAACAACACGATTCCAAGAAGTGTTGAGTGAATGAGTCATTTCCTTTTTTCTTCATGTAAGGCTGTATTATTCTTTTCTTCTTTCACCAAATTGTAAGGTAGAAAGGGAGCTGATGGGCTGAGTGACGAAAAAAAAAACGCCGCGAGCTATGAGCAAAACGAGCCAATTCATCCGTCTGAATGAGTCACAAGGCTGAGAGCTATGGTCAGGGTTTCAATCACTTATTGTGGGAAAAGAAAGTCATGGACACAGAAGTTTGACAACAACTTGGGTTACTTTACTCATTCATAGCATATATTCCTCATAAGAGATTGCATTCCTCTGCTAACAGTAAATCTATACTGAGTCCGTCTAAAGATTTATTGTTCTTAACTAGTTGAGACTTTCAGGACGTGTTGACATGTTGCTAAACGCACCATCATGAAGGGAAGGAGAGAGGTTTCTTTTTTTTTGCTTTAACACGCTTTGCCTATCTTCACTGCAGAGCTGCACACAGCTTTTCCAGAGCTTTTATTTGGGACCTTTAACGTCTCCCACGCAGAGCATAAGACCACTGCAGACAGTTTATTTTATTTTTTTGTACGTTTGTAAGGTAGGTTTGGTTATTTTTGTCCATTTTTAATTTCAAATCTTCCAGTTTACATCCTTTTTAAACATGAGTCAGCTCAGTAGCAATTACAGGAAGTTCATATTTACAGAAACAACTTATTTCTACTGTAATGCTCCTCTGATCAGCCACAACATTATGACTGGAAGAAGTAGATAACATTGACCATCTTGTGACAATTGAACGTTCTGCTGGGAAACTTTTGGACCTGGCATTCATTCGTGTGGATGTTACTTAGACATGAAGCACCCACCTAGACCAGACCAGACCAGGCACCCCCACCCCATAGCTACACGTAAATGGGTAATGAGGGACTCGCTTCCATTGTGGACTGATGATTTTACCAGGAGCACATGCAGATACTTCAAAAATAAAAAGCAAAAAGCTCATCTTAAATGATTGGTCCATTGGTTTTCCACAATATGACCTGAGTTTCTAGCCTTTCATCCATTCCTCTTTCATAAAGAAGACCACCTGCTGTCCTTAGGTGACCCTCAGCTGCCTGCAATGTGTGCGCATGTGAGGGGCTTGCATCTGTGCACTTGGCGTGTCTGAGGCGGGACAATGATCAGGCACAGAAGTCCATTAGTCCATTTGCAGCACAACCTCCATGGCCTTTTTTTTTTCCCTGGGACCACTGAGTACTAAAACGGTGACACACGCATTAGTCTCACGTAGATCCTACAAATGACAACGCTGTGTATTCACCTCCCTGAGCGCACACATAAAAAAAAAAAACACAGAGTCCCAGGCCCTGTGACCTGACTGCTGCGGCCGGGTTTGATTAATATGGAGACAATGATGTACCTTAGTGCTCTGAACAACACTAAATTTATACCAAATCACACAACACACATTCGTTATGACCTTCTGGGATTCCTTGCCAGGTAAAAAAAAAAGACCATTTGTTCAAGCAGCAACCTTAAGCAACCTTCTGCTGCCTCGTGATTTATGAGGATCCTCTACAGAGAAACACAAAGTCACCGGTGTTTACAAAAAGAAACAAAGCAGGGAGGAGGATCATGTCTTTATAACATGACAAAAAGGACCACAGGACAGTCCGCTGTAAACGGCAATGGCTTTGTTTAGCAGTAATTTTTCTCCATCTATAACAGCTTCACCTTAAATGACCACAGGAATGCATTAGTGGAAGGAGGTACGCCACAAACTACTTGGTCAGGTTCGGGGAAAGATCGTGGTTTGGATCCTTCCTCGTTGCAGTTACACAAACAAGGCTGTGGTCACAGTAAATTACACCGCCTGTTGTTTTGAAATGGGAAATGTCTTTGACATTAAATGCTTTAAATGTCATGCCCACCATCCACCCCAACCTCCTCCCATAAATGTTACCCCTTAAGACGTTTCAGCTCAGGGGTGCAGGAGCTTCGTGAAAATGTCTGAATGTCAGTGTTTTGTCGGTGTTGGCTCACCTGGTGTTCGGGCAGTTTTGGATTGCTGTCACCGCCATACACTGATCAGCCAAAACATTATGACCAGGAGAATTCAGTGTTCTGCTGGGAAACTTTTGGATCTGGCATTCATTCGTGTGGATGCTACTTGGACATGTAGCACCCATCTAGACCAGACCAGGCACCCCCACCCCATAGCAATGACACTCCTTGATGTCAGCAGACATCCCCAGCAGGATGCAGCCTCAGGCACTCACACAAAAACATTTTAGGAACAAGTTAAAAAAAAAAAATGAAAGAACACCACAAGGTGTTGACCTGGCCTCCAAATTAACTAAATCCCAAACTGATCATCTGGGGGATGATCCACTGAGGAACCTCCCTGCAAAGACCCCCCACTAACAGCATTCTGTCTCCAGACGCCACAGGACACCCTCAGAAGGCCCATGTCCATTCTCTGATGAGTCCCAGCTGTTTTGCAGGCACAAAGGAGACCTACACATTATTAGGAAGGTGGTCATAATGTTTTGCCTGATCAGTGTATATGGGTTTATCTGGTGTATTGTCTTCCGCGTTACCACCAACTGCTTGACTAAATACAGCCACCCACCACAGGTTATACCTATGACTTTAAACTGAGATACTTTTCCAAAACATTTTTTAAAATTTCTTCCACCTATCTTGTTTCACTTATTAGCGCCAGTCAAGGACAACACCGACCTTTGCTCTACCACTGTGCTACACGGACAATAAACCCCCACCACTGCCTCTCAAACACCTGCTTTCTTAAACATGCACTGTACTGGTGTCACTGTGAGTTTAACCGAATGCATCCTTGGCATCCTACCCATTTCTCACTCGCCCCCGCCGACGCACAAATCCCTCCGCGTTCTTGCCACTTTGACACAGAGGCAACAAAGCAACAGGGAGGATGTGAAGAGATGAGCCGAGAATACAACACCTGCTTCCCATCAGTTAGAGAGGAGGAGGAGGAGGAGGAGGAGTGGGAGAGAGAGAGGGAGAGAAGACAGGGAAGGGGTGGCAGTAAGGGGACGGGAGGGGAAAAAAGGTCCGACAGGGGAACACGGGAACAGCTGGGGACGGGGAGGGGGAGTGAGTAAGGCAGCGAGGAAGCGTGGAGGGGAGGGGGTGGGTACCTGAAGATAATACAAGTTATATGAATGTGAGGCGGAGGAGGGAGGAAGGGAGGAGTGCAACTGAAAGAGACCGATTGGTTTTGTATGAAATAAGACATATTCATCTGCAGCTGAGCATAGCTTGGAGCAGTGTACACATGCATCTTGTACTGTACAGCACCGTGTAAAAAAAAACAACAATGTGTGCATGCAAAAAAAATGGAAACCGATGGATGAATAGAACAAACTCATGGCTTAGGTGATTAAGTGACCGTGTGTTTTGCTGTATTTAGGATGAACGCACTGAATCCAGTGCCCCCTCCCCCCAACCTTGAGTTTTGCAATTATGCAAACGTCAATGGCCGAAAGATTAAAATTAGCAGATATAACAAACAGATTTCCGCGCGTAGACAGAGACGGCGTTGTTGTCTTTGAATCAAAAGCCGTTTCAGGACTAATAACGTTCGGCTGGATTTAGGGGCCGCTGAAAAGTGATGAAATATTCCTCTGAGGCTGACAGAGAAACAGGATATTAATAAAACCGTTTGGTGAATTATTATCCCGCCTCTCTTTCTTTTATCATCATCTTTTTCTTTATCACTGTGAAATGGCCCGAACCCCGTGTCTCAGACAAGAGATAAAACAAATTGCCTACTTTCCGTCTCGGCGGCAAAAATGCGTGACGCGTGATAAATTTAGGTTGTCGGAGGAGAGAGAGAGAGAGAGAGAAAAAAAGAGTGCTGGGTGCAATTCGCTGAAGGCCGTTTTCAAATTACTTCTGCTTCATTTATTTGGTACATTTTGCGCGGACAGTTTGTGATTTTATTTTGGCGAGACGGGGAAAGACGAGGCGACGTAAGAAATAAGGACGAACGGTCTGAGATCTGGATGGAGTCCATGTGTTCATTTACATTTTCCAGAGACTATTTTGACAAATGAAACAACATACAACGTGTGCAGCATGACACGTAGCACTGGTTAGAGATGGGATTAATGCTCTTTGAAGGGAGCGGGATCTTGCAGCTTCAAAATACTGGCTCTTCTGATTTTTACTTATGTTTAAGATGCCAGCCTGGGGGTTATCCTCAAAATGAGCTCTGTGATTTAAACTTAGACATCCCACCAGTATATATATTCTTTAGTGAGATATCTGAGTCTGGTCCACTGCTATCATCTTAAAGCGTAGCAGGAGCTTCTGCATACAACTGTGTCAAACATAGCTAAACTAAATAAACAAACAGATACTGTATTACTGCATACAGATAAGAGCAGATGCCGACTGTGATGGGAGACTTGGGTCAGTCAGTTTTCAAAAGTACTTTTCAGCATTAAGACTCCTCGGCTAACGCTTCGCAGCCGACGGTCACTAGGGGACGTTCCAGGATGTGGTTGCCTAGGAAACCCTTGTATATTTCCCACGCCAAGTGTTTCTAAGTGAAACAAGCTGAATTGCTGTAACATTTCACGGTCTAGTGTCACTACATCGCTGCTAGTCTCTTTCCTGTGAAGGCCCTTTCAATTCCAGGATCCATTTAGGTGGAAGGTCAGGAAATGAAAGAGATGCATGAGCTAAATTACCCTGACTGCGTTCACTGTTACGTGTTGTTACACTGTCTGTGTAATAGAGAAGGATACGGCATGAGCGCAAAACTGTGCCAGCCAACAGACCGACAAGAAGAGACCAAGAGGTCACAGTTCATAGAGTCCCAAGGTTGCACAGGAGAAGAACTAATGATGTTGTGGCAGGCAACAGCCATCGCTCCTTCCTGATAAGACTCCTAATACAAGAGGTGAGATAACACTGTCTGTAAAGACAGGTGTAGAAGCAGTGGAGGAACACTGGATGAAAATATCATTTAAGAGAGACGAATGAATGTAGAGGTAAAGCATAGCAGGCTATAATCCAACCCTCATCTTCCCTAGGCAATATAAGCAGAGAATGAACAGATGCTACATCCGACTGGGCTTGTATGTACAGAGACCCACGCTCTCTGTACATACAAGCCCGACAGCCAGAACGGGGAGAGGGCAAGAGAGCAGCACATGACACAGGAAGAGAAAAAAAGCTGAGAGAACTGGTAGAGAGCTGGAAAACTGACAGGGAGAAGCAACACGAGAGGTTAAGTGTGAAAAAACACACACACACAGATAAAAACAAAAGCTGCAAACAAACCCAGAGCAACATATTTGTTCTTGCCTTTGAAAATTTATCTTGGTATCCATATCTCCATCTAAACACCGTTTCTCAGTGATTTGAAGAAGCTGTTATGGTCAGAGGCGGGCAGAGTTGCGAGTGAAAAAGTATTTGGTGAAAATACGACTCAAGTAAAGAGTAACTGTTAAAAACAGCCAAAAATAGAAAATAATGCACGAATTCTGGTGTTTCCAGTAAAATAATAATAACAAAATTAATACAAATCTTTACAAAATAACAAATTAAGGCACAAGAAACAAATTTATTTTTCCACGAGACCACACAAGAACTGTTGCAGAGCTGCAGTTATGTGGTAGATCCACTGGTACTTCCCTGGTAGCCCTAGTTATGGTTAGCTGCTGAGCGGACCATACAAGCCACCAGCATTTAGTTATGTTTTACAATCTTTTAAGTATCCTCTGCTGCTCAATGGGCTTACAAGCCAGCAGTATTTACTTAGCTTATGCAGATTATAGGTTAATCGTCATATCACATGACTGTAGGTTTGGTAGGGCCTCTTAGTTGAACTCTATATGTGTTTTGCCTTGGATTTTGGCACAAGGGATTATAACATCTTATCCCATGTATTACTGAATGTTAAAAATGGGAGGTCCAGCTTTATGCAAAGAATCGGCCATTTTGGCTCCGATCCCCTATGGACGCCGGCTCTTAGCGCTACCAAACGGTTCCTAAATGGTTCGCTCTGAGTCTTCTATTTTAGCATTAGCTTATCTATAAAACTAATAAATAAAATGAGTTGAGCACATCCCAGAGTAAAGGCTGTTACATACTCCTTGAAATTTGTTCTTGCTCCCAGGGCTGCAAGAACAAGAACAAAGTTCGTTTTGGCCAAGCAATTTATACGAGAAACTCAAGTGCTGAACTCCAGGGAAGTCCTCATAGAGCCCTCCCACTGCAGCTTACATCACACACGCTAAACACTGTGGGAGATGCGTAAGACGGACAACGAAAGGTGCTTTGCTTATTATTTTCAGGTGTGGACCAGTCGTTTTGACGACACAGTATGTCAATCTCTACCCCGAAGCGGTCACACTGCGAATATTAGAATCCAGGAGCTCAAAGAGCGAAAGTTAGCATTTCAGCATTAACTACGCCTGCTTCAAATTTCTCACCATATCCATTCTGTTCACAGAACAGTAACCGGACGCCACACGAGAAAAAAGTTCTAACCAGTTGATGTGTTGAGAACAAACTGTGAGAACTCCTGAACGATAAAATAACGTCATTTTGTTCTTGTAGACCGAGGAGCGAGAACAAACTTCTCCCTTCTTGCAAAGTATGTAAGAGTATCTACTCGAGTAAAAGTAAAAAGCATGGTCAAGTAAACCTACTCTGAGAAGTAAACTTTTTTCAAAATGATGATGTCAATATTTGAGAGAAAAACCAACTTCAAGGCACGCTCTGATGAACGCTTGTAGAGATAACACCCAACACATAAAGAAGCCACCAGGAAGTGAAGGCCTGCAAGCTTCACTGTTCCTACAGCAGATCTTCAGATTGACACATACTTACAAATCAGATTTAACATTTTAGGAGTTCACGTCATTTCATGTGCGGCTTTGAAACGGCAGCTGCTGCTTGAGTCAATCATTCACAAATCTTGCTTAATAATTAATCGATGCATCACGGCGACAGCATCTCATTTAAAATGAGCACAGAAATTAAAACACATTCATGCTTTTCAACTTCACTGCATTTAGATGCGTTTATATAAAAACGCAGCCTCTTTCTAAGTCAAAAAAGTATTTACTCAGTTAATGACATTATTGAAAAGACACTTTGAGGTTTAAAGGTTTAATTATAGCCTGTATTTACAGGGTGCGCTCGCAAAAATACTCAGATCATCTTTAAGTATGTGTGTGCACACATAGACAGAGTGTTGTGGAATGAACTCAAAACACATGAAATATGCAGGGTCACATACAAATGGTGGCGTGCGTTCAAGCTCATCCGTGCACACGTGGAAAGACAGAGACACGCTCATCAGATCGGAGCTGGTTTGTTGTGCCAAGCATGGGAATGAGGTCATTAGGTCTGGGGAGGAATAGATATGTTAGTTAAAGTGTGCACAGCCACACCAACGACACACAAACATACCGCACTGAGACTTGAGTCAAATGCACTCCCTGAGCGTAACAGATGCTAATCACCCACACTTGCACACAAACACACCACAGCAATCCAATCCAAATGTAATTTTCTCAATGGGACAAACCATTAACGCAAACACTTGCTGGCATATCTGCTCACGCTTAACACCGAGCTCTAATCCCAGCGAAGCATCCCCGGCTAAACCAACTGAAATCCAATAAGCACGTCCTACCTTCACACACTTAACACACATTGATTCAGGAAGCACTTTCACTGAAACATAAGATGGTAAACACACGGGCTTTGTTGCACCTGGGTAAACACACACACGCACATAACAAAAAAAAAAGATGATTTCTGTCGTAAACGTTCAAACATCGTGCGTAAGGAACCTTCAAAGACTTTGCCTGGTTTCAGGACATGACTGCTTTTCAGCATCAGCAAGCCACGACTACACCGAACGTGCAAGATCAGGGAAAATCTTCCAATCAAGCGACAAGATCAACACGGCATTCATGTCAGGCGTTAAGCACAACACTGGACGTGAGAAGGTTATTAGCAAAGCTTTGCATAAAGGCGACAAGCAGATGGTAATGACCGACCAATCTCATGAACACGCACACACGCTAAAGTCTAAACTAATTAACATGAGTTCGTGTCATTTGTTCATCATCAATACTTGACCTGCAACAGTTACCCATCACCCAGACACTTCTATGTAGCATGGAATGGTTGGCGGGGCAACCAAGACATAGTAAAAGGATGAGCATCCTCTACATTTTTGTTCGTGCAGATGTTCACTGAACACAGAACGTATTCCATCGCTGTTGATCCGAATCAATAATGTGGAGAATTGTGGCGTCAGGGTCTGCACTGTCTCCGTATTGACGCAGAAGACTAAACCGCCTAGAAGTCCGCCTTTTTCGAAACTGTCCGGCAAAAAAAAAAGAAAAAGTAAGTTTTATTCTTATCCTATATAGAGGAACTTTACCATTACCACGAGATCAGCCCTAAATCCAGCCATTAAAAGCACCAAAATCCATTTTTCAACTTGTCTCTGAAGTAGATATTCCATTTTCTTTCTTCAGCTTCTTACAAAAGTAGCAGGCTTTCAAGTCTGGGATATAAGGTGTGCCATATAAGGTGTGAATTTACTCAACTGCTACATCTGCAAAGTGGAGAGCAAATTCCCAGCCATTCATTTGTCCGTGCTCATAGTCCTCCTCCATTACATTACCATTTCAGCCGCTATCATTAGGACAATATTTACGCACCCAGACACACTTATCCAAAACCAGTCGCCGTGCAGCGTTACGCCTCAGGCTCTGACGGGGTCACCGAGTCAGACACCAAAAGATGTGTTGACTTGAGGAGCGCAGACCAGTGCAACACAGCCGACCACTGCATTCACAGTTCTGGGTGTATTTTTGGCGAAATGCTAAAATCCTAACTGGAAAACAAACCCAAGATGATGGCTACAAGTCAAGGGTAGAGGGAGTAAAAAGAAAGCGGAAACAGGGTGAACCAATGAAGTGAAATGAAGCAACAAAGCACGCATTGCTGAAACTAGCATGGAGAGAGAAATAGAGAGAGACTGAGTAATGCACACCCACACTTTCAGCGAGGGTCTGTTTGAGAAAAAACACCCACAGACCCTGCAAAACGGACCTGCATATATCTATACAGCATAAGCACACTGTGTGAAATGTAAAGGTGCTAAACATGAGCCTGCGTCCCACGTATAAATGCAAGTGATTTGCAGAAGCAGTTTCCGTTTAATTCTAAGAGGATGGAGAGTGCGGTGGCGAAGTTGCGGCGCTTTAAAGGGATGCGAGTTTCGCCGCGGAGCTTGGAATTTCTGCCTCATACATCATTTGAGGCATCGCACTCTGAGGACGGGAAAGTACAAATACAGCAGTGTAAAAGAAGAACAAACAGAACTCTGTTATGAGCAATGTTGCTTTAAAATGACTGGTTTAATGTAATAAAATATTTGACACAATAAATTATTTATAGTGAGCAGTGACTTATAATTGAAGCTACTGAAGGTGGACCGAGTTTGAATGACATGTTAAGACGCTGGGCAGCGTGCCTAGGAAATAAAATCTTGAGTCGTTTTTATTATTTATTTTATTCTGTCGAGATAAACTCAAGAAAAAAAACATGATTAAAAAAACTTTTTTTTAAATTAATTTATTAATTTTTAACTTATTGCATAAGTAATAACACCAGTCTGTGCAATATATCTTATATCTATTCTATCTCTGGTGCCTGGTCTGGTCTAGGTGGGTGCTACAAGTCTGAGTAACATCCACAGGTCCAAAAGTTTCCCTGCAGAACACTGAACTGTCACAAGATGTTCAATGGTATTTATTTCTCCTGGTCATAATGTTGTGGGTGATCATTTAATTTGATCGGCGTAGCCTTCAGGTTGCACAGTTTGTTCAAAGTTTAGTAGCAGAATAAATTAGGACCTAGTTGCAGGATGTGTAGTGCCGAGATGTAAAAGTCTACGTGAAACACAAATACTCAAACCTGCGGGGGGTAAACAATACATCAGTTCACATATATAACAACTGTGAGCCGGAGTAAAGAGGGAAAGATCAGAGACTGAAACAACAGGAGAGCGGGGCACACGGTGGGAGCTACACAGACGACGAAAGAGAAACTTTGGGGAAGCGAGTCACGGCGGAGGCAGAGGAAAGCAGCCAGAGCAGAGAGGAGCCGTCAAATCACCGGGAGACTGACACAAAGAGGAAAAATTGAGAGCTTTGAGAACAAAATGTACCATCCTGTACCCTCTGTCCTGCCTCAGCACACTCCTGAATGCCTCACAACTGTCATGATCCTCAAAATGAATTCTAAAATGAGTCTATCACTCAGATTTTCTGTCTCCTCTTTAATATTTTTATGTATCTTTTGAACTGAAGAACATTAACATTAAAGATCGACACAAACACGATCAATTAAAGAGCTCTCGTTTCCGCCTCGTCCTCTGTTCTTTCTTTACAGCAGGGTAAACAGAAACTTCAGAGATGTCATGTGCTGTCGGAAGTTGTTTGATAAATGTCTCGTGTGTGGAGTGTATTATGTAAGCGGTGACTTACATTGTTGGGAGACACTGTGAGAACACTCCTGCTCTTCCTCATCGTTCCTTCCTCGAGTATCTCCCGTTCTGTCCAGACACAGAAGCTTCACGCGAAAGTCTGGAAAACACAAAGGGGAAAAAATAACACACAAAGGTTATTCTACAGGTTTTACCTTTGTTCATGGCAGCAGTGTCAAACATAAAGACAAAACTGGCCCACCAGAGGGTTCAATCTGGCTCATGGGATGAATTTGTCAAGTGTAGAAATTACACTGACGACATTATATACAATTATTTAATTAAAAAGAACTGATATTCCTAATGTGGCCACTAGGGGTGCACTATTTAAGTCGGATTTGCGGACATACCACGACACTGAGACCCAGAACTCAGATTTCAAATTTGCACTTATTTTTCTTAAGAAAGCAGTTCTTAGTTCATTAAATATTAAACATGTTCATAATATAGTTTTTTTTTTTTTTGCACTAAAACAAAGGAAAGAATCTGGAGTTGTGGTGGTCCGCCCCCCTTGAGACCAAACTGGGCTGTATGTGGAATTAAAATGAGTTTGACACTCCTGGTTTACAGCGAGGTATAGATCATAGACGGCATAAAGAGGGACAGCGGAACAGCTCCTCAAAAGTGAAGCCAAAGCAAGTAGAGCTCCCCCTGGTGTCTGGCTGCAGTATAGATCATAAGCTCCACCCCCTCCAAGTTAGCGGATGGGACTTGGGTCGAATTAAAACGCTAAAATACACGGATGGTTTCTGTCATTTCAGGTAGTTGATATAATGCTGATGCTTAATCAAGTGTTCATTTTTCAGAGAAGGTTCGTTTTAGAATCAGGATGTGACATCATGATCACTACTACTCTCAGAGCTAACTGCGCAGACTCTGGCTCCAAAGCCGCCTGTATCCCCGAGTTAACTAGCATTAGTTTGGCCAATGTAAGGAAGTGGAGGCGCATTGTCCATATTTATATACAGTCTATGGCACAGACGATCAATAATAACCTTATTTACAGATAATCGCCGCTGTTATACTTTTCATCGCTGGACTGAGGAACTAGCTAAACAAACCAGTTCAGATTTTTTTCTGCGTTCATTTCACCCTTTCTTTTACACTTTGTCCTTGTGCATAAACGCTCCTCCCTATTTATCAATACTGGATTCATGAACATGCTTTTCTCACTCATTTTGGCACTTCTGTGAGAAACAATAGAGCAAAGCACTCATCCTCGGCTTCAAACAGCCTTTCCTTCAGTATTGCTCCTTTGAGGGACATACATCAGCACAATCACGCTGCTGCACGACACGTCAAAATCCCCCTAAGATGTACCGGTTTGCTATAATGTGTGAGCTATTCTTAAAGGCCCCATAAAAATAACAGACTGACAGAGAGTGTGTCTAGCTACCCGGACAACATGATCGCTCCCACGTTGAACTAATTTTTGTTTTGTTTCTCTTGTCTATGACTCCCCTGCGCCAGCAAAAGACGGTTCGGGCAGAAAAGAAAAAAAAAAATGCTTCAGCTATCAGAGTGTGATTGGAGAGCAATTAGATCTGCACTGCCGGTGCGCAAGTACGAGTATCGAGCATTACAATAAAGCACTTCTCAAAACTCTATTACAAGGTGTTTCACGCGCAGCATCAAATGAAAAATTCATTATGAGGAAAAGTAGCCGAGAATGAAAGAGAGGAGCAATGTGATATGGGAACAACTAATTGGATAAACCTAGGCAGACAACAATACAGTTTCAAATGGTCACAGCAACCAGAATCATTTAAGAGTCTCATGGTCCTGAGGCTCCCAGTGTGGATTTTAAACTAGGACTAGTGCTAGGGCTAAATATAGCAAAAACCATGGAGAACCTTAGGTGATCAGTGGGATCATAGGATCAATCTCATCATCATGGTCTCATGTGAGGAGGCTGATGCTGGTGTAATGGGGTCATGAATGTTAATGCAGGTTAGAAGCCTGGCACATATGCAATGCACACCGATCAGGCATAACATTATGACCATATAAAGGATTTGCGCCTCCAAAACAGTTGGGACTAGATTAGATTAGAAAATGGACATGGGCCTTCTGAGGGTGACCTGTGGTGTCTGGCACCAGTGTTGTTGAGGGGAGGGACCTCTGTGGATCATCCCACAGATACTTCAGTTTGAGAGCTAGTGAATTTGGAGGCCAGGTCAACACCTTGTGCTGTTCTTCATGTTTTTTTTAGTTGTTCCTAAAGCGTTTTTGTGTGTGTGTCAGGCTGCATCCTGCTGGGGATGTCTGCTGCCATCAAGGAGTGTCATTACTATGGGGTGGGTGCTACATGTCTAAGTAACATCCACATGAATGAATGGCAGGTCCAAAAGTTTCACAGCAGAACACTGAATTGTCACAAGATGATCAATGTTATTCACTTCACCTGTCAGAGGTCATAATGTTGTAGTTGATCTGTGTAAATATCTAGTCTCCATCAGGTCTCTATTGTACAATAAAGTGCAGGAGAGTTTTAATATTGTGTCAGTTTTTTCATGCAAATATGAATTAAAGCGCTGGTTTATGGATGCGTTGAAGCATTTGTCCAGAACCGCAGGAGAAAGTGAAATATTAGGATGCTAAATCATCAGCAGCTGCTCGGCTGTCTGGCTGGATGGTGCATAAATTAAACCGCTGACAAGCGATGCGACAAGAAAAGACAAACTGTGGCATCCTCTTGTTGCAACAAAACCAAAATAGCAGCTGCCATGTAGCGTATTCAGTCAATACACACAAACATCTGAAAAATCATAGCGCTGAAACCTGCAGAACAAACGAGATCAAGGCGATGCAGGAGGAAGGAAAGGGAAAACAGGAATAAAAATGTTGTACAATATAAAGTTTTAACCAAATGCAACGAGGAGTAATTGCACAGACTGTCTGATAATGATGCACTGCAATTAAATTTTCAGGGACAGCAGTTAACCCACGGGTCAGACAAGGCAGGTAATGAAAATTAACATTTAGATTAATGGAGGAATGGATGATTTAAGAGCCTTTATCATTAGTGAGGAAAAAAAATCAGCTAATTATTATTATTTTTTTCCCTAAAATGTGAGTTTTTTCATGAGGCACTAATTAGTAAGCATTCAAATGTTTTAGTTTGAACAGGTTAAAAAGGTTCTTTCTGTGGAAAGTTAATGCATTTTGATTTTACCAAGAGAGAAGAGAGTTTGCAGCAAATATATCAGCCAGCTTCTTGGTGCTAACAAAAAAAACAGCAGGCTTCAAGTACAGACTCTCAGCTTTAATTCGAGGGTGTTCGCATCCAAATCGGAAGGCAGAAATTACAAGCATTGAAAAGAGGAGACTGTGTGCAGACACAGCCGTAATTCCTGCACCTTTCCTCCCATTTGGACTCGACAAACCTCAAATTAAAGCTGAGAGTTTGCACTTTAAGTCCAGATACATTACTGTAACTTTAGTGCATTTTGGTGAACCACTCAAACGCCACAAATTCTACAGTACAAACCTAACTGAGGAATATTCTCAATGCATGCATCAGGTGCAGGTTTCTAAACCTGAGAAAATAATGTGATCTGTTGGGAGGCGGGTGGATGATTTATATGCGTGCATGCAGTTTCGGGGCATTAACTGACCAGGCTCCATATGAGCGATCTGCTTTGAAGTTCAGAGGTAAATTAAACCCTTGTAGAGCTGAAGCGCTTGATTAATCAATGGTCTGATCAAAAGTAAAATCCATGAACTGAACTGATGAGTTATTAGCAACTTAAAAGTCACCTACACCGATTTACACCACACCTTCCATGTCGTCAAATAACAGGTTGGGATGGGGGGATGGTGAACGCCATTCACGACACAAAAGCCGGTAATTGGGATATCTTGGATAGGAAATTAAGCGGAGCTGTGCTGGAATTGCAGCAAGTCACAAAACTTCTCAAACTAATTGGAACCAATGAGAATGACAGAGGGTGTAACCTTCTCCTCGGGTGAGTTTTAATTAGGCGAAATAAGGAAAAAACAACCAGGTAGGTGGACCACGGGTGTGCGCGGCTGTCCAGGAATTTTCTAGCAAGTTGAAAGAAACATTCAGTGGTTCCAGCTTTTTAATATGAACGTACGATGATGTTGTCAAAGGACTAAATGAATCATATAAAAAAACTAAATGTGAGCGGCACACTGAGGCTTTTGCAACACAATATGCAAATATTATCGTAAGTGCTCAGTATAGTCTAACTTGTTTTGCATCAAAGGTCTGTTGCATAATACATATAGACCTTTGCTGGAGTAAAGGATTCAACATGTCTGGCAAATGGCAGCACAGGAGAAGTGAATAACATTGACCAACTGACAACACAATCTTCTGCTGGGAAACTCCTGGACCTCACATCCACCTAGACCAGACCAGGCACCCCCACCCCATAGCAATGACACTTCTTGAGGCTCCTCCCCTCAATCCATAGGACCCAAAGGCCCCCACTCATAGAAGGCCCATGTCCAATTTCTGATGAGTCCCAACTGTTTTGGAAGCACAAGCCAGACCTACACAATATTAAGACATAATGGTCATAATGTTATGCCTGATCAGTGTATAATATAAGAAACATTGCTGCCATCTATAAACTTAACCAGCAAATCGAAAATAAACTGACCTCTGCTCTTAACCCACTGTGAGTGCATCGTTTTAAACATATTACGCAATGACATTACACAACCTTACGTAAAAAGCGCGGCCGCTGTCTGACCACTCTTTAAGTCCGCAAATGATATTCTTACAAAACACATTGCTAATCTTGCCGCACACCGCCCGGCTGGGTGAGTAATAAGATTAAAATGAAGGCAAACCGAGGCGCGGGCGCACACATCCCACACGCGGTCATCAGCATGTGAAACATCTCCCTCGCCGCACACGCTCATCAGCAGCCGCCGCGCGTCCCTCGGCCCTTCACCTGAAGCTTTCAAATTCCAGCTCTCTTGCCTCCACAAACTGGAACTTTGTGTTAACTTCTAACCCAACAGAAAGAAAAAGACAATTCTATTTCTCTCTGTATTAACAAAAAAAAAAAGACAGTTAATGAAACCCAAAGCAGCCTTAACGGTTAGGCCCGCTTTAATTCCCCTGTTGCTCATCATTCAAGAGCAGCAGATAAGTCTGAATCCACAGTCACTGGGCACTTTCTAATGAGCTCATTCAGGCAGTCGTTAAAAGACCCAAAGTACTAATATATGCACCTTCTCTGACCCATGACTCTCTCCTTTTTCCCCCAGTATATAGAGGGATAAGGAGGTGAACTTCAATAGCGGCATAAATGAATTTGGAAGGAAAAAAAACCCACACACAAAGCTGACTGAGAAAAAACAGGCAAAATTAGTTGGAGAGGGCTTCGGAGACAGAGGTGAAAGTGCTACGAGCAAGCAGGCAAGTACTAAAGAGAAGAGTTCCGGAGGTTAGACAAAGAGAGACTGAGGAATGAGGTGTGAAACACCGGAGGAAGAGACGAGGACAGTCAGGAATAATCACCTGAGATGACTAGATGAGGTAACTGCTCAGTATTCTGGGAGGCATGCTTATTCAGTTTCATGCTAAAAGTGTTATCTCTCATCTGTTCAATAAATTTATTCCTGAAATGGGCATGGTTTTGCCTACAGCAGGCGTGTCCAAAATTCTTTCACTGAGGGCCACATGAGGACAAATATACAAAGGCATATTGTATATTTATATACACTCAGGTGAGGAATAAACGGAGGTAAATATGCTTTTATAAGATGAGTTGCTCATTCACAAAAGCTTCAGGTTGCTTCATAGTCAGGATGATTGGTGGGCGAGAGAGGGGTAAAGGGAAACAATGCACATTTCAGACTTGTGCAAATAAGCAATAAGTGCAATATGTTTTTTTTTTTAACTCCTTGTCAGTGGGAGCAGTGATGCATCACTTTGGACTGAAAAATGCAGAACAACAACCTGTGGCTTTACATATTGTACTGGTTGTACACTTTGTGGAGAAACAGCTGCAAACACGCTACTACCAAGCGGACCAATCACAGCTCTTACGGTCTGCGTCGCTGCGGCTCGCATTTCTGGGGAGGTGCACGTCACGTTACGGCACTAGGGTCTGCGCTGTCGCAGAAGACTAAAGCATTTGATATAAATGTCAGCCATAACCAACATCACGGTGGTGTTGATCTTCTCACGGCGTATTCATTCATTACAGTGGGACAATAGTCTATTGCAGTGCTTAATTTGTAAATCATAAGGTGCCGGAACGCAAAGTACATATAACAGCTCGGGATGACGAGACGGGCACAGGTCCCGGAACGTATACACAAAACGTGCTGAAAACAACATGCAAATGCCCACTTGCCACGCCGTGGGACTTACAAGACTCAATTTCAAATAATATCCATGGTATAAATGTTATGACGATAATTTACAATTATTTTAGGCTATACTCCGCACAGCACAGGCAAATGCCCACATCACCACAGGTGGGACTTACAGTAGGCTATCTACAGTCAGCAATTAATTTCTCAACAGGTCAAAAAAAAAAAAAGAGCTTTTAATAAATCACACAAATCTTCCATTATTATTATTATTATTGTTCAAAGATTGGCACGGCGGCCTATTAATATAAAGTATTAAAGCCCCGGCTTGGCTAGCTGTGGGTGAACCCGGCTAGCGGCGCTAGCCTCCTGCTGCAGCCGGTTTTTACCTTCAACGTGACCGCTGCAGCTGCCCTCGTCGCCGGCTTTTCTGACTCGTTTTGAGTCATGCAACTCGTCCTTTTTCTTGAAAAAGGACAGTAAATTCAACTGTCTCTTTGACATTTTTGCGAAATGCCTAACGGTTTTTCCTCTCTTCCTTCTCCTGAGATGCGGCGAATTTCAAAAGTTTAATTTTTTTTCTGTAGTGACGGGGGCGTGGTTTGTTGATTTCAAATTACGTTAAATCTTAAAAAACATGTCATTTTTGGGATTTGTTCTGTAAATTAATACATGCATATTATTATTTTATTTTTATTTTATTTTAAACATTTTTTATGTGTTTTCTCTTTTTTCTTTTTTTTATGAGAGGTGCCGGATCTGCCGAAATAGGTACCGGAACACAGGGAGGCCAAAATTAAGAGGTGCCGGATCTTGTTCCGGCAGGATCCGGCTCAAATTAACCCCTGGTCTATTGTATACTAAGCATTGTTTAGGATAGTATGTCCTCGCATTTGCTGCACGTGTAACAAATTAAACGGTGGTACCATAGCGTCAACGCTAATAAGTTAGCAGTATCACTGCATGTTTTTTGAAGCAGCATCTCCGTGGAGACGTTTAGCCAAGCAAATAACTTCTGCTTTTTTTTTTTTATTGTACAGTTCTGAATATTCAGAAATGAGGAAGTAGTTTGGCAGCCATCTGGTAGTTCATGCAAAGGTCAATGGTGACTACTTGATCTGACCTTTGGGACCCAAGCGAACCCGACTCTGGCACGTGGCAGACATCTGTGAGTGCTTCACCACACACACACACACTTCTCACACTCTTCTCACACTGCTCAGAGCAGATTGCAGCTCAGAATTTAGGACGTGATTTGCAAGGTTTGCCGTTTGCCAGTTTTGTCTGGATTTTAGGCTGGAGATGCTCACAGACCGTATTCTCTA
Organism: Planiliza haematocheilus; assembly: GCA_005024645.1. Lineage (NCBI taxonomy): Eukaryota > Metazoa > Chordata > Actinopteri > Mugiliformes > Mugilidae > Planiliza > Planiliza haematocheilus. The sequence goes on along the minus strand of SRSE01000293.1, from coordinate 1,283,542 downwards.
CTCTGATGTGTTGTTGAAAAAAAACGACTCATTCTTTTAACTCAGACGCAAGTAAAACCAACTGTGTTCTTCGTGCCATTTTTGTGGCATCAAACCGAATCATCTTAAACTCCAAATTCAGCTGCACAGATCTGTGAGCATTCAGCAAAGCAGTAGCCTTTGTTATCTTCGCCACCGACCTTGACAGCCACGCGGCTTCACAATGAAAACAACTGACATGGCAGTAACCGCCCGCTGCCCTAAAGCAACTTCTTCAAAATGCAGAATTATTCTCGCGTTATGCCGCCGGGGTCATGTTGCCATTTGGAGACGACTTACAGTCATGTTACATGATTAGACAGTTCATGCCCTTGATGCAGATGGATATTTCAGCCTGAGCGGACAGGGCAAAGTTAAAGCCCCGAGGATCTATTACGATTATATAAAATGACCACAGCCATAACATAACACCACCTTAAAGTAAAGGGAAAAACCTGTGAAGTCACATTTGGAACTCCTCTTAAAAGCGTGAAATCATTTCTGGTCTGCCACAACATTGTGTGTCTGTGCCCAGACGATAACGCCATTGGTGATGTGCACCTCCCCAGAAATGTAACTACGCCTCATGGCGACGCACCACAAGAGCTGTGATTGGTCCGTTAGTGGTGGCGTGTTTCCGCTTTAATATTTCCGGCTGCTTCTCCATCCCCGCAAAATTCGAATTGAGTGTTTTGGATCAATACAGATGGAATGCATCGAGGAAAGGTTAACTGAGGATGTTCAGAGATAGACTCATTTGTAAGATAAGATAAGATAAGATATTATTATTTATTTATTCATCCCACGCATGGGAAATTTCCTTGTTTCAGTAGCATGGAATTTGGCAAATATATATACAGACAGCATGACGACTTTGACATGGTTAAAAGTTTACACAATAAACATTTGGGGAGAAAAAAATATATATATATATACAAAATAAGAATGTTCTGAAAAATATATAGAGAAAAAAATGTGCAGAAATATAAAGAGATTCTGTATATACAGTTATGTACGAGTCATCTTCGGCCGAATTTATGCGAAAGTTTCAGTCGCCATTTTTGAAACTGAAACTGAAATTAACCCGACTGGGCAAAAAAAAAAAAAAAAAAAAAAAAAAAGACATAGCACCGACTAGTCTGGGTGCCGTCTTTACAGAGTGAAAGCCAGACTGACGGGCGCGGAAGTATAAATGGCTTGCACCGGCGTCAGCTTTGTGCGTAGGTTACGCCGTCTAGTCTAATTATGCAGCAGAGACATAAACTCTGCTTGAGGAAGAAGATCCAGGATAACTCATGTGTAGAAACATATCAAATAACTCAAATATCAACGGTTTGAAGTGCATTTCATTTTTCCGAAACTAATTTTCTTCTGATTCTAATGATATATGAATTTTCCTAATAGAGATTCAAATGCATTTATTGCATCTGCAATATTAAAATCAGTTCCTTCACTTAAGCCTTTACACCGTTTCAAAGTGGAGGGAGGACATTTCATAATATTTTCTCTGACAATCGTTGGGCTCATTACGACGAGTGCTTGAATAATACAATCAGTTAATTCATTAAAAAATATGTCTCGAATATGTGATTCATAGAGGAAATTATCAGCAGCGACGCATCCCTGTGGGGGCGACAATCAGTTCCACTTCTCACCATCAGCAGATAATTAGTGGGTACGGATGAAACCTGTGTTTCAGAGCACATCTGAAAACTGCGCCCGGGCGGCCCAGGCGTAGAAAGCGGTCGACGAACACAGATTAGCGCTGTAACCTCCGGGGACGGGGCGTGCTTAGGAACAAGAAGAATGCAGTGCGTGTGTGTGGGTGTTTTGGGGGCATCCTCATTAGCTTTACTTCTGCCTAATTAACAGCATCAGGACAGACAGGTGTGAAGACAGAAGACATGCGACAGAAATTTTAAACCTTTGGTATGAAAATCTTAGGTGAGGATATGCATAGTGTGAAACTACAGCAAATGTGCAGAGCGCTGGAGGTGCCTGTGTCAATGTGGGCTTAATGCAGCGGCAGTAAAATCAGTCACACGTCCATCAGCAGCAGAATGAGCGGCTGCACACAAGTTAAATTATCTTGTGCTTTGCTAAAATGAGGAGTCGCCGTGAGACGCAGGCTTCCATTTGTCTTGCGGTCACACGGGAAATGTAACGTAACATACTTGGAGACATGTACTGTCCACCTGGACCTCAAGGCCAGACACCACAGGACACCCTCAGAAGGCCCATGTCCCATTATCTGATGAGTCACAACAGTTTTGGAGGCACAATGAGACCTACATAATATTAAGTTTCTAATTCTTGGTCGTGGTTCTTTATCTTTTTATTTATTGTCAATCATAAGAAAACATTTCTATTGAATTCATCTGCAAGTTGTTCACAGTTACAGTTCTGAATGGATCTGTAAAACATCCAGTGACGGAGTATTTCATTTGTTTTCCTGGTTTTATCACCCCCAGGCAACAAATGCATGACAAATGCCTTCATGGTAATGTGTAGGCAACTCGAGTCATTCGTTTCTTTCAGAGAAGGATGAGGCCTTGGTAAAATATTGAATAACAGAAAGCGAGGATCGTAAAACTTGAAAACAAAGATTCATCCGACTGCACTTCACAGGTCTTTCATTTCTGGAAATCACAAAGGGAGGCAGTTTCAGGTGTCGTGGGAAAACGTGACAAGACGTTTTGTCGCAGCTTGTAACCGCCGTCACACTCCGACGTCACTGGAAGGTGTCTCGAACGTGGCGCGTTTGTGCGTCAACCTGCCAGAGCAAAGATAACGAGCTCCAAGCCTGCCCATCCCGTTGACTGACTGGCTCCGTGGGAGAGCTGACAGAGGAAGAGAAACCAGATCTGAGCCGCTACAGCTCAGTCCGCCAAATCTTCTGGTCCACACTTAGGTAACCTGACGTCTGTTTGCTTTATGTCACAGCCTCTTCGCAAATCCGACGGCGTTCAGACTTTAGTGGGATCATGAATTTATGAAATTAAATTAGTCATCTGTTCATAACTTAGATAAGAGCGAAATATTGCATTATTTAAAAACATGGACTGTATATAAATGTGCACAATGCATCACCACTTCCTTGCATTTGCCAAACTGACACTATTTTCCAGGGATACGGGCAGCGCCATCTTGGAAGTCTGGCCCATGTCCATTCTCTGATGAGTCGCAACTGTTTTGGAAGCACAAGGGAGACCTACAGGGTCATAATGTTATGCCTGACTGGTGTATGTAGTTTTTGCCAACCCCTAAATTGCCCTAAAAGCATGGCAAATAAGATGTGTTGGCACTTTGCAGAAAAGACGCCGTTGCTCACTTCAAATTAAAACCCAGAGGAAGGGTCCGCATGTCGTGATGAACCAGAAAGAAGCAGTGTGCGGCAAACCAGCCTGGACTTTTGAAACTCTCACTGGAACTAAAGAAAGAGAATTACGTTTCCATTACAGATCTGAGGCACACGTGGAGGAAATCAAAACGCAACAGGAGCGCGCACATCGCAACCAGCAAGAACGAGAGGCACCTGCTACGATCCGTCATGCTCTTGTGTCACGCCTGCAGACAAAACACATGCAGAGGTGATAAGAGAGTGTGTGTGCACAGTAATACAATTAAAGAATTAAAGCATCTTTCGGTTGCATTTCACGTCACATCACAACCCGTTTACAACTCCTTGAAGATCTCGTATCCGCCACTACTGAGCCTAGAGAGAACACGGCCGTTTCATCTCACCCAAAACCACGACTATTCCTGCAGCGTGACGTCTGAAAATATCCAGACTGCTCCGCATCTTTTCTACCACATCAGGTTTTTTTGATCATTTGAGATGTGTGTGCTTGTTTGAGGGAAACATAGACTGTGATGTCATTATGAAGCAGCTCACCAAATTCTAAGAACTGCTGGGTGTTTTTGATCTTATAGTTAAGAATAGCGTGACATGCGCAGGACGTCGTTTAATCCTTCTCAGATTCTGCAGTTCCAGTGTAAACCCATTCATTGTAAAGCCCAATTTAATACAGACATAATGTTTAGCCCACTACTACAAGAATTAAATACAGCATTAAGCTACATGTTTGAGTTCTGACTGAGGACGTTTGATTTTATTAAACGTACAAGAACAGAGACTGTGAATAGTGAAGTTCATGAGGCATTCGCATGCATCTGAACACCTTCATATATATTAAATGCTTGCAGGAAGCTTCATTATTTAAAATGTGTAACGAGCTACTTTTTCTGTTCTGGCTGCTTTTTGAATTATTCCGTTTCAGATATCCTTTGGGCTTTGTTTCAGCCGAGCAGGAACATTCCTCATCTTTCTGCACCGTGGCTATCGTACCAGTTTCCTCCAACTATTTTTTTTTTTTTTGTTGTTGTTGTTTTTTATTGATTGATTGATGATTTCATGATATGATAGTTGAGATAGATCAGCCCAAGCTGGTTAGACGTGGAACTAATTCATAAATGTGTGATATAGCAGCACATCTGTGTTTTGTCGTTTTGTCCATAGTCTAAAAGCAATAAATACAAACAGGGCTACGATCAGGAATAGACAATACCTCCTCTACACTACGAGGAGTGAACAACATGATTTCATGATGTTTTATAAATCGATCAGCCACAACATTAAAACCACTTACAGGAGAAGTAGATAACATTGACCATCTTGTGACAATTCATTGTTCTGCAGGGAAACTTTTGGACCTGGCATTCATTCATGTGGATGTTACTTAGACATGTAGCACCCACCTAGACCAGACCAGGCACCCCCACCCCATAGCAATGACACTCCTTGATGGCAGCAGCCATCCCCAGCAGGATACAGCCTGACACAGGCACACACGCAAAAACGCTTTAGGAACAACTAAAAAAGCACGAAGAACAGCACAAGTTGTTGACCTGGCCTTTAAATTCATCTAAAGATGATCCACAGAGACCCCTCCCCTCAACCCATAGGACCCTAAGACCCCTCACTAACAACATTCAGTTACCAGACACCACAGGACACCCTCAGAAGGCCCATGTCCATTCTCTGATGAGTCCCAACTGTTTTGGAGGCACAAGGGAGACCTACACAATATTAGAAAGGTGGTCATAATGTTATGCCTGATCGCTGTATGTGATTTCCCGACACATATCACTGGCAAAACAGTCACTTAACTCCCGTTGGCTCATTCTGATGCATGTCGACTCAGTGGAAAGGCATGAAATGAGCAGAGCTTCTACTTATGAAATGCAAAGTGAAATTAAAAGGCATCCAAAATATATGCTTCAGCTTAAGCACAACATTTTTAATTATTAATGTGAAGAGAAAAGAGCTAAAAAAACAAAATCATTATCATCAGGTGCATGTGTCAGAGTTCACCATTTGGTAGAGACAGATTTAATGCTGCGTCTCCCGTAATAGTAAATAAACAGGACATTTTGACTCAAGTGGGAGTCACCACATGGACACTTATGTCCTCTCACTACCTCAGATGAGCAGCATAAAACTGGCAGCAGTTACTGGCACGACATCCACTCAGAGACTATAATGAAATAAAAAACGTCATTCAGCTCGCACATTTAGTTAATAAATCAGTGCCTCCAAAAACAGCAATTTGGTGACTTTGCATACTCATTTGTCTTTCGCAGGGACACGTGACGACATGGCGGCCCCCAAGCTGCTGCTGCTCCTCAACAGTGACCACGTCTCCCGGGGTGAGACAACACCAGACGACACATCCGCTGCTGCTACGTGAGACCTAGTGTTTACTCTGGATTCATTCATAAAACAGAGGCGTGCCACCACTTGCCGAATCTCAATTACATTCATTCATTCATTGTACAAACTGTCATCACAAGGAGAACAACAAACTTGTCATCGAGTCGCCCGCGGCGACATGTGTTTATACAGAGAAGTCCGGAGGTTGGAGGAATGCTAATGAGAGGAGAAAGGAGGAAGTCAGGTGGATGTACTATAAAGTGCAAAGAGGAGATCGGAGCGAAGGAAAGGTCCACAAAGCGTCAGACTCCAAGAGACAGATGTTCCTTTTTCGACTTCAAACTAAATGACAATAATAGAATTTTAACTCAAGACAAGTGGAAACATGGTAATGAGGGACCCCCTAACCCTAGCAGATTAATCATTGCAGCCCAAAGCCTGATGAGTCATTTTGGTGTCCAAGCCCAACAAAACCCTAATCACATTATCATCACATCATAAAACATGTTTACACTAATTAAACAATTATTTATAATGTGCTGATGAGGTGGCACTGATGCCTCACAGCAAAAAAGGTGCTGGGTTAAACTGTTGTAAGCTTGTTAGCAAAGGGAAAAGAGCGTAAAATAATCTGTTATTGTCCAATCCAGATGACTGAAACAAATACTAAATCGATCAGGCATGTCATTACGACCACCTTCCTAATATTGTCTAGGTCTCCCTTGTGTCTCCAAAACAGTTGAGACTCATCAGAGAATGGACATGGGTCTTCTGAGGGTGTCCTGTGGCGTCTGGCAACACAGTGTTGTTAGTGTGGGGCCTTTGAGGGGAGGGGCCTCTGTGGATACTTGATCAGATCGGGTTCTAGTGAATCCAGAGTCTGGAAGAACACCCTCTGGATGGCTGCTGCCATCAAGGAGTGTCATTACTATGGGGTGGGGGTACCTGGTCTGGTCTAGGTGGGTGCTACATGTCTAACATCCACCCGAATGAATGCCAGGTCTAAAAGTGTCCCAGCTGAACAGTGAACTGCCACAAGATGGTCAATGTTATTTAATTCTCCTGTCAGTGGTCATAATGTTATGCCTGACTGATGTAGCGTCTGTATTGCAACACCTTCTTAGAACTTTTTACTCCAAACTACACCTAAAAATAAAGGTATTATATATTTTTCCTCTTGCAAGACTACATAACGAATTAAAATGCAGTATTTTTTTTATACACGAGAACATATTTTTCATTCTGCAGCCTCTAGTCGCTGAGAGCCTCCCACGTGAGACGTGTACCAGAGAACGATCCCTGGAGAACGAGTTTAAGGTCAGAGCAGTGGAAATATTCACTGCACCCACGATTAGTACGTCTGCGTTTCCTACCTTATTGTTTTCCAAACCTTCATCAAGTCCAAACTAACTAGAAACGTACACAACTAATTCAAAAGATTTACTTCAGCCTCTTTACTGAAACACTCGTTGTGGCTGGTGACTTTGAATAACGTTTGCTCTCTCTCCCGTCCACAGTCTTGGTCTTGAACCGGCCGCAGGGAAACTTCACACCTGTGATCACCAGTTTAGGCGCCGGCTCCAGAGACCGGCTCGCTCTGTCTGGGGACTTCATTTTCCTCTTCACAGAAATCATCAGCATGAGACAGAAAACCAGCGCTCTGGGAGTTCCTAACGAGTCTCTATTCTCTGTAGTTTCCCTTTCACAGGAGCTCTCTCTTCTCCTTTTTCACACCCTGGTGTCAGGGCCGTCTGTTCGTGCGCGCGCACACACACACACGCAGCCTCATTTCACGTGTCTGCCTGCCAACCCCTGTTTGACAAATTCTCTGGGAAATCAGCTTACGAAGAAGTAAGTGCTTTCAGATAAGTTCTTCCTGAGACAATTAAAAAAAAACTTGATTAGCCCGGCGTCCCTATTATATGCAAGTGGTGTCATTATAATGAAGGGTGAAGCAATCAAAATGAGGACAGCACTCCTGTCGAGTATGCACTGGAGAACATAAACACAGACGCCAGCCATGCTCATTGTGAAAAAACAAGAGTGACTACAGAGCCAGAGGGAGATGGACGGATACGTTCTGTTTCAAATGTTCACCCACACATACTACACTCAATTATAATCAAATGTTAAATAAAACCATAACAGGGCTTTGTATATGTCCTTAAAACTAAAGCTGGTCTGTTTATCTCTGCATACATCGTGTACACTATTTCAAATACAAACCGTGTGTTCTAGCATGGGATTATGCACATGGGACCAATCTGATGTTGACCCAATCACACCAGACGACTGTCACAGGTTAATCCCTGCGGCTGCCGCGGAGTCCACAGCTGGAATTCTATATAAACACACACACACACACACACACACACACACCACTGCTCAACCACAGAATAACAGCAGAACAAATACACAGACTGGATAATGTGAGAACAACAGCTGTTGACTTTCAGAGTTTGTTCGACTCGAATTATACAGTCATGGAGACCTAATCAACCGGTTTAATAATTCTACCATTGAAATATACCAACCAGGCATAACATTATGACCAGGAGATGTGAATAACATTGACCATCTTGTGGCAATACAATGTTCTGCTGGGAAACTTTTGGACCTGGCATTCATTCATTCATGTGGATGTTACAGCACCCACCTAGACCAGACCAGGCACCCCCACCCCATAGCAATGACACTCCTTGATGGCAGCAGCCATCCCCAGCAGGATGCAGCCTGACACAGGCACACACAAAAAACACTTTAGGAACAACTAAAAAAAAACAAAAAAAAACATAAAGGACAGCACAAGGTGTTGACCTGGCCTCCTAATGGTCCACAGAGGCTCCTCCCCTCAACCCAATAGACCCAAAAGCCCCCACAAACAATGTTCTGTTCCCAGACACCACAGGACACCCTCAGAAGACCCATGTCCATTCTCTGATGAGTCACAACTGTTTTGGAGGCGCAAGCTGGGACCTACACAATATTAGGAAGGTGGCCATTATGTTATGCCTGATCAGTGCATAAAACAAACGCCTGAGACTTGTCATTATGCACCGCTGCTCATCCAGAATGAGGTCACAGAAGAAGCCGTCTAAGCGAAGTGTCCCAGGTGTTGCTATCGAGTTCCTACAGCACATCCTAGGGGAGCGCAGCACAGACAGGGTTATACAGTTAATCCTGCCCGTTTATTCAGGGTCTGCTCTGGGGTTCTCCCATATGTGCAGAGTGAGAAATGTCAGAAGGGATAATAAATTCACTGAACAGTACAGTGGTGTTTGATCTCCTCATTGTTTTGCAGACCCTTGTTTACTATGCACCAATGTAACTCAGGCTAACTGGATAAAAATATGTTTAAATGCACCTTATTTACTTATTTGTCTCTTTTATAACGCTTACAAAACTAACTCCACTAATCTGTCAGGTGACTTTCAGTCACCTTTACCTAGAATACCTCCCCCAGGCAGGTGTCCAGATGGGGTCCTGGTCAAATGTCAGACACACATTAGCCGGGTCCTTTCAACATGAAGGAGCAGCCGATATGGGCTGAGCTCCCTCCTAATGTCTCAGCACCTCATCCTGACCCTGTCCTGTCTGCTTCCTGTATTTGCATTCTCATTCTTTCAGCCAGGTAGATATCCTGGTCTCATCCTTCACAATCCATGACAGCATCTGCATCACTGCAGGTGTAGCTTCAATTGCCTGGGATGCCATTCAGTGTACAACCGTTTTCCAGCAGAACACTCAGATTTGGAGGTGCTAATCCTATATCCCATCCGCTACACTGCATGCTCAAGGTCATGGACTGAAAAAGCCAGCAGGAACATATCATCTTCAAAAGGTATAAAAGTACACACCCCAGGTATAGGCTCTGACCTTAAATCCTCTCTGTGAAGCTCAAGGACCAAACCGGGAACAAGGTACAGTCCAACAGAATTGCTCGATACGATGGGAGCAGATTGTGGAGAAAATATTGCAGTATTCCTATAGAAGCCCTACTGTGACCCTGTAGTAAACCTCTACTGACCCGTAGTGATTACAGACCTGCATGTTCATGCTCTCATACCAAAGGTGACCAGTGTCTTGAACCCTCTGGGGCTGAATATTGACACAAGTTTCTCCCACATCATTGTGAAGCATTATCAACAACAGACTTTGAGGCTCTCAATATCTGGAGCAATTCCCCACAGTATTGATTACCAGCATATTAAATCAAGTAAGAAGTGAATATCGATTAGTGGTCAAGTCAACTGAACTCCTCCTGCCCAGACGCACTGACACAAACACAAACACAAGGCGCAGTTTGACTTTTCAAAGGAGGAAAAGGTGTCATAAGTAACACAGATGGTGGCTAAGTTCAATTTAGAGATATATGTGCTTTAATTAATAGGCAGTTTAGACTTCTGTGTTAATTTGTTGCCGTAGTTACAGTGACGGTGCATAGCATACTAGACCCAAACAGCGTAGCCTGACGTGCAACTCCCCGCAAATGTATCCAAGTGCAGAAGTGACGCAGACCACAAGAGCTGTGATTGGTCCACTACGTAGTAGCGTGTAATTTCCCTAATTTCCCTAATTGATTGTTTTGGATCGATACAGATTGAAACGAGGAAAGGTTTTTTCGTTTACTCACCTATATAACATTTATGTCATTTGTGTCAAGATGCGTGTATATCAGTATAGTGGGAGCGAATGGGGCACCGAAACACATCCTCTAAATAACACATTATCTGCCGCGAAACTTCTAGTTTTTTTGCAACATGGCTATCTCCGGACTCAACGGGGAATAGAACTAGCGTACGATAACAAAATATTGGCGAAATGAACGAGTTTCGCAGCAGATAATGCGTTATTTAGAGGCTGCGTTTCGGTGCCCCATTCACTCCCACTATATGGATATACACGGATCTTATTATCTCCCGACTGACTACATATGACACAAGTTATATGGGTGAGTAAATGATCGTATTTTATGCCAGAAATAAGGTCCAGCAGTTCCTCTTTAAGTGAGGAGGTTCAGAGATACAAACATTTGGATGAGTCATCCAGAATTTTCAGTCGCCATCGATGAAAGTAAAGCGTGAAGTGGAAAGTGAAGCAGGACGTAGAAACAAAAATGAACCTGACTGCCAAAAAAGACACGGTGCCGACTAGCGTTTTTACAGAGTGAGCCAGACTGTCGAGCCCACAAATATAAATGGCTCGCACCAGCATAGGCTACGGGCATCGGTTATGACGTCTCTGTCCCACAGAACATTAAATAAGCCTAAGTGTTAGCATAATGGTTGCCTCACACAACCATCCTGAAATTAGCGTATGGGTCCATTCCCATAGAAAAACGATGTTTCAGAAGAATTTATAAGAACAACAAAGACACTATCCGTGCACTAAATAACACTGCACTTAATATTCAAGCTCAGTACAAGTTTGGAAACATTAGCATGTCCACACAATATACAAGATGTTTAACACGGTAAATATTGAGCATTTTCAGCATAAGGCTTTAATCATTACAGTGCCAGAGGTCGGCGCAGCTGCAAGATGCCACCGGCAGGCTGTGAAATTAACTTAAACTACAGCATGAATCTAGTGTGAGAGATTAAACCTTAAACCAGATAATCACTGAGAAAATCCACACTAACCGGCAAACATTTACACAGTCAAAATTGCTTCTTTTTTTTAAATGAAGTACTGAATGCAGTTACAGTACCTTAGATTACATTCGTCTGCAGGGGCAAATACAGAGCGCAGGTGTGCCAAATACAAAAGGTTACATTCATCAACTTACATGGATGGTACAGCCGGATAAAAAAGGAAGTGAAAACTGAAGATAAAATTGGAACAGATTTCAGAGAGGACAAGTTTGTCTTTTGTTATTTTCTCTTCTGTCTTAATGCGTGCGCTTTGTTACTTTCTTGTCACAGCAGTCCTCATTAACGTCACTGGGTGTTTGATCTTCACTGTAAAGAATGATGTATGCTCACAGCTTGAGTGACTGTTTTAAAACTGAGCAGATGAAAGTAGAAAGTTACTCTGACTTCACCTAAAATCAGAGTCACGGAGGGTAAAGGCCTCCTTTTAAGAATCTCTAACCAGGTAGTTTAAGTCATTTTACAGAAAATCATCAAGGTTAACGGTGCATTCAAAGCAGAATGTGTGTGTGGAGGAGATCTTCAGCGCTTGGACGGGCGTGCGAATGCTGTGTTGTGCCTCTCGCTGATATAAAACAGAAAACCAATCCCAATCCCGCACTTGAATCTACTCCTCGGTTTCAGCATGAAGACACAAGCTGCTCGGCATAGTAATTACTCTCAATTATCTTGCTCATCTCTTCTGGCTATTCATCTCCGTCAGCTCAGGCTCTGTGAGGGTAACAATCTTCTAGTCACTGAGAGGGAGAGAGACGCGGGCGAGGGCGTCCTTTTGTTTATTCACTCATTAAATTAATACCAGGACGAGAAAATGATCGGGAGAGAGAGAAAGAAAAAATGAATAGTACTCAGTTAACACGACTCTCAGTAGGGGTCTGAAGTAGATGCTAAAAAATGGACCACACACAGTTTATGACCTGTAATAAAACAACATTACAGAGGCTACTAAACAGCATTTCAGTCAGTGTACTGTGTTTGTATCCTAAAGCTGCAGTCTTTACAGTCGCCTGTCTTTTCTCTCATGGTTAGCATGGTCTGCTTCATATGAAGATTTGTTCATGAGCTTTAATTTCAACTTGAAGGTCACGCCATTGAGGCAACGGATATATGAACATGAACACAACCACAACCTCGGTTCCTGCCACCAAATTCAGCATTCTCATACTGGGCTTGGAGAGTTGGATGAACCCAGATGGAGGGTTCACCCAAGGGAGCAGCACTGTTTTTAAGTCCTGCTGGTTTCATTCAGGGACATTTCAGATGCGGAAATGCGCTGGAGGGTTTCCTGGGCAACCAGAGACTGGAACGTCCACTAGCAGCCGTCAGCTACAACGTGATCGGCAACGACAAAGACTTCAGGTCAAGAAGATATGCTTCAGCTCAGCTCTCGAGGCAGCGGAGAATAAGTTCTCAGAATAAAAATGGATATTTCGACGGCATCAGCAGCAGCTGAGCAAACAGCTCTGAATGAATGTCATGTGAAATGAAGAACGGCTCAAGAACACCTGCAGCAAACTGGAGCACGATTGCTTTTCTGCAAGTGCAACACATACATTCAAGGTGACGGCCCTTTCAGATGCTGAAACTCATCTTCTTGTCAACCAATTCTTTACCGGTGGAGATACTTACACTGTTCAGGCATAACATTATGACCACTGACAGGTGAAGTAAATAACTGACTTGAATGTTCTGCTGGGAAACATTTGGACCTGGCATTCATTGGTGTGGATGTTACTTAGACATGTAGCACCCTAGACCAGACCAGGCACCCCCACCCCATAGCAATGATGCTCCTTGATGGCTGCAGCCAGGATGCAACACGCACAAAAACACTTTAGGAGGTGTGACGGTGTTGACCTGACCTCCAAATTCATTAGATCCCAAACTGATCCACAGACGCCCCTCCTCTCAACCCATAGGACCCAAAGGCCCCCACTAACACCACCACAGGACACCCTCAAAAGGCCCATGTCCATCCTCTGATGAGTCAGTCTTGGAGGCCCAAGGGAGACTTACACAATATTAGAAAGCTGGTCATAATGCTGAGCCTGATCGGTGTATACAGTATGACAGTAGACTCAGGGAGCTTAGTTGCAAGGAATGAAAAAAGTCTCTGCGGCATCGTCCTTTCTTGTGAGCACACTGTAATCATTGCTTGTGAGAAGGTTGCCGGCCCAGGTATTATTACAGCAGACAAAAATAAAATACGAGAAACTGCACAATGGTAAAACGTTTTCATGCAATTTGTCTTCAAAATATAATTCCTGCTGGACCTCTCAGAACAAAAACGTTCAGATGTTAAGGTGAGTTATTGACGAGTTAATGACAAAAGAAAGTATTTCTGTTCAGGTTGTTTTCATGAAATGTGTTCAGACGGCCGCTTTTGCAATTACAGTCGCCCGTCGACCCTCTTACCCCTTTCCTTTCTCTAATCTAAAACTAATGCATGTGCAGACACGGCCGCCCACTGCTCTTCCTGCGTATCCATGTATCCACCATTAAATATCAATTCCATTAAGCCGGTGAAGCTGTGGGAATTATCCGGCCATGTCCATATCGATCAGACAAGTGAAAGGCCACTAAAAACTTCCCAGTGAAGATGATCCAGTAATGGCTGGATGGATCCAGGGACTTAGAAATGCGGGCTACAAGAAGGAAAGGAGATTACGGTCTGTTGAGGAAGGGCAACCGAGAGGAGCGATATCGTGAATGACAGGCGACACATGAGGAGGAAGATTGTGAAATCAATCTGAATTAGTTAGAAATTGACAACTTAATAAGAAAAACAAAACATCTTTGGCAGATCTTTGGAGAATTAACTTTTAATTAACCCAATTAACTCTGTGGTAACTGATCAGATTTCTTATGAGCTCCACCGCATTTCCTTTCTCCATGCCCCACTATTCAACAGTATTACTAACACCTGGCCCAGCTTCTTTTGGCCCAGTTTTGCTTTGTCATGTTCTTTCCCGTCCCTCTGCAGCCTCCCCGCGGTGATCCATGGTTGGTTATTCCTGGCTCCGGAGACCCTGGCCGCGCTGCGCCGTCCTCTACATCTCCTGGCCCCGACTCTCAGCCTAATTGCCACTCCAATGTTGGCTACGCCCGGCTCTTCTCTGTTTGGCCCCGACATGCATGTCCTTATTTCTCCTGGCTCGGTAAAATTTTTGCAGCCTGCACACGCTCTCGCCCTGTGCATTTGCTGTGCATGAAATGGTTTGTGTTGTGCCCTTCATTTCAATACGGCAACGTGCATTAAAAAGTGTCAAAAATACAAGTCGTGAGATTTTTTAACCATGACCAGAACTGTGGGTTTTATTCCAATATAATTTTGGCTGATACAAGAAAGTTTGGTTTAATTATTTTGTTACAGGCACAACCTGAGACAGCTGGGGGCCTTAGATGTAACCTATGTTTATGTGTATCCAGGGAATTGTGGGAAAAAGAAAGTGCCAGAATGGTGTGTGCAAGAGGGCGTCTTTACAACTCCACAGGTGAAGCCAGCAGTTAAGAACAGTGTCTAGATAGGCTCAGGGCTACAGCACCATAACTTGTTAAGGCCGCTGTTCCCGACGTCCAAAAAAAGTTTGTGTGTGACCAGCATTCCACTTAAGTCGTCCTTGTTCTCAAGAGGGACCTAGACATTAGCACGTTACCAGCTAATCTACGAGCCGCAAGCGGAAAGCTGAAGAGAGGCCGGTGCGCTACCAACTACGGTTCAGAGCCGACTAGACTGGTTCAGGTAACAATTTGCTGACACAAGGAGATCAAGTTGTTCGTTTACAATTAAAAGCAATACTTCATTGTGCCAGTCACACTTTTGTAAATACCTCTGCACACTACTACATAGTCCTGTCCTGTCCAATCAGAGCCAACGTGTCGTTAACCGAGTAAAGCCCACAGCACTCGAGAGAGAGAGTATGACTACGCCGTTACTCTTCTGCCCACAGTTTTAACGACTCAGCAGATCTTTGCCCAACAGAAAAACTCCAGACCAACCAAACAAATCTAAAATGTTGTGCCCTGGCTTCCAGGCTATGACAACTCCATTTAAACGTATTGCAAAAACTGTTTCCATGAGATAGCAGAGTCACAAAATGCATCTAATAAATACATTCCTGTTGCGCAAACTCCTTCACAGCAATAAAAGAAAAAGTCTTGAGCAACATTTTTCCTTATTTCAGGCTAAAGGCCAGTGAAACATGACATCGGGTAAATCTCAACTCCTAAACTTACACACAATAGATATTTTTTTAAAAGATGGACATAATGTACACCTACTGCACGCCCTACTGTGGTCTCTACTGTCGTCCTACCAGCCGATGAAAGACTGCAAAATAATGGAGACATTAATAAAGAGACATTTCTTTGGTTTACCTCTTTTAATATTTGTTAGTTTCCCCTTCAGCAAACTGAAATATTGCATTACACAGAACAGGAATCCTCTGAGATGGATTACTTGTGTCCCACGTAAATAATCGACACCAACGTACTGCTTCTAAAGTTCAACGACACCTCCAGGCTGCACCATCACAAAGTAAACGCAGTGTATGCACAGGGTATTAACATGCATCAGGCAGAACACACAAGAGGAAACGCTCTCTCCTGAGGATTCATGCACAAAACCTCGCATGGCCTTGACGCGGGAGAAAAACGGCACGGATACGAGCCGCCGGCAAGCATGTGATGAATAAACAAAACACAAGCCTTGACAGATTTGTGTGCACTGTGTAACTACTCTAATACAGTCATCCTGTAAACTCCCAAAATGAGGGATAACGGACTGTTGGCGTGCCCCACATTTTGACAGTTTTTTCAAGCAGCTCTTTGAGGAAGGGATATTTAACAGATGCATTTTCTGTCTGCCAAGAGTATTAAGCCGACTTTCAGAAAAAAGCAGGACAAATATAGTCACAATGTCTCCGGAGGAAAAAAAATAATAATCATGCCAACATAAACAAGTGCTTGAAAACACACACTGAGACAAATTAGCTGCAGCTACTCCTCACCTACCTGCAAGATATAAGCACAGCGAGAACCCTCATCAAGATGCTAACTGCACTGATGCTGAGTTACAGTGCATTCCTTATGAGACCAGAGCTGAGTCCTGCGGTTGAGTGACACATTCAAATAATACATACTGCAATTAAAATGACAGGATGACAGGGACTGGGGTGGGGAGGGGCTGCACAGAAAGAAAAAGTGTGCTGTGAAACATGTAATTAAAGCGGCACAGAGCTGAGTGTGACATGCACGACAAGACCGGTGGCACTGGGCAGCGCAAAGACAGGTCTAAATTGGTCTCGTCACAGCGAAACGGACAGGTTCCCCCTCTGCCTCATCAACACTGGACGAAGGTGCGGCAATGTCTCCCGTGGAGCGGAGTTTCTTGATAAACCGCGGCACAAATATACGCCTTTGAGGTGTGAAAATATGCATCTGCAAAGCAGGTTGTTGCTGGTAAAGACCAGACGGAGTCAGCAAGTCTTCGCCGGGTACAGTGTCACGATAGTGTGCGGCTCCCAGGTGTGAAAGCGTGCAGCTGGATGAGTGGGAAGAAAGGTGTTGCTGTAAGGGACATTCGAGGAAGCCTGGAAAATCGTCCTTGGCTAAGAAGTTGACGTGCAATATATTTTTTGCATTTTTATGTACTCTAGAAAAGCTCAAGGGGCATCTCTAGTAGGACGCCCAATTTATGTCTGACAACGAAAGAAAGAAAACATGTATCCGACTCCATTAACAAATATACCTGAGGTTATAGAGAGACACAGTGCATGCTTCAGAGTTAAGGCATCGACCTACAGACTGTATATAAATATGGACGGCTGAACTGCTCCTCAATAGTGAACCAAAGAAAGTAGAGCTCCCTCTGGTGACTGGCTGCAGTATAGGTCATAAGCTCCACCTCGTCCATGTTAGCGGATGAGGGCAAAACTAAAGCACTAAAATACACATCAAATTTTTATTTTTTTCCCCAAGGATGGTTTCTGTCATTTTGGGCAGTTAATATAATGTTGATGCACATTCAAGTGTCAATCTTTTGGAAAAGGTTTTGTTTTATTTAGTTATTTGACGCTACAGATACAGGATGTGACATAATGGCGACTACCAGTTGCAGTCCTAACCGCTCTGTGACCATGTTACAGACCATGCGAGCCCAAATTAAAAAACAAGTACAATGCATAATCCACCATTTCCTTGTAACTGGTGTAGGTAGAGCAGAGCGCATTAATAAAGGTGCAGCAGGCAGGATTGCGAAGATCTAGGACTTAGCCAAGAAATTTGAACATCGACAACTTCTCAGTCCCTTCCCCCTTTCCGCTAAAGCCCAAAACGGTCTCCCAAGCCCCTCCCCCCACCAAGGGAGAGCTGTGCACGATAGAGCACGTGCATATTGGCCCTGGAAAACTGCGCACGAGCAGAGAACCGAGAGAGTGTGAGTAAACAAACTAGCATGGAACACACCGACGTAAGAACAACAAAATAGTTTTTATAATACCCTTCGTTATTGCTATATAATTTGACCTAAAGTACAACGATACAGTCGTTATACTTTAGGTCAAAATATTTAGCAATAGTCAACTTTAGGACAAAACCAAGGTTAGGATGTTTCTGAAAGTAGCCTACATCAGTGATGTTTGCTATCAGTAACAGTTCGAAGCATTCATTGTGGCGTTTTATTCCACAGTTTAGATTTATCAGTTTGCTATGTGGTAGATATATGACCACTACCTGTTGATGTTGATGCGCGGGGAAGGGGGAGGGGAGGGCGCTATGTAATGCATGTCCATGAGCAGTGATTGACACTCTGTTAGATACACCCCTGGTCTTGATTGGTGCATCTGAATGTGGAGCGGTAGATGTCTTGCAAATCGCGCTACAGGCTCTAGGTGGGGCTAGAGGAGCCGAATTTCTTTTTAAATGACCTGCTTCATGCAATTATACTTGAACATAGGGTCAGTTTCAGCAAATATGACCTGAAAGTTAGTTTTATAAGACTTGCCTACTGCACCTTTAATTAAACAAAAAACGGATCACTGTTATCGCAGCTCCGCTTGGCTCCACTCTCAGACGGTACTGCACACACTCTGGCTCCAAACTCGCAAGATGGCGCCGCCCGTATCCTCTGGAAAATAAAGAGAGTTTAGCCAACGCAAGGGAGTGGCGACACATTGTCAGGGCGTTGACCATGAACTACATCGTTCCTTCATTTGTTTGAGCCAGCCTTTGGTGCACGTATTTACGCATCTCTTTCACCCCTCGCTTCCCCCCTCGATAACAGCTCAAGAAACAGAAGCATTACAAACAGACCTTGCAGTCGCAAAAGGCAGCAGCTACTAGTTTCAATATGACTTGGGTCATGAAAGCACTCCGAGAGCCACAGATTAGTTGGGGCATTCCTCAGCGGATGTACACATTCAAAAGTATCACAGCAAAAAAAAGCATTGTCCGACTCTTTACCCGCTGCTATTGTCGTCTATCGAATGTGTAAGAGGTGAATCATGACCTTGGGAACAGGGCAGCTAGGTCTTGTCGGAAAATGGATTGCAGCGCCTGGGCGTAATAACATAGAAGCCTACCTCTGGACTTAACGTACGTGTGCACTGACTCACTGCGGGTTAAATCCAACGGCAACTTTTTCAGCTGTGTTGTTCTCCTAAGCTCTCTCTCTCTTGCCATGAACAAAATTAAAATGTGAACGGATGGACTCACTTTCTTTGACTGATTTCTAAACCATGCACCACCAAGTTTTCATCAGCTCCTGAGAGGCAATAGTAATGATGTATTGTGATCATGCGATGCAGCCGCCTACTAGGTGAATGCATCGTACGTGGTTCTGAGGGGGCTAATCGGCTGGCATGCATGCTGAGTGAGAAATTACTCAATGTACATATTAGTCAGGTTAATATCCAGGAGGTTTATCGTGCATGCAAAACCCACTGTGTAACCCACGTCTACACCCCGTGCACTTTTAATGCATTCAGAGAGGCCACATTATGGAGAGCTCAATTACAACTTCGCAGTGGGCGAGTGCAACCAATTTCAGTCCCATAATGACACCAATTTAATATGTGTAAATAGTACCAGTCAATCTTGACACAGTTGAGATATATTAGTTCATGCGCCGTGGGACCGAGCTGGTGCCTCTCCACTTACGGCCCTTCTCGCGGATCAATGCGTTTCCACATTTAAACACGGAGCGTAAGCCAACAGATCGATAGACGCCGGGTTTCGGATGGCGCAAGTCGCATGAAGGAACAGTGTTTCATGGTTCGCTCATCCAGCGAGGGAATGACAAGGAGACGCAGGGGCCGGGCCGAGGATGGCAAGCGTTCGAGAGCAGCTGGAGGATTTAAAGGTTGAGGAATTGAAGGCACAAAACGAGATGAAACAAAAAGGATGGAGAGTATGGAAAGGGCATCTATAGGGTGAAGAATCCGAGACAGATAAAAGGTTATATGAGAAAGCGGGAGAAATGAGGAAAAACAAAGAAAGCCACTGGAGAATGAAGCAGAGCTGCCAGCAAACCCGTCAGCAGATTGATTTTTTTCCATTTGTTCACAGTTTCTTTCTCAACGCAGGAAATCCTGCTGGTTTGGAAGTGTCACTTTTGGTAGTCCATCGCCTCTCGGAGCTGGCAGGACACCCTATATCGCAACATCTCAATTTCACTTCATAGCCCAACGAGCTCTCTGTAGGACAATATTCACCGCTTCAAATAAATAAAAATTTCCGCATGTGCCTCTTGGCATGCGGCGCCTGTCACTCATTGAGATGATAAGCCCATACGATCTGAAATGCACATTTAGCTGCCGTCATTCAGGTCCAGAAACGGCTTAACTGGAAAGCTGCTGCTCTGCAGAGCTGGAAATAAAGTTGCCAAGCTCCGTGACAGGCAGAGGTTGTTTTCTTTTTGGCAGCTCTCTGAATTTGGTAAAATAAGAATCTGATCGTCTCACAAAAATACACGGTTCGCTTCAGTGATGACAGGGTTCAAGGGTTACAACCAGACAGCTTTGAGAGAGGGCAATAAAATGATGCACTCGTTTTCAGGCAGATGTCTGCTTTGGGGGATAATGAGCACTTTCCTGCGAGGTACTGAGGCAGACGACGTTTAAAACAATGCTGGTGGGAAAAATGTGACCCAAACGTGTCTACTGGCAATCACTGGCACATACAGCAATCAGGCATAACATTATGACCACCGTCCTAATCTCTGCAGGTTTCGCTTGTGCTTTCAAAACAGTTGTGACTCATCAGTGAATGGACATGGGTCTTTTGAGGGTGTCCTGTGGTGTCTGGAAACAGACTTTGGGTCTCATGGGTTCGTGATCAGTCTGAGATCTAGTGAATTTGGAGGCCAGGTCAACTGCAACATGTGCCGTTCTCCGTGTTTTTTTGAGTTATTCCCAATGAGTTTTTGTGTGTGTGTCCTGCTGGCGATGGCTGCTGCCATCAAGGAGTGTCATTGCTATGGGGTGGGGGTATCTGGTCTGATCTGGTCTAGGTGGGTGCTACATGTCTAAGTAACATCCACATGAATGAATGCCAGGTCCAAAAGCAGAACATTGGATTGTCACAAGATGGTCAATGTTATTTACCTCTACTGTCAGAGGTTTTAATGTTGTGGCTGATCGGTGCACATTGAATGGCACTTTTTTTAATGCCTAAGTTTAAATAAAAAATAAAAATAAAATGCTAGACTTGCAGCCATTTAAGTTGTATTAAATAGAGACATTTGAGAGTTAAAAAAAAAATGAAATGCATGATATTTATATGATATAACAGGAGTGACATGATTTAAAGGACTAGATTGGGGGTAGGGGGCTCAGCTGCCAGTGTCAATAAAAGGAACACCTGAGGTTAACGCTTGACATTAGGGTCAACTTGTCGGTGTATTCAACGATGAAACAAAAACAAAAAAAATACATCCTAAAAGCGACACGGTTAACCTTCACTAGAGTTTTCAGGATGAAGTCAAATGTTTAAAGTAAATGCAACTCAGCGGCGTGGAAAACAGAAAGCTTCCTGATTACCTTGCGTCTTCCTCAGACCTCATCCACACGTGGGGACAAAGGGAATCCCGACGCCTTCAGCGCGTTGTTCTCAGACGAGATAAAACTGCTGCTGCTAAAATCAAATCAAATCAAATCAAATCAAATGCTTTCCTTTATTCCCTTTCAGCGTGTGTTTTCGCCATCCTGTGCTGGGATATGTTCCCTCCACCGAGCAGGGTAATCCAGACAAGAAGGTCGTGGTTTGTTTTTTTGGTTTCCCTTCCTTCACATCACCAAATCTTTCTTGATTGTCCACTTTTTTTTCTCTGAGACCAAACTGACGCGTTGAGCAAACTGATTGTCTTTTGTCCCGGCAGCATATCGCGTCTCCATTCACAAGCTCCAGTCCTTCCAGCCGGGACCGAGGCGCAGTGTGTTGGTTTTTGTGATGGGGGAAGAGAGGGAGAAGAGGGGGGGTGGGTTTGGTCGGACGCTTAACGCGGAATTAAATCTATCTGAAACTCGGCGCTGTCCTCCGATGAGCCCTCTCTCCCTCCGGCTCAGCAGCAGACGAGGAGTGCGGACCAACTGAGAGACGGAGAGAGAGAAACGGGGAGAGAGAGGGAGGGAGGGAGGGAGAGAGAGAGAGAGAGAGGGGGGACGATCAGAGCATGTCAGTCTGCTGTGGGACCAGTGAGCTGTCAGTTACAAAACATACGCTTATCTGGGGACTAAATATGTTTCATATCTTTCATCATTAGACTATAATTACTGTCAGAGATGGTTTGTGCACAATAAGTGAACTGACTTTAACAAAAATATAAATATAATTTTAAAAGAATACTGTATGATATTTCTTAAAATTAAAAAAAAAAAAAGAAGCATGGTATGATTGTAATCACAGCTACAGGAAACAGGATGGATTTAAAACATCCTTTATATTTTGTCAGTGATCTGAAACATGTTTATCTTGATGATCAGAGATGGGGAAATTATAACTTATTTCATTTACACACAATATTCGTTAAAGAGCATCTACAGCCAGGTAAATAATCTTGCTTTATTGTCTATTTTATCTTTATATCCATTACATCTGAGTGCTGCGTTCAACATTAAAGCCACAAGATTAAAACCACTGACAGGAGAAGTAAATAACATTGAGCATCTTGTGGCAATACGATATTCTGCACGGAAACTTTAGGACCTGGCATTCATGTGGATGTTACTCAGACGTGTAGCACCCACCTAGACCAGACCAGATACCCCCACCCCATAGCAATGACACTCCATCCCCAGAAGGATGCAAACACACATTTTGGACATTTACACCTATAGAGAACCAGTTTGCTTATTTTTGGTGAAACCAGTTTTGTTCAGGAACCACAAAACCTCAGCCTGTAGTGAGAACATACACTTTTCAACAGCAGAACTACCCTTTGTTCAGAACTTCAGCAAGTGTCCATGTTGGTGTTAAAGCTTCCACATTGTAGTTGTTTGCTTTTAGAGGTTTAGCCGACCTACAGACTCACTCATGGCGCCAGTGTCGCCATGTTTCCCGTTCAGCTCAGTGTGGCATTTGGTTCTCGCTGGGAACCAGTGTTAAAGGTCCAGAACTGACTTATTCTTCACGAGAACACATGGGGCCGTGAACCAAAGGGGTCCACTGTTGGTCAGAAAGTCATAATGGAGACTGTCCTCCCATTAAGAAAAACAACCACATAGGTCAACAATGCGAGCAGCTTATTATGATCCACAGTTATTTTATTGTTAAGCGACCATGAGGGTCGTGCGATACGGCATTATTCGTTTCAGCGAATGCAACCAAAGCGAGCCCTTGCCATGTCGCGAAGTCAGAAACACTTTTAGAGGGATTTATTGCGCAAGATTGTGGACAGGAATGGACCTTCAATGGGATATTTAAGGAAAAGCAGGAAATAAACTAGACCCCAAAACAGTGTGCCAATGAGTGGGAGTGGAGAACAGGTGTAGGTACATATACAGGAGGCAGACTGGAGAATTGGGAGCAGGTGAAGTGGGTACAGACGGAAAGACAGAGGACCTCTGGTGGTTGGAGGGGGTGACACTTGGTGTACAAGTGAGAGAGGAGGTCAGGGTGGATGGAAGGGTTGCTGCTGTTTGTTTCAAGTGTTCCTATTCAAACTCTACATTCATCAAAGTTGTTTGTTCCTTGGGATTCAGCCAATGCTGCGGTGGCAACTAGGGTTGTAGCAAAGATGCTGCAATAAAAAGCCAATGGAAGTGAAATTATAATAATTATTTCCCAGCTATCTCCAATAAATGAGATAACTTGCAATTTACAGCTGCTGCCTGAACATCTTTCTATGTAGAGTAGCACACACTCATGATTGTGGGAACATACAGTGAAGATAATTTATCCCCTTTAGTTTCTCAGTGTGATTAGTACCACCGGAGCTATTATTAACTCTTCAGCAGTCAATTCCCACAGCCTACGTTTTTTTTTTTTTTACTCCTTTTGTAACTACACGCGACTTTTTGAAGCGATTCCCACGTCGCGGTAAATAATCTGCGCTTTGGTTCCTTGCCGCCGCCGAGACGAAGAGTAATGTGGAAACAAAAAGACAACATGACTCTCTGGTGAGTTTATATATCATGCCTTTGTGAAGCTTTGTTCTTCGTGTTCTTGAAGTCCTCCACGATAAATCTGGGACAGAACTGTGTGTGTGTGTGTCACTGTGCCACCAGGTCATGTTAGATGTGATTACTCCAGAGTGTGATGTCTCCAGTCTGTCTCCACCCATTAAGCCCTGAGAGACTCTACTCTTCTACCCTTAAATCTAAAAGGATGCAGCCATGGTGAAAGACCGACCATGCTAAAGCTCAAAGGGGATTATTTTCCGCTATCAAAAACATATAGTTTATTATATTTGTCTGATAGAATCCACAATTATTGACCTACAACAACCGAATTAAATAAGCTTCTCCCGCAGTCTTTAATCAGTCATGTGTGGTGAAGTTAACATTACATGATCCACAGGCTGCAATGGGCAAAAACCGACTGAAAACTGAAAAGCTTTAGTCCTGTGATGAGATTCTACTTTAATCCATGTGCAGGAGTCGCATGCGGCTGCAGTCCAAAAGAACAAACTGATTTTTAGCGATGCAAAGAAGATCCCTAAGTAGGAGATATTAAAATATTATCGCTTGATTTTTTTTTTTCGTTTTACTTTTTTCGCTTCATTCTCAGCCTTGATTTAAATTTAAAGAGACTCAAATTACATTTCGACGCCTCTGCAGCAGCGATCCATTCACAGTTTCTCTAGGAACACCTTGAGGGATTTTCTTCTAACGTGGCTCGTACATTCACTTGGGCTCAAGGATGAACTGATTACATTCTTGTGGTGATAAAGCTTTACGTTAGGCCTCGCTCAGGTGACCCTAAGCCATTCCACAGGGCCGGTTCAGACCTTGCTATAAGATCCAAAGATTGCAGGAGATCAACTTCAGGTATGCGTGTTGCGTTAACATGCAGCTGAATAGTTATGGTGCTATAGGTGCCTTGGTTGCTGAGGGACTTCCTATGATGCACTGAGCACCTCTCTCCTACTCCACTGTCTCCAAGTATCCATGCATTCATGTTGCGTTACATCCTTAGGAGGATCCAGGAGAATTTAGAAACAAACACGGGACAACCCATGAAGTCGAGTCTGGATGTAAAGCAGACTTTTCCCATCTGTCATCGGGTGTGCACACCTACGGCAATGAACCTATAACAAGCATGTCTTTGGACAGTGGGTGGAAGTACTTGGAGAGAACCCATGCAGATGCGGTGTGCAAACTCCACACAGAAAGGCCCCAGTCGGCCCGTGGATTCAAACCCGGAACCTTCTTGATGTGAGGCAACAGTGCTAACCACCACTGCAACACTGTGCCACCCAAAGCAAACTTAACAGAATTTATTTAAATCCAAAAAGGAACTGAAAGTCTGCTTGAAGCATGCGCAGTGGGGAAGGGTTGGACCATGCGGTTATGCCAAATAAATGAAAGTAAGCCCTGCGATAGACTGGCGACCTGTCCAGGGCGTACCCGGCTCGATGACAGCTGAGATGTGCTCCAACTATCTTTTCTAACAAAAGCTGTAAGCAAAACTACACAAGTGGCACCAACCAATGAGCATAGTGTGTCTATACAAAAGACTACATACATGATGTGTACCTCAGTCTCACCTATAGTCCACACCTTCCACCACAACTAACATAAACAATACTCAAAGGTCTACCCTTGTCAGTAATAACAAGGTAGGTAACAGAAATCAGAATAACAGTCAAGCAATAAAGTAGCTGCAGAGAGTAGAGACTGGATCAAGTAGACCATCCGAGAGCGTGCAGCTGAGCAGATCCTGGAGCTGGATCCCTTTTAATTTAAGCCCTGGGTTGTAATTGGATGATCTGGTGCCAAACCAACCAATCAGCAGGACCTGTCAGACTTCACAGGTGGAATCAGTTGATAACAAAAAGGAGAGGCAGAGAGAGAGAGATAAAAAGAACCAAAGGAAATACACTGCCCGTCTGGCACATAGCAACGTGCTACCACCGTATGGCGTGTCATTGCCTCTCAGTCGCTCTCTCTGTCTCATGAGTCTTCCCATATGAACTGGGTTATGCTACCATCACTTTGGGGCTTGCTCTGGGGATAAGTGTCGTAAGGCAATTTGGATGTAAATAAAATTAAACTGAATTTAAGTTTTTGGCAAGAATCAACACACATTTTCCCACATATATCCAATAGGATAATGTATAGAAGTGACAGCATTACATGGTATATTCAAAGGGTCCAGACTCATTTTACATTATACATTTAAGCTGATGGACAGATAAACAGGGAGACAGTAATTCCAGCTTATTAATACATTAGTGCTCATTATGGCGGCAGGTTTTGTCTTTTCCTCTCCCTTTTTTGCAAATCACTTCTCCTAGTGCTGCTAAAAAGCGCGTCTAATCTCCTCAAAACCACCGAGAGCGCAGGCTTCCCTTAAAACAAGGATTTGGAACAGGAAAAAAAAAAGCAGCAGCCTATTGACTATGAATCTTTTAACTCGTTTCCAGCAGCCGCACTGTTGACCTTTTGCAGCCTCTTGTGTCAAGTATCGAGCATTTTCTTTAGGATCGAACAAGTAGGAGTACTCGGCACTGAGGCAGAGTCGTGCAAATCATGTGTTTAAGGCTTAGCATAGTCAGAAATGAGGTGGTTAAGATGTTGCAAGGAGGAGAAACCAATTTTTAAATCCTGCCTTTATTATCCTGCCAATTACTGGACCATTTTGTGTCTGTGTGTGACGGTACATCTGGTGCGCTGTTGCTCGTCATTACTGCATGTTGCTGCTTTCCAGGGTCTCTATAAACATATTCAGTTTGACTTAGAGGGAGTTTGGAAATAACATCCGTAATTTGCTGCTCAGCGAGAAGCCAAGAAGCTCTAACCTGTCAGCAGTCGCATTCACAGGAACACGTGCGCGTACAATAGCTACACCTGCTCGACCTCGCGCTGGTCACCTTTAATTAATCCGAGGGCGCTGTTAGAGCCTTCAGATCAGTCACTTTCCTTCAACCACAAACTCCTGAATTAATCAAACTTTCTATCTACTGTGTAAACTGAAATAACAGTTAACATTTTCAGGATATCTTCAATGTGGTTTGCTGCTGATGACTGACACCTTCCCTTGGTTTTAACAACTGACAAAATCTCGGACTGGAGGCTATCCCAGCTGTCACTGGGTGACAGGTTGCCAGTCTATCTCAGGGCTAACACAGAGAGACAACCATTCACACTCACACCTTCGGACAATTTAGAAACACCAGTTAATCTAATGAGCATGTCTTTGGATGGTGGGAGGAAGCTGGAGTACCCGGAGAGAGCCCACGCAGACACAGGAAGAACATGCAAACTCCACACAGAAAGGCCCCCAGTCAGCCCATGGATTTAAACCAAGAACATTCTTGCTGCGTCTAAACAACAGCCCCAGTCAAACAGAAAACTGTTCTTTTTTTAGGGTCAGTAATGAAGTGAAATTAAATGAAAATTGAAGGTAGAAGAACTACTGACGGAAAAGGTTGACTGCGATGTCACCTTGCACTTGAACACGCTGCAGACATTACAACCAGTGACCAGCTGGCACAAACAGTACATCCTGCTCCTGTGTAATTAACGGTGTATTCGTCCTTCACAAAGTCAGAACTGTTGCCATTAGCTAGGAGGAGGTACAAAGCATCTTTCAAAGCCCGGTTCTCCTGAAACCTACCGATCAATTGCTCTGTTGTCTTTGATTGTTCAGATTAAAAGGAGAAGAGCCTTCTGCGTGTGAACTTTGAACTATGTTGTCTTGTTTACTTCCAGTGTTCTTCCCATGAGCTGGTTCTGTAAGCCAATCTCGCCGCTTCCTATTCAACGTGCTTAATCGTCCAGAAAGCCACGGTCAGGGGTCCGGTTACAGGCAGCAGTGGGGGGGGGGGGGGGGGGGGGGGGGGGGGGGCGGCACTGTAAAAACTAGGGCCTCAGACGTTCACTGACGGCTTGACACCAGGAATGAGCATTGCGTGTGATACCACTGTCATATAGAGTTCACAGACAACTAGCTCAGCTTAGCAAAAAGATTAAAAGCTGGGAAAGCACCTTCTAGTTTAGCAGTTTGATAAGACACCCATAAATGTGCTGTGTTGATTTTCTTTTGATTCCTCCTCGAGGAAGTCACTGCACCTGACCAGGAAGTGGTTACAGTACATCCTCATAGAACCTGCAAACCTTTCTGCACCATAGACTGTGTATAAAGATGGAATAGCGAAGCCAAAACCAGCAGAGCTCCCCCTGGTGGCCGGCTGTAGCATAGGTCATAAGCTCCACCACCTCCATGTTAGTGGATGGGATTTGCACAAAACTGAAACAATAAATCACGTCAAATAATTTTGAAACCAAAGGATGTTTTCTGTCAGTTTAGGTAGTTAACATGATGTTGATGCATGTTCAAGAACAAATTTTTCAGATATGTTTCATTTTAGTTAGCGGATCGATGTAGCTCCACTCTCAAACCGTACTACACAGACTCTGGCTCTAAACTCGCTGCATGGCGTTGCCCGTATCCCTGTTAAAATACCATCAGTTTGGCCAATGCAAGTAAAGTGCAGACATGTTGTCCATATTTATACACAGTCTATGTTCTATACAAATGACACTGATCTGATGGTGGTAGGTGCATTTAGCAGCAGCCAATCATCTGCAAGCTCTACCTCCACGTTTAGCACGCAGGCATGAGTTTTGATCTCCTCATCAAACTATCAGGAGGGTAGTAGATCTTGAATTTAACTGCATATTCCCAAAATGTGAACATGTACCTTTAAACATGCCACTCTAACAGGGGTGTCAAACATATGGCCCACCAGAGGATCCACGGGATGAATTTGCAAGGTGTGAAAATTCATTAAGTGCAATTTTTCGATAAAATTGGCACGTATTTGAAAATGTTCCACTGGGGGTTGCGCTGATAGAGTCACAGTCGCGGAGATAACATGACACTGAGACCCAGAACCATGAAAAAATAAATATCTGTGAACATTATTATCTGATTTAAATGAAGTCATGCTGAGAAACTGATACTGACACACAGACTTATACGGAAAGAACTGAACCAACATGAAGTATCTGCTTGAAGCCAGAGAGCCTGAAGTGTATTTGGTCTGTCTTTCTAGTAAGCATAAACCCAAAGGAATTGCCAGCTTTCTTCTTTTCAATCGGAGCCTCAAGGCCCCTGTAAAGAAACTACACGCACACACATTTCTCTTCTTCATCTCCACACACAGCTGCACACACAAAGCTATTTAAACCACTCGCTTCCCGCTGGATCAGGCTTTGCAGGCATTGTATAGCCGGCGTGCGTGAGTCCGTCCCAACCAGTTCACGGTAGAAGAAGAGGAGAGGGGCCGGGGTGTGTGTGATTACCCTTTCCTTTGTGGAGCCGGGGATTGTAAATACACAAACACGACGTGCGCTGATGAGACATTTAACGCTACCTCCACAGCATCGCATCATAAAGTCAGACACTCAACAGATATGTTTACAAGAGAGAGGCATGCGCTTGCCGGGATGTAATGCGTCTCCTCTTTGTGACAACAGATTGAAATGAATCTATTTATATTCTGAAGCTGAGATGCATTTTATTCTCGACCGCAGATGGAAGAAAAGGATTATATGTATTGAAAATGTTAGAAAGCAGAAGTGAATGCAAATCAGTTCAGTCACTACCCCCTTTTCGTTTTAGTGGATTGACTGAGTTTCATATTCAGACACCTCAACGATGAGATTAACTACAACATCTCTATAAATTATAAAATGCAAAGCAGACGTTAAGGCTGTGTACAGAGATAAGGGTACTACAACGGCTGTGATGCAGCGAGTATTTATTTGTTTAACCTCCTGTCTGATCTCATTTCTCTGACACCATTCCCTCCCTTCACAGTGTGAAATGCTGGCACCGGGTCCCCAGATAGACGAGGACTGGACACATTGATGAGGGATGATGCCAGCATGCGTGACCGATTGTGTCCGTTCAACACACGGTGCGTTTTCTACTTCTAATTGGACGCAGAGGTCGCAGCTTTTTGTTGATTCCCACTTGACCCATTTCCCCCCCGAACTCGCAAATCCCAAGATGTTTAGAGCTTTGATTGATGATGAGTTTGATGCTACAGTGAGGTGTAGTTGCGTGCGTCTTTTGCGTTCACATGCAGATGCACTTGGGTGGAAGGTGAGCGAATGGGAAGACTGCCAGGAGAGTGTGTGTGTATCAGTGTCTGTGTGTTTTATTTATTTCTTTTTCTTTTTTTTTTTCAACAGGGGATTTACTACTTAAGTAACACAAGCGTGATTAGGAAACATTGCCATCTGGTAGTTTGAGGGGGTGCTGAGACACATGCACATGAGTGCACACACACTCGTTTACACACAGACACAAACACAAGCAAACAGGTACACAGGCACAGAACGGCAGCGTGAAATAAATAATTCAAATAAAAGGAAACAGACAACAACGTCCTTCACTGCCGTCATTGTCAGGAGATCACAAACAGATAATCTTAACTGCCATGTACACAATCAGGCATAACATTATGACCACCTTCCTAATATTGTGCAGGTCTCCCTTGTGCCTCAAAAACAGTTATGACTCATTAGAAAATGGACATGGGTCTTCTGAGGGTGTCCTGTGGTGTCTGGCAACAGGATGCTGATAGTGGGGGGGCCTTTGAGGGGAAGGGCCTCTGTGGATCATCCCACAGATACTTGATCAGTTTGAGTTCTAGCGAATATGGAGGCCAGGTCAACACCTTGTGCTGTTCTTCATGTGTTTTGAGTTGTTTCTAAACCGTTTTGTTTGTGTGCCTGAATCAGGCTGCATCATCTAGGTGGGTGCTACATGTCTAAGTAACAGCCACTGAATAAATGCCAGGTCCAGAAATTTCCAAGGAGAACACCGAATCATCACAAGATGGTCAATATTATTTACTTCTCCCGGTCAGTGGTTTTAATGTTGTGGCTGATCGGTGAGTGTTTGCACATACAAGGAATTTGTTGTGGTGGTTAGTACAATAAACATGAACATAAGTCCAGGTAGCCAAACATACAAAAAATACGACTACAGAGATAAACTGTTCAATACTGTTTCGCATGAGGCTTAAAAACATTCACACAAATGTTACTAAAGACTTTGTTGTTGTCTGATTGCAGCAGATTTGTGGTTTACCATGAATATTGTACCATGCTTCCTCATGATTTACTTTCTCTGCTATAATTTTTTCCCTTGTGGGAAAACAAATTCACCCATCTGTCGTCTCAGGTATTCATAAAACATCACATCGACAAGTGAAACATTTTGTATTTCTCATGTTTATCCAGTCCTCAGGTTTAAAACAACAATCCATTGTTTCACACACGTAAATGATTTTATCTTGTTTTGTTTTGCGTGTGTGCGGCAGTTCAGATTCAGAAAACAAAACTCTGATCCGAGCTGATCCACCAAGCACGGCCGTGGGTTCGCTGCGGGTAAATGTGTTGTTGTTTGTCCAGGATTACAAGTCATGGTTCCTGCTGCGCGTGAATGACGTGATAAAGGTCACAAATTATACCTGTTAGTAGACAGTAATCAGTACTAGCAGCCTTGACCTTATCTGGCATATGTGCTGCATTTGCATTGTCTTATTTATTATTTATCTTGAAATACTGCAAACGCTAGAGTTCCTGGCGCTACATCCACTAAGAGCAACACCTCCTCTTTAACACATGCACTGTGTTTTGAATGCATCTCAACCGAGCAATGATTCAGCTTTAGAACTTTACTTTAGAAGAGAAGTAAAGCTGGAAGAACTGTTGATACAGACACGGACGCAGCCATACTGTGGCGTGACGTCCCCATGGACAGGTTTTAATCAGCTACGTTATCTTCTCCTGCGTGATCGGAGGTGGAGAGTCGAGGCGAGAGGCACCTGCAAGCTCACTGGGACCCGTGGGACCTTTATAACACGATCTGTGTGACAATGAAACGTGCAAGTTCAGTCAGGAAGACTATGTTCCTCCTCACTTATTCACTGCTGTTCTTTCTGTCTCCTCTATTCAGGATTCAAGATTTAAATAGTTTATTGTCACTAGCGCAGTGTTTCCCTTTACAATGAAATTCTTCTTATAATGACGATATGCAAATGACAATGTAGACAATGACAG
This sequence comes from Planiliza haematocheilus, assembly GCA_005024645.1. Classification (NCBI taxonomy): domain Eukaryota; kingdom Metazoa; phylum Chordata; class Actinopteri; order Mugiliformes; family Mugilidae; genus Planiliza; species Planiliza haematocheilus. The sequence continues at coordinate 1,251,422 of SRSE01000293.1, read as the reverse complement.
TGTATGACATGAGTACTCCATGATTTTAGTCCATGACCATAGACTCCTGTCAGCTGTTTAGGAGTCTGATGGGGAAAAAGGATTTCTTCAGGCCTCGTCCACACGTACCAAAACGATCTTTTCCTCCTCCGTTTTCCCTGGCATTGTTTCAAGAATATCTGCGTCCACACGGCTCCGTCTCAAAACGACTCAAAACACTACTTCATATTCCAGGCGGCGCTGTTTCAGTTTCTGAAATTCACCAAAAATGGAGAGGAAGAGGCGGAGCATGCGCATAAAGCTTGAGCGCTGTTTACAAATCGGCTTTAGAAGAAACCAAACTCAAGGAGAAATGATATTTAGCCCTAGTAACCATAATAGGCTCAATATCTTCTCCAGCAGGAACACGAGCATGTAGTCCACCATTGTTGTTGATGTTGTTATGAAACGTCTCGCGGGATATAAGAGGTGGAAGGCTGCTCCAGGGGTGTGGCGAAGGTGGCGCAACATCATCATCGCAAACGTACTTCTCCGTTTTCCCTGTCCACACGAAAAACTCAAGAGCTGCAAATTTTTCCACCCTGTGACCAGGTTTTAGAAAAGTGCGTTTCAGGGCGCTAATGCATTTACAGGATTCGTGTGGACGATCGGCCAAAACGATGCAAAACATCTGCGTTTTTACGTACGTCCGGCCTGAGGGTAGGAGTCTGAACAGTCCGTGTTGGGGTTGGGTGGGGTCCTTGGTGATGGAGGCAGCTCTCCTGTGGACTCTGTGCTTGTAAGATGCTCTGCAGAGAGGGCAGTGGAGCCCTGGCGATCTCTTCAGCAGGCTTCACAACTCTGTGCCTGTGGCCGTACCAGGAGGTGATGCAGGTTAAGATGCTCTGAACACAGCTGTAGAAGCTAGGCGACACGCCGAACTTCCTCAGCCTCCTGAGGGAGTGCCGCCGCTGTCCGGGTGAGGTCTTCTGTGATGTGGTACTTAAAGCTGCTCACCTTTTCCACTTCAAGCTCCTGGATAAACAGTGTCTGATGAGGGCTCCTCTCCTTCCTCACGTCCACTTTGGTCTCAAGGAGCTGAGTTCAGCACACGATAGCTTTCAGCTTATCCATTTAGAGAGTACCACAGTTTCAATCACCACAAATGTTAAAGATGTTCTCCTCTTCAGTTGTAAACTGTCGTTTTAGTTAATAAATGCCATGACCATCCTCCACCCTATTCAGCTGCTTCTAATCAAGGGAACTAGGTCAAGAGTCCACTCCTCATTTCATCCAGATATCCAGCACTCGCTTCCTCCCACCGCCACCATCACCACCATCACCACCCCCAAACACAGCCTCTCACCCTCATGTATTATGGTGGCACGACTCAGTCTAATCCCACATACTACACTGTGTGCTCTAAATCTTATGGGTTTCCTCTCAAGAATTTAGATCTAAGCTAAACTGTTTCTGAAAATAAAGCTTATCCTCTCCAAAAGTTGTAGTCATTCTTTAGTAAGCACCAAAGTATCATATCTGTACGTCTTGTGCCTTTCTAAGTCGGTCATTATCAGCAGTTGAGTAATCTAAGTTGCACGCTTAAGAACGTGTAGTGAGTTTAGTTTCCGGGCTTTGAACGGCTGCTACAGTCCGTTTGGAATTTATTTTATTTACACATCAGTGTCACATATCACGCCCTCAAACACATGTAGATGAGCATTAAAATAAAACCAGTATAATCCCTTTCAACAACCCTCCAAACGCAGATCTCTCGTTTTTCAAAAGCCCGTGCTCCTGGCTCTCCTCGGCGAGCGAGGCGTGCTGAGAGGTTTTGCCTACACACTGTGGAATCTCACGCTCCTCTTCTTGAATTTAACCTGTCAGTCGTCACAGCGTGATATCCAGACGTGAGTCAGCGGCAGCAGCAGCAGCAGTGTTGGCCACTGACAGGCACGCAGGTTACACAACAGAAAGTGGGGGAAGAAGTGCACTTTGTTTAATTTTTATTAACTAAACAGTCAACTGTGGGATCAATTCAAGCTCCGATGACTCCCACGGAGAGAACCAAACGGGGCTGAGAGCGTAGCTTTCATTCACATGCGCACACTCACCCATGAAAGTAAGACGAAATTTAACAGTCAGACACGTCAGACTAGTTGTGTGCAAATGTCCCGTTCTGTCCAATGACTCGAGTGTAATAGCCAACCTTTACAAGAAATGAAGCCTATTGAACTTTAAAATAGTGTTTGTGCGCAACTGTTTTATTGGGTTGAGTGACTGTGCAGTCATAAATAATATATATAGTCATACGCACCGATCAGCCATAACATTATGACCTACTATAGGCCTGCTATTGTGTGGGTCTCCACTGCTGACAATTCTTACTCATCAGAGACATGTTAGGGGGGTGGGGGCTTTGGGTCCTGTGGGTTGAGGGGAGGGGCCTCTGTGGATCATCCCACAGATACTTGATTAGTTTGGGATCTAGTGAATTTGGAGGCCAGGTCAACACCTTGTGATGCTCTTCTAAAGCAAATCAAATACAGGTATGTCTGACATGTTGTTAATTGGAAGGGGAGGTTGAGCCATGGTGTATTTGCTTAGTTGCAATCTGCCATCTCACCACTAGGTGGCACTTAATCCTACACACTGGACCTTTAAGATTTTTGTGTGCCCTTATACTAAATTATCTAGGACATTCTCACAAAAATCTATCTTTGGTCACATGCAACAAAAGTGTTGTTTATTGTTTTTCATGTTTGTCAGAGACAAACTTAAGCTTATATGATATTGTTGCAATCCTCAAATAGGACAGCAGAATGTTGTTAGTGGGGGCCGTTGGGTCCTATGGGTTGAGGGGAGGGGCCTGATCGGTGTATATGACTCTCCGTACAATGTACAGTTCAGATAAAAGGGTTCAAAACGTATGCATCAGTAAACAAGCTCTGTTTCAGGGTCAGTCTTTGCCTAAAGTGCTTCTCCCCCCACATCTCTCCTCCAGCTCCATCTATATAAAGGACCAGAACCTTTGCATATACGCTAGTCTGTGGACCTGCCAAGCACACACACACAAAAACTCACAAATGTAAATGTTAAAACGGACACATTTATTTATGTATACAGTTGAAGAGACTCATTTAGAAGCACAAACAAGCATATGCCTTCATGTAAATGCATGTATGCAGACGATTGAGATTTGACTTGGAGCGTTTTTTTCTTCTTCTTTTTTTTTCGGCGCTCTGACAGAAAGAGAGAGACAGAATGAAAGGGAGACGTGGTATCCTGGAGCTAGATTGAGTCATTATTTCAATCAGTGGACAATTGGTTGACAGGTCCAGGTGCATGCACGCAAACACAAATAGTTCAGCGAAACAGGAAAAAAACAACCAGACTCCTTACGTGAAATGATGTCTATCAGAATATTTCACGTCAAAGAGCTATTCCTCTTCTCAGTTCTTCTCTTTCACAAGAAAATCTGAATCTGCAGCTCACACACTAAACATATATTCAGTCTTTTGCTACATTTCTATAGGAACAACCGCTTTGGTGCATGTACACTCCAGCAGTCTATAGTAAGCACTCAAGCCAGTATGCTTTCACTGAAATCAAGCACACACACACAGTTCATACACGAGTCCAAGACTGTGTGTGGAATCCATTAGGCGACTAACCCAGGGAAATATGCTGATGAAATATTTACAGCAGAGTGTCACAGTATTTATGTTCATATACGTGCATCCCTGAGAATGTCACAATATTCTCTGTGGGATATAGTTTTAATGGGAGACGCCACTGGGATGGAGAAACTTGCCGCGCTGATGGGGTTTCAGTGCTGCTTTCTTTGTTTTTATCCGCGGGAAAAGACTTAATGAAGACGCAAGGAAGGCAAGAGCTGGAATGGGGGAGAAAATGGGGTTGCACAGTTTGAATTTATTGCAGATAGGACACTATGCAGCAACTTGAGAGTTGGTTTGTTTCTTGTGGTAACATATGGGTTGGAGTTATTGTACTTTTTTTTATTTTTATGAATAAGATTGCCTTAAAATACCATTACATGCACTTACATACACTTAATTCAACTGTCAATCAACAATTTAAGGTGTCCATGATGTAATTATTGAATTATTGAGTCATTGAATATGGATGGTATCAGCGGTAAATATTTAAGAGTGTAGTGGTTGGTTAGCTGATTTTATTTTTATTTTTTATTTTTTTAAACATGAAGTATGCAAAATCCTAATAAATAAAATTAAAATAGTAATAAATACAATTTTTATATTTATTTTATTTGTATTATTTTATAAACATGAAATATGCCAAAACTACTAATAAATAAAAATAAAATACCAATAAATAAAATAATTAAAATAATTAAATAAAACAAAGTAATTTTATTAATTAGTATTTTTTGGATATCTCATGTTTATGGTAATGGAGGAATATGTCATTCACTTTAGGGAACAACAGAGTTTTATGGCACAGATGGCTCAAGCTGTGGCTACGCAAGGAATACTTCAATCAATTCAAGTATGAATTAGGTGGTTTTGTGGGATTTACTGGTTATAATCAATGGATATAACACCAGTGGTAATTTTCAAATCCCCTAAGAACATAGGAAATAGGTTCCTGTCTATCTGTCTCTTTGTCTTCCACTGAGCCATGAAAGAGACACTCACGATTTCCCTTTAATCTAAAGGACAAAAGACCCAACCCTCCCCCCCTCTGCTCCCCTGGCTGAAAATCTCATAATAAACCCCTTCACACCACCAACCAAACAGCTGTTTCCCCGTCTTGAATCACTGCCGCCTGATCATTTCATTGCTGCTCCTGTCTCCTTTCAGACCGGCACAGAATACTAAAAACACAAAGACAACTTTCTCAGGCTTGGGGGGAAAAAAAAAGCTTCCTGTCTCAACACATTTTCACTACAAATACATCTTGAGAGCTGGAGGCTTCACGGGCTCCTCTGTAAATTAGTGAGGGCTTACAATATTTGAAAAAAAATCTTTTCCTGTAATTATAATCCAATCCCAAGGTGGGGAGAAAATGCTGCGTGGAATCTTCTTTGTAATGAGTTTTCAGAGGGTCATCGCAGCGAAGCACTCAGCAGTTTGTGACAGCGGTGTCACCGACAGCTTTGTTACCACAGGGATGGAAAACTTTGGCAAATTAAAGGAAAAAAAACATCGCTTTGTCCATTAGAGGAGGTGGGAAATGTGTATTCTGTCGGTAAAGATCCTCACATGTACAGCAGATACGGCTAAATATGTCTAAAAATCCATTTTATTTGTTGTTTGTCATTTCAGTCTGTTTTTAGACCACGTCCTGGAGAGAGAACTCTAAACGGCTACAACACACTGATTCAGCTTTGTTTTGATTTACCTAAAGGGCATTGTCATGGCGATGAAGATGGAAGCTGAAAAAGAAGACACTTAAGGCCGTAATTGTGTGTGTGTGTGTGTGTGGAAGGAGGTGTCTATTCTCCATCTGTCTCAGCAGCAGTAGGGGTTAATAACGGGCCGTTTAACCTGATATCCTGTTCCAACCACTGCCATGCTGTCAGGATTTCACTACAGACGACTAAGGACAAGCAGTCTCATGTCACACTGTAATGTTTGGACATCACATAAGGATGATGTCATTCATAATTCATAAGTACTGAGCACATACTAGGGTTGCTATGTATAAATAATAATTTGATCGGTGCAAAATACACCGATCAGCCATAACATTAAAACCACTGACAGGAGAAGTAAATAACATTGACCATCTTGTGGCAATTCAATGATGTTGGGGAGGAATCTGTGGTGATGCCGATGAAGAAGAAGACGTACCGGAGTCCTGTATGTCTTATGCTGAAGGCGATTGAAGAAAATTCGTCATCACATTATAAGTGCACAAGTCCACCTCAAGGGACAAACTCAAAGTCTTATACTAAGAGGGTGGACCGAGGCAGGGGGAGATGTGTCAATATCCCATCGGTTATTGTACATAAACATGAAGATAATGATTCACACCAACTAGGAAATACAAATTGTCAGACAATGACGGAGGACATCATCATCTAACTCTACAGCTGTGTCTGTTGACAGCCAGACAGTGACAGTGAAGACGCCATAAGAGGGACCATGGTCTTGCCATGTTCCTCAGAGAGAAAATAGGGCAGATTACTGACCCAAGCAGTAGGAAGAGAAATTATTCTCTAACAAATGACAGTGTTCTGCTGGGAAACCTTTGGACCTGGCATGCATTCATGTGGACCTAGACCAGACCAGGCACCCCAACCCCATAGCAATGACACTCCTTGATGGCAGCAGCCATCCCCAGCAGGATGCAGCCACAAAAACAGTTTAGGAACAACTCAAACGAACATGAAGAACATCTCAAGGTGTTGACCTGGCCTCCAAATTCACTAGATCCCAAACTGTATCTGTGGGATGATCCACAGAGGAGGCCCCTCCCCTCAACCCATAGGACCCAAAGGCCCCCACTAACGACTAGTGTATCTAAAAAATAACATGCGAGGCAGCTAGAGCTTTTTCAGTTTGGGCATATCTGGATATGCCCAAACTATATAATTAGTCTACACTTACTTTCAACCTTAAAGCGTTCAGTCATATTCCCGTGTAGAGTGGTTGCCTTCCACTAGGAGCTGTGTTGTCACTGTGTCGCCCAAGGTCAGGAATTGAACCATGTCCTCCAAAAGTTTTTAATTTTTATTAATTTAATCATTAAAGTTTTTATTGTATTGGATGTTTATGTTTTATTTTCATTGCCAGGGTGCCAGAAACAGGACTTCAAATGGTCCATAAGTGTTGGATATGTAAATATAGAGTTCACAAAAGAGTAGCTGAAGGCTTAGAAATTCAATTCATAGCATGATCATAGTCCATGTTGTTGCAAGAGTCATACTGAGAACTGAAAATGTGACATCTGACTTTATGAAGCTCACTGGTACAGTAAAATCAATTTTATTGATTACTGGTAAAAACTCAAATGTGATTTTATGTATGTTACACACGGACTGTTCCAAATGTCACGGACAGAGAAAAATCAAAGTTGTTTAGTCAGTCTGCTCGCAAATTAGTTAATTTCTGTGTTTATGTTGTTCTCAAAAATGCTCGTCTGCAATCAATCTGCCGTCCCCGGGTAAACGCCGCAGACACCATTACACCGCAATGGAAGTGTTGTTGGAGGAGGGGATGATGAGGAAGATTAAGATGTCCATCTGTTGCGCGGCTCAGATCAACACGCGGACCGACTGATTGTTATGACGCAGAAATAACTGGAAAATTACTGGAGCTACATGTGGCTTGAAGAGCAAATAATAATGATAAAAAAAAAATGAATGATAAAATACAGATATATAGTGTATGTATCAGAGCACAGAGTGATAGATGTGAAGCAGTCAACAGCAGCAGAGCATCCTGCAGAGAGGAGGACATGGGTCACTGTGGCGCTTACAGACAGTCTACCCCTGACTGAATGAATAAGTGAAATGCCTGGCGTTTGAAGCAATGAATGAATCAGTGTATAAGTGGGTCACGCCAAAGAACATCCAGATCCTTTGCGTCTAAAAAGACTTTAAGAAACAGAATGATTCCTACTGCTTTGATAGCACGGACCTGACATCGAACCTGCAGGTTTATTTTACTATTTTATAGAAGCATTTTAATGCATCTGACATCTAACAGATTTTGAACACTTTGTATCAGAGGTGGGAATAACCAGAGGCCCCTTGATACGATATTATTACAATTTTAAGCCCATATTACACAATGGCAGCTCATAAAGAGGGACAGGCACATAACGGCACCCATGGGATTCCTGAAGAGCCAGCAGCCGCAACTTGGCAGCACATTACTCAACGCTAAATGCCTAGGTAGACAGCTGGCAGCCCGTGGAGGCATCCACCGATACGATACGATACGATACGATACGATACGATACGATACGATACGATACGATACGATACAATACGATACGATACGATACGATACGATACGATACGATACGTCTTAAAACCCATTTTTATTCCTTGGCCTTTGACCCAGCATAAGACCCTGCTTTTGTTTTGTGCTTTTATTATTTTATTGTTTTTATTGTTTTATTGTTTTTAGTGTCTTAGTTTTTACTATTTTATTGTTTTTTAATAGTTTGCCTCACCAATGTAGGCACTTTGTTTCAGCTGTGGTTGTTTTTAGAGTGCTTTATAAATAAAGCTGAGTTGAGTTGAGTTGAGTTAAGATACGATACGATTGTCTCTAAAATCTTGTCTCTAATAAGCAAAATTGTTGTTGCGTGTGACCAATCTTTGATTTTTAGTGAGAACCTCTTTCACGTCTATACTGGAGATTATCTGATACATTGGCTCTCAAAAGTATTAAAGGTCCAGGGTGCAAGACTTAGTGACGCCTAGTGGTGAGACAGCAGATTGCAGCTAATTGAATACACCGTTGCTCCTCCTCCTTCCACTTCAAATTATCAACTAAATGCGGCTACTATTATTATATGATCAGATACTAATTAAAACAGAATTTTGAATATTAAATAGCCCACAAAATCCTACACAACGTAAAGTGTTATATAATGAGTGACTATGGGCCACTTGTCTTCATACTTTACTTGAGTTTGCGAAGGAATTGAGTACAGTAAAATTTGCATATTCACCTGAATCTATCTGATTATTTTATCACAGCCTCGGTTTTATTCATTCTTTACATAACCACTTGTAAAATCTCTTACCAACGTTTAGCTGTTGGACGAGTATCTGTGATTACTGCTCACTTGCAGCAGCACCGACCTCTTCAGAGGCTTCGAACCCCTCATGTCTGAATCTCATCCCTTAATCCTGCTCCTTCAGTTCTTTTCATATCCGTCTCCGTGTCCTTTTAAGATCCAAATTCTTCTTTCCTCTGATGTTCTGAGCTTTATCCTTACTTTTTGTCTTCCTTCTCAATCTCTCCAAGCAAATCCTTCGTTTTATACCCACGCTCTTTCAGTCAGTGCCCTTCATACATTTCACATTCATTGATTTCATCCAAAACTCACAGACGTTAAGACATTGATACTAAAGCAGCAACGGGTAGTAACAACCAAATCTGGTCAGCTTTCTTTATACAATGATTCTTTTGGAAAGAAAATGTGGAGACGTACGGTCAAGATGTTCTGCAGAGCTGCATCCACTGTAAAGTCATGGTGTCTCTAAACAGACGAGACTTTTGTGGATCACAGAACAAAAACGAGGTTAGGCAAACTATTAAGAACAGGGGGATAATTCCAGTCTATATTTAACCATCATAATCTGAAACTGAACAAAACGCCTGACAGGCACTCATGATAGGGGTAATAACATAATCTCACTGGATGGTTTAACTTCGAAGGCAAATGACAGATGACCTGAATAGTTTTTATCTGAGAGTTAATACTTCTATTAAACTCATTTTCCCTATGAGGTTAATAACTTGTGTGATCTTTCCAGGAATGCTGTGATAATTGCCATAAAATGTAAAGAACTACAAAGCTCAAGAGACGTATCAGACTATATTACTGACTGGTTGCCCACTGCATGATCTTTACAAGTAATGCATTTATTAGCTATAACTTTGACTAAGTTTGTTAATAATTTCAATTTTAGTTACTCACTGTTACTTCAACCCTTGCATTCTTGTTGGGTTATTTTTATTTTGTTGAAACTCTATTTTTCTGATGCATTTAAAGGTTTCGGTTGCACGGTTGACAACCAAGTGCTGATTTCATCCATAAAACACAGCCTTCTCACGACACAGAGTCAATCTTCTTCAAATCTCATAATTTTTTAGATGCATTTTGAAGCTCGTACGCTCTCTTACGTGCAGAGAAAACAGGAGTACACAGGAGAGATTTCAGATGGAGGCTAGAGCTATTTTGGTTATTATAATTAGTGCTTCGTGCATTGACTGGAATTGGCAGATATCTAATTAACCGGCTGCATTTACATGAACACTTGTATTCCACTACGCTGTAAAACATTCCAGGTTAGTAAAACTGCCTTGTGTTCTAACTAATAATTATTTCCATTGAAGAAAACATTTTATTCGTCAAATGAACTCACAGTTCCTCACTATTTCAACTCAAGATCAATTTGACTAAATTCACATCAGCTGCCATTTTTAAAGTTGAGAGCGCTAGTGTTTTTGTTTCTACTTAGAGTTCTCATCTCAACGACTAATGGCAAGTTTCAAAGTTTATGAAAACTTCAGACAGGTCACGCCTCGCCAGAAATTTAACATTTATTTTGTTTAGGCCTTTTAAGAGGAGGAAATTAAAATTTGATCCACTAAAAACAGCCACTTTGAAATGCATTACTGGCAGGGAAACGTCTTCTGAAATCCACCAATCCATTACGCTTATGGTGGCGTTTTTTAATGCTCTTTTGTAGAGCCTTGTTTCACAGGTATCACCATTTTATAGCGATAGTTCTGTCTAATTAAAATCATGGCAAACTCTATACTTCCTAGTATTCAAATCATATGAACCTTTCTCATGACCCATGACTTTATTGAACTTAAAACTTCAAGACAGTGGATTACTTTGTTTAAGAAAATGTATTCACGGGGGCTGTAATGTTTTACAGTGTAGTAATCTGAATAAAAGCCCAATCAGAACATAAACGCCACATGTAACACACCTCAGGTGGAACATATGGGATTTTGCTCAGTCGAGAGGAATTCTAATCAGGCCGAGAGGGCTGGTGTGAATCTTTGATCAGTTGAATAGTAAACTATTAGCACCTAACAATAACAGCTGATTTGATAGCTCTGAAGTGTTCACCCATGGTGGGATAAACATCAGGCGAGGCGACGAGTTTCCAGGAAGGATGGAAACATGGAGGGGGGGGGGGGGGACGACAAGCTGTTTGAACAAATGAAGAGATGAACAAAGACGAAAATCTTAAAAAAGGGTCGATGGGGCATTTCCTTTGTTGAATTTTCAGTAGATCTGACACCACGCGTAAAAAAGTTGATGTTTTTTTGGATCATTTAAATAATGTCAGGAAAATGTCTACGTGAACATTGCAAAGTCAGTTTATTTTTAAAGGGAAATCTTCGTTCATGTCACCAGTAGGTGGCGCCAAAGTAAAACATTATCAAGACTTCATGGAGCGTATATTTTTTTACACAGATGACAACCAAACTATATTTTAAAAAGAAGAATGAATGTTTTAATTCAGTTTTCGTAGCTTCATAGGCCTCTATTTTTAAGGATTCTGTATAAATGGAGCATAAATCATGGTGAATGGTAAATGACTTCCAGGTCAGTACTCTAACAGAGGCCACAGGCTGAAGTGACTCTACCTTAGCTCCTCATTAAAGTCTCTGAAGTGCCTTTTGTGTATGTGCTTGTAAATAGGACTAAAAAAAAAAAATTTACCGTTTGCATTTTCTTACCGCTGAAAACAAATGCGAGGCATGCCAGGGGCTCGCCCAACAAACTAAAGGTTTTATAGAGAGCTGGCTCATTGTGTTTTCATAGAGCAGCTTTTTTTTTTTTTTTACAGTGTGTACTTTTAAAGCTTCAGTGGTTCAGTTTAATGTCAGAGTTGATCTGTTAGCGGTGGCGCCTTTATTTTGACCTTGATCTGTGATTTATATATGCATGCTAACATTTTATTTTTTCTTGTCCTATTTTTAAGACGCTTTTAATATACTTTGTTTTATGTGTTTTTATAAGTATTTCAAGGCCTGACAGCAATTTCCCTTGGGACGGTAACGCTAAAGTTGAAATTGGGGGCTCCTCACAGATCAGAAAGACAAAAATGATTGTAGGCTATTTTAAAAACCGACACGGGAAAGTGGAACGAAAGAAGGGCAAGTCCAACTGGGAGATGAGATCAGACTTGCCCCAGCGTTTACCCAAATCTCACGGAGAAGGAGAGCCATTTTCCCATTCCTCTTATCAGCTCATCCTATTAGCTATAGTTTCCCCACATTAGCGAGATAAAGCAGCGCTTAGCAGCACTTAACCTGCCTGTGTGGAGCTGGATTAGATTTAATGGGTGGGGAAGATGGAGACATTTAGTCATTTAGTGCCGAACGTCCAGACACTCTTACATCACTACAGCCAACCTAGTGGAGGCAAACACTCAACGACGGATTGCGAGCTGGGGTTGCCCCTTTTGCTCACGGCAGTGGCGCACGTACTTCCTGTCTCTCTCCACTATCGACCATCCAATAAAGACACCAAAGGCCAGAAAAAAAAAGACAATAGTTAAGACAGTAACGGATCTCGAAGGACAAATTCCAGAGACTTCTATGTTTTCGCATTATGGTTTGCAGTGAAATGTCTCAACAAACGTGAATATTACAGCCTCACAGAGGTGTAAACCGAGCTCTTCCTCTTGTTCATGAGACATCTTGCAGTGTACATTACCTGCTATGCCACGCAGATCAACAAAATAGTTGCTTTGCAAATATGTAGGTTTGTAGAAAATGACTGAAAAATGCTGATGACTCATCCTGCACTTTGGGGCGTATGCTAATGTCACATCCAATCAAACGCATTCTGGGGATTCAGTATGTAGGATTTTAGCCCATCTAAAATGAATTTAGAACTTCATTCATTCATTTTCTGAAACAGCTCGTCCTCTGAAGCTGACATAGGGGCTGGAGCCTATCCCAGCTGTCATTGGGCGAAAGGTCTCCAGTCTATCTCAGGGCTAACACAGGGAGACAGACAACCATTCACACTTACGCCTACAGCCAGTTTAGAATCACCAATGAACCTAACCAATGTCTCTGGACGGTGGGAGGAAGCTGGAGTAGCCACAGGAACATGCAAAGGAACCAGTCGGCCGGTGGATTAGAACCCAGAACCTTCTTGCTGCTAACATCAGTGCTAATGTTGAGATGAACGTATAAATTTAAATCAAACGTAATAAGGCACAATTAACACAACAGGCTGCATTACTTTGACATGGATGTTTAAGCACAAAGAAATGCCTTTGCAGCTTGATTTGTAATTACCATATTTAGTTTTATAATATGCTGAAGCCTTAACCTCACGATGCATAACTTCCCTACTTTTCTTGTGCCAAAGTAAAACCATGAGGCTCCACTATTCTAAGTTAGAAGGTTAAGTTTCGGACTAACTCCCTGCAGGCATTAGAGCAACATTAATGGAAAAGGCTGACTGGGAGTCCTCTCTAAACAATAGCACAACAGCCCCGAAAGGCTAAAATGATAAAGCCGCTGCTGTAACCTCAAAGCAAAACCTGGCTTTATAGAAAATGCACATGATTAGCATAAACCTGCCCTTAAAGGTCAGCTGTTTAAAAGGCCACCGTGATTCTGAAGTATGCAGCACTGAAGCAATCAGCCTTGACATGATGATTAGAAACGCATGCTTAGCACAGGGTCAAGCACTCACATGCCTGCTGCTGCTGAAGAGCCCTAAAGCAAGACAATAGACTTTGATCCAGCTCCGGGGCTACTGGCGTCTTTTTGACCTTGTGATCTGGGCTGAAAAAAAAAATGTGCAAAATGATAATTGCTGATAAACAGCGCCCTCTTCTGGCAAATATTCAGTAATGCAATAGTTCATTAGTAGCTTTAAGAATATTATTTTAATAAGGACTTACTTTGTCACACACACAAAAATCCACTCATGAAATATATATTTTTCTGAAAGATGATCTTGAAATGAGAGGACAGGGCTGATAAGATCACCTCTGAAGTCACGGCATCAGTCGGTGAAGGACAGATCTAATTTGAAACTCATCCACTCTCCAAAAACAAGGATATAAAATGAATTTGCCGTTTGCTCCCTTGAGATTTACCGATACCAGCATATCGTTTTTGTTTTGGTTTTTCTTCTTCCTCCTTACTTTTTGACAGGACAATTTATTGTTTGTCATTACTTCAGCTCAAGGGCATCTGATAGAGGAGAACAGTTTAAAAGAAGCACCGCCGGAGACCTGTGGATTTGGTGTCACTGCGTGTCGTTGCTCCCACCAGTTTAGCATTTAAACTACTTTTATAAAATGAAATAAAAGAAACCAATTACGAGAAAAACCTGTAACAAAAGTCCCAGCAGTATTGGCCTTTAATAACAACAATAAAAACAGTCCAGAAACCGGTTTTCAAACCAAAGCGAGCGCTTACAGCAGTGGGCCAGGTAAAAGGTACAATACACAGAAGTGAATACAACAACAAAAATCCTGGTTGGACAGAAGAGACCATCAACTTCTACTGAGGTCATTCGCCACACTGCGTTAATGCATCCAATATTAAGGAGGAGAAACGGCTCGGTGTGGTCCTTACATCAGCAGATAGCTGCACACTTAAAATGTACTAGCCAGTAAATGCTATGGTTGGAAAATGATGGAATTTTATTAAGAAATTATTTTTAGTTAGGCGTCAAAAACCTGATACTTTAAACAATAATAATAATAATAATAATAATATAGCCTTGAAAAAATACTCTCCCCCGTTCCAGGCCTGTCAGCCCGCACGGTGCCAAGAAGAAAAACAGGTACATTCGATCGGTATTCACGACTTCAACGGATGGCCTCTGACCCGTGCAAACGTCTGTAGTCCAGAAGAACGAACCCTTCAAGTTTTAAGTGAACAGCTGGTCCACCGCATCGCATACGCTAGCTTTATTAGCATGTTAAAAAAAAAAGACATGCACAAAACTGTTAAGTATGATGCCGCTGAATAAAATTAACTTAAAAATGTCATTCAGTTTAAAATGGCCGTCTAGACAGGGGAGGGGTGGGAGGGGTAAGGCCACTCCAAATGGGGATGGATGGTCCATCGTACTGGTCCAGGTTGGTCCTTAACGGGGCTTATTTGGCCGTTCGCTTGAAATCCTCTTAGGGTGGTAAATGTAGAAAGCAAAAGCAGCCTGAAGTGTTACAGGTCCAGCATGTTTCAGTCAGTAGGGGGTCCACGTCAGTAGTTCTTTGCAAGTTTTGCATTTAAAAGAAAAAAATCTGCTCAGCTACAGACCATTATTGAACTCCAGGAGTCACCCAGAGTCTCTGTGGCCACTCTGCCGTCAGTCAGTCAGGCTGGCAGATGGGCGGTTAGGGGCTCCCTGGAATACAGATGGCCAAGGTTGTGTTAGCTTATGTAACCAGCTGTCAGTGAAACAGGCCATCTGACAGACTCAGACAGACGGTCTCATGTGGTTCAGTCGTTGAGGCGATAGTCACACAGCTCCTTGTAGATTCTCTTGCGAATGTGAGGCATGTCCTCCTGACTGAAGAGCAGAGGCTGCTTCACCGAGAGACGACGGCAGTACTGGCAGACAGAAAGACAGAGAGACAGCGGTGTAAAATAATCCACATCACAACTGACGGGAGCTTTATTTATGTGTTTTTGCCCTCTGTAAGAATGAGCAAATCAAATACAGCCATGTCCGACATGTTGCCTCCAAAATAATTGGAAGGGGAAGATGAGCCATGGAGTATTCACTTAGTTGCAATCTGCTGTCTCACCACTAGGTGTCACTAAATTCTACACAGTGTGGACCTTTAAGACTTTTGTGAGCGCTCAAATATGACATAAAACAACAAAATATGTACCAACTAAAACTGTTTTAATCATTATCATATACTGATCAGGCATAACATTATGAACACCTTCCTATATTGTGTAGGTCTCCCTTGTGCCTCCAAAGAGACATGGACCCTCTGAGGGTGTCCTGTGGTGTCAGGCAGCCAGAGGTTGCGCTAGACTTTTTCGTTGTCTGTCATTTTGACTGACAGGGTCATACAAATCTCATCATAATCTACTTTTACCCATCACCGTTTGATTTTTTATAATGATAATAATGCAATTCAGTAGCATTTAAGTTTCATTTCATTAACTTTAAGTACGTTTTCAGTATTGACAGTATTGACTTTAAATGGCAGGGAAAAAGGTTTGAACATGCCGACACGTCTTGTCCGTACTCGGACCGGGACTGCTAGCGCTAACAGCTCTTAGACGGTACCGTAGGGTTGAAGTGCTTCGGTGGTACGCAGACTCTTTTATTTGCACAATTTGCACAGAAACTCATCAGTCCTAGCAACGTGCTTTCATACGATTCCTCCATTTCGGTAGCCGTTAGCCACACAGACAGACATATATACAGTATCTAGGTATATATGTCTGTGGTTAGCCGAGCTCTGACGTGTGCATCAGTATAATTGGTGTACCAGGAAATCGTGCACTGATAAAAGTTCTGCGATGTTTGGAACGCAAACTGCGATGAGAGACAAGAGCCAATTAATAAGATCACTCGCCACCAAGTGGTCAAGGTGTGAACTGCAATCTGTCAAAATGACGGATGGCTTCCAGATTTTTCTGTCACAGTTTTTAAAAAAATGGTCAGTGATGGAAAATATTCGGTTAACGCGATCCCTGCTGGCAACAGAATGTCGTTAATGGAGGACCATTGGGTCTTATGGGGTTGAGGGGAGGGACCAGACACTTGATCAGTGTGGGATCAGCAGAACATTGTATTATCACAATATGGTCAGTGTTATTCACTTTTTTTGTCAGTTGTTTTAATGTTGTGTCTGGTCTGTGTGCTTTATTTCTTCTTCTTCCAGGAACTGAGACAGAAGATAAAGAGAAGGCGAAAACTAAGGACAGAGAGAAAGGAGAAAATAATGTCTCACCTCAAGGACAAAAACTCCACAATCGCTGTCGTTTCTCTGCTGAGGAATGCCCTGAGGAGATACAGGTCACGGTCAAGCAGAGAAGCAGACACAAGATGTCTCTGTACGTATCTGTTTACATGCTTTCAACTATATCATTAGTTTGACTTTGTCAGATGAAGCAAGAGGCAGTAAATGAAACACAGCTCACAGAAATAAAGACTGTTGCAGAAAAGTACTTCCTAAGTCTCAGTTAAATCTGATGTAATTATTAAATGCGTAGAAAAATGGCTAGGTGTGTAAATGTTTACTTATTATAGCATCATTAACAAGTCATTTAAATGCTGCTAATTCAGGCAGAATGGTCTTGTTTATCTGAGCTCAAGTGATGAAGCTTCCCCTTTCCGACTTTGCCAAAAAGCAACTGTGACCAGATGGCGCTCCTGTGTTTCGGGGCACAAGGTGAACACGGTACAATGATTGCAGCCAGGGCTCAGGGGTTACCTTGATGATGGTAATCTTCCAGCCCTTCTGGAAAGCTATCTGTTTCTTCTCTCTTGCTTCAGACTGAAGGTACTTCATAATGTTCTGACGGGAGGCCACCCAGAGACAGAGGACAGAGTTAGAGGACTAGCACTGAGCCAGCTGCAAAAACTTGGAGCACTTCCACGTTTGCTCCGAGTTTATAACGGTCGTCAAAACTTTTTCACGGCGAGAGTACGAGCAAAGCTTAAACAGGAAATGTGACGGCTTCAGCTGCACCCGACGCCTGGAATGCAAAACCATTCAATTTACAAAAGGTTAAGACAATAGCACCTGAAAATCTGCAGGAACGCCCTACTTGGTGGCGCCTAGTTGCAGAAGATCACGTCCTAGACTTTGGCATCCAATCAGCTGACTGACAGACCAGACGACTGATTGCTGGTTTCAAGCCGTCTCTCCACAAAACCATGGTTGTTAAATGTTAAATTTGCAAACCATATTCATATTCAAACTCCACATTTATATTATATATTCAATAAACATCATCTTCCAGAATTGGAAGACCAGCGCCTCTTTTTTCCCGCAGCCGCTGAAAGTCAGGGGCCGTTAAGTAAGAGCCCCGGAGGCATCGACATGCACGGAGGCACTCACATCCGTGGTGTGTCTGAAGACGATGCCCTGGCTGTCGTAGTAGCTGATGGTTTTGGTCGCCATGGTGACGGTGACGAGCGACCAGTGGATTTCGAGGTGGATGGGAATCAGCAGGAGCCACTTGGAGAACAGGTCGACCTGAAATCGGCACACAAGTCGACACAGAGACACCGCTATTTATTCAGGGAACAATCCAAAAAAAAAAAAAATAAATAAAAATAAAAATAAAAAATCGGGTCATTCTCAGGTTACTTCAGGTGACACAGAAAGCTCAAGTACAGTTTGAAACCAGATCACTTTGTGGCTTCCTTTACGTGCAGGATCTCACGGTTTCAGGTTTCAGTACGCTGTGACTTCTAGTCGCTGTGAGGGGTGACCAAACCACACAGACCTGTTCCACCAATCTAAATCTGCTCTCCTACAGTAACCATGAGAAAGTATATAGTGCTGCAGATCGGCTATATGCAAGGCGGGGAAGGCCGTCATGACTTCCAGCTGCATCCATCAGTGTCAGATGCGTTTACATGGGCGCTTGTGTTCCACGAATAATTGCAGAAACTGCCCAATCAGAACAGAAATACCTAATTTATGTCATGTCTAAATGCAATCTTTCTGCATGTTTTTACCACATGGGGTAAGCATGGATGACGGTAGCAAAACGATATGTCGATATGACAAGTGAAAAGACCAGGAAAGCCAGAACATGGAACCATATTCATCATCTTCTTCAGGGTTGTCAGTAAAGTTTAAAAAACCAAAAAAAACTCTTCTTCGTTTGTTATATTTCCTGCAGAACCACTTTCCCCGTGTCTGGGCCTCGTAAACGCATATACACTATATCGCCAAAAGCATTCACTCATGTGCCTTTACACAGATATGACCTTAAGTGACATCCCGTTCTTAATCCATAGGGTTTAATATGACGTCGGCCCACCCTGTGCAGCTATAACAGCTTCAGCTCTACTGGGAAGACTTTCCACAGGGTTTAGGAGCGTGTTTATGGGACAGTGCATTCATGAGGCCAGACACAGATGTTGGACGAGAAGGCCTGGCCACAGTCTTTGCTCCAATTCATCCCAAAGGTGTTCTATCAGGACACCGTGCAGCAAATGTCTTCATGGACCTTGATTTTGGTGCGAAATATGTTGGAACAGGAAGGGGCAATCCCCAAACTGTTCCCACAAAGTTGGGAGCATCTCCAAAATCTCTTGGTATGCATTCAGGGTTTCTTTGACTGGAAGTAAGGGGCCAAGCCCAGCTCCTGAAGAACCCCTCCACCAAACTTCACCCTTGGCACAATGCACTCAGTCAAGCACCGTTCTCCTGGCAACCGCCAAACCCAGATTCATCCATCAGATTGCCAGATGAACAAGCGTGAGAGAACTTATCTCCACTGCTCTAGAGTCCAGCGGCGGCGTGCTTTACACCACTCCATTCGACGCTTTGCATTGCACTTTGCACGGCTTGGATGCGGCTGCTCGGCCGTGGAAACCCATTCCACGAAGCTCTCTACGCATTGTTCTTGAGCTAATCTGAAGGCCACATGGAGTTTGGAGGTCTGCAGCGAACGACTCTGCAGAAAGCTGGCGACCTCTCGCTTCCACCTTGTTACAATACCACTGACATTTGACTGTGGAATCTTTAGTAGTGAGGAAATTTCACAACTGGACTTGTTGCACAGGCGGCATCCCATCATGGTACCACGCTGGAATTCACGAGCTCCTGAGCGATCCATTCTTACACAAATGTTTGTAGACGGCGGTCTGCATGCCTAGGCACTTGATTTTATACACCTGTGGTGAGCGGAACACCTGAATTCAGTTAGCTTTTGGCAACGTAGTGTATTTCGCCCGCTCATTTCACTGAGCGTCCATGTAAACAGTTAAGTCGGAATCTGTAGTCTGATTATTTCAGTCAGGTAAAGAAATATCATGCGTGTAAAGCAGCGACATACAGATCCTGTGAAAGACTTCATCCTCCTTACTTTTTTAGTCCATCTCTTCACGCCATCGTAACCTTTGGCAACGAGCTGCTTGTGGAAGAAGCTGTTGAAAAAATGAACCTAAGAGAAAGAAATTAAAAAGAGTATCATTTCCAGAATCCCAATCACTCTGTCATTTTCATTAAAACGTGCCTAGAAACACACACTGGCTTACCTTTTGTTCTGTTGCCTCCATAATAAGTTCTCCATACATGTTGATGATCTGATCATGCAGGAAAAAAAACACAAATGAGAAGTGAAGATGTGACTCAGAGATGGAATTAACTAACAGTGAGAGGGTCTCTGCACAGCCGCGAACCCTTCTCGCCGCTCTCTACCTGGTCATTGAGCCAGTTCTGCTCCTCCAGCGTGCTGAGGTCGTCCAGGCTCAGCGTGTGTTTATTGTACGTGACCATGAAGCCCGCAACAGGAGCGGAGGCGAGGCCCCGCCTGTACCGAGCCATCTCCCCTCTGACGTCCAGCCGGCTGAAACACACGCGCCGAGGGAAAAGAGGAAAAATCAACTTAGAATGTTAAACAGGAGACTCAATCTGTTTATTACAGCTGAAACAGCACATCACACGTGCCATCAAGCCAGAGAAGCTGCTTGGTTTTATTGATGAATGCACACAGCAGTGATATTAACCTTTACCTGCAGGGTTTATGGTATGTTTTATAGGTGTGACACAGCACGTCTCAGGGTCAGCCACGAGTCGGGTCTTGTTTATTGACGCGACCACAGTTTCTTCATGAAACCATAAAACACTGTTTTCCCTAGCCCCACTGAGCTATCGATCAACCACAAGATTAAAACCACCTTCCTGATATTGTGTGCCTCCAAAACAGTTGTGACTCATCAGAGAACATACATAGGCCTTCTGAGGGTGTCCTGTGGTGTTGTTAGTGGGGGGCCTTTGGGTCCTATGGGTTGAGGGGAGGGGCCTCTGTGGATCATCCCACAGACACTTGATCAGTTTGGGATCTAGTGAATTTGGAGGCCAGGTCAACACCTTGTGCTGTTCTTCATGTTTTTTTTGTTGTTCCTAAAGTGTTTTTGTGTGTGTGTCTGTGTCAGGCTGCATCCTGCTGGGGATGGCTGCTCATTGCTATGGGGTGGGGGTGCCTGGTCTGGTCTAGGTGGGTGCTACATGTCTGAGTAACATCCACATGAATGAATGCCAGGTCCAAAAGTTTCCCAGCAGAACACTGAATTGTCACAAGATGGTCAATGTTATTCACTTCTTCAGTGGTCATAATGTTGTGGCCGATCAGTGTATACACACCAACGAGGCACAGACAATAACTACTCCGCTGACCTGTCACAGACGTCAGAGACGCCTTTCTTCTTCAGGTGCTCCAGGACGTCGGTCTCGGTGAGAGGAATGAAACTTCCGTATTTTATGTAGAAGCTCTCCAGAAAATCTGAAACAGGAAAAGTGATCATTACTGCAGCTTGACTATAAGAACCACCGGAGGAGAAACGATTACGGATTCATTCAACCGTTGCTGATAATCACAGAATCGGAATTTTGACAAATGCCAGCAGCGCAACTTTAATTATTATTATTATTATTTTGTTGCTGTCGTCTCACTCGTACATTGTTTCTGCTGTCCCTGAGCAAAAAGAGAAAACTTAATTTTATGAAAATGTTGCCTATTTGTATGATAAATCAATCGAGTTTTACAAGAAAATGTGAAAACAATCTGATGCATACTTAACGCTAAATATAGGGGGGTTAGATTATTCCCAACAAAACCACTTTCGCAAATAGTCTCAACAAAACATCTTTTCTAATTATGCATGTACAAACATTTAGCTTATGTCAGTTTGTATTAATATAACACGGGTGATGATGTTTATGGATGTGATGAGACAGAAAAGAATGTCCTCAGTGGTCACGTCTACGTGTTTCATTTGTCCAACGAGGACGATGAATTCAAATCTTACCGTGGATCATGTCAGTCAGCTGCTCCAGTCTTTCTTTACTCTGCGTCTTTCCGTCCTCGTCCGTTTCCCCCGACTGACCCGACATTTCTTCTGCATCGCTTTTCTCCCAGGTTCCAGGCTGACAGTACAGCCTGTGGTCTCTTAAGGCCCAGCCGAACTGCTCGCTGTCCACTGTGATGGGGCCGAGGTCTGGACAGGAAGCCTTGGCTGCGTCCACTTCCATGCGGTCGTGATCCACCGGCGTGGTGGCGTTTCCGTTGTACAGTGTCGCCGATACAGAAACCTGGTCTGAACCGTCGGGGCTTTGGTCCTCCTTCATCTCAGAGTCCAGATCGTGGGGGGTTCCCGATCTTGAAGCAGGACCTGGCAGCTGTGAGGCGGACGTCGGCCCATTCCCTGGTTCAGTCACAATCATGTCGTCCTCCTCCGGGTCTCTTTCGGTGTCGGAAAGGTTAACCGTGTCTCCGTTTCCAAACGTACACTTATGCGAGCCAGGATCATTCTGGTCTCCGTAGTGCATCTGCGCATCGCGGATCTCCACCTGCCCCTCCTGCACCAACAGCGGCTGAGCTAAGGCCTCTGGTTTACAATTGAGAACGATACCACCTCTACCTCCCCTTTTTATTTGAATGTTAACTTCCATTTTCGACGCGACCGTGCCTCTCATCGCTCCCCTCCCTCGACCTCTAACCACCAGCGCTCCCCTGTCTGCCACTCCTAACAGTCTCATCTCCATATCTCTGCTACCTGCACCTCCTTTCGCTGCAGCACCAGCAGCTCCCGACGCCTCCGTCAACAAGCCTTCCTTTTTCTGCGCATCCTCTTTCTCCGGAACAAAACAGTTTGTTATTGGTCCATCCTGCGAGGAGACGGTGACGGGCATACCCAGAGAGGTTTGCGACTGAGCGTAAGCCGCCGCCACAGACATGTGCACACCATCGTGTGCGTCCGCTTCCTCCCTTTCCTCTATAGTCAAATCAAAGCTTCGGATACGTGTCAGCTGGTCCACATTTCTTTTTGGGTTGTCCCCAAGGTCTTTACCAGACCCCCTACCTCTCCCTCTCCCCCTCCCCCTCCCTCTGCCCGATGCTCTGACATTGTGCCCGGTGCTGTTGGGTCCACAGCAGTCGCAGGCCTTAGGCGTCCTCTTCCTGCCTGATGTACGGCCATTGGCGAGGCCCCGAGCGGGGGTTGGCCTCTGTGTGCAAGACTGATCCGACAGCGGGCTTGAATGAACGTCTAGTGCTTTTGTTAGGATTACACCGGGGTGCTCTGCATCAGCAGGCGTGGGAGTACAGGGCCGAGCTAAATCTGATTTGGAAGCAGGGTCTCTGGCGACGGAGGTCTGGGCTAGGTCCTGTTCTGTGCTACCTCCGGGCGGAGGCACTAGAAGAGGCGCTGTAGCAGGAACAGTTAAATGAGCTGATGCGGATTGTGTTGTTTTCATTGGGGAAGCAGAGCCACTGTGAACCATGACGTCCTCCTTTGGCTCTTCAACCCCATCCCCAACACCTCCTCTCTGCTCTGCTCGCCCGTCCTCTCGTCCCGTCTCCTCTCGCCTGGTTTGCAAATGTTTCTGTGCGTCCTCGGTTTTTATCCTCTGCGTGTTAATCTGCAAAGCACCTTCGCTGTGTAGAAAAGCAGTCGTTCTCAAGCTACTGAAGACGGCGGGCTAGATCATGGCAGGATGCATGTGTTCCTCAGAGATAGAATGACACCAGCATGGTCTCCTTGTTGGAGTGAGAGAGAAGAAAAGTGTGAAAACATGTAAGGGGACCTGCAGCTCAAGTGCACCAAACATGGGAACGCAGATCAAGGCAGGCGAGATGTTCAAAATGACGGCATCCTAGATCAGGAAACGTCAAGAAAAACATCTCTACTGGAGAATTGTTTCAACGCTGGCAGATGATATAAAGCCAAGATCCCTTGGTCTGTCTTGACATTAAGTGTCGCTCTTAATGATTTATCTGAAAGTGTACGTGTAAACCATAAAATATCTGAATACAGATATGCAGGAGATCTCAGATTTGCCTTGATGACATGTTCCTGCTTTAATATGAGGAAACCATGGGACCATGCGTTCAGCTTATCCAACTCCTCTTTCTGCTTGCAGCCATTTGTTGAAACACTGGCGCATCTAACAGCGATCAATTAACAGGTAGTCCACAGATCGGATGGGATTCACTGTTTTTGCGCACAGAAACCGCGACGAAAACGTGCAAAAATAATCACCCGACTGTAACTTTTAGCGTCGCTTTTCTTTGTATAAACAACATGCGCTGACTTTAACTTGATTTAACAGCTGACATTAGCAACTTAGCAGCGAGGTTTCAACATGTCATTATAAATCAGTCATTGGCATCTTTACTAAAGACCGTATAAACTCCCACGTTCAATTAAGTTGCAAAGTTAATTGAAAACTACATCGCTGCTGGCGGCGACAATCTCAGAGAATCGGCGTCGGGGAAATGGAGCATGCAACGCAAATCGTTCACGATTATCTCGCAGCATCAAGCAACCCAAAGTCAAACATTGCATCGCACGCAGTTTTGCACAAGTTAGTCATTGCCAAAAGTTAGCTGTAGCTGCAACCACAACACAGGCGAATAACACAAAGCAGCGACAACACATATTTCCTCCATTTTCAGAAGGAAGTTCGAGGCGACTAAAGACAAAGAACGGGCCTGCGGTCAGTGCCGTGACAAATACTGACTCAAATTAGCCGGAGTGATAGTAAAAACGCGAAAGCCGCAACAAGATACAGTACCTTATCTGTGAACTAACAAACTGACTTTCGTCTGGCCACGATATGAAGAAACAACAATCCGAGCAGTCGTCGCTCATTGATTGCGTCACGACGTCGAGCTCAGCTTCGGCCGCGTCCGGAACCTCTCGGGAAGTTACGTCCAAATTCAATTTTCTTGTCTTTTTACGTCCCCCAACATTGAACATGACATTTCAAAGATGTGGATTTATCAAGAGACGTCGATAAAAAGTTTTCCAGTTTCCCCCCTGACTCGATTTTTCAGCTTCAAAGCACTTTTATTGGCTTATCACGTGAATGCATTTGTGCTGCCATGAGCAAAGACAGCTTTTTATTTTTTCAAAGACGACACAACATGACACGCACTGTGTCTTCTTGATAAAATTTAATTACAAAACAGAACTAAGACGGGAAAATAAAAATAAATAAAACTAACAATCACAAAGTAAAGGAATAAACTACAAAAATATTAACAGTACAAGGGGTTACATAATGAGAATATTAACATGTTTTTTATGACTGTTGCTTCCAAACGCTTCAAAGCAGTGATACCACAGATATTTCTATACTGACTGTGTGAAAGTGAGCGTATCATTTAGCGAAATGATGCGCTGTACGTTAATTCTTCAGACATATTCGAGTAAAAAGGGTTTTAAACATATGAACAAAATATTAAAAAAATACAAAAATATTTGAGCTTACATCAAGACTTCTAGTCACACCCACTCACTTCAGAGATAACGCAGTAGATTGAAATGAACACAGTCTGTTGTTATACAATACTATTTGTACATAAGGTCAGTGCTATATTATTCTCTACTAGCTTTATCAAAACAAAAAAACATCAGGCATATAAAGTCTCTTTACAAGTGTCATTTGGCTCAAATGATGTAAGGTGATCAGATTTAAACTACTTTACATGATGCAGTCATGCAAGAAGTCTCACTTTTCATAAACAGGTATTATTTGGGAAGGAAACATAGGGACGTGCTTTTTATTGCCAAGGCTCATTGTAAGTCTTCAGCACTCTTTAAACTGGAGCCATGTGCATGTACGGTTCATTTTCCATTTTTACAAAACAATCTCGACTAATGCCGTTACCCTCTCTTTTAGCATCAGAGTAAGCTGTGGTTATTGGAAACTGATTCCTAGGGACAAAAATAACACAATCAAAGTATGAAATCCATTTTTTTTATGCGCACAATCTACTTCACAGGGAGGAGCTCTCTTTATTTTACATTTACTCTTGACCTGCAGTGAAACCATGCAACACGGTGGAAGACAGTAGAAAAGTGGATGAGAAACTGGTAAAGATGACCGAGGTGCAGCAGACAGTGGCAGATTTTGGTGGTGGGGGTCTGGAAGAAAAGATTAGATTTGATTAGGTGGACGTGGCACTTTTTATTTTATTTATCATTTAAAGAGATAAATATACGCTATAAATAGAAATGCATTGTGTCTGTAAGAGAGTGTAACTACCTATAGAAGAGGGGCGTTGATAGCTGGAGTGCGCATGATCTTGGAGACTGCAGCCGCGCTGCTGCCCCCTGCTGTTAGCAGCTGGAGCTGCAGCTGGTAAACACTGCCAGGCTGAAGGCCGTGAACTGTCACTGACCTCTGAGACTGTGGAGGGTGAAAAAGAGATAACAGTTAATTACGTAAAATATGTACTTCTGCGTCTACTCGAGTCTAAACAGTATCACGTATCAGTTGCTCTACCAATGATGAAGTAACTCAGTGAAATTATGTGATAGTAACGCTGTCAACATGTTGCATTTAGAATAGGTGCCATAGAAGTACATAAATAAATAAAAGTAGTAAAGGAAACGTAAAAACTAGAATAAAAATTAACAAAATGATACAACAATCCCATTCACACAAAATAATAAGTCAACTGTCAACTGCACTTATTTGTGTTGCACATTGTTGTGAGAAATTATTGCACATGTTTGCACATAGCACATTATTGCACACCGCTAATCACATTTTTACAAATAAACCTTTTATATGCTTTCATAGCAGTCACTGTAAACCGTTTCTTTCACTTACCGGTGCGATTGTCTGCGTCTGGGAGATGAGCGTGTCCTCCCGTCCTTCTGTTGCCATGGTGAGTTCAGACTGCAGCGTCCAGGTGAACTGGAACCCCTCGACGGCCGCCGGGTCCAAGGCGTGCTGGGACATCCTCCAGCGAAAGGTAGTGAGCAGGGTGCCGTTGACTTGCTGGAAGTCCGCAGTCAGTCGCTCTGGACGCAGTACCACCTTTCTGCCTGCCAGGAGGCGCTCTGCCACAAACAAAGGAACAACGTTTTTCTTCACCTATCACAGATGGCAACGCAAGCCTTAATAACTTCTCATCAGGTTTGTGGTGACACTTTTTAAAGTTTAAGCATATGGCAGTTATTAAAAGTCTATTCAGTTAGGTAACTGTATAAATAACAAACTACTTGAATTTTGTAAAGGTGCATTCAGTGCATTCAGCAAAAACTACTCTTGTTTCGTCAAAAAGAATCAATGCACGGCGGCTTTACATCTGTGTTTAGTTACTCCTCCTACCCTCAGTGTTGCAGGGCAAAGCTTTGCCTCCTCTGACCCTGATGGAGGAGCAAGTCGGGGTCGTAACCCAGGCAACAGCCTCTGACCCCGGGTCAGCCTTCATTGCCACGGCGACCCGGTACTTGCAGGCAAACAGCAGGCCTGTAATGGTGTGATGAGTGCCCTGCAGAGAGGGAAAATCAAGTCAAGTCGTGGATAAGGAAAGTGTTTAAAGACACATTACGTGTATTGTAAACTGTACACGACCGGTTGTTAAAACAAACCTATAACAAGGTCCCTTAAAATATACACATTACCTCTACTTTTTGTCTCAACACCTGTCTCGTATAAGCAGCTTGTTAGCTCCAAGTTAAAATAAACACCACACTTTGGCAGCTTCGCCGGTTTGGCAGCTTTAAATGGCGAGAAATGCTGTAACTGTTTAAAAAAAGCTCCAAGTTCAATGAACAGAAAATCATGCTCTGTGACCTCAGCAAATTGCACGCAGCACTTTGATATTCGTCAGCCCACTGCGTCTGTAATCACTGTGGACAAGAGGTTTCCACTGGGACAACTCTGGCTAAAGATCTACTTTAGGTGAGTCCAGTGTTCTCTTGATGTAATGAGCAACAACGTTTGCACAATAAAGGTTAGAGCAGTTTATCTTTTGAAAAGTTTTTTTTTTTATTATTTCGTTGCAGCTCCAATTTGTAATTTGGACTTAGATCAGTTTTATTTTATATACTTTTATAATGTCAATTTAAATAAGATTTGTCTTTGTTAGTTTTGGCTACATATCTGATGCCTAGCGGTTATTGCTGAGGTGATACTGCAAAGACCTTTAATTTGACATTAAATCCGCACAAACTCCAACATTACAACACTCCAGTAAATATGATTGTGAACGTATCAGCTTGTTTTGTTCCGTGTAGAGTGCATTACTTTACCCAGAGTGAATGCAAACCCTACAAACCATCTTTATAAAACCCAGCCAGCATACCTGCACTGTTGCTGTTCTCTCTGGGCTTGTAGCATTACTGCTGCACGTATACGGACGCCACCTCAAAGTGTACGGACCGGGGTGTCTCTGTCTGGCTGTAATAATAAAAAATAAAAGAGGAATCAGACACACAATACATAACCTGTGCTTGTTTCTACAGGTGTAGAGATAAATTATGTGGTTTGAAACCTAACAAAAACATGTCATGATGTACACCAAAGAGGCATAACATTATGACCACCTTCCTAATAGTGTGTAGGTCTCCCCTCTGCCTCCAAAACAGTTGTGTTTTGGAGGCAGAGGCAGTTCTGAGGGTGTCCTGTGGTGTCTGGTAACAGAATATTGTTAGTGGGGGCGTTGAGGGGAGGGGCCTCTGTGGATCATCCCACAGATACTTGATCAGTTTGGGATCTAGTGAATCAGGAGGCCAGGTCAACACCTTGTGCTGTTCTTCATGCTTTTTTTTAGTTGTTCCTAGAATTGTCACACGATGGTTAGTGTTATTTACTGACACTGGTTTTAACGTTATGGCTGATCGGTGTATATGTAAAAGGATGAATTGCTTTAATTGAGTTGTTGAGTTGAGAGTTTGATTCTCTGCATTCAGTTAATAATAGTTTGCCGCCTTCCTTGCACCATCAGTTGTTCAGTGTCCCAGCACCAACTCACCGTGGTAAGCCCACTTCCAGAACACCTTCACCTGCAGCTGGTTGTCGTGGTAATGAGGGGCAGCGACCTCGAGTCGCAGGTTTCCAGGGTTGACAGGGTTGACAGGGTTCGGGGGGGAGGAGGAGACAGAGAGGTCAGGGGAAGAAGGCAAGGATGATGACTGGGACGGAGAGGAAGGCAGGGATGATGAGGACGAAGAGGAAGAGGAAGAGGGGAGCTCGTTGGAGAAGTCTTCGCCTTTGGTGGAGTCAGATTAAAGAGGAGAAGAGAGGAAGCAATGATTTGACGGCCTTAAGCAGCACATGAGACGTTATTTCAAGCAAAATTCAAATCAGAATACAAGCATGCAGGATATACTCTGACGGGTTGTTCACTGGTGAGTATATGGAGCTTGTTACCTTGCACATGGAAATCATAAATAAATCAGGGCCACATATATAAGGAAACAACAGGAGTGCAGCTGGGAGCTAACTTTCCAGTTATTTCATTAACACACAAACACTAACGGTCTGTGTGACCCTCATTAGCACCGAGTGACAGGCCAACGCACAGACTGTGTCAAATATTAATACTCCTGAATTGTAAATTGCAATATGTTCCATATAAAATTGTTGGTCTGTGGTTTGGTAATTGAGCTGCAGCTGGCTATAATCCTCAGCTGGTCTGACCGACGGGTCACCTATAAATACCTCCGTTGCCTGGACGACCATTAACATCGCCACTTTCCACTGTACGTCGTGTTTAAACAGCGCAGCTGTAGGTGGACAGAATATGCTGACAGTCAGCAAACACAGCCGCTCTAACCCATACAGGAAAATCATTAGCTCAATAATGTATGGCTCCGCTAAGTAAATAGGTGGTGCGGGCTGCGCTGTATAAACAGTATTCATTAACGTCATGACAAGTTAATGAAATGTTCAAAATCAGTACGTAAGAATTTGAGTTCCTTGGCTGTGAGAGGAGCTGTCTGCTTGAATCACATCAACACAGACTGAACTCAGAGACCTGGGTTTCCAGAGCATCTTTTATCATATGTTGTAATCTATAATGTTTATTTCCACAAGATAGATCTGCGTAAACTCTATAAACTATGAATGTTGCTTCAGTATTTAATGCTTTACACCGGTCTCATCCTTGTACCAGCTCTGCTGAATTGCTAAGCGTTGAGAGAGACGGCTTTATATTCTTAACCCGTGTAATATTAAATCACAAACATTACACCTAGAAATAATTACTTAAGGGGAGAGAAAGTGGTGCAAAGTGCAGCAATGCACCGTCACCTGAGTTTAAACTCTGCCCCCACTGTTCCTGGAAGGCTTAAGCTCGTGTAAAAACTGGACGTGTTGGGAAATGTGCTCCCTGCTAACTTTAGAAAAGCAAACCTCTCTGTAATGTGTTTTTACACTTGGTTTACAGTGCAAATGAGATTAACAGGATATAACGTGAGTCGGACTAATCCGATCATATTATTAAAACTGAGCTGTGATATCGATCTTCTCATCTAACTGAATTACTGACCAAGAGCAGCGTTTTTATTTTGGACTGTAATAAACTGTTCCCAAAATATGACGGTAACTGTAGTCCTGTGTGGAAGATGCTTTGTTTTCTTTACCTGTATGAGTGATAGTAGAAAAAACGAGCTGGGCTTTAGTACTCTTCAGCCTCTTCTGACCCCAGTAGGCCACTGTCTGGACAGACAGGAAGTAGGAAGTAGCCGGCAGCAGGCCCTGAAGCCACAGCTCACACTGCGCCTATAACACGATAAAGAACAGGAACATGGGATTACTTTGTTGTCTCTGCGCTACAACGAACTAGTTCCCAAAAACAGCTCCCTTGAGGTTTCTTCCTCAAATTCAATCACCAACTGTTCGGCCTGCATCAAAGCCCAAGAAAAACTTGATGCATCGTCAGGATCACCGCCGCCGCAGAAACCTCAGCTTCTGCCACCATCTCCATCATCCCTTACCGTCGCTCCTACGACCTCGTCCACCTGAGCGCTGTGTGTGCCCTGACAGTCCAGACCTGTTCTGCATTAGCCCACTATTTGACTGACAGCTCGTTAACAGGCTCTTAGTGGAATCAGCTCTGTCTGTCCGCGTGGATTCGGACTAGTCACAACAAAGAGATGCTTGGATGATAACAAGCGTGTGTGTGCGTGGTTCTGTAAGTGCGTGTACTTAAGACAGAATATGAGGAAAGCGAGTTAAAAGCAGTTTTTAGCGACCTACAGACAAAATGGGGTAAAAGTATTTCCATTACCCTCGAGATAGACAAAACATATGGCCTGTGCAGCTGTATGTGTGTGTGTATATGTATGTGTGTGAAATGGAGAGAGCTCGAGAAGCCTGGATTTCTATTTTGGTGAATAATGTCAGCGGACATTATATGAAAAACGCTGATGTATATTTAAAAGCACTGACTCAGCTGAGTTACTTTTTTTCTCTATTCATATGCGAACACTTCCCATGAAATCCCCCCTTGTCGCCATCACATTTAATGCTAACCCTCTGCAGTCCTGCATAAATTCCTGATTGACAGGATATGACTTTTACACGCGGCCGGGAATATGTCATGTTGTGCTAATGGAGAGCAATAAAAATATCAATGCCTTCTGTGACGCGAAAGCCTTTTCACAACTGTTTAGCTCCGTCGTTCGAGTTTCCAACTACCTGTTGTGATGATGCTGCTGCTGCTGCTGTTGTGTTGTTGTTTTGTGTGTGTGTGTGTGTGCGTCTGGATGCAGCTGCAAGTAGGAAACACTAGTTACGAGGAGGGGGGGCTCATTTAAATTCCAGACCTCCCAGCCAAGCAGAACAGAGGACCAGACTACAGATAAATGGCTCCACCAGGCTCGGTCTGGGATCGCCATCACTACTTAGGATAGCTAGGTCCATATGAGCGTGCCTTTGGTTAACCTTGATGTTTATGCTTTTTGTAAATAAAGCAAAGGTTGACATTATACTTCGAGACAGAAGGTCTGCAAGTGGAGAATTTTTTGCAAAAAGTACTTTTATCATTCATTATTTTGTAGTAATTTGCAGAGACAGTGTTCAGTAAGTGTATATATTACTACATATTATTTAAATTTGCACATAAAGATTTCCAGAATTTAGACATTATCAGACAAGTTGATCTGACAGCAACAGTAGCTGCTGCATCGACAACTAAATATCTGTCATATAACACTTCCCTGGTGCAGATCCAGCCCCGATAACCGATAACCCCCCTCATGCTACAGCGAGTGGCGTATTGTCCGCGCATTCCCAGATGCTCTGACTTCAGCAAAACATATTCCCCGTTGTCGGTGCGATCTCCACGGCTGAGTCGTCGCGTCGTTCCAGCGCCATAGCGCCGGGCCCACATGTTGCCACTGCGCTCTAACAAATCTACGTCCCCCCGTGAAGATAATGCCGTATTTGTCTTGAGCATTTTTTAGATCCACGAGGAACAGATGCGAGACGTCCTGGTGCCAAGCGACAATTTGAGCGAGTGAATAGATCAAAACAAGATCTAAAATACTGCAAAGGTTATTTAGTTAAAGTCCACACCACACCAAAAAAGCCTGTTTTTGCAGTGCTTTCTTATTTTTGCTCGTTATTTAATGAGATTTACTCGCACCCCTGTGTCTCCAACTAATTTGTAGGGTTTACTATCGGCCTCAGGGTGGTCCGGGAGGTCACTGTTCAACTGGAAGGATTATTTAATGTATAATATAAGCAGTGCAGAAACAGAGTTCCTTCCGTTCCCGCGGCGTGTTACAGTTAACCTTCACAGCTCAAACACAACACGGTTTGTGTATATACATTTTAAATGAGCAAATTCCAGCTTGCGCTACCACTTAAACGCAGTAGCTGTCCGCGGGACGTGTCCCACTCGGGCCTGTTAGATCACCATGGTAATCACAAGCAGAATGCAACCAGGAAAGTATGTGTGGGTGTGTTTGTGTGTGTGTGTGTGTGAGGTGCATGTGTTTATGGGCCTAATAAAACCTCTCAGGTGCAGCTATAGATCCTGTGTATTTTGACATATGTGTGCTGTTCTAGATTGTGTTAGGAAGGAGTGTGACTGAGGAGTTTCCACATTTTACGATGCTTCTGACAGCTGAGAACACACTGCGTCTTAAAAAAAAACAACACACCACAAAATAGACAGGCTAACTAAGAAAATGTCTTTAACATATTCCTGAAAAAAAAAAAAGATACGGCTGATGTAATCTCCATAAACAGATATCTGAAATGTCATCAGACAAAAGTCTATTTCGAGTCCGGTTTCGAGATTGCAGCTCCTATAGCTGTACCTTCACGTTAAGAAACAAATATGTAAGAATTAAAGCATGTGTTTAACATACACCGATCGGCCATAACATTAGAACCACTGACAGCAGAAGTAAATAACATTAACCAGCTTGTGACAATATAGTGTTCTGCTGGGAAACTTTTGGACCTGGCATTCATTCATGTGGATGTCACTTAGACATGTAGCACCCACCTAGACCAGACCAGACACCCCCACCCCATAGTAATGACACTCCTTGATGGCAGCAACCATCCCCAGTGACACAAGGACACACACAAAAATACTTTAGCAACAAATAAAAAAAACTGCACAAGTTTAATATTGTTGGTAGTTGGTGTTGTCTTTGAATAAGGTCCTTGTCAAGTTTATGTGACATGTGAGTCTGGTATGGAAAGCCACAGTGAAGTGGCAGGTGTTTGGTTTCCCATGTGGAATACAAACATGCTGTAGATAGCAGCGGCTTCAGCCGAAAGTAACAGCGTCAGGGAGTGTGAAAATGTGTTGTCGTGGCCGTACCCTGCGCCGAATGGCCTGCTTTCCCGTTCCTAACAGATGCGACCAAGTCCTAACAGTTCCTAACAGTTCCTAACAAATTCCTAACAATTCCTAACAGTTCCTAACCAAGTCCGAACAGTTCCGAACGGTGGGGTAAGAGAGCCAATCAGTGAGACGTGACGACATAGCAAAAGAGCCAATCGGCATTCAGTTGAACGGCGCTTTAATTCGATTCTCGGAGACGGCCCGCTCGCATCTACGGTTGTACTACCTACGATTATACCTACTAAAAGTAAGTTTTGACAAAAATAATGAATTAAAGTTACGGTTAAATTATTTGTGTATGCTGTAATTTGTGTTTGCCGCTATAGTTTGCTGCTATAGTTTGTCGTTTGCTAGCTGAGAGACAAACACGGTGGCGTAACTAAATGTTTATTGCACTGTTTAATGTTGTCATTACAAGATGATTAATGATTATATGTAGTGTGCCTGCATAGTTTTTATGTCTCTTTTTATTAGTTTAGAGGAAATAGCTTGAAAACGCTGTGAAATTAGAGCTAGTGGTATCCGCGACTACCTATACCGCTATAATTATATAGCGGTATATACTGTATATTCCCCATTCATTGATGCAATTGTGGCGCTTCGTCATAGCGTAGTTTTTTCCGCCTTAATTTAAATTTTTAAAAATTCTGCCGTTAGGACACCACCGACCCCCACAACACCGACCCACACACGCACACACATACATACACACACACACACACACGCCCCCGCACGGCTCACACTTGTTCACACTTGTTCACACCCTACCCCCAATCTGTGGCCTACTCTATTCATCCTTCAATAGTACATGAAGTAGCCTGTTTACAGTTGTTCCCTAATCATAGTGGTATCCATGTCTTGTCCTTATCTGCAGAAATGACCAAGACTGGGAAACCTGATTCATATTGGGCAGGTGTGATGTCCCTGTATGCCCAGGGTAAACACAAATTTTCAAGCTCCGACTCCTAACCCTCAGAGGTGGCCTCTTCACCAGCCATCACCATCTCCGACCCCTGACCATCAGAGCTGGCCTCCTCCCTTGCCATCACCATCTCCGACCCCTGACCATCAGAGCTGGCCTCTTCACCAGCCATTTCCACCTCCGACCTCCAACCCTTGCTGGCCTCCTCCCCGACCATCACCAGCTCCAACCCCTGCCCCTCAGAGCTGGCCTCCTCCCCGACCATCACCAGCTCCAACCCCTGCCCCTCAGAGCTGGCCTCCTCCCCGACCATCACCAGCTCCAACCCCTGCCCCTCAGAGCTGGCCTCCTCCCCGACCATCACCAGCTCCAACCCCTGCCCCTCAGAGCTGGCCTCCTCACTGGCCATCGGCAGCTCTAACTCCTGACCCTTGGAGCTGGTTCCCCTATCAGCCACTGCCAGTTGCAGGGCCACAAAATCAAGGTCAGCCCCCTCAACAGTCATTGCCACCGCCACCTCAAACACCAGGCCCTGCTCTTCCAAATCGGCATCGTGAGTGGAGAATCCGAAAGGCTGCTCTTGAGGATCAGGAGCGAGAAACAAGAGGGGAGCCGCCAAAAAAGCGACAGCAGAAAGACAACTATCACTATCTCTGCAAAACATGTGGCCTTTCAAAAACTAAACTAACTGGCCATACTCAGTTACGGGGGAAATGGTACTGTCCAGCATCTGGACAAACCATTGAGGAATGGAAAAACACTGCATAAACACTTTGTGTTCTAACACAGTTTTTATAGTTGTTCATAAAATTTTGTACATAGTTTTTATATAGTTATAAAAAAAAACAAAAAAAAAAACAACAACAACAAAAAAACACAACTCTTGTGGTGTAATAGTAACACATCCATTCTTTTGAGTGGAAGATTCCAGGTGCAAGTCCTGGTGGGAGTGTGAGACTTGTTGTTGTTATTATTGTTATTTTTTATCCCTACTTTTATTCATAATGCATTGGAATATGTCATTGAGTGACCTGAAAGGTGCTTTACAAATAAAATGTATCATTGTTTTATTAACATTATTATTTCTGCTCTAATTGGCTTTATTGTCATTCAAATACATTCAGCCAATACATATAAGAACAATAATGTGTCACATTTGGCTTTGGTAATACATTATTGTACTGAAAATGCACTAAACTGGGAAGTAAACAGCAATAAACAGTAACAGTAACACTTTTTTATTTATTACTATTTATTGTGCGCTTGTAAAAATTCAGAAATGTTCAGGTTTATTCTCCAGATTTTTAAGAATTTTTTTAGAGTGTCCGCAATTTTTTTCGAGATTTCCCCTATTTTTTATCAATTTTTATCTTCCTTTCCCCCCTTTCCCTCCCTTCCCCCCCTTCCCCCACCTCTTCCCCCACCCCAAGCAGTCCATTATGCCCCACCTTTGGCCGAGTGGTTAAGGCGATGGACTAGAAATCCATTGGGGTCTCCCCGCGCAGGTTCGAATCCTGCCGACAACGGCACAATCTTTTCTCAGCTGTTCAGACACTGAGGACACCGATTCCCTCAACCTCTGTGTGTTTGAAATATCACAGTGACAATGTTACTAGTTTGGTGCGTAAAAAGGTATGGTTATTTCCACTGCTGCTGATTTATTGAAAGTGCTGAGACACAGATAAATATCCTGGCTCTTGGAGGAGTGGGCACTTAAAATGACTTACAGCCTTTTCTGTCTTGTCTTTTCTCGTTTTTGTTTTTTTACGTGGCTAAATCTTACACGATCAGCCACAACATTACAACAAGAGAAGTAAATAACACTGAACCTGGCTTTTGTGTGGATGTTATTTAGACATGTAGCACCCACCTAGACCAGACCAGACCAGACACCCCCACCCCATAGCAATGACACTCCTTGATGCAGCAGCCATCCCCAGCAGGATGCAGCCTGACACACGAACACAACTCAAAAAACATGAAGAACATCACAAGGTGTTGTCCTGGCCTCCAAATTCACTAGATCCCAAACTGATCAAGTATCTGTGGGATGATCCACAGAGGCCCCTCCTCAATCCATAGGACCCAAAGCCTCCACTAAGGCCCAGGTCCGTTCTCTGATGAATCACAACTGTTTCGGAGGCACAATAAGACCGGCAAATCATTAGGTCTTAATGTTATGCCTGATCGGTGTATTACTACAGTAAGAATGAGTGCATCATCACATCCCCTCATTCGGTGTAAATTTAGTATGCGGAAAGTTTCCTTACCCCCTGAGTCACTCTGCTGTTGCTCTCCTTTTTGCCCACTTCTGTCGTGCGTGAGTGAGTGGGTCGTGCGTGCATGCTGTTGTGCACTGTGTGCGCTTGCGGCGTGTGTCTGTGCGCCGGCTGCGTGTGTCGAGACATCCAGGTGATTCGGTAGTTGTGGACGGGCAGGTCTCCCTCCTTGGGGGGTTCCCACTGCACCAGGACTGAAACTGTGAGCCCTCTTCCGCTCGACCTAAGAAGAGAAAATGACACGGGATGTGAAAAAACAAAAACAAAACGTGGTGAGTAAAGAGTAAAAAGTGTCAAATCTGCAGAAGTGACGGTAAAACAGATTTGCTACGTGTTTGTCAGCTGCTCTCAGTGTTGGCCTTACAATCTCCTACTTACTATATATATATATATATATATATATATGTAAAGTAGAGGCTCAGACACTCATGTTGAACAGAAGCTGCAATTAAAGTGATCACCTCTGTTATTAAATGCTATTAAAATATCCCCGTTGATCCGGGACACGGCCTGAACTTCGCGTGACCTCGTTTTTTTAGAGGGCCACTGCAGTATGTAATTGAACAAAGATTGTAATTTGCATGCAGATATACGCAATCAGACGGGACATGTTTATCCACCTGACCACAGTTTATGAGTCATTTTCCGGGCATGCCGCGCATTCCTGAAAGGGAGCACGGTGACTGTTTTAACAAAGAGCTTTTTCAGATACCAAGGTATTTAAATACCTCTCCGCGAGCTGGAACGCTGATTGCGAACCTGTCCAGTCTAGAGTCTGATTGCTCACTCTGATATTTATTGGTGGCTCTGGAGGCGAAGGGTCTGCAGAGAGAGAGAGAGAGAGAGAGAGAGAGAGAGAGAGGAAAAAATCACCATTAAACATAATATTTGTGTACTTATTCTCAGGTAGTGCAGCATTGCTTTCATTTGGAGACCTGTTGATAAGATTTAATGATGCTTATAATAAGAAGAAGTCTTGATTAGCACTGTTACCAATTTGTTATACTTCTACATAATTAAAATTACTGATTTGCTGTTGATTTACTAAACTTGGTTTTTGTTTTTTAACCTGAGAACTCTTTACAATCTTTGACTACGAGTGCTTGAGGTTTCCCCATCGTGCACTGGACTGTTACTCATCATATAGACCTAAAAACCACAAAACATCCTGTAGTTTATTTTATTTAATGCCAACACATGAAATACAGAGTATTTCCTTGCATATTAAATCAATAGCTGTAACTTGGTCCCGTCTCCTGCTTCTTCGTTGAGCAACTTATGACTCAGCATGAGGTCTGTGGGTTAGAGTTAAGGTGAGGGTGAGGTCAAAATCCCGATTTCGACATAAAAATTTCAGCGGAACAGAGCAGCGATTGGCGTCGAGATCTTTCCTCCATCAGAGCTTTCACCAGCTTGACTGAATTGTCTCCTAACTCGATATTTAACGTGCTGCAGCGGAGGAAAAATAAAGAAGCCATTCTGAGGGGGAAAAGGCTAATTTCCTCTTGGTCCTATTCGAGTCTACAAAGCCAATTAGATTTACAGCATCAAAGGTGGGCGATACTGGAGAAGCCTGAAGCCCTTTTCGGTAGCTGCCACAACACAGACCAAAAGCGACCACCACTAGTCCTTGTTTGCCTCCAAAATGAAATCCTGAGGTCGCCGGTCTTTCAACACTGCCTCTGTATCTCATTAGAGCCTCAAACCCTGATGCTGTATCTGATTAAAACTACAAAATGTATCTGATTAGGACTACATCGCCCATGGCAAGCCTCCCACAGGCCTCCTTGGCAGACCCAGATGCAAAGATCAAAGTTGGGGCAACATATTGGGAGATGCAAAAACCTGGACCGTTTCTGCATTGATGTGTGCGCTCCTTACGTCTCTCGATGCCAATAGTAATTGCCAAATCGGAACCAAAACACACGTTACTCTCTGGGGCCTTTTCGCTCTCAGTGTGTGTCTCTCATCAAGCACGTTTTTTTTTTTTTTTTACGTCCATTGTTTCACGACATGAAGACATCAAGATGAGTTTTCCGATCCAGACATTCCCTCGTAATTGCTCCTGGCAGGTCCTGAGCAACTCTAATGTCTCTATGAGGAGGAAGAATGGGTTTTCAAATTGAGATTCTCGCTCTGGTTAGCATCAGGTCACAGCGGAGGAGCTACAACCGTCCTGACATCTGCCAGCTTCCTGATTTGTGACCCCTGACCTCCAGCCCTTGACTAATCAGACTAATGAACTGGAAACACAAGAGCTCTGACTGCGATCAGATGGTATTTGGAATGTTTAAGTGTGTCTTTAACCTTTAACCCCAGCCCACAAAATACATTCATACATATACTTAAAAGGACAGTTCAACGTTTCGGCGTATTATCTGTTTGCTTGCAGGGAGTTCTTTCTGTCCGTTGTATACTAGGCAATTACCAGAATCTGGTTAGCTTGACTTAAATATTTGTGTGGGAGGCAGGGATTGTGTGTGCGCAGTTAACTTGCTGTCTCAGAGCCAGTTAGCTTAGCATTGGATGCATAACAGAGGGAAACAGCTAGCCTGGCTCTATCTGAGGAACAGCCCGTACAAGAGCGAGCAATCAGCAGAGAATTCGAGAAGGTAACGCACCCAGCCAATAGCCCCGCACATAAACCCCGTAAAAACACAACGCAGACTGCTGAGCCTAGCTAGCTGGCTGGCTGGCTGGCTGCAGGGAGTAGCTTTAAGTTGGAGTTATGCTTCTGCTTCACCTACGCACAGGAGGGTATCATGGCACGCAGATCTCAGCTGTGTGCAGACCTTCGTGTCAAGCAAACTGGCGAGTAAATTCATCACCCTGCTGGAAGGCTCCCGCTCATTTTTTTTTTTTTTTGCGTTTGGGCATGGGCACAAGACAGGAAAAGGAAAAATAAACCTCAAGTAAATAGAAATCCAACACCGTCCCATGCATACTTGATAAATCCAAATTATTTCCTGTTTGCTTCCTGGATGCTGTGGTTTGTTTACGCCGCCTGTAAGACTCCTTCAACGGTTCCTTTGCGTTTGGCTAAAAGTGCGCAACAATGAGCAGTCTTTGCCAAAAGCTGCCAAAATCGGTTTCAGGATACCATCGTGGTAGTGTTTAAAAGCAAAGCTCTGTTGGAGGCATGAAGAGGGTCATCGTTTGGTGTCGTTTTGCAGCGGTGGAAATCGCTATCTCAAGGCACCTTGTCATAATCTCTTGTAAGCGTTCAGCTGATAAAGAACCTTTTTTCCGAAGATCGGTCCAACCTGAAGTCATTATTCACATTCAAACATGTTCTAGCCAATCCTGGCAGGGGATTCGTATCACACGCCAATCCTGGCGTAAAACGCATATGACCTAAGTCTGCTAAGCATTAGAGCTACGACCTCCTACAGTGTGTGTGTGCGTGTGAAAGTGTGTGTGTGCGCGCGTGTGTCTGTGTTACTCTCACTTTCACTCTATCTCTGACCCGCATGAGGGATTTCACTCTGGCACAAAACCAACCGAATGAGTATGTATGTGTGTTTTTACAGTGCAGTGTTCATGCGCAGTTGTGTGTATTCTCTGTTTCCTGTCTGTGTTTTATAGACTGCCTGACAGCTTTTGTGCTGCGAGTGTACCTTATCCATCAAGTGTGAGTGAAGGGGAGAGAAAGAACAGAAAAAGGAGAGGAAGGGAAATGTTCCCAAGTTTCTTTCTTTTCCTCGGGGAGGTGTAATATCTCTCATAAAATGACACAAAATGAACGCAAGTATCTGTGTTTTGCTGAGCGCTTCATGACGGAGTATCAACGGGTTATGGAAACACGCAGCGGGGAAGCGTCGCTCTCTCTGTGGGACGCTCGCAGAAGTAAAACCAAACCAAAGAATGCGTTCAGGGCGCACTTGTATTACCTTTACTTGAGATGTAGTGCTTGCTGGGTGTGGTGAAACCTCTGCTGCCGTGGCTGTTGATGGCGGCCACTCTGAACTGGTACCAGCGCTGAGGCCTCAGGTCTGACAGAAGAGCATCTTCGGAGAGGGTCTAAAAGCACATCACACGAGACAGTGAGCGGGCGGCGGCGAAGGATTTTGTTCGAGATTTACAGGGCGGTGCGGAGTTTTAAGCACGACAGCTCTTTTCAGATCCATCACGCAACGCCACGTCTGATCTCCGCCAAGATTTTTCTGCAGCATGACAACGGGCCCAAACACAGAGTCATACAGAGATCTCTCCGGGGACACGAGGAGCGAGAGACCTGATCTCAACATCGAGGAGTC
Organism: Planiliza haematocheilus; assembly: GCA_005024645.1. Classification (NCBI taxonomy): domain Eukaryota; kingdom Metazoa; phylum Chordata; class Actinopteri; order Mugiliformes; family Mugilidae; genus Planiliza; species Planiliza haematocheilus. The sequence continues at coordinate 1,210,513 of SRSE01000293.1, read as the reverse complement.
ATTCTGGGATGAAGAGACAGATTTAGGGTGTATTCATGAAAGCATCCTCACTTTAATTATAAGAAGCTACTACACTGTGTATAACTCAAAAGCAAGTTTTGTTATCTCATGTTAAGACCTCTCTATCACTTTTCTACACAGCTTGCAATGGCGTATTATCGTAATCTGTTGAGGATAAGACCGAGAACATTGTGATCCTAACTTTGGCAGACCTTTAAATCTTCATGCAACTTGTGCGGTGTTTCACAAAGAGCATGTTAAATCTCAATATTTAAAGTTTAAGATTGACATTTTGAAATATAAGCGGTGTTGCTTTATTACCAGGAGTTATGAGAAGATTTATAACAAACTCCAGTCTCTTTGTATCTGGCTCCAAGCAGCGGTTTATGGTAAAGATAGGAAATCAGATAGCCTGGATTATTTCTTACAAATGCATCATGTTGAACCGTGCCAGCAGAGGCATCTTATCACCTCATTCATATCAATGAGGGCAGGCTAACAGACTGAAGCACATCTCTTTATAATCTAATAACAGCGCCGCAAAGTGACGTCCTCCGAAACGATCACGCGTGAATCAACACCTCTCTGGAAACCGAACACGATCTGCTGCGCGGAGGTAGGGTTTCCTGCACGGCTGCTGCGTTCGCTTACATTAGTTACAGCTTCGTTCATCTAATATACTTGCAACTGTCAATTACTGCTCAGCGCTGCTCCGAGCAGGATGTCAGGAGAAGTCAGATGAACACAGTCCGACTGGAATTCCATCAGATAACAGTGAAATTAAATGATGGGGGCTAAATTATAGCTGAAATTGCCAAAGATTCACATGTTTTGTCTCCCTGACAGTGTAAATGTAATCACTGCTTAAAATCGACTCATCCACAGTCACCCACTCTCACACACACACACACACACACACAGACACGAGCTGCCATCTATTTAAGTCCATAATGAGCGTTCAGTCATTCAGAGTCAGCCGGTGGAACGACTGTGGCTGCCTGTGGTCCCTTTTTAAGCTCTGCTTATTTACCTAACCTCACACAGGCTCACACACACACACACGTGCGGACGTACAGCGCGCGCACACACACACGTTCGTATCTGCACACGTACACACACATTGGGTTTACCCTGGCAGAATGGGAGACTGGCTGGGGTGGAGAGGTTTAGACAGCAAGGCAGCAGACTGATGAGGTGGAAACAGAGTCTAACATCCATCTCCATAGCTGAGAAGTTTCATCATTCGAGGCAAATTGAGAGTTATGAGGTAAAGATATGTTAGAAACTCTTTGCTGTGCCGCTCCACTGTTAAAGGTACAGTGAGCCGTTCTCACAGCTGCAGCTCCTGTCAGTGTTAGAAGGAATCGACTACATGCCCTGCTGTTAAATTGATTTTAAAACATTTTTTTGGCTGATAACTTCATCAGCCATGAAAATGATAAATTATTAATAGACAGAAAAATCCCTGTAGTCATCTTATCAGCTCCATAGTCAATGATTAGTAATTATTCACCATGGCAGCAGTAGCCCACTGAGAGGCATGGTCTTCACTGGGGTGTATGCCGGTGTTCCAGCGGGACTGAAGCATGTACACGACCGGCTCCACGCTGACATTGAACTTTGACACCCACACCACCTTCACGCGGCCCTCTGAATCCTCCACGAAGCTCATCTCCCTGCGAGGCTTCAGAGGAACACCTGCGAGGGAAACGGAGAGGCGTCTGAGACAAAGGCATAAGGTGTGAAGGCAAAAACGGCGTCCACGTGATCAGACAGACAGACAGACATCAGGCAAGACTAATGACTCAACCGCCGCACGCTATTATGACTGTTGTCACAACAGTATCGAACACAGACGTAGGAAAAAAAAAAAAAGAAGCGAAAGTGCTGAAGGAAAAATCGAAACGTCGCTCAAACTGTTTTGTTTGTGCTGAATTATTACGGCAGCCAAAAACCTGACCGCATCTGAAGCAGTGGACGCCCGACACAGAGATGCTCGCCGCGGCGGGACTGCTTGAGATGCAGTCAAGCAGGCAGGCGGTGCGCAGTGATCTGTTATTACATTAAATTATGTTTAATTCATTCGCCAGACAAGTTTGATCACAGCAATTCATATTAAGTACACTTAAGCGCCGCAGTCACAAGGGGCTAGGTGTCGTCACAAATACTGCACGTGCATCCGTCTCAAACAAACAGCTAGTGATGGCATATCTAATTAATCTTCTCTGCCTCACGTCCTGAAGCCTGAGTCGTGCTGCACACAGGCCCCAAACAGCTTACCTTTATATAGATTGGCTGGGGCTTGGCAAGTGTGCCCGCAGCCATTGGGGCAGCACTTCCTGGGGGACGGACAGTGGTGGTCCGACGAGCAGCTCTCCACGCAGGCTGCAGCGAATCCCGTGGCTCGCTGAGGCGGAGGGCAGTCTCCCTGACGAGACGACCTCAGGGAGGTCAGAAACTCTCTGCTCGTCACGCACTCGGTCTGCTTCTGAGAGAGAAAGCGAGCAAAAGCACCCAATTATTATCATTATTATTATTATTATTATTACAGTTGACACGTAGCGGAAATATCACGCAACGTATAAGATGACGGCGCATAAAAACACACACCAGAGGCGAGAGAGTGTTTCCTTCGGTTAACTCCTGCTGACTCTTTGAAGGGAGCCCCTTGAGATTTGGTCTAAAAGTTGTGTGCGTTTCTGTGCCCGTGCACATGGCTGCAGACCGGCAAAATGTAAACACAAGCTTCAGCTAATAGTCCTGAATTACCCTGTGTTCCTAACCAGCCAGCCAGTCAGCCATCCAGCCGGTAACATGCTTCAGCTATTGTGATGAAAAACTAATCTATCTGAAAACCACAGAAACTCGCTCCACAAATAATCATTTAGGGGCCACACACACGTGCACCAAACACACATGAAAGCGTCGCCCTTTCTCTCTCTCTCTCCCGTGTATACAGTGCATACACAACAGCTCAGAAATGTTTTTCATAACACGTATACACAGGCTTGCATGACAACATGCAGAAATGCTTGTTGGTGGCACGCAACCAAAGCAGCCTGGCGGTGCCAAGGAAAGCACGTTCCTGGTGGAGGAGCGACACTGCCACCAAGGCTGCTGTGACCTACGCAAACAAACACACCACGCACTTTCTATCTTACCTCACAGGACTTTGGAGACAGCACCTTCCTGGTTTCCCACAATTCTTTGCACGGATGGAGGCACTAGACATAAACAAACAGAGCAGAAAATATGGTCATAAATTACACGTTTTAAACTTTACAGTTTAGCTTAAAAATAACAAAATGCTGACGTTACTGAATTCCTAAATCAGCGGTATTACATCAGTATGCTAATTCATGTTCAGGTCAGCAGGTCAATATCATTCGCATACACCGATCAGCCACAGCATTAAGACCACTGACAGGAGAAGTAAATAACATTGACCATCTTGTGACAATTCAGTGTTCTGGTGGGAAACTTTTAGACCTGGCATTCATTCATTCATGTGGATGTTACTTAAACATGTAGCACCCACCTAGACCAGACCAGACACCCCCACCCCATAGCAATGACACTCCTTGATGGCAGCAGCCACACACACACAAAAACGCTTTAGGAATAACTAAAAAATTGAAGAACAGCACAAGGTTTTGACCTAGCCCTTCAAATTCACTAGCTCTCAAACTGATCCAAGCGTCTGTGGGATGATCCACAGAGGCCCCTCCCCTCAAAAAGACCCCCCCACTAACAACACAGGACAAACACAGGACACCCTCAGAAGACCCATGTCCATTCTCTGATGAGTCACAACCGTCTTGGAGGCACAAGGGAGACCTACACAATATTCGAAAGGTGGTCATAATGTTATGCCTGATTGGTGTAAAAGCCCCTCCCATGTGAAGCTACAACCTGCAGCTTGTTAGCTTAAGTTAACACAAAGAACCGAAGCAATGGAAACAGCTAGCCTTTCTGCATCTTAATCTTACGTTAAATCAACAGTTTCCTAATATTTTCTCAGCTGACAGCAGCATATTTCTTTTTTTGCTGGTTGTCGGGCATCATGTGCTACACGACGACTCATTAAAAGCACCAGATTAAACAAACAAGTTATAAAATGCCACTAAACAATCAGCTGTGTTGAGCCTCCTGGTGAGTATCAAGCTACGTCCTGCAAGCTTCAATGGAAGCCGGTGGTATTACGTTACTAAACTGTCGCCCAACCCTCGATACACTCGCCCACAATGCGCTAAAACAGCGCCGCAATTACGCAGTGAAGCATCAGCCTGTTGTAACGCATGTATGTGTTTCAGCACGGCGTCTTGAGCAAGAACAGCAGCTCAGTGAAAATGCAGCTGGCCTCGCTATGTTTGTGTTGCTTGTAGTTTGCACATAGCGTTTAAGGTGTTAGCAGCCACATTGTGTTACTTTAACACTATATCAGCCTGGCTGTTTCCTGTGTCTGTGCCGAGGTAACACAACCTGCTATCTGCCTTATATTAAATAATACTCAGGAGAGTTGTCGATCTTCTCATCTAAGTCTATGCCAAAAAACGACTCTTCCAAAGTAGCTGAGCGCTAAAGAAATACGAGGTAGAAAAAGCGAAATAACGAGAATAAATAAATAAGTGTCAGATGGTCTTAAGATTTGCAGAGACAGATTTTTAGACCCGGTAGAAAGCACAAAAGAAACACACGCTCCCGAAGCACACACTCATCTGGTTTGCCACCTCAGTGAACTGGTGAATGATGGCTCTTACCAAATTAAAACCAGACAACATATAAAAACTGCGGTTTCACCCTCAACCTTCTCTCTCCCCCTCCTCTCTTCTTTCTCTCTGTCTGTCTGTCTCCCTCAGCTCCCCACTGTGCCTGGCTTCAATCATTCCCCCCAATTTATTCCATCTCGCTGATTCCAGGAGAAGAAACTTGCTTCAACACAATAGTACAAAAACGTTGTCTTTGCACAAATAAATGTCGGCTGTCGGATAAAACATCTTCTCCCGAACCTGAGCTTTCCAGGATTTGTTTTAAACAGGCTCAGCTGCAGACTGACGGTTAAGGACCGTGTGGATTAAAGACAACGTTAACCTGTAATTTTACGTACGACATGAAGGCCAAATATCACGTAATGATTTGAAAGTGCAGTTCATACGTTATCTGCAAACCAAAGCCAATGAAGACACATGTTCCTGGTTTTCTTAACCTGCGGGACATGAAAGGGAAGTGTCAGCGTGAAGCACGATAGCCGTTGAATGTTACACAGTCGCTTCACTTCATTTAAGTCACGGAAGAAAGGCTTTGGTGATGCTCCACCCTAAATCTCTCCATTGAGAGTGAAGCACGTCTGTCTCGGGCTTGAAATGTGGCTGTAGGTTCGTAGTTGGCTTCTCCGCAGGGAGCGACTCCTGCAGTTAGCTTAGATACACAGTTTACAATGAAATCGCACAGGGATTATAAAATATAAAACTCTTTCCATGCATTTGAAAGATCATAAAATTCAAACCCTGTTTTGTCTACCAAAACACGCACTACTGAACAGTCTGCAGCTTTTGTCCTCCCAATACAAAACATTTGAAAATGAGTTAACAAGGTCTTCCAGACAATTTTAACACTATGGTGGCCAACCAGGGTCTAATTTACTCTGGTGTGGTCTCATAACGAATCAGACATAGTTTTGCCAACTCAAACAACGCTGGGCTTGCGTTGAGACTGTATAAATCCCCCCGCCTGAAAATATAAAAAATTAAAATGGCAAAAACGCCAAACTCGTGGGAAACACTGGATAATACTGACTAATTAATTTCACCAAATTCAGAAATGAGAGGATTTCACTTTTTTTTCTATCATTTAAAATAGCTGAATGAAAAGCTTCAGCTAAATAAAAGCAGCTGATTGCCCAGGCCTAGCTTGCGACAAGATTGTAGGAGGTTAGAAACCTTTCACTCTCAGTCTAAAAAAATAACTAGATGTTTACAAGTCTTTTGTTCATAAGAAATAAAATTCATTCATTCATCGTCTATAACCTCTTGTCCTGTTAGTACACCTTGGACAGGTCTCCAGTCTATCTCAGGGCTAACACAGAGAGACACAGACAACCATTCACACTCATACATACAGCCAGTTTAGAATCACCAATTAACCTAACCAGCATGTCTTTGGACGGTGGGAGGAAGCTGGAGAACCTGGAGAGAACCGCACAGACACAGGGAGAACATGCAAACTCCACACAGAAAGAAACAGAAAAAGTCAAAATAATGTTCAGTACATAGTGATTCTACAAATATGTGCTTCCACTGATTCTGCTGCTGCAGCTTCTTCTGGTATCTAAAAGTAGTTTCTGCGCTTTGCTTTCAAAAAAAAAAAAACTAAGAAAGAGCCATTCCAAATAAAGATGAATTAGGACGTTCCTACCAGCAGAAGCTACTCTAAGCTGCACGTTAGGCTGCAGTTTCGTTCTTTTATAAAACATACACATTTGAGAAAAGTCCTGTTTTTGTGTGTGTTTTAAAAAGCTATGAACTCTCGATGCACTGAATGATGCAATGCTACCCTTCACAGCTTTGCACAGACATTTGGATATTATCCCTCAACCGTGAAAACCTTGACGACATTAAAAACACAACGACCACAAACAACCGCAGACCACGACTCAAACCAGAAACTTTTTTCACGGCCACGTTGAAGCTTTTACCCACAAAAAAAAAAAAAATAAAAATTAAATAAAACAACTTTGGCGAGCAGTATGCCTTTATATTGTTTTTTTCCTTTTTCACATCTGCAAATTGATGATGCATTCCTGAAGGAGTCTGAGGACAGGATACACAAAGGTAATTCAACACACACACACACACACACACACGAGCACAGTTGTAACCAGATCCTGAAGTTTGATATGTTTCTTCATAGAGTTCCCAGGGGTCTCTTCATTCGAACACATGCTGCTCGGAGCTTATGGTTGTCAAGATCTCCCCAAAAACACCTCTCACACACACCCACCACCGCTGCAACTAAACAGTTACAGAAATGTCATTTTTCATTCCCATCCTCCTCCTGTTCATTCTTATTTTTCTAATTCTTTCTTTTCCTTTTGTTATTTTCTCTTGTCCACACATTATCAACTGTTTAGTTTTCTCATTTGCCTCCAACTCGGTACATCTGCTCCCATTCTTCTGTTCTCCCTGACCGACCCTCCTCCCCTCTACCGACTGCAATTCATTGTTGGGCATTTACACAGCGTGAACATATTCTACGTAGGTTAAATGTAAATGTCGTATCCGGTGCATTTTAATCGTAAACATGAAAACAAGTGCTAATCTGTAGGATGCTGTGAAGTGAGCGGTTCAGGATTCTGACCATGTAAATATAACATATACATCCTATCCATAACAGTTTAAAAACGATGAATGACTCGTGCAAACATCAAAAATTATTGTTTATCTTCTAAGATAAGAATATGAAAGCAGTTCACTGAACTGTACCATTGTATCAGCATTATAAAATGGAGTAAACTAAGCAAGGATACGCGATTTTATTCCACTTTACACCAACTTTTCTTCATTTCTGTGAAAAATACTTACAAGACACAAGATCAGTGTTTGAAGTATGATGCATAACATTATTTTAATGTATCAGCAAAGGTAATGTACCAATATAACTCTGATGGAGGCCATGCTGCATTAAGATTTTTTATAAATATACTATAATTAACACTGTCATTTAAAAAAAAATGTAGTAGCTTTACTTTAGATAAACAGTAAAAGTGAGTATCCATTACTTTATGTTGATATAATGTGGTGTCAAAGGCAAGAGGGAGAGAGAAGACAGTCGAGGCTAATGGATTTAAGCTGAAAGCATTTGTGATATGAAGGATGTACACACCTTACGCACTCAAATATCACTAGGATGTTATAAATCACTGAGGTGCATGCACAGTATTTGTGTAAGAGGAGCTGAAAGACAAACAGGAACTTCTGGACATGAAGGCGACAGGATGAGTTATGTGTGCGACAGAGAGCGCAGTAGACACGGCTCAGGTCAGAGGTCGGAGATGTTACTGTTTACCACACCAACACACTGTAACACCAGAGCCCCGCATTAATAACGGCCCCCGTGTACGTGTATGTGCACCGGTTGCAGAAGAGCTCCTCGGATATCTCTGTAATAATTAATCACGCATACGCACACACCTTGCCTTACCGGACCCTCCTCCGGCCTCCCCTGCTGTTTTATGGCCTCACCTGCCACAAGAGAGGGATGACAGCCACACTCGGCAAAAAAAGAGGAGAGGAAATGGGAGAGGGAGGGGAGGAGAGATGTGGTTTCAGAGTGGATGGAGAGGGGGGACTGGCGGGGGTGAGTGTGAGTTGAAAAGGAGAGAGGAGATGAAAGACAAACAGTGAAACAGGTCCAGAGAAAAGGAAAAGAGAGAGAGAGAGAGAGACGGACAAAGAAAGACAGCCACCAGATGTGTGCAGAGTCACCAGCTCAGTGGAAACCTTGTGAAAACCATTTCTGTTTATTTATGAGACCAACTTGTCGTCGGTGGCTCACAGTTTATTTCAATGTTAAGCAAAGCTTCAGTGATTGAATAGTTTGGATTACTGAATCAAAAACAAAACATTTTAATATTTATTTTTATCAAACATTTGACAAAAAATACTTAACGGCTTTTCAATGTAAAAGCTTTCTGTACCAGTACATGTTTTGGTTCAGAATCAGCTGAATTTATGAAATAAAATCTGCTGCTTTCTTCTTTAGGGAAAGATTTCTCTTCCTTACAGAATTTTTTTTTTTAATGTGAGTACTCACATTGTCATATTAATACTTAAACAACAGACATTCAACTATGGATCATTCTGGTCTAGTTGTGAGACTACTACTGTATACCGAATGCATCTAAATGATATTCTACCATAGGGACAGATCAACTGTCTGTGAAGTTAACCATAAGAGTCTTGAAAAGAGCTTTCTAAGATCTAGCTATGGCCGTTGCCTTTTTGGCAGTGCTCCAGTAGCTCCGGGGCAATTTATAGGAGGGCAAAGAGGTGGAGCGTGACTCGTGATGAGGCGGGCAGGTGACGGAAAGGCAGAAAGGCAAGCAACCTGTACTCGAGTGTCCACCTGTAACCCAACGTGCCCATAGGCTGACACGACTTCAGACTGCTACGAGATTAAAGTCAATGTGACACTGACTAGTCACTGATGACGTCACTAATAAAAACAAAGTACAAAGTAAAAATTCATTCATTTATTCATCTTCTGTACCTGCTTAATCCTGTTAAGTGTCGTGGGGGTCTGCTGGAGCCTATCCTATCCTAGCCTAGCCTGTCATCGGGCGAGAGGTGGGGGTACACCCTGGACATGTCGCCAGTCTATCGCAGGGCCTGCTTTGCAACAATGAAATCTATATTATTAATCTGAATATATATATGTTGAGAACAGACAGCTCATGTGCTACATACTGTGCGCTGCAGAAATGTATAGCCTGTATACAAACAGGCAGCAAGTCAGCACCATCAGTAGCATTTAATAGTAAGCCACAGGGTGTATAGTATAGCGTAGCTGGGTTAAAAAAAAAGCAGTATTTCTCTGAATCCTTCTACGTGTCCTATGGCTAAAGGTCTAATAACTTAATAACGAAACTCTACTAACTCAACTATAACAACGAAATTCAACAGTAAATTGTTGATTTGCAGTCTCCTCTACGACAGGGATGTTGGTGAAGTTGTCGAGAGGATTTGGATCGTTCCTCTGCTAGCGTTAGCAGATATATTGCAGTAGTGCTTTTGTTGTATTTCAGGACTTGTATTTCATGTCCACACACTTGATGAACGTCTACTAGCTTGCTGCAACGACCCACTGGGCTATTGGGCATTTTAACAAGGTCTACTTTTGGAGCCTGCCTCAAGTGGCCACTCAAGGAACTGCAGTTTTTGGCACTCCACCATCAACTTCATATTTCAGCTCCAGAGGTTGCTGCTTGTGTTCAACAGACCATTTCAGAAGGTCCAAGAATGCTTACTTTACATTTTGAATACGTCTTCATGCATTCAGGCTTTGTGGTACTTAAGCGAAAAGTGGCGGAACAAATTTCAAAAATCCCATTGAGAAGCATGGCATACCTTTGCCAAACCTTTGGAAAAACATGTAACACAAGTGGCGCTAATTTGAGTCGTCAGCCTGCGGGATGAGTGGAAAGACTGGAGGAAAGACGGTAGAAGAAAATAAATACTATGGAAGGAAGGGTCAAAAAAAGACAAATGCTTGAAGATAGTTCAGTGGTTAACTTCTTCACCTCTCAAACCACATGTGCCCACAATTTCCAGTACTCTCTCCCTCCGTTTTCCTAAATCATTTTCTTCCTCCCAGTCTGAAATAAAACAGCTACAAAAAAGATCCTGGGCTGACTAATCTATTTTGGACAGAGAAAGGAAGGAAGTATGGCCAGGTGGTGGTTAAAATGTTCCACCTGTCTGAGGTTAAGACTGAAAACTATATTTTGTCAGAATTT